>JASUAD010000003.1:12622992-13222992 GCA_037013555.1 Sextonia rubra
CAAATCCCCCATGGGGATTCAACCATCAATGCACATGAGCACTGTTCACTTGAAGAGGAACACTCGTAACCATAGGCAAAGCAATCAAATCTTTATTGAATAATGAAAATCTATTTCTCCCTTTGGAGGGATTACATATTTATAAGAAGGGTTGAACATCCCCATTCCTAGTAGGACTACTTTCCTAAAACATTAAAGGAAAATTAAATCATTAGGGCTTTTTTGGGTAATTCATTTGTAAAGTGAATTCAAGTAAATGGTTACTTTTAAGAGATAAGAAAAGAAGATGGACTTATAAAAAAAGCACAAAATTTCAAAAGTGGATTTTGAAATTTTGTACTTTTTGATAAGACCCCTCTTCATCTCTTGTATCTCAAAATGATGCTTCACTTGAATTCACGTTGCATGTGAATTACCCAAATGGGCCCTAATGAAAATTGAATATCCTAAAATGAGCCAAAACAAACTAATTTCTTAATTTAAAGACTTCTAAATAAATTAAAACTCCTAATTAAGACACCTAATCAACTTAAATTCGCATAGTAAATTGGCTGGACCTGTTGGGCTTGTGGGCTGGGCCCACTGGGCTTGGTTGACTCTTGGATCATGGGTATGTCCGGCATCAATGACTAGGTGATGCAAGAAAAGGGGGCAATCATAACCCTGATTTTAAGTGTTACAATTTGACAATCTAGTAGATTGAGCAACTATTGTGTTTCTTATGTGATCAATCCAAGGTTATTTAAAATTTGGATGAATGAAAAATTGGTTTGAGTTGTAATTCATTGGGGTTGTGAGTGTGAGGGGTTGGATTGATTTCTGTGGGACCCAATTGGTTTGTGAGTCATGAGGTAGACTGCATATGCCGTTGTAATTCTTTGCCACTCACCTGATATGTTTTTTCTTGGATTTATCTATTTATTTTTATTGGCTATCGACCTTGGATTTAGACACCCTTTTGTTTAACACTTTTTTACCGTTGATTTTTAGGCTTCAAAATCCACTCCAAATGGAATCTGATCAGGTCGATTTTTGGTGTATCTGTTACCCATGCATTCACCATTCAGTTATTCCATCTCCTCCTTCAGTGCTGCCCCAAGATGGGCCCACATACACAGTGTTGTCCCAGTGTCTCATAAGTGTTGTTCTGGGTATCAGTCTCTCTGTCATTAAAGTTTTATCCGAGGGGGACGTTTGTTTGCGGCTAATTAGAACTGTATATTTCCTATCATCCTATATAGCCTTTTTCACGTTTTAAAGTTCTCCCACAACTTGTAGTTATCAATTCCATTTTTTTTCCAAAATGGCCATTCAGTTTTATTTGGATAACTCTTGTCATGTTTACTCCAAAAATTTCCTTTCTAGCTCCCCACTTTTCTTTTCTTGATTGGTAACATGATTTGTGGTTGCAATAATGAGCACCTCCCAAGTGTGCTATGGGCTTCTGTCATATTTATCTCAAAACTTCGCATCTAACGATTTTCATTCAAGGTAAAGTTGTGTTGAGTGTTTTCTGCATGATCACATATATCCTTGTTGCATTTCCCTCTGTAATTTACATTTTTGTTACAAAAATTCATCATTATTCAAAAGAATGACAGTGATTTGGTGTCAGAAAACAAGAGGATATCCCAAGTTCATGAAGTGCAAAAGAGGGTAATTGTTACAGTTGAGTGTTTCTTTTTTTTTTTTTTTTTTCGTTTTTTCTGATAACTACAGTTGAGTTTGTTATTGGGTGGTAACCTCTAATCGGAAGCAAAGTAGGGTTGGTAGTGCATAAGTTTGAGAAGAAAAGTCATGTGGAAGAAATAACTACTAAATATATATTCTACTTTTTTGGTCATATTGAATGTATTTGAATCTGTGTTTGGGAGAGGAGGGTGTTTTTTTTTGGCCTGCCGGGCTGGGTGCGTGGGGGCGGTGTTGGGGGTTGAGGACATGGGTTCCATTCTCCTGCATCCCGCGGGAGATTATCTTCTGTTAGTCATACTGTAATAAGATTCATTTCTTCTTTTTTCATTATGTCTCTTGTTCTTTGCTAAATTTTTCCCAACTCACAAACAAGTAAAATTCTTAGGATCTTACCTTTGATTTGTGGCTAGAGTGGGTTGTTTTTCTGAGTTTTGAATTTGTTTTGTTGAGTTCTTTAACAAATTTGCAATTCTTTCCCAAATTTATCCCGACTTTCTTGCGATCTAATCCTTGTTTTGATGCTGAACTGTGTTGTCTATATTTCTTTCTGATTGATTACATGACTTTAACCAGTTGCTTTCTTGTCCATAGTATTGTGCATCTTGTTCATAGTATGTGCATGATGCGGATTGACCCACATCAAGTAATGAAGATCAAAAAGATCCTGTGGTGGGCCCAGATTTTCAATTTTTAGAAGCTTGTGACTGAGCATGTGGGACCTGGACTTGTGTAAGAGGTCCTAGAATTATCTGGGCCCCATAACAGTTCCCTAAATCTTTAACTGGGTCTGTTTTGGTAAAACAGTACATGCACTACTGCTGGGGGTTATTTGCAAAATTCCAACAGGGTACAAGTTATAACCTGACCTGGACCCCACTTGACACAGTCCAGAAATCAGTCAGGTCTTCGTAGCAGGCCCAAATCAACATCCCAACAGTTCCAAATAGGATTGGTGACTGTTCCGATATGTGCACTTGTCAGTGAGGGACCGGAGACATTTCATTAAGGGACTGGAGACATTTACGCCTAGTACTGGACGACTATTTCCAATAAAAATAATATTTATTTTCTTTGTTTCTCTTCGATTTTTGTTTGCTATGGTGTGATCTTTGTTTAGGTAGACGGCTATACCCTACCCTTAACCATATTATCTCTATTCCTTTGGAGTTGAGAGCCTTCTCAATTGGGACTGCATCACTGCAGCCTTTTGCCTCTATCTTCATGGGACCCGGACAAGCATTTGAATGCTTTGTGGTTGCTGGTTCTGATTCCATTGGTGGAAAAATGATGGATGCAATACGAAGTGCTAGAAAATTTGATAAATGTTCCATATTCGGATATTCCTGCTGACTATACCAGGGACTTCACCTTTACATAGAGCCTTTATTTCATTTCTGTTTATATATCCTGAAAACTAGTAGTTAGAATTTACTGCTATGTTCTCTTGGATAAAGTATATCTGTGCAGCTTGGTTCTACAGCTTTCATGCATATGCTGTTTCTGAATAAGATCTAAGGCCTGTCTCTTGTCTACTGTAAGAATCATTTCACATCTAGAACCATTTTGGCATGCAGGAAATTCACAATGGTCTGTGCTTTTCTCCTCATGATGGTGATGGGGAATTCTCGATCTTCTCTGTGAAATTCTCAACTGACGGTCGAGAGCTTGTGGCTGGAACAAATGATTATGATTATGCTATATATGTTTATGACTTGGAAGCAAATAAAGTTACGTCACGAATTCCAGCACACTCTGTAAGTAGAGAAATATCCTTCTGAAATTGTTGGGATGAGGCCTATGACCTTTCACCCCTTTCTTTGTGTTATGCTCTTCTTATTAATCAATTACTACAGTTTTGTTCTCACTCGTGGAACTCTACTTTCTAGGCAACTTACTTTTTAGGGTTGTGCTTTTCCAACTTTACTTTGTAGGCAACTTACTTTTTAGGGTTGTGTTTTTCCTTTCTTTTGCTTATGATTTGGTGTGATCTGTTTTTATTGGATGCTTTTGCTCTTTTGCCAGGTGATCTTGTGATTCATGAAACTGTGTTTTATGTGTTTCATAACTGAAACTACAATGAAGATACTCAACAGCTGTACTAATAGTCTTAGCTTCGATTTACCTTATTCATGTTGTGAGATTGAAATCTTTATTTTTTTTCCCCTTCTTTATACAGTTTGATGTTAACACAGTGAATTTTGCTGATGAAACTGGCCATCTTATATATTCTGGAAGTGATGATAAACTCTGTAAGGTAAATTTATGATACTCCTCTCTTTTTGTTACTTAAGTGTTAAGTCTTCCAATCCATATTCTCTACGTGGAAATTTCTGTTGCATGTATAATACTAAAACTTTAATATTATTGATTGTTATTGTTTGCAGAATGGCCTATCAAAAGTCAAAATGTCAATTATTCAATTCTTCAGGAGTGAGATCTTACATGTTAAAATACAAATGGACCTAAATGAACTTGTCAACCTTGGTTGTCCTTTCTCATCATCTGCTGGGAAAGCGACTATGCCTTTTAATTTATGAAAATTATGCCATAATAGTCTCTACCTCCGCTGGAAATCTGACATATGGGTTTTGGTGCGTGTGTGGTGGTTGTGTTGTTTGGTTGTTGGGGGGGGGGGGGGGGGGGGGGTGGGGGTAGTTTCATATTTCTGGGCTCTTTCAACATGGACATTTTCTTTTTTATATATGACAAATGGAAGAGACTGGAACAACCTCCTAACGGGTGTCTTTCACATTCTCACACATTTATGTGAGGCCATTAGGCTTAGTTGACTTACCAAAATAAGATAATCTGGATAAAGAAACCCAAGTGAGAGATTCTAATTATTTGTTTTCACTGAAGAATATTAAACTAGTTAACAGGGCCAGCTTTAGCATAAGGTCAAAATAGCCTTTGCTTTAGGCCCCCACAAAATAAGGCCCAAAAAAGTAACTACCATCTTTTCTTTTTAAATCCAAAAAAAGGCCATATAAAGGAAACTAACATCTTTTTAAATTCGAAAACAAGCAACTGATCCTTTTATTTCTCCCCAAAAAATAAGGCCTCATCTTTTCACATTCCAAAAAAAAAAATTTTTTTTCTTTTCACATTCCAAAAAAGCAACCTCCATCCTTTTGTTTCTCTCCAAAATAGAAGGCCTCATCTTTTCACATTAAAAAAAAATGTTTTCTTTTCACATTCCAAAAAAGCAACTGCTATCTTTTCTATCATTATTTTCTAAATGATGTGATTGAAGGTTGACAATTTGATTTTGGTTACATGCTATTCCACTTGTGGGTTATTAGCCATTTTATGTTCAACTAGTGTAATTATCGCCATATGATGTTCGGCAGTTGGTTTTATGGTGGATTGGGGTTCAACTATTTTGTAATCTTATTTATGATAATTAATTTGTCAATTAACTTAAAGAACCTTTAATGTAAGATAGTTTTCATGGTCTTACATCAAAATCTCAATCCAAACTCTAAATTAATAAGTTAGGTTTGGGTTGGATTCGCAGGTGTTTGCATAGTCAAGTTGGCGGGTCAAATATCAAATGTACTCAACCAAACCCATCAAATTTCATTTATTTCATCATAAATATCAACTCCAAGCTTGAATTATTAGTTTGGGTTCAGGTTGGTTTGCGGGTCAAGTCAGGAGTAATCACCTCTAATCACAACATTTTAAATCACCTCTAATTACAAATAAATGATTAGGTTAGGAGTAATCACTTCTAATCACAACATTTTAATCACCTCTAATTACAACTAAACGATTCTTGCCACCACAAAATATTTATTGTTGGTTCCACCATTTTTTCCCCTGCATTTAATCATCATAGGGCACAAAATACCAATGGTGATGGATAATGTTCACAAAGTGCTCCCATTGAGTTTATATCTACTCATCTTAAATATCAACTATAATTTTTTACTTATATTATTATTAAAAAATCGAGTTGACATTGACAAGAAAATTGAGTTTTTGGGTCTATGATGCAGTCTAGGCCCCAGCAGCCCCTCTTTAAATTAGATTAGGATTATTATAGTAGAGTTCTAATTAAATTATTATTAGGAAAGTTTCCATTATTAGCTTAGGGTTTTCTTACATATTAAGTTTGCTTTTACTATATATATGGCATTGTAGAGAAGAAATTCTCAGATTTGGTTGATTAATAAAATTGGGTTTTCCCAAAGAGGTGTGTCCTCGTGTGTGTGTGAAATCATCTTGACGGTTTGAAGTGTCCTTGGACACGTGCTTAGGCACCTCCACGCAAGCCCTAACCTTGATCGCGAATTAGGGATTAAAATTGTGATTCCTGAATATGATGGAAAATTGGAGCCCGTTGAATTTATGGATTGGTTAGTGTGTGTGGAGAATATTTTCGCACACAAGCCAATGACTGAGCATCATAAAGTCACACTGATTGCTACTAGATTTCGTAATTATGCTGCAACTTGGTGGGCTGAATTGCAAAGAAAACGAAGGAATCAAAGCATGGACCCTATTGATACATGGACTGAGATGAAAAATATTTTGAAGCAACAATTTCTCCCTGTCAACTATGCAAGAGATCTACGTTCCAGTTTTCAAAACTTGAAACAACGGTCCAAGACAGTTGTTGAATATTCTGAGGAATTTTTAACTCTGCAAGCTCGTTGTGGCTTGAATGAAGATGATGATATGGTAGTTGATAGATTTTTCAATGGATTGAGAATAGACATTCAGCCATATCCTTGCCTTCCAACATTTTGATAATGTAGATGAACTCATCCAACATGCTCTCAAAGCTGAGGGAATTGCAAATCATCAAGTACAAAAATCCAAATGGGTTCCGTTAAAGAATTCCCCTCTACAAGAAGCTAAATCCAATGGACAGATTTTTGCTTGGACTGAAGGTCAAAATAAGATGGTTTGTTTTCATTGTCACCAGCATGGGCATCGCACCGCAGAATGTCCGAAGCGAATACATTTGATTGAGATTGAAGGTGCTGATAACAATATCCGAGATGATCTTAAGGGTACTGACACTGATCCTAAGGATATTGACAATCTCAAGGATATTGACACTGAGGAAGTTGAATTCACCGATGCAGATACCACAGGTGAAGCTTTTATTGTCCTTAAGGATGCTCCCCCAACTGTTGAGCATAAGTGGTTGCGAAAAAATATTTTCCGTTCCGCAGGTACAGTTCAGGGACAAAATTGCACAGTTGTTATTGATGACGGAAGTTGTGAAAATCTCATCTCTCAAGCCCTTGTTGATCGCCTCTAATTGAAAGTTTATAAGCATAACCGTTTTTATTTTGTCAAGTGGCTAATGAATGGGGATCAAGCGTATGTTCGACATACTTGCAAAGTTACTTTTGCCATTGGTGCGACTTACAAATATACAATCCGGTGTGATGTGCTACCTATGGATAGTGGTGATATTTTATTGGGCCGTCCTTGGATGTATGACAAAAATGGGACTCATGGTATGCGCGATAACACCTATACATTCATGCATGGTGGATAGCAAGTTACTCTTCATCCTGAGAAACGACAACTGCCGAAGAAGAATTCCTGGAAAGCTGCCACAAAGGAAGTCATTCATGTCCACCACATTTACAATGGCAATCCGAAGCAGACTCGAGTTTGAGGACGAACTCTTCTTTTAACCCGGGGAGGATGATGTAGTCTAGGCCCTAGCAGCCCCTCTTCAAATTAGATTAGGATTATTATTAGTAGAGTTCTAATTAAATTGTTATTAGAAAAATTTCCATTATTAGCCTAGGGTTTTCTTACACATTAAGTTTGCTTTTACTATAAATATGGCATTGTAGAGAAGAAATTCTCAGATTTGGTTGATTAATAGAATTGGGTTTTCCCAGAGAGGTGCTTCCTTGTGTATGTGTGAAGTCATCTTGACGGTTCGAAGTGTCCTTAGACACGTGCTTAGGCACCTCCACGCAAGCCCTAACCCTAGGGCTGCATCAGTCTACCAATCTCAGCCACTAGCTTTTTTTTTTGTCACAGTATCAAGTTTTCCAAATATGGTTTTCTATAATTAATATCTTCTTTTGTTTTCAAATATAATTTAAGTAAAATATTTATAATAATACTAAAATGTAGAAAATGCCTTATTTAGGATTATCACTTTAGGCCTCAAATTGTCTCGAGCTGGCTCAGCTGATTAAGGCAGTATGGCCAGTGCTTTGTTGTTTGATTTTTATTGTACTGGTAAGTTACAACTATGGACTGTTAACATACCTTCTAAATTGTCTAGTTCTGTTGGTAATTATCTCTGTTATGTAGATGGAAGATTTCCATGAGATACCACGTAAAGATTCTTTTCGGTATTTAGGCTCGATGATTAGTAAGGATGGGGAGACTGACGAAGATGTGGAACATAGGATAAAAGCTAGATGACTGAAGTGGAGACTAGCTTTTGGAGTGCTTTGTGACAGACGAATGCCAACGAAATTAAAGGACAAATTTTACAGGATAGTGGTTAGACCAATTATAATATATGGAGCAGAATGTTGGCCAATTAAGACGACGCATATTCATAAGATAGATGTAGCGAAAATGAGAATGCTTAGGTGGATGTGTGGTAAAACTAGGAAAGATAAAATTAGAAATGAGCACTTTCGAGAGCATTTAGGGGTAGCACCAATAGGGGATAAGATTAGAGAAACATATTTAAGATGGTTTGGGCATGTTGAGCATAGGCCAGTAATGACACCAGTGAGAAAAAGTTTAGCTATACAAGTGGATGGCACATCAAGAGGTAGGGGTAGACCGAAGAAAACATTGATGGAAGTCATTAATTCAGATTTGAAGAAGTTTAAAACTATCGAAGGATTTGGCTTAAAATAGAATGGAATGGAGAAACAGAATTCATGTAGCCGACCCCAACATGGTTGGGATAAGGCTTTGATGATGATGATGATGATGGAAGATTACCCCCTCATGTTTTTGCTTACCTTGCTGAGTTTAATACATCAGCATACCATTCTAGGATCTGAAGATGTTCTTGTTGTTGAAGTTCCAATCTTTTAGTTTTGATTAAACAAATCATGTCACTTGGTAAAAGATTTCTCTTTTCAGTATTAATGTGATCATTGTGCAAATATGGAAACTGATTTATTTATAGTTAAGGAGTCTATACTGTTAATTTGCCAAAAGTAGTTGCTCGTGTTATCTTGAGATTGGAGGTTAACTTTTTAGCTGTTTCAGGTATGGGACAGGCGCTGCTTAAATGCTGGAGCAGCTGGGGTTCTGCAAGGTCACTTAGAAGGAATTACATTTCTTGATAGCCGTGGGGATGGGCGCTATTTTATTTCGAACGGTAAAGACCAGACTACCAAACTTTGGGACACCCGGAAAATGTCCTCGAATTCAATTGGGTATGTATTGTTTCCTTTGTGATATTTATGTTGATGATTTTGTTGGCTGATGATGTTTCACTTATCGAAAGATTTAGCTTAAAATAGAACAGAATGGAGAAACATAATTCATGTAGCCGACCCTAACATGGTTGGGATAAGGCTTTGATGATGATGATGATGATGATGATGGTTTTGTTGGTTGATGATGACACATGGCAGTCTTCATCATTGCTATGATTTTTTTTTTACAGTTTCGTGGTGAAGTGTATGGAATTTTCCTTTGTGATATTTGTTTTGATAATTTTGTTGGTTGATGATGACACATGGAAATCTTCATCATTGCTGTGAGTTTTTTGACTGTTTCATGGTGAAATGTATGGAAGCCTCCAAAACAACATCTACTTCATTTTCTTCTTATGTTTCGACCTTTGCAAGTGAACAAGATCTGGAATCACAAACATTAACCACTTTTTAGAAGTTACAATTCCTAATTTAAAACTTATTATGAAACCTATTTTGGGAACTATATCATCTTTAATAGAATACCCAAGTTATGTCAAGTTCTGATATGTGTATTCCTAAATATCAATGCCCTTTCTCGTTCTAGTTTTATGTTCTAGATGGATGTGTTATGAAGTTGCAATTGGTTATGCTTTTTGACAGAATGACTGGTTATTCTCTTTGTGGTTGGTGTGATGAGAAATTAGAGTCTATGATAGGTGGATTAATGTTTTATACTAGTTTGTGCCAAAGGAATAGGGTGGTGTTTTGGGACAAAGGCAGAAAAGCAACATCTGACCAAATATGTTTATTTGATTTCCATGCTAGTATGCTATGATGCTCATTTATGGATACAGACATGAGGACCAGAAGGTTGATATGCCATCTTCAAAAAGTTAGGACACGGATGTGGGTACGGCATTATGTAATATATATTTTAATTTTTTTATTAAAGTTAAATTTGTCTAGGGCTGATGCAATTAGATCCATGATTGGCTAGCTTATTGGGCCCAAGTCCAATAAGGCCTAGCCAAAGCATATATTTTCTGATTGATCAATCTCCTCCATTGATTCTCAAAAGGGTGATATTTTTGCTATCTAAGCTCATATTCACGATTCGTCTTCACATGAATATTTTTTTCAATTTGATTAAGCCACCAGGTTAGTCAATTTTGAGAATTCAGAAGATTTTCATTTTCTTATTGCAATGTCAATATGCAAATCTTTGGACCATTTGATGAATTTCAAAGCATGTTGTATGAGTATATATATGGAGATTGGTATCATGCAAATAAGGTCTACTTTGAGCAGTTCCTCAATCTTAAATAGGCAGATTCGACAGTTTATGAATATTTAAATCAATTTTCGAGTCTGTACCAAGTTTGTGACTTGGAACAGAATGAGTTGTATGATTTGACTCGTTTTATCAAAGGTTTGAAGTCAGACATTCTTGAGAAGATGAAATCATGTAACAATGTTCACGAAGCATACAAGGAAGCTCTTCGTGTTGAGCACATGCTTCGACAATCCCACCTGCAACAAGTTAAGTCTTGAAATGAAAATTCTCGGCAACACGCAACCTCTTCATCTACCTCATCACCGCTATTTGAAGAGTCCAAGATGAACAAAAAGAAGAAACAAATTCCAATGGTGATGTTGAGAAGCTCAGTCAAATAAAAATTGATCTCATGACAATTTCAAGTAAGAAGCAAGAGGTACATTAAGATGTCATACAGGTGGACATTAATCATCTAATGGATCTGATCGCGACATTGGGCGATCAATCAATTGCTCCAGTGGTTTCGCAAAAAGATGTGTCCACATTGATTAAAGTGCACTACATTGATTTCAGCTTTAGAGATCAACCAATGCCAATAAGCAATTATGCTATATTGTTACTGAGTCTACAATAAAAGCGTCTAATGGTTAGATCACACTGTCAAGATATAAGTAGTCATCCGAAGACGCAATGCCTCCAACTTACTTATGAATGGAATAAAAGATTCGATTATGCTTTTAATGCATATTCTCAACATGATGCTCAACTAACGACACGGATGTTTATTCAAATGATTTTCGATCCAGGTGGACATTTATTGAACTTGAGGACGAGTTCTCCTCCAAGAGGTGGAGAGCTGATACATGCCATGTCTGTGATTGGCCATCACATTAGGTCCAAGTCTAATAAGGCCCAGCAGTAAAGATTGGTTTTTATTATTAGTAGGAGTCTTAAAATTTTTATAATGGAAATTAGTATTATGATTGAGTTAGAACTCTTAGTTAAGATTGTTTCCAAGAATAGAATAGGGTATGAGTCTATATAAAGGATTGCAATCCCTTCTTATGAGATAGACTATTAATATTAATGAAATTCAGAATTTAGTTCTCAATTGAGAGTTGTTGTTTGTTTTTGGTAATGCATCTAGACATTTTATTCTTAAGCCTTTTGGCTTAGAGATTAGCCCGTTGGCTATTCTTCTTCCTTGTATTGCTTCAAAAGCCCATTAATTAACTAGACATTTATTTTATATAGGTTTAATTTTTCGTAGGTGAGCTAATTGGGGATCCACAATAAAATGTATACAAGTATTTTCTATTATTTACCAATTTTGCAAAGGGCTTTTATGAAAATATATTTAACTTTCCATTTTTTTTGTAATATATATATAGCCTTAATCCTTCGAGAAGTGTTCTTACATACCTACTATGAGAACTATTTGTGGGGCTCACTTGTGGGTCCTATTTGGGGATGGGACTTAGGGGGATGGAAAGATCTATGTGGGGCCACCCCAAATATTAAGTTTGGCCCCAATCACATTCCGTAACTCCTTCATCCGTGGCCCACAATCTAGTCCATTTGGATTGATGCATAGTCGATCCAACGGTCTAATAAATTTGAATTTTACCGAAACTTACGGTGTGTGAGTATCAGGGGGTCCATGTGTATTACAAGATTTGGATTAGGTGATTGATGGGTCCCACCTTAACTTCTTACAAAACAATGGTGAGAACTAGTTCTCATAGGATTATTTTCATATGTATATTTATCAATGCACTTTTTGGAGTTGTGTTTGCTGAGATGTTTCAAAATAGACTTGTTTTGACTTTCCATAAAGAGAACAATAATGAAGGACGACAGAGCTAATGCACGAAGAGGTATGCATTCCCTCACACACACACTCTCTCTCTCTCTCTCCTTTTCTTTTCTTACACAGAACTGAGAAGTAGCAATGCTCCCTTCCACCCCCCTTTCCCCTTTTATTGGTAGAACCTTTCCCCTTTTTTAAACATTGGTTTTGGAACAAAACCCCAGAATCTTGGAGAGTGCCATATCCTAATTTTTTTGCACGTATCCCAACCATATCTTGAGGCATTCCATACCTGAATCCAAAGTGGACTGTGTTGACATAGATACCATGGGTAAAATGTCGCACCTGGGTATCATAGCTAGTATGCAACCCTAGAAACATGGTGGAGTAGAAATCTTTCCTTTTGTAACAAAATATTTATATTGATCGGAGTTGGGAGGTATCCAAAAGCACCCTTCATTTCTTGCATCTTGAAATAAACAAATTGGATGTTAAAATAGGGAAACTTGCATATAACCACTGCTCTTTCTAGTATTTACAACTATCTCTAATTTTGGCTTCTAAGAATATCAATTGCCTGGTAGTCAGAGACCGAAAAGAGGTCTTTTGACCGCTTCCCACAATTTTTCATTAAGACCACCAGATCGCTATAAAAGGATGAAAATATGATTTTGAGGTTGTTTATCTGCAGTCATTTAGAATATGTAAATGATTCATTGTAATGGTTGTGTATCATTGGGTTTGTTTGCACTCATTTACACATGTGATGCATAAATAAGGTGTGAAAATAACTTTCACACCTCTTACAAAAGGCGCTAGTGCAGTTCTTACACGGTGCTTGCATTCCCGTGGCCCCCATAAACAACCTTTTTTTTAATTCCTGTGGGCCCCATGTTTTTAATTCAAACCATGTTTTTAAGACCATGAAGCCAATTATCTTAAATCTTCAGATTTTGAGTAATTTGTGAAAAAGTCTCAACCTCTAGATCTAATTTTCCACACTTTTGTGGGCTCTCAATTCTTTTTTGTTTTTTTGTTTTTTTGAGAAAGATGACTTTATTCATAACACAAAAGTTTACAGTATAAGAGGGGCTATACCAAACAAAAAAAAAAAAAAGAAAAAGCCCCCAAAACATTGGCTGACACAATCAACCCAAAAACAGGCAAAAAAAAAAAAAAAACCGATTAACCAGCAGGAGAGGTAATCAAGGAAGCTCTCAAAACTTCCTATTTTGGGCTTTCAATTCATGATTTGATCTGTTCAATATTATTATATAAATGATAAGCATCAAGATGTTTAGTTTCATATCTTAAATCGTCATGGACTTTAAGAAATTTGTGAAAATGTCTACATTCATCTAAATTTGTTGATGTACTCATTTACTTTTGAAAAAGGTTATTCTGACAACTATGATAATGTGTTTCACATTTGTAACATTTTGCATATGTAACATTTTCATATTTAAAACCCATTTCCTATCGTATGCGTTAAAGGCAAACATCATTTTAACCATAGGCAACTTGGTCAAATAATGTTTGAATCAACCAAAGCTTGGTTGGGATGTGTCTTTTTTAAGATCTAAAAACAAACAAAATTTAGCCAAGTCATCTGACTTGCCTTTGTCACTGATTCATCACACAGCTTAGCCAAGTTGCTAATTCGCTTTTAAGTTTCACTCCTTATGGAGTTGCTTCTTTCATCATCATCATCATCATCATAGCCTTGCTCTAACCATGTTGAGGTTAGCGACATGAATTATATTTCTCCATTCCAGTCTATCTTAAGCCAAATCCTCGAATAGGTTGTGCTTCTTCAAGTCTAACCTTACTGCTTCCATTCATTTCCTCTTCGGCTTACCCCTTTTTCTTGGCGGGTCATCAACTTGCACAGAAAGACTTCCTTACCAGTGCCTTTGCCGGCCTACATTGAACATGTCCAAACCATCTCAAATTAGTCCCTCTTAATTTATCACCTATTGATGCTACTCCAAAGTACTACCAAATGCACTCATTTCTTATTTTATCTTTCCTATTTTTATCACACATCCATCTCAACATTCTCATCTCTGTTACACTCATTTTATGCATGTGTTACTTTTTGATTGTCCCTTCAATCTTATTGGCACCTGCCAATCACAAAGTGCTTCAAAAGCTAGTCTTTCACTTCAACTATCTTGCTCTTATCTTATGCTTGATATCTTCCTCATTCTCTCAATCCTTACTAATTAATGTGCCAAGGTATCAAAATAAATCTCTTTGTACTATCTCTTAAGCTTCAAGGCATTCTGGCTCAGTTGTGAGTTGACATGTCAAGTTTTCCAAACCTTTTGTATCAAGAGATACATGCTTGCTTGAACTGATTTGCTTTAATGGATAGATTAACCCTATGCTTCAATTTAATGTGGGGATGTGCTAAATGAACACAGTAAGGGACTCAGTACACTCAACTCCTTTCTCAAAAAAAAAAAAGGTGAAATGACCTAAATGCCCCTCTCTCTCCCCACTCACCTTCGCCTCTTCTCTCCTCCCCTTCCCCACATCCCCCTCCCTACGACGATTGCTGGCTCCGGCGAAGGGAACTGGCCGATTTCCCTCCCCTCCCTCTGCCTCTTCCATTCTCTCCCTCTCCCCTTTCTCCTCCCTTTTCCTTTCCCTCTCCCTCCCCTTCCCCTCTCTGCCCGACGGCGACTAGGAGATCCCGATCTCCCAGTTATTGTTGACTGAGAGGCCGCTCGATCGGTTCCCAGTCGACCAATTGGGCAACCTGCTGCTAACCGGCTCCTAGTTGACGGTGACCAGGAGATCGGGATCTCCTAGTTGCCGTCGCCGTCAGGCGGAGAGGGGGGAGTGGAGGGAGAGGGAGAGAAAGGAAGAGGGATATCGTCCAGCTCCCTTCACGGAGTCGACGATTGTCGCCGGGAGGGGAAGGTGAGTGGGGAGAGAAGGAGGGGCACTTTCACCATTTTTTTTTTTTTTTTTGAAAAAGGGGTTGAATATACTGAGTCCCTTTCTATGTTCATTTAGTGAATCCCTTTAATGTGTATGCATCAAGGCCACATGCTTTTATGCACTATGAAAACATCAAGTCAAATCGGCACATGCTTGCACACATGCTAATGTGGGCACCAGATTATGTTGCCTGGTGCATGGTGCTTGCAAATTGGCAGTGCTTTGCAGTGTTTGCACAAGAACATGGTAACACGAGTGGTGGGTGAATGCCTGCATACATGTATTGTTGGCACTTGTACGCAAAAATAAATGTCCATCATTATATGCATTATAAACCAATAACCTCTGAATGCATTTAATAATATAATATTTATTATTACTTCTTTATTTGGCTACATCAGCATTTTTTCTTGTGAAAGGCTGAGTTATGACTCAAACTCATCAGTGTCATCAACCAAATAGTCGAGTCTGGTTTTTGAAAAGTATGTTTTCTACTGTAAACCGCAGATTTATATGGATAGACTAAGATGTGTTTAATTATATTAATTGCAATGCTGATAATGTTCTTTAGATTTTACTCCTACAGTGTAAAGTTTGGAAGTTATGAATGGGACTACAGATGGGAGGATTACCCGTCTCGTGCAAGAAAATTGAAGCATCCATGTGATCAATCTTTGGCAACATACAGAGGTCATTCAGTCTTGCGTACTCTTATACGCTGTTACTTCTCCCCTACATATAGGTATTTTATTAATCATATCAACAGTTGGTCAAAATGTCTATGAAGCATGTGTCTAGATTAGTGGCAATTCTGATATTTTGGCAGATTGGATGGGTCTGTAACACCCACAGTGCTTTTGACCATAATTGAGATATGACAACATAAAGAGAAACATTGTTTTTGTGTTTCTTTCAATAAATCATCGGCAATAGCACCACTATGGAAGAGGGCAGAAAATCTGCTAAATAGTCCAACCTAATGTTACTTTCAAATTCCTTGCTTCAAATATGTGGAAATCATCGATAATCATCCTATCTGTGAAAATATTTGAAGTATTGATTTGGGGTATCCAAATGTCCTTGACGTCATTTGAGTGCGTTTATGCCAGCTAAATGATCTGTTATTAACTTCAATTTCTTGTTGCAGCACTGGTCAGAAGTACATATATACTGGGTCTCATGACGGTAGCATTTATATTTACGATGTGGTACTAAAACTTTCATTAATCCTGTTGCCATTTGAAATTTATTTCCATGAAATTAGTTCAACATTTCAAATTTATATTTGGTGGTCTGTTAGGGAGCTTATTCTGGCACCCATGTTCATCTGCATGCACTGTGCTCTGACTGCCCTCTTGTCTTGAAGTTACTCTGTGTAGAATTCCTCTGGATATGTGGGGATTTAGAATTTCAGAGACATTCTGCAATCTATAGCTTGAATATTTTGTCTGAGAATTTTGCAACTTGATCCTATGGTTGTTCCCATGTACATCAGATTTATGGAGGCCCCACTTATGGAACAGATGGACACATACTGATGAACTGTAAATTCCACAATGAAAAAGGAAAAGGAGAAGGGGGGGAAAAAAACAAATTACATCCAAAGATAAAACAACTTGTACATACTAGACCCATTCATCTCTGTTGGTGAGCCCTGCACATCTCCATGGGTGGGCAACACCACACACGTTTCCATCGATAGGCCTACTATTTGGGTCCCAAGATATGCCTCTTTCCAAGGTTGAACTCCTTTATGAACATGTTTATAAGGGTGGGTTCCACTATTCATTTGATTGTGGGTCATGCTCCACACATGAATCTCTCCATGGGCTGGGCATTTTGGTCTAACATATGCATCATGGGTGGGCCACACCATCTGTGCATCTCAATGAGTCTGTTCTACATTGCACACTTGTTCAATGTAAGCCACACCACATATTTCATGGGTGGGTCCCACAATGGTGAGTTGGGATTTGAGAAATTCGTAGACAATTTATGATTTGTGCACACCATCTATTGACAGTTTGTGAATTTATGTATGATGGAAGTTGTGATCTTTCAGGTAACTGGAGCCCAAGTTGCAAAACTCGAGCACCATGACTCAACAGTGAGAGATTGCAGCTGGCACCCTTATTATCCCATGCTTGTCAGCTCTTCTTGGGATTGCACAGTAGCTAGATGGGAATTTCCAGGGAATGGTAAAGTGTCAGTTCCAGCACGGAAGAAAATTCGGAGGAGACAAGGATATTGAAGATCTAAAATCACTTATGTTAATTCCTTCATTTTATGAAATGTGATGGTTTGCAGTAGTAAATATTGATAGAATTTACTTGACGATTGAAACTTTATGAACTGGGAATGGGAGCTGAGCTTCTGCAGTGGTGGTATGAAGAATCAATTACCATGTAAATATTGTTGTCTTAGCTTCCTCCTTGACATGTAAAAAACTCTTGAAGCAAGTATAAGCCCTTTGTAGATTATCCAAGAGTTTTGTCTTCTTCAATTCATCATTTTCCATTTGCGTGAATTTGAATTTGGTTGGATTCTTTATGTTGCTACCCCACAAGATCTGCAAGCTTCTAGGGCATTTTTTTTCTGCCACTTTGGGGACTCGAAATCACACATGATACTCAGTACCAGCTGCTGAGCTACAACTGGGGGAGTTTGCGGTGAAATGCTGAGAATGTTTGGTGGAGCTGGTATTGTGTTAAGTAAACGCATCACATTTTTTTAGGCTGTTGTCATTTTTCAGTAAATGGGTGACTCTGGTACATATTTAATGCTGCGTAAAAGCTGTTACATGGAAGAAGGTATGTGTAAGCCTATGACCAACTACTGATTTTGAAGTCTCATTTCATTGTGAACTAATCAAGTTTGGTTCCTTGGAACTAATCAAGTTACCTATCTGATTTTCCTGTAACTGGTCTTGACAAAGAACAAAATAACTGTGTTTATTTGTAAATAAGGTTATCTTAATAGGTGATTAACACCATCACTTATGTAAGCTGAGTTGGCTTTAGTAGGTTGCTCAACATCCACATGTATCCCCGAGATTGTTTCAAAGAAATGGTAAACACTACTTGAGTGAGCTTTGGGGTTCCCTGTATCGGTGGCAGGATACTGTTGTAGAATTGTACATTAAGTAAAATAGTGAATTAGTAAGCATCGATTTGTCCATGCAATAAGCCATCTGCTTTTCATGGCGCTCCGAACTCATTCTGGCAACTCTTTGTGGATGAGG
The DNA here is from genome assembly GCA_037013555.1 of Sextonia rubra. NCBI lineage: Eukaryota > Viridiplantae > Streptophyta > Magnoliopsida > Laurales > Lauraceae > Sextonia > Sextonia rubra. Next base: position 12,641,337 of record JASUAD010000003.1, read on the forward strand.
TCTCAATGTTGGTGGTTCCATCTTAATCGAGTTGGGTACATCCAAAATCCAAATGCATCCCTACAACATGTTCCAGTTAACAGTTAATGTTGTATTATTGCATCTAACAAGGTATTGAAATCCAAGTTCTATCAAATATTTTCACGACTCTCAATGAACAGTTACCTTGACCCCATTTGTCTATACGTCCTATAAGAAGCAGACAAGAATAATGAAATGAAATGAATGAGCAATGCAGTGTTGCCAATTGTTATAACAAGCATCTGAAAGGACAACAGACATCTGAGATGATTTCAGCAGCACAAAACAGGAACACATGCTGTTACATCCTAACTTCAAAAACATCAAATTGTAAGAAGACAAAGTGATATGGTAATACAGAAATTAATCTGCAAAGTTGGTTAGACTTGAAAAAGAACTAGGAATCTCAGTGCCCTTTGGTAAAGTAGGCAATGGAGATTGCAGCAACAATAGTTGTAGCAGAAGACAACCATTTCCAGAAGCTCCAATACTTTGATTTGGCAACAGAAATCTGCATAGACTTCAGCTCCTGATTCATTTCGTCTACTTCCTGCACCTGACTTCTGAAGGCTTTCTTGATGGCTTTCAAATGTGTCACAAATGGTTGAATCTCATCATTTATTTGCTCCTCATCAATATCAGTTACCCCTTTTGAGCCCTTTTCTTCATCTTTCAAACCATTCATTGTTTCTGCAGCATGCTTCAACATTGATAGAGTCCGCTGAGAGATCATTTCAGCAAGTTCTGCTTTTACCTGTAGATCCTTGAGACCTCGTTGAGACTCGTCAAGACTACCCTGAATCAAATCTTTGGCCTTTATCAGCAATTCAAAGCATCTCTCTCTCTCTTCCACTTTTTCCACAAGGTTATCCTTCTCTATTTTTAGACGCAGAAGCTCTTTTTGCTTCTCTTCATGGCTCTTCTCCATCTCCCTTAGTTTCAATCTCAAAACTTCTGTTTCCTGTCTTTGACGAGCAAGACTCGTGCCAACAACAGCCTTCTCGCGGAGAATTTCATTCATATCAGCTTGCAATTGACTGTTTCTTTCTTTGCATTCTCTGCAAGACTCTTGCAGTGCAGATAGTTTTGTGCTGAGGCAACCCACCTCTTTCCTTAGCTGTTTGATCTGATCCTCCTGCTCTATCCTCACTTGTTCTATTTCTTCTTTCTCTGCAACAATTTCCCTCATCTTTGCCATCAGATCGCCTACATTTCTTGTCAATTCCTTGTTTTCCTCGGTCAATGAGTCGATACTTCTTTCCCTCTCCTTTCTTTCTTCCCTCAATCCATCCAGCTCCTCTAGCACTTGCTTGACCTCCTCTTGAACTTTCCTACCCTTCACTTCCATCTCAAACACTTTTGTTCGTAAGCCGGTGCCATCTTCCTTCAATTGAGCAATATGCTCCAGAGCAACATTCCTCTCACTGCAAGCAAGATCCAACAAATCTTTCTGATGACTGAGATCATTAACCAATCGATGATTGTTTTCCTCAAGACCCCAACATGATTCTCGCAAAGTAGGAATGGTGGCGCTACACTGGCTTACCTCACTCTGCAAATCAGATATGACAACCTCCTGATGAGCCATGGTGCACTCCATGTTGTTCTGGTCTCTAAGCATATCTTCCATCTTTCTATTCAGATCCTCAATTACCAGAGCAGATTCCATCAATCTTCTTTCCAATGAAGCCCTCTCTTCCATCAAGGATTCGAGGTTTCTTTTCTCCTCTGTTTTCTGCAGATCAAGGTCATTTTGGAGAGCATCCCGCTCCAGAAGAACGCGGTCTAGAGCGCCTCGATTGCTGGAGATTTCAGCGGCAAGAAGACCCACCTCTTCTTGCAGATGTATTATCTTGACACCCATCTCATTTCTGGCCTTCTCAATCTCATTCCTCTTCCTGACAGCATCCCCCATCTCTCTTTTCAAATCCTCATATCGCTCCATCAAGCCTTGGAGCGCCTCCTGGATCGAATCCCTGTCCTCACTCAAAGACCCCAACCTTTCCTCCACCTCCAATTTTTCCTTCTTCGCCTGGTCACATTCCATCTGCAATGATCCCATCTCCTCTCTAGCTTCTTCATAGCTCACCTGAAGCTCATTCACCGCCGATTTCAACCCATTCACCTCATCTCTCTTCACTTCAAGATCACTTTGGGTTCGACCCATCTCGCGAACAAGGCGATCGGTCTCTTCCTGCATCGCTTTCAGCTCAATCTCTTCCAAAACCGCAATCTGGGCTATGAGCACTTCCTTCTCTTTCTCTGCCGATTCCAGTCTCTGGGTCATTTCGCATTTGATCTCATTTTGGCGAAACTGCAAAGAGAAGGCCGCGACGAGTAGGCTGACATCTCTCTCGATTTCAGCCGCGAGGAGCCGATCCTCGAATTGGGATTTCTGGGTCTCGAGAAGTTGGTTCGTGGAGAGGTTTTGGGAGATTTTGGATTGGAGAGAGTGATTGGAGCGGCGGAGCATGTCGATCTGGTCTCGGTGGTCGACGGTCTGTCGAACGAGAAGATTGTTGAGGGCTTTCAAGTTCACCATTTGCTCTGAGAGATGTTCTTGAGGTGGTGATGCTGGTTGTGCCTTTTCTTGTTGCTTTGAGACCTTCTTCTTCGCCATTGATGGCTCTTCTCAGCTTCTTTTGCCTGTAAAAGAGGAGGAGGAGGAGGAGGCGGCGGCGGCTTCTGGTTGGGGTGGTGCTGGTGTTGGTGTTGGTTTAGGGCTTAGGGTTTGGTGGGGTTTAGGGTTTTGTAGGGGGGAGAGAGAGAGAGAGAGAGAGAGAGAGAGAGAGAGAGAGAGGGAGTGAAGTGATTTTGAAATTCAAATTTGGTCATGAATGAGGAGCTCCAAGGATAAGAATATCCTTGGCAATGGGTTGGGTACTTGCGTTTAGATGAGACCCAACCCAACCTGGCCCGCTCTTATTTGGCGCGGGTTTGGATCATGGGTACTGGGTGGGTTTGGTTTTCATTTAGCGGACGCCATGGATCATTATGCCTATTGATCTCACATCTCACCGCGCATTAGTTTTTAAGTAATGCCAATTAGTGTATGTGGTTGATTGAGTTACTAATTGTAATGAATTAAAATTTGTATGTGGTTGATTGAGTTGGGATTTAAGTTCAATTGAAAGTTTTGTGACAATTGAGTTGATACATAATTACTTATAATATTTTATATTTTTACATTTTTTAGGTGTCATACCATCATATTTTGAGATTTTGGAATATAAATAGAATGATTATTTTAATATCTTATTTTTTAATGTGGCAGCTCATGCTGTAAAAATATCACCAAACAGCCAACCCAACCCATCACATAAAAGGCAGGTTGGGGTGGGTTTGGGATGGATTGTAAGTCAGACCGGGTAGATATGGAATTAGTGTGACCCAATCTCAACTCGCCCCATTGCCATCTCTAACCCTAAGGTGCTATCGATGGGTTGAATTCGAAGCGGAACTATTGTGGCTGTGAACCTAGATTTGCTTTCATAAAACCAAGCCCAAATCTAGATCTGGATTCACCGTGGAACCCATATATTGTCTTTGGATTTGACATCAAGTGAAAAAAAAAGGATACAGTTTTCAATCCGGATCCAAATTAAAGTGTGGAATGCATTATTATAATTCCAGGGCTTCAGAAAAATTTTTAGAAATACAAATGGGGCAATAAAATGGTAAATGGTTAAAGCTAAATAAATCATCAAATATCAATATTACTCAAATTATGTAGGTCCTTAAAACTTACATACATTTTAATATGTGATGTGCATCCTAGATTCAGTTCCTCATATTGGAACATACAAGGATTCGAACCCAAATTCAAATGTTCTGGATCTTATATGCGTGGCGAATCGGGTATGAATTTCTCCCAAATCAAAAAATAAGTTCCATAGCCACTTAATTCCCATTCTGAGATTTTGGCTACTCAAAATAGCCGGATACCCACTTGGGAAGGTGCTATGTGATGTCATTCTAGGGGTATTAACTGTCTCCTAAGAGGGTACCGGCCTGGTCCAGCCCTCAAAAAGCCCACGTTATGTAATCAGGATCTCAGATATATGATAATTGGATATAAAAATAAACATGATCTTATTTGCTGCAGGGTGCCTGTTTGTTGCTTTCTGGGAGGTCATGTAGAAATTTCTATCGCTATCAAGGTGGTGGCTCGCTTGATTTGAGACTTGAATTTGTTTCCTAAACTTTTAAGTTCAACTCCCACTCCTTACGTTATCCGGGTACTATGCGTACCGCTATATATATATCTCTTAGGGAATAGTCCTTATTTGCCAAAATCAAGTAACCGCCGTGTCTGAGGCTAAAAGGCCAAAGGCTGGGCTTGCGAGGAATATCCTATGTCATAAAAAAAAATGTAGAAATTTCTATTTGCTTGCTAGACTTTTGGCTGGGTAATGCCATTAAAAATCCCAATTGTAACAAAGTTTAAGCTTTTTATTGTGTTTTTCAATCAATGACAAATAGGATTTTTGAACTATGGATTAGGATTTTGGTGAAGCAAATCAAAGCCTAAGGAAGATAATAGGCTGTCTATATAAAGGATGAGGTCTTTAAAAAACCTATGTACATCGAAGGCTTCTTGATATCATGAGTGAGGCCATCGCCAGGGATTGCAAGGATCGTTGCTTGCTTCAAACCCAATCCATGGCCATACATTTATGGAATAAGTGAATTTATGGGCAGTTTAGAAACTCTAGTCTAATTAATAAGAGCTAATTAGATCATAGCCTAAATAATTGATTAAATAATTGATTTTTACTTTACAATTAGTTTGTTTGGTAAAATTATAAAAAAAATATATAGGCTCCTATTTCATGAGAAAATTGGGGCTCTCCTTTTAAAAATCACAATGTAGAGCCACCATTTGCATCATTTTGAAAACTCTATTACGTCATTTCCACTCAAGCCACTTGTAAATTTTGCATTATTCATCTCCATCCGCTTTAGTTGAAAAGGCTCTGAAAAAATCAGCCCCTTTGGCTTTGTTTTTTCAAAAAAAAAAAAAAGGAAAAAGCTCTAATTTACAAATAAACACAAAAAATAGAAAATATATTTAGAGGGTTTACCAAATACTTTAACATATAAACAATCTCTAAACCATAAATTTAGAGATTTTTTTAGAGTTTCCAAAAGCCCACCTAGAGTGGCAATTATTTACTTGATCAACATACCCAAATTATACTTAACATCTCAACCTGTTTTGGTTGACATGTTTTCACTCTATTAGTAAATGAATTGGCAGGTTAAATCCATTTTTGCCATCAGACCTATCAACCCATACCCAATTCAACTAAAAGTGCTCTCTGACCCACCAGCCCAACCCGAACACAACCCATTAATTAGTGATTAGTTCGGGTTGACATTTCAACCTGTTTAACAGATGGGTTGATCTCGAGTTTAGCTTATACAAGTTAGCCATAGTGCTCAATCTTACTGATGTTCTGCCACACATAAAAGGATTCCAATTTCCACCCCAACGTCCAAATACCAGGCTTCTTTTTACCTTCTGTCATAGATGAGGCTGCGGGCCCTTTTGGAAGAGAGGAACTAAGAAAGGTAATTGGAAGAGAAATCTGGAGGCCCTCAAATACAAGCAGCCAAAAAAAGATCTTGTTGTTTGGCAGTGAAGTTTCCTTGGCAAAAATCCATTTTAACAATCCAGAATTTCAGAAATTAGTGAGCACACACCATTTGCTTCCTTCAATTTTATTAGTTATTGAAAGACAATCTACTATGTGACTCAGTTAATACCCTCGGGAGGAGCTTCAGGGTTTAAATTATCTGTCATATGAGCCTTACCTTAGTGGTAAGGGGTTTTTATTCTCATTGGGAGGTTGTAGATTTAAACCTAGCACCCCCTCTCCCCGATGCATATGTGACTTTTTATTGCCTCACATGTGTAAGTCTCCATTATCTTGTATGTGTGCGTTACATCAGTGTCCTCACAAGTGCAAGTTCTCGCTATCTGGCATATGTAAGTTGAGTTGTGTCTCGTCTTGTGTCTCATCTCAGCCCTCAATGAGTTAAAAAAGAAGAAGAACAAAAAAAAGATCTGTCATCCATGTAGCCCCAACAAGTTCCAACTGCTCCCCATGTACAACAGAGTTCAAGTGCAGAGCAGGAAAAATAATTTTTTTTTTCTCTTCCAACCCTTCCTAATGAGGGCAGGGTAAGAGCCTAAGTAGTTTAGAGCCTTAGTAGGCCCCTGGGCTTAGTCTGCATTGTTGTGCACATGTGTGCAAACGCAATCAAGATCAACAATTACCACACAAGAAGACAAGAAGATTTACGTGGTTCGGCAAAGATGCCTATGTCCACAGGAAACCAATTTCCACTAGGTTCTCCTCCAATCTGTGAAATCATAGCCTTGGAATCTCAGCCACTCTCAGCCTCTTTTTAGAGTTATAGATTACATCATATATATAACCATTACATCCTTATCCTCTAAGAACTCTATCTCAAGAAAAAGGAAAGTCCTAACTTATTAGAAAACTACTGTTTGACAAAACAGGAAATTCCTAATATCATTAGGGAAACCACCCCAGATACTAAACCCACTAATGGTCTAGACCCACATGGCCAACAATCTCCCCCTCTAGACCATGGGGAAGACGCCCTGAACCTCTTACTAGGAGTTCAGCCCTGCCAACTCTGAACACAGCTCCAGCTTTCCCTTAGACACAACCTTGGTCATCATGTCCGAGGGATTCTTGTCTAAATGAATCTTTTCCTGCTTCATGAAGTTCTTTTCAATTACCTTACGAATCCAATAGTACTTGATATCAACGTGCTTCATGCGACCATGATATGTAGCATTCTCACTGAAATCCATAGCACTCTAACTATCACAGTAATTCACATATTCTTCTTGCTTCAAACCTAGTTCTTGAAGGAATCTCTTTAACCAAAGCATCTCTCTCCCTGCTTCATTAGCAGCTATGTATTCCGCTTCAGTTGTAGATTGTGCTGTACACTTCTGTAACTTCGATTGCCAGGAAATAGCTCCCCGTACGAAAGTAAATAAATAACCAGAAGTCGACAACCGACGATCAAGATCGCCTGCAAAATCAGCATCAGTATAACCTTCCATGACTGGTTTTGAGCCTCCGAAACATAAGCAAACCTTGGAAGTACTTCTCAAATATCTAAAGATCCACTTCACTGCTTTCCAATGCTCTTTTCCAGGGTTTGCGAGAAATCTACTCACTAAGCTCACAGCATGAACAATGTCTGGTCGTGTACAAACCATGGCATACATGAGACTCCCCACAGCAGAGGAGTAAGGAACACATGCCATCTGTTCCTTTTCATCATCTGTAGTAGGACACAAGCGCTTGCTTAGTTTGAAGTGACTGGCTAGAGGTATGGTAACTAGCTTAGCATTCTTCATGTTGAATCGCTCGATCACTCGTTCAACATATTTCTCCTGTGACAACCACAGCTGCTTGGAACTCCTATCACGACGTATTTGCATGCCCAATATTGTTCGTGCGGGACCCAAGTCTTTCATGTCAAACGACTTTGACATCTCCTCTTTCAACTTGCCAATCAACTTGCTATCCTGTCCAACTATCAGCATATCATCTACATATAAAAGAAGGATGATGAACTTGCCATCGATAAATCGACGAACATAGACACAATGATCTGCAGCTGTCCTCCGGTACCCATGACTCAACATGAATGAATCAAATTTCTTGTACCATTATCTAGGTGCTTGCTTCAGCCCGTAGAGACTCTTCTTCAACTTGCAAACCATCTGTTCTTTTCCTTCTACCTCAAACCCCTCTGGCTGAGTCATGTAGATCTCTTTTTTGAAGTCACCATGAAGAAACGTGGTCTTCACATCCATCTGTTCAAGCTCAAGGTCCATGCTGGCGGCTAGACCCAAAACGACTCTGACAGAAGTCATTTTCACAACAGGAGAGAAAACATTACTGAAGTCGATACCCTTCGTCTGTGCGAAGTCTTTTACCACTAACCGTGCCTTGTGCTTCACCAGTTTTCCATTCTCATCCTTTTTCAGCTTGAACACCCATTTATTTTTCAAAACATTCCTATCTTTAGGAAGTTGCACCAACTCATATGTCCTGTTCTTCTTTAAAGAACTCATCTCATCCTGCATAGCTTTCATCCACTCATCTTTATCAGCATGAGTCATTGCTTCTCGGAAGCTATCTGGGTCTCCCTCATCAGTAAGCAAAACATATTCGGATGCAGGATACCTAGTTGATGGTTGACACTCTCGGGTAGACCTCCTAACTTGAGGTTCCGTGGTTTTAATCCGAGGAGACTGCTGCTCCCCCTGCTTAACACCCTCATCATCTGGCAACCCCTGTGCCTTATCACGATCCGGATCGTTTTGTCCACCTTCTCCACCTGTAGTCTGCACCGGAGAAGGAGTCGGTGTGAGATCAACCACTCCATCAACTTTTTTAGAAGACTTTTCAATCTTTTCAACATCTCCAAAGAACTGGTTTTCATGGAAAACCACATCCCTACTTATGATAAGTTTCCTCTTCTCTGGATCCCATAATCTGTAACCAAACTCATCTCCACCATAGCCAAGAAAGATGCAACTCACTGCCTTATCATCCAACTTGGAACGCTGCTCCTTTGGTACATGTACAAGTGCTTTACACCCAAACACCTTCAAGTGCGAATAAGGAACATTTTTATTTGTCCATCTTCTCTCTGGAAGATCATAATTCAAAGGAACTGAGAAAGATCTGTTAATCAGATAAACGGCAGTCAGAACGGCTTCACCCGCGAATGACTTAGGCAACCGTGCTAATCTTATCATGCATCTCATCTTCTCAAGAATAGTGCGGTTCATTCTCTCGGCCACACCATTGTGATGTGGAGTACCAGGAACTGTCTTTTCATGTCGAATGTCATGCTTCAAGCAATAGCTTCTGAACTGGTTGGATGTATACTCTCCCCCATTATCTGATCAGAGACACTTCAAGAGTTTACCGGTTTCTCTTTCAACCTTGACATGAAACTGTTGAAACATCTGGAACACTTGATCCTTTGATTTCAATGGACAAATCCATACTTTCCTGGATGCATTATCGATGAATGTGACAAAGAACTTATTGCCACCCAATGATTCAACCTCTATGGGACCACAAACATCAGAATATACCAAATCCAACACATTTGATTTCAATTTTGATGTCAAAGAGAAAGCAACCCTACGTTGTTTGCCATACAAACAATAATTACAAGGGTTCAGGGATATACCTTTGGAGTAAGGAATTAAATCCTTCTTTGCCAACATCTGCAAGCCTTTCTCACTCATATGACCAAGCCTCTTATGCCACAGATTCAGAGAGGAATTATCTTGAACTGCATTCAATGCATCTTTGCACAGCTTTACTTGTATTTTATAAAGAGTATTACCTGCTATTCCTCTCGCAATAACAAGAGACCCTTTAGTGAACTTCCATCTGCCATTTCTGAAGTAATTCTCATAACCTGCACGGTCCAATGCAGTCCCGGAAATCAGATTCAACCGCAGATCAGGAACATGTCGCACATCTTTCAGCGTCATTGTGCAACCAATATCGGTTTTAATACAGACATCACTGATACCAACAATCTCTGAATGACTCGTGTTGCCCATCTTCACAGTACCAAAGTCCCTACTTTGTACGTCGTGAACATCTCCCTGCAGGGAGTAGCATAGTAGGATGCTGCTGTATCAACAGCCCACTTAAACTGACCATCTGTAACACTCAAACACTTATCATCATCGCCGATGAACACTACTACTTCCTGTTCCAAAGTAGCTGTAGTGTTATCACTGTCATTCTTCTTATCATTGTTGGAGCCTTTCTGTTCCTTCATGGCAAAACAATTTTTCCCGACGTGGCCCATCTTGCCACAGAAAAAGCATTTTATAAACTTTTTCTTGCTCTATGATTCACTGCTAGACTTGGCTTGTGATTCACCTCTAGATTTGCCACGACCTCTCTTTGGACCTCTACTCTTACTCCTTCCCCTGTTTTCAGTAACAAAGGCCTGTGCATTATTTGTCCCTGTAGATTTCCGTCTAATTTCTTCATTCTGTAGACTACTGGTAACCTGACTCATAGATAACACACCATCTGGAGTAGAGTTGCTCAAGGAAACAACTAATGTCTCCCATGTATCCTGCAAAGAACTCAGAAGCAACAAAGCTTGCATCTCATCATCAAGAATTATTTTCATAGTGGCTAACTGATTTACCACACTTTGGAACTCATTGATGTGAGCTTCGATCTGACCACCATCCTTGAATTTCATGTTCACAAGCTTTCTGATCAAGAAGGTTTTGTTCACTGAGGTCTTTTTATCATACATTGCTTCTAGCTTTGTCCAAAGGGTATTCGCATTAGTTTCATTTGACACGTGGTGAAATATGCTATTATCAATCCACTGTCTGATGTAACCAATCGCGTTTCTATGTAATTTATTCCAGTCAGCATCTTGCATATCTTTCGGTCGGGCACTATTTCCCTCAACGGGATCATGGAGGTCTTTACAATAGAGAATATCCTCCATCTTCGGTTTCCAGATCAACCAATTGGAATAGTTGAGCTTAACCATGGTAGTGTTGATAGTATTGTTCTCCATCTTAATCAAATTAAGTAACAGGAAAAACAAACAACTAACACTGACCTCAACTCCTGTACCAAGCTGTAGATCTCGTCAACACGAGCATGCTGAAAGAAACGGATCTGAAATTCGACTCTGGATGGCTCCGATATCGCAAAAACGGTTTTCTGCGCTCCCGATTTGGTCAAACTCCTTGTTGACCATCAAACAGCAAATCTTCTTCCACTAATACGTAGATCTGCTCGAAACGAGTCCGTAGGCGCAAACGGATCTTCGATCGGACGTCGGATGATCAAGATATCGCAGAAACAAACTTCTACCGTTAATCTGGTCAACTCTGGCCGTTGACCGTCTATCCGATGACGTGGGCTGACGTTAGCTTGATGACGTCACTCTGTTGATGTTGGCGCGGCGGCTGACAAGCTGGACCGTCTGCTAACCGTTTCAGGTCGACCTGACCTAAACTGCAAACCGGCTGCGCTACTGGGCTTTGCTTCACCGGTGGGGTTGAATTGACCCAACCCAAAAACGTGAACTGATAACCTGCGCTGCTGGGCTGGGCTTGTTCCACGGGTTGGGTCTGACCCAACCTGAAACCTGAACCGACCTGTTGCTGCTTCTGGGCTTCCTCCACACGGGTCAGGTCAAACGGACCTAAATCGAAAACCAACTGACCTGGGATGTCGCTGGGCTTTCTCCAAGGCGGGTCAGGTCAAACGGACCTGACCCGAACCAAACAACCCGGATGATCGTCTCCTTCAAGTCGCTGGGTCTGCAACTGGCAAGTGCAGACCCCTATCTGCTGCGGCTCCGGCAGACAGGTCCGCCAACCAGCGGCAGCGTGGCGACGGCGACAAAGACGGCAGGCACCCGGCGACGGTGATGACGGTGTGCAGCGAACAGCCGGCGACCAGTGAGTATAGAAAATTTTTTTTTCTCCTGACATCCTCCTCAAACCGGCAGCCCTCTTCTTCTCCGACGAAGATCGTCAGCAACAGCAGAACCCACTGCCTACTCGCTGTCTTCTTCTCCGGTGGACAAAAAAAACCGAATCTCTGTTTTTTTGTAACAGAGAGATCGATTTGCTCCCAGTGGCCCGACAGAGATCACGACGGCTGATCTCTACCCGTTGATCTTCAACGCACAAAACTTCCGCTCTGATACCACTTATTGTGCGCGTGTGTGCAAACGCAATCAAGATCAACAATCACCACACAAGAAGACAAGAAGATTTACGTAGTTCGGCAAAGATGCCTACATCCACGGGAAACTAATTTCCACTAAGTTCTCCTCCAATCTGTAAAACCACAACCTTGGAATTCTTAAGAAAAAAAGAAAGTCCTAACCTATTAGAAAACTACTGTTTGACAAAACAGGAAATTCTTAATATCATTAGGGAAACCACCTCAGATATTGAACCCACTAATAGTCTGGACCCACATGACCAACATGAATATGGTGAGGGTAAGGACAAATCTCCCATGGACAAATTTCGTCTAGAACTCAAAATTAGGGATGTCTGTAGTATCACACAAGGCTTCTGGTCATATTTAAAAATCTTTAAATCATTGTTGATCGGAGAAAAGCCAGTGTTCATGGAGAAGACAATCACTTAGATTTGTCATTTTCAACAGGTGTCACTTTATGCTGGCAAAATGCCAAAAAGGTATTGTCTTCAAGCATCTGTTGGTGCAACTGCTTAATTAATTTTATCCATGTTAATGCCAGGCCCCCATCCAATGACTGCTGTGGGGCTACACTTCTGTTTGAGGTTTGAATGTTTAAAACTCAACAGACAGAGACATCATCCAAAATCTTTTTAGTTTTATTGCACTCTCCGAAACTGACATAAAGAAGCAAATAAGGCCCAACTTCTTGGGCTAAACCTCTAACTGTTACAACTAATCAAGCATCCAAAATCAAAGAAAGGCCCAGTATTGGAATGCTCAAAGGAAGCAAAAGTAACAAAAGGAATATGGTTCAATATTTTTCAATTCAGGTGAATCAACTGTTACGTAACCTGAATAAAATTCGGTTTGGGTGCAGTTATGCGGATTTCAATTTTCACATCTGGGGACTTTAATACCTGATGCCAATGTTTTACATTTTTAAGGGTATGTAGTAACCATATGAAGTATAAATAAAATAGAGCCCACTCATTCTTAAATATTTACCCATCCTTAAAAATGTTTCGTAGTAGTTGGAAAGTCTAATATTGTTTTAGAGGTCCATGGTTTGAATTCACTTTGTATGTCCATGGTGCTTATAAGTGGTGCCTTGTATTTGGAGTTTTCCGTTGGCCTTACAACATTTGTAAGCTGGTGTTGGGAGTTCTCGTCATTAAAAAAGAGCTAAATAGGGCTCAATTTGAGCCTGGATCTAGGTGTAAAGGTCCAGGTTTGGTTATAGGTCCAAACGAATAGTCTTAGCTCAGGTCTGGATATTGGACTAAGGAGGAGAAAGAGAAAAAAGGAAGTCTTGCAGTAGCCGCAAATATTTTACCACATCCCATTTCGGATTATATATCCCCAACTAGCACTGGTTTAGCTGTTTACTTCTCTCTTGTTAAGAAGCTTTGGCATCACTTGCAATTTGATTCTCAAATTTGGGGTGCCCATGGGCCAGCTAGCCGAGACTAATCCTGGTCCATCTCCTTTTGGGCTAGGCTTGATATATAAACTAGGCCCATTTAATATATGGCCAGGCTTGGATTAAGTGATTGAAAGCCCAAAGCCCCTCCCAAATGGGCTGAAATAAGGAGTGCTTGTAAGTTAGTGATACTATGTCCAAACAGTGGCTAGAAAGCCCGTTGGTCAGGCTTGGATCAGACTTTTTCGGCCCAAGTTTGGCTTGGGGGGGCTATGGGCATGTCTTTCCAAAGTTAGGTTGGGCCAGAATTTACCGTAGCCCGTGCTTGAACACTTATAATTTTCATCACTATATCCAATTTACATGCCTCTTTATCGATGTAGAATGAAATGATGCATCATGTAATCGTCATTAAAGCCTCCTGCCTCTTAATCAATTAGTGGGATGATGCAATGGATCGATTGTTTGACATTTCTTTCTTAATTCCATCCATCTGCATGGAATTGAAAAAACAATCGACATAATATATTGTAGAGCACACTAATCTTTAACTTTTTGCAAAAATCGTATTGTCGATGGATTAAACAAAGATATAATAATAATTATTTACTGAATTAAGGGAAGATTATAAATTAGTAAAGCTCCAGATCGGGCATGCTAATTGCCAACACCCAAGACTAGTTAGGGGCAGCAAAATTATTAAATTTGACTGGTACTTGGGCTTATTTTGTCATGTAAGAAAGAGTACTAATGAATAAGTCAAAGAGAGGGACAACCCATTGTTCAAGAGGAGAATCTAACATCGACATGCTAAATTAATGGCGTGGACCGTTGGTTTTGTTGGTATCTACAAGCATGTTTAATCCACTTGATGATTGCTTGGGGCTTTTCTCCCCCTCACATTTGTCTTCAATTGGACTGTTGTAGGTACTAGGGTTTCCTTTTATATCACACACAGACACACAAAAAAATGGTTTCCTTTGTCAGATGGGCCACCCCTGTGTACTAGGAACATTTGCATCCCTTGCCTTGATTGACAATGGACCCCATAATAGATAAATGTGCTGCAGGCTGTCAGCACTCTTGTTTATTTAAAGGAGCAGCATTCCTCTACTTGTCTCCCTGGAAAGAGAGAGACAAAGTGCACTCCTCTATTTGTTGGCCACATCGTCCGATTATCTACTGATTTCACTCCTTTCTTATAAATTGAATTACATGGTTTAGAGGTGCGCCTCACTGAAGAATTGGTGATTTTGGGTAGTTTCACTGAAGAATTGGTGATTTTGGGTAGTTTGGGTGATTTTGAACGGTTCGAATTTCATACGATTAACATTTCAGCTTGTCTAATAGATGGGTTGATTTCAAGTTTAGCTTATACAAGTCAGCCATAATGACCCATTAGTAGAATTCCACCCCAAAGTACCAGGGGTACTTGGACTGCAAGACCTTTTGGAACAGTGGAACTAAGATAGATATATGGAAGTTGGCAGAAATCTGGAGGCCCTCAAATTCAAGCAGCATACAAAGTTGTTTGTTGTTTGGCACTAAAGTCTCATTGCTAAATGCATTTAACAACCCAAAATTTTAGAAATTAGTATACTCCATCTGCTTTTCCCAGATTTATTAGTTATTCCAAGACAATCTACTATGAAACTGTACAATCCATAGCAACTCAACTTCTTTGATTGAGATTTGGGGTTCAAATGATTTGTTATCCATGTGGCCCCAACAAGTACCCCACTGCTTCCAATCCTCAGTAAAGTTTCCTTCTCTTCGAACCCAGGCCCACGAGGGTACGATAAGGTCTTAGCTAGTGCAGATCCTCCAAGGGCTTTTTGCTTGTTTGAGCCCAGCCTACATGAAGATCGGCTGAGGGCAGCTCTCGGCCCAGCTCAACTAGGCCCTTTGGCAGCCCATGGAAAACTCTAGTTAAGAAGTCAAAACTAGTGGTCTTTTGTCAGTATAATGTCATAAAGAGCTGATGGTCATATGTGAAAATCTTTATTTTATTGTCTGATTGGTGAAAGCAAGCGAGTGTTCATGGAGAAGGCAATCACATAGATGAGTCCCTTTCAAGAAAGTCTCTCTCCATGCTGGCGAATGGCAAAAAAGATAAGTCTCATCAGTTCATGTGCTTTTCCAACAAGCAGATGTTGGTGCAACTACTCAATTAATTTTATCCATGTTGACTCTAGGCCCACATCCAATGACTCCTGTGGGGCTACGCCTACAGTTCTGTCTGAGGTTTGCATGTTTAACACTCAACAGACAGAGACATCATCTAAAATCCATGTTAGTTTTTTTTTATTAAACTCTCTGAGACTGACATAAAGAAGCATGTAAGGCCAGCATGTAAGGCCCCACTTACTCTAGTTAAAATATTAATTTGGTATAACTAATCAACCATCCGTAACTAATGTGAGGCCCCAGGATTGGAGTGCTCAAAGGACACAAAGTAGAAAGTGAACATGGGTCCAATATTTTTCAATCCAGGTGCGTCTACTGCATGTACCCAGAATAAATGTTCAGGTCCATGGATTTCAATTTTCATGTCAGGGGAGTTGTATAACCGATTCTATAACCATATTTTCATTTAAAGGTGTACAATAAGTATACGAAGTATAAATAGAAGAGCTAAGAGGGCTCAATTTGGACTTGGATCAAGGGTTTGATTTTCACTACCTATTTGATTTTCATCACCATGTCACTTTTCTCTCCTAGATCAAGTCTGAGCAAGGCGAATAGCCTAGAGGCCAAATCATATCTCTCCGGTTACATCAAATGAGCTAACTTTTACTTTTGTTGGCTAGCCCTGGAATTTCTTTTTTTCTACTGAAAGGAAAAATCATTCGATGGTCAATTTTGAATGTTCACCTTTATTTTCTTTTTTTCCTTTTTATCGACTTTTAGAAATACTGTTCTTAGAATTCTTAGCAATCCAATTACAAGAAACAAAAGGGTCCAAGTTTAGTCTTGTGCTGCGTCAGAATTCCTGTGTGTGGTCCACAAAATTGTTGTTGTGGTGGGGGACCCGGATTGACCAACTGTAAATCAGATATGTGGCCTTATTCTCGACTTACTCATATAATAATGCCTAAAACAGAGTAGTCAAAAGAAACCAGCATATCTTTCATTGAAAGGCTGTCCTTGAAAGGCTCAAAAGAGTACCTCAAGACATGCCAAAGCTAATTATACCCACCCTTTGAGCATAATAATGAACAATCAAGGAAGGGAATACTTGCATCTAAAGCAACGCAACATCTCCCATCACCAAAGTAATAAATCCAGCGATCTTCATTTGGATAGGCCCCACTTGCATTTATGCCTGCTGGGACCCTCTGCCTGTCATCTTTCCTCGCATTATTAGGTTTGTGCATGCAATTCACAGCCAACTAAATAAGCCAATGCCAGGAAGAAGTGATGCCCTTGTGCCCACTTCTGCCGCTCCACCAGCGAAGATGAATCCGCATGTGGTATTGAATGATACTTCTCTCAATCTCGTGCAAAAAGTTAGGGAGATATATAGAGCAGAATGAACATAATATAGAACAAGAACAACCCATGAATGAACAGAAGTGAGAAGATACAATTATGAGCAGAGTTGGTCCCCATCTAGCAGTGGACCATCGCTTCTCAATACCGCTATCCCAGCTGGAATTGCGAGTGGGTAACCCTGGGCAAACCTGAATTAGCAAGTCCAATTGGAATTCAGTTGATATTCAAGGCATGTTGTATGATCACCAGCTCTTCCTAGATTAGGAGTGGCTGTGGAACCTTCCCCACTTTGAATTAGTTGTTACCTAAATTTGAGACTTAACTGTATTGTCTAGGGGTTCTAATTGATTAGCAAAAAATTGGCACCCATTCTGCTTTGACTTACCTGAATTGTGTAGGGGTTCTAATTGATTAACAAAAGTTTGGCACCCATTCTGCTTTTCTAATGGCTAGGACTAGAATAAATTGAAATCCATTAAAATTACAATCTCTTTGCATGTGAGTAGCTCACAGGGAGGCCTACAGGCCATTAAAACCCTGAATTGTCACACTTTCCTTTTGAGTCCTAGAGGCTGGACCGCACCTAGGTCTATTTCTTATTTCCTTGATTTGCTTTTACCATTTCTATTTTTCTTGTAGCCAACATTTCCAATGTAACATATTTTATCTAAAAAATCAGTTTGTTACCTTACACTAACTAAGAAAAAACTATTTTATCTGCAGTAGGCAAGGGTTTAAGAGTACGTGAATTTTAATCTCTATACGAAAAAAAAAAAAAACAGAGTGTTTATTTTATAAACGACGTATGCCTGAAAGATAAACGTTCTTCAAAATAGGATGATCACATAATAGAAATGGAATAGTATATTTGTTGGACACTATGATGTGTGTTGTGCCAATCACTCCAACGTTTCTGGCATTATTGGTGGCAGCTTAGAGCCTGCTGTTGTCTTTGTAAACCGAGTGTAAGTAAATCAGTCTATCAGTCGCTGCTCCAAAAAGAACTATTCAAGAAAAAAAAAATCTCAGTTTACCAGCAAGTATTTGAATAAACTTGACTCACATGCTAGTTGAGTCCTAGGAATTAGGTTGGGTAACTAATTACCAGGCAATAACCAAGTTCCACACCTCTACAATCAAAAACAAGCTGTTACGTGCTAGGACAATTGGGACCCGAAGCCCCTTTTATGCCTTTTGAGGTGAAGGTACTATGATGTGAAGGCACTTGTATCCGTTCTTTGAGTCCAGTCCTCCGGTGTGTCCCGCATGCCTTGAGTATTAAACTCTCCAATAAATCACTGATTAAAAATTCAAGTGCGGCCCGTTGATACGGTCTTTCATTTTTTAACAATATGATCCAATGATTCATATGCTCTATCTTCACGATGCATACCCGATTATACATTCGTTTCAAATGGTTTGAATTTCAATAGGTACATCCACAATACTAAATCTTATGGTGGTACCAACTTTTAATTGGAGTAACATACGGAGACATTTTATCCATGGTAAACTTTCATGTAGAAAGCTAGGATTTTCCATATGTTGGCTCAACTCGGAACTTCCGTTGAGAGGAAACTTGATTTGATCCAGATTCATCATTTATTAGCAGAGGTACGAAATTAGACAGGTCCGGTTTAGGCTCGGGCCTGTCTGAATCTTTCTAAACCAAGTGCAACTAACTTTGTTGACCAGAACGGCATAATTAGGTTTCATGTGATTTAATAACTTGAATTATCCGCACGTGACGTATGCTTTCTTCTTAATCATAATTACAGGTAAAAGAATTGCATGTGATTAGACTTTTAGGCCTAAAACTGAGTGCAGTGATCTATACGGTCCCTTCAACCAGCCCCACCCATCATTTACTCCAAACACATTCCCTGATATGGCTCTCTTTTCTCCTCTAGTTTTCAGAGAGTTCTCCAATGTAAAAAGGCAGGGCAGGGCAGAATGGCAGATGCCACTCTGGCGGCAGCCGTTCCATAACAATCAGATGTTTCAAACAATTGTCAAGAATAGCAAATTGTTGCATGGACGCCCTCAATGGAGAAAATAAAGTTGGGCTAAGAAAAACCACAAATCACACTCAGGTTGATTCTGTGTAGTGAGTTTGAAGTAAATAACAGGGTCGAACTTCAAACCCAGTGTATTCAATTGAGTTGTAATTTAGTTCCACTAGACAGTTCAATAGCAATCTAGTCAAGTTAGCAGACTCTGTAGAATGGGGTTGATTCTTTTAGGGCCTTAAATCCTGTTTTTCCTTGATAAAGGAGGATACCACTGCAGCATTCCGTGAAGAGTTGACTCAGTCAGAACGACATACATGCAGTGAGTCAAGACTATATTGAATTAGGTTTGTGAAACCAAACTACAAACTAGGCCTCCACATTGCAACCTACCAATGTTGATCTGAATTTCTCAAATTGAGAATATAAAAGTGTGCCTTCTACTTCCAAGTTATAGTTATATCAATGAATCTGAAAAAAGCTTGTAATTTACTTGGTTCTCTGAAGCACCGAGCACAGTGATACATGCGCCGAAAACACAGATGCCCGAATTTATAGTTCAGATCCTCACTGATTTACAAGAATAATACAATAGCCTTCAGTGATCCTCACTGATCAGATCAAAGTCCCCTTTCTTCACACTCATATGTGCGAAAAAAAAAAACATGGATAGATCAGCATGTTAGGAAGTAAGAAATTTGGTTGTCACTAGTTTAGTTTTCTTATTAGAATGCATGGAAAGCCAACTTGAATAGAAGCTTAAGACGAAGATTATATGGTGGTCAACACCAACGGAATTGGTGGGGGGTAGTTGGAACTCAGTACTGCACACTTCTCTCTGTCCCCATCATCCACCACACTACATGTACAGAAGGAATCAACCCCCAAGAAATTCCAAAAGCTACCTACATTCTTTGCCAACAATGAAAAAAAAAAAAAATCATCTTCCATTGAATCAATCCTCTGAGAAATTCCAAAAGCTTCCATTGAATCAATCCTCTGAGAAATTACAAAAGCTACATTCCTTGTCATTGCAGTGAAAAAGATTTTCATATTCCATTGCAACCAAATCAACAAATACGGTAACAACGAACATTCTCAAAAGCTACAAAATGACAAATACAACACTCAAAAGTAAAAGCTTCAACCTTACTCTTTAATCTCATAGTTTCCTATCCACAAATTTTCACAAGCATATATAATAATAACAATAACAAACTCCCACAAACACATAGGCACCCCCCCCACTGCAAAATTAATCCCCCCCTTCCCCACCTTTATTCATATCTTATTATAAGGTATATTCATTTTAAAAAAACCACACACCAAATAATCCGTATGGACCTATTTTTTGGTCTCACTTTCAGAATTGAGTAATGTGCACACTTTTAACAAATCTAAGCCACTCATATCACGGCTCCCTGCTGTAATAGAATGCACAACTACTGAACCGATGACCTATAAAAGTCTTGTAAATATCTATCTTAGATCCAATCAATTCAGTAACCGTTCATTCTTACTAAAGCAAAATTTTCCTTTGGTCGTAAGAATTTTAGGGGCGGCTTAGGTTAAGTGAGCCCAACATGAAAGTTAAAGTGAAAAATTTCGGCCTAACAAATAAAAGAATTAAGAAAACCAACTAATATCAAATTGCAATTATACCCCTTCTCTTGCATCATAATTCTTACCCCCTCCACTGGCTACATTGCGCAGTGGGCCTGGTCTTCTGCTTCCCTGCCCGCAGCGGGCAGGGCGTCTGCAGCGGAGGCACCATGCAGTTATACTGCAAGCAAAGAGAGCTGCTCAAGGGAATCTCAGCCGTCGGATTGATCTCAATCCCGGTCAGAAAGTTATGCTGCAGATACAAAACCTGAATCCCGGCCGCCAGCAGCCGGTCCACGAAGCTGCCCGGCACCTGCCCGCTGAACCTGTTGTTGTTCAGGTACAGGCTCTGCACGGTCGAGAACAGCGGCGAGATCTCCCCGGACAATCTGTTGTAGCTCAGATCAACGGTCGGGATCGTCACCGAACCCAACGGTCGAACGGGGCCCGAGAACAGGTTCCTCTGCAGCTGCAGCGACGAGATCGGGAGGCCGAAGACGCTGCCCGGGATGCTGCCCGTGAACCGGTTCATGCTCAGGTCGAGGTAGTTCAGCCGGTCGAGCCGGTCGAGGACGCGGTCGACGCCGCCGGTCAGGCGGTTGGAGGAGAGCGCGAGGTACTGGAGCGAAGGCGGCAGGGAGCGATCGGAGAGGACGCCGGAGAGCTCGTTGTGCTTCAGATCGAGGCGGGCGAGGGAGGAGGAGGCGAGCGGCGGGATACCGCCGGAGAGGCGGTTGTGGCAGAGGATCAGGTTCGACAATGCGGCGATCTCCCCGATCCGCGGCGGGATCGGGCCGGAGAGGAGGTTGTAGCTGAGATCGAGGGTCCGGAGGCCGCGGAGATCGGAGAAGGACGCCGGGATCTCGCCGGAGAGGAAGTTCCGGCTGACGGCGAGGAACCGGAGGTTCTTGCATTGGGAGAGGGTATCCGGCAGGCGTCCGATGACGCGGCCGGGGACGATGGACAGCTCAGTGAGGGCGGAGAGCCTGCCGACGGCGGGGTCAATCCGGCCGGAGAGGCCGGGAGAGCCGGCTGTCGGGTCACCGAGATTGAGCGCGACGACCTTATCGGAGTCACAGAAGACGCCGGAGAAGCCGCAGGGATCGGAGGTGAAGTCCCAGGAGGAGAAAAACGAGGACCCGGGCATGTCGGAGAGGGATTTCCTGATCGATTGCAGCGCCAGAAAGTCGAGCGGATCCAGAATCGCAAAACCACGAAGAAAAAGAAGGAAGACGGAACAGATTACAATGCCAGCGCCGCATTTGCATTTCATGGTTGGAGATTGACCGAAGAAGAAGAAGGATCAGTGCTGTTGCTGTTGTTGTTGTTGTTGTGTGATTTAGGAAGAGGGGTTTTAAAGGGGTTTAGGGCCGTTGCGTTTTAGCTTTCTCGTGAGGGGTTTTAAAAGAAGAGGAGAGCTGCTGTTGTTGTGAGTTTGGTGTTGTTGGTGCTGCAGCTGCTTCTCGTGGGGGTTTCCTTTTCGCATGGCTTGGGGAAGAAGGCGAGATGAGTGTTGTAGGCCGTGGAAAGAGAGAGATTGCGAAGCAGTGTCGTTTTGTTGGGTTTTTTTATGCTTGCTTCGGGAGATCGCAAACGGTATTCCGAGCCTACGTGGCAGGCTTACGTGGAAAGGCCCGGGAGGCTCGGGAGAGGGGGTGCATTGGTTTGCGGTGGAGACGAGGAGCGCGTGAAGTTCACCCCGGAAGATGTGAGTAATTTTTAGCTGGCATGGTTTGGGTCTTGATTGATTTGTGTGGTCCATGGGAGGTGAACCAACCGTCCGTGCCCATTTTCATGGGGTCCTTGTGGATGTTTGGATGCTTTATGATCTGGAAAAGAAGGTGAAACTCACAAGATCAAACAATTGCCATGCCAAAATTTCATACCTACCTGTAGTGTGATATGTGCAACTTGGATCGTTTTAAAGCGGTCATCTCACAATCAAATATCAAAGCCCATTGTATCAGGATTGATCGATGATTATCAAACCGAAACTTGAACCCTTTCAAAACGGAAAAAAAAAAAGGTCTTCTTTATGTAGTGATTTGTTGCTCATGTATATTTTGACCTAAATGAGCTCTACGTTTACTTGATCCAACCCACTCAAATGTCAACATGTAAAGGAAGCCAAGTTTAACATTCAAAGTGATTCACCATGCTGGATCAATATATGTGTATGATAAAAATTTTAGGTGTGAAAAGCATGGCATTGGATCAATATTTAATCCCCTTTTTTCTCATATTTATCAATCTAATGGAGGATATTTAATCAAATTGGAGTAAATTTTTTTTTTCAAGGAATTTGTTGTGGGGACTGTAATAGGGATGGGTTGGATCAAGAAAAAGTGAGCTCGATATTAACCAACAATAAATGATTTATTAAAAATTCCCTACTCCGTAGATAAGGTTAGGTGACAAGTGGACTATTTGGACTTAGGCTACCATTCAATTATCTCTTTTGATTTCTCCTTCCAATCTTAATGGAACCAAGAATCGCTTTCATGTCAATATTCCTTGCCAGATTGAGCAATATGTGATTCAATGTCTACCTCAAAAGAAACTAATATCAAATAATTGCTCTTTAATACTTCAAGGGATCCAAACTTCCCATCTGATGTACAACTGCTTTGGCCAAGTGGACAAAGTTTTGCCTTGACTGGAGAGACATTTATTGGACTGCATAACCATAATTTGATTCCATTTCTCAAATGCGCCCAATCAAGTTGTCACTATTTCTTACAGTGGAGGAAAATTTTGGGCATCTAATGAACCATTGATGGCAGACTGGATAAATGATCTACATGTGCCCAAAAGAAATTTTGAATTTGTAAAAGAAAGACACATGATCTATTCACTTGTTTTCTTTTTATAACCTACGTAATCCAATGGTGATGAAGGAACTAAAACTTGGACTAGTACAGTCAAACAGGGGCTGATAAGTCTCTTGAAAAGTTTGGGTCTTCATAAGGACATGGTGTGTTTCTTTTGTTGTCCTTTTTTTTTTTTGTATCTGGTACTAGACATTTCAAAGTGTTGTTTATGACCTGAACTCACTGCACATTGCATATAAAGTTAATTTAATACAATGACATTGTATAAATTTTCTGTTCACAGTAATGCGCTGGACCCCCACCTAGATCCATGTAAAATCTGACTGGTAAGAAGAGTATAACAGTAAGGCATAGATTATGGGCTTGCCATCATCTTAACCCTTTCAAGGCTTCAGATTTGATCATCATACAAGTACACATTTTACTGACCCAATCAACTATCAACGAATGGTTGGACAGTATTGAAATGACTACCCACTCATCACAAGGGTGGCTGTGTGAGGAAGGATTTAGTTTGCTTATAGGTGGATTACATGCATGTCATTTGTTGTTGTTTTGGCACAACACAGTATCACAATGCTTACACTATAAATATCAGCTTGGGCTAGGTTAACTTGGGTTGGCCACTCCGAGCTGCATTGCTAATCCTAGATGCATGCAAATGGAAAATACCATGTCAACACTAAGCGTGTAGTAAGGTCATGCCCCTGATTAGCAGTGAAGCTGTTCAAATAAACTCCCTTCTCATGTTTTGGTGTCTCAAATCTTTAGCCCAAAGAAGAATTGCCCTCGCGTTAAAACCGTGATTATCATATATTTATGCTTATTCATTAATCACACTTTTTATCAAATGTGAAAGCTACCATGAGGACAACATTTGGAGAATGGAGATATACCATACACTTGTAGGGTGTTTATTTTGGGAGCTTAGATTTTCAATACATAGGCCACATCCTAAGTTGAATCCTCAGAGATCCAATTCTACCTTATCTAGAAAGTCTGCTTTCCATCCCCTACTATCTGCACATACTTCCTACGAACTCAATATGAAGAACTATCATGAGGCCCTTTAAATACAAGTCCGTTCCACTGTAAATTTAAGTACATGATTGATAATATGATTATTGCATAATTTTAGGCATATCATATTATCAATCATGTGCTATAAATTTTATAGTGAGACTAATTCTTATGGAAGTAAAATTTAAAATACAGTGGCGCAGGAGCGAGAGAAATGCATCTATAGGTGGGCCTGCATCCGTTCATTCCGCTCACTTGCAGCTGGCGGGAGATGGCGACACATGTTGACTTATTTATCGTGTCGTTTTAGGGCCAATGCAACAAACCGTACAGTTTCTTTTCTGATCAACGAACCATGTGCTTGCTCGGGTTGGTGGTTGACTGGCCCACCAAATACTGGGCCCTGCTCTTTAGTTGGCCCCACCCACCCGTTTAATCTTGGGGCTGCCTGTCCATATGTCAACGGTAGGTCAACCGTCTGCACAAACCACAGTCAACAAGCCGAGTTGCTGATTAGGTAAAAGGTCTGTCAGTAAGCTCCAACACTTCACTAGTGTGTCCCAACTTTCAGTGACCTTGACCGTCATTTCAATCAGGCCATCATGAATGGGCCATGATTTAATCAAGTCAGCATAGTCATAGCATTCCTACGACCGGGTTTCATGGTCCCAATTTGGCATGCCATGCAAGGCAAGTCCAATTGATTGCACAGGCCACCAGATGTTGACATCGCAGCCACTTGAGGCAGGTCAAAAAACTTTGATTTATGCCATCTGACGCAGGAGCCCACTGGCCCACCATCACCATGAAGTTGAAGGCTTCAATCATGGCCTCTCATTGAAGACCTAGCATATGTAGGGATGATTTCCAAGCGACCCACACAAAAAATGATTGGCCAGATCAAACTTGTAGTAAGTGCCACTTCATCTTGTCCTCCAGACACCTGATGCAGTGATACCTTTATTTAAGTGTGCGTTGCCTCCATTCATTTCTGTACTTTTCCATTGTAATCTTTTGCTGTGGAAGAATATCATCACGGGTACCATTCCATATTACCAATTTTAGCAGGCAATGTTTATGTATATCATACATTTGCATTTTGATTCAATACTGGTGACAGAAATTTTATGATAGTTGCAAAGCAATGTTGTCCGGCAAACCTGCGTTGATGGGGCCCTTTTTCATCAAGCTGCTGTCAGGAACTAAGAGAAGACCTGACTCATAACAGTGTCCCTATAGCTTAAAGCCTTAAACGAACAGGTTTCATGGGCCATAGATTGAGGCATTTTGGGCTGCAAATGTAGGTCCCAATACATCTCTATGTTGTCCCATTTACATTTCTATATGTTATACCATTAACCTCTCACCTCTCTAGAAATCCTCTTTCGTCATCCGTTGGGGCCACCTAATCATAAATTCATATGTATTCAATACCCTACAAACGAACTGGCCCTGTAACATCAGCTTCTGGATGTTTCTACCAAAAAAACGAACTGGCCCTTAATACCATCTCCTCTTGATTCAGTTATTATTTCACTTTTTTTTTCTTTCTCTGGTCAATATCATTCTATGTATGCAGAGTAGTCGAGAGAAGATGAAGAGCTTTTAGTTCTTTTTTGTTTACTACTTTATTATCTCTTTAGGAATTAAGAACTTTTTATTTTCTACTGTATTTAAGTGCCATGCATGTTCTTCATATTTTGATATGGTATTACCCGATCTTACTAATCTTTTTGAGCTGTGCTAAGTGGTATTCATACGTTCTCATATAATAATCTATCAACGTTTCTGAACAAGTGCCAACTGCTCTCTGTATTAGGTTGCATTTGTCTTGAAGTTGTTGTAGGTTTGACTATTCTTAAAAAGAAAGCCTTCTGTTCAGCCAACTTACTGTGTTGCTACACTAGGCACATGTGCCAACTGTGTATACATAATATGTGCAAGATCTAAGCATCCCCCAATATCTGAAGTTGTAATTTGAAGGACATGTTTTTTTTTTTTGTTATGATTGTGATCACCATATTTGTTCTTTAAACCAATAAAACGAAGCTTTTGTAATAGCAACGAACTCTTTACACATAAAAATAGCAATTAACGTTCTCTATTAGTACTCTTGATAACTGCTTAACAGGTCTCTTCCTAGTTTTATAAAATGGGCTAATTAAAATGAGGAGAGTACATGTTCTTTATAAAATGGGCTAATTAACAGGTCTGTTCACCACAATGTTTTAACAGGCCTTCTTTTCTTCTTTCTTTTTCAGACAATGGGCTCCAGCCTCCAAGGGGGAGTAGATGTTCCAAGCTAGCTTTGGATCTAAGCGAGCTAGGAGGGTTGTAGTTTTTGTTGCCCCAATCTTTTTACACTCGCTGTTATGCCTTCTTGTTGTTAGTTTTTTCCCACATTTGGAGATAATAATTAACGATCTTTAGAGCATAAATGGATTTGTCATTGGCATATTAAATGTCACAAAAAAGATTAGAACAAATAATGCAAACAAGAACTTCAGTCACGTCTGCTCAAACCCAAATAATACCTATATAAGGTGATTGTATATTATTTCAAATATAAATAATATTTTATACTCAGTTCATTTAATCATTTTAATCTGATTGAAAGAAAATATTGTCATTGGTACATCATGCAGCTTTACAATGATCGGTCCTATAGACAGATTGAACATTGTGCTTTCTGACAATGAGGTAGAGCATATTCTTTAGACAAGTAGAGATACATTGTCATCAGTGAAAACAAATGCAGCATTATGTGCTTGTTAACATTTGATTTAAGAAAAAACAAATCTCTCATTACCTTTTTTGCTTTCATACTAGCCAAGGTGGCCAGACCCTTAAGAGACCAGCAAATAACAAAGGTTATAGGAGAAGACCACTTGCACATGCATAAGAGAATTTAAAAATCAAATTTTAGGCACCACCACAAGAAAGGGACATCCAAAGGGCTATCCCTTTATTCTCATCTCTCACTACTTAACTCCCTGTATTCTCATCTCTCACTACTTAACATTCTCGATATTTTGTTTATAGGAAGATGGAAAAGAAGTGTTTGGATGCTAGATTTAGTGCCTTATAAATTATAGTCTTTATTAAGAACTACCTCTTACCCCAATGGTAAGAGGTTTGGTTCTTACCAACTTATCAAGGGTTCAAATGTCGCCAAGAACCTTTTCTAAGGTCCTCCTCCCTCACTCGAGGTGCCTTCCCTCACTAGAGGACTAGGGGCCCCAACCCTCCTAAGGCTAAGATGCCAAAAAAAAATTTTTTTGTAGTCTTTATTTATTATTTAGAGGTAACTCAGAAAAAAGCCATGCATATTCACAAGGATAGCAGAATTGAAGTGAACTACTACATATAGCTGAATCCCAGTACTTGATATCACTACTCCCTTAGTTTCAATTTTTTATATAGGGGTGTGTTATAGCAGTGCACTTCTAATGTTGTTTAAGTTAATTAAATCACTAATTTTGTCTTTATATTCTAAAATAAGATTATCACATGCATTATATTTTAAAATCTGATGAATTATCATGACAACTTTATTGTTTTCAACCCAAACCCAACATGGAAGTTGATTAACAAGTTAGAATCAAGTTGGTTGGTGGATCAAATATGAAGAATGGACTCAACTAAATCCATTGATTAATTGGGTTAGAAATGTCAACCTCATAGCTGAATTACTGAGTTGCATGTGGATTAAGCTAGTAGGTTAGAAAAGAATTTGAAAAGTTTAATCTTAAGACAACTGCCCTAGGATGATAGTGTGAGTGTGTGATTCTTGATTGGGACTAGTATGGTTGCCCACCATAGTGAAACCAATTAGGCTTGTCTGTCTGAGCTAGGCTTAGGGATGTAAAATGGGTCAGGCCTGTCATGAGCCCAAAGGTAAATCTGGGATCGCAACGCATGCGGAAATAACAACTGTGGTAATTAAAAAATTGTCACATGTTTCCCACAAGATTCCACTATGTGAGGTTTTACTGGATCCATCAAATCCACATGGTATCATGGCAGAAGCTTGTTTGAGCAATTTGAAATTGCACTAGTGTAAAAGTAAAATCATGATATGACGACATTAGAACTGAATTGTAGAAAGAAATGCATTTTCATTCATTTAGATTGAAGTATTTACGGCAAAAGAAAGTATAATTACAACCCTGAATAATGGCCTTCCAAAAAACAAAAGAAAGAAAAATATGCAACTCCCCAAAGTAGAACCAAACCAAAATGTATGTGTGACGATCTCCTGCCCGTCGGATGTCTTAGATCACATTGTCGGCCGACCACTATCTGATTGCCGGCGTATCGTCTTGGACTGTCAGAGCTTCCAATTAATAGGAGGTCATCACCTACAACACCAAGTGTAGTATTAGCCACGAATACCTGGCAATAACGTATCATCTATATCAATAATGAATGAGAAGACGAATAAGATTTCAAGATTCCAAGTAAGCAGTAAACAAGAAAAAACTCATAAGTATGTGGCTTCTAGCTGGGTAAATTCACGTAAGTAACAGGCTACACAAGTATAAATCCTAGCAACTATGACATCTGCCCGGCTAAATACCCATGCTAATAACGAAGGCATAGTACTCATGACCAAGAGCAACCAATGCAATACGAGTATACCGAGTAATAAAATAAATAAATGTGGTATCCAAATGATCAATGGCCTCAAGTGCAAGGCCTCAATTGTGGTTTTTCCCGGTGAGTCGAGATCGTATCCACAAGAAACTAGTTTTCGCAAAAAACATGTTCTAATTGAAAAACTAGTGCTAGCCTAATAAAATCTATAAAAATACACAACTGTTAAATCTAAAAATTAAATTTAAAGTATAATTCCAAATGTGAAAAAAAATCACAAATTAAACCTAACCTTAAAATCCTAAACTAAAATAATCATAGAATTAGAAACTGCAAAACAATAAATTAGATCAAATCACCAATTGAAGAAAGATAAATAGACCATGCATATAACCAAAAATCAGAAATAAATAATTCAAATATAATGGATAAAAAATTAAAAAGAATTCTATTTTCTTTTATTATGGAAAATTAGAATATTGTGTTGGCAGAATTAATAAAAATTCACAAAACACCGTACCAAATGCGTGCTGTCACCACACACAAACACACGATGCCGATCCAAGGCGGGACATCTTGACTCACTAATTGTGCCCTTATAAATTAAAATGAACAAATACAACCAATAATACTCTAAAAATAATTAAAACTAGAAAAAGAAACCTAACTTTACCTTAGATCAATACATCAAGAAAAAGAGCGGACTTCGCGCAATCTATGCTCTAATATTCAATCTTCACATCAAGAAAGAGTAGAGGACAAGAGAAGATGATGGATGGGTCCAAAAGTGAGCTAGGCCAAACCCCACTTTTGGCTAGAAAATTGATTGAGAGGAGAGAGATAGATGGCATGGGGCTGCGGATTAGTGTGGTAATGTGGAGTATGGAAAAGAGAGATTGAATTGGGTGTAAATGGTTGTTGGGCCAATGGTGATGTGAGGGGGTGAAGTTGATTTGGTGGCTGTGTTTTTGAATTAAAGAATGGGTTGAATTATATATAGGAAAGAGAGGACGGTGATTTGAGTGGAGAATAGAGATTGTATGATGGCTGGACTTTGGGCGTACATGTGGTGGATTAAAAACAATGGGATGAAGAGGTAATGGTGGTTGGCTAGGGCGTTGAAACTTCTCTTTTTTTTTTGGATTGGTGATGAAGTTCTGGGC
Source organism: Sextonia rubra (assembly GCA_037013555.1). Lineage (NCBI taxonomy): Eukaryota > Viridiplantae > Streptophyta > Magnoliopsida > Laurales > Lauraceae > Sextonia > Sextonia rubra. The sequence goes on from JASUAD010000003.1 coordinate 12,671,283, forward strand.
GCCTTTTATGATGGGGGAGAATGGTGTCTATCATCCCATATGGATGGGACTCCTAGTTTATTATTATTATTATTATTATTGTTTTTCTCCTTCTCAATCTCCTCTTTAAGTTTACTTATTGCATCAAGCCTGCTCTTTGAGATAGAAAAGAGGATAAAAGATAAAGCTACGTGTGAATAGAATTTGTGAAGGGAAGGGGTTTGTGGATTGATGGACAAACATTAGAGATTGGACTCCTCTTCTACTTGGATTTGAACTACTTCCTCTTTATTTAAAAATTCTTCTCTTGATAGTCTTCAAAGTTGGATAAGAATTGACATCTTTTGGAGCTTTCTAGAAAATATGAGGGAGAGAAAAAGATATGTTGGGCGTCCCCTACTATGTATCAATCCCTTCTTGAGATGCATGATTTCCTTATTCGTCTACACTTCTGTTTCTTCTCAATCTTTTAGCAGACAAAGGTCTTCTCAGCAACTTCTCAACAATTATCTTCTTGACCTCAAATGACATAAAAGTGTGGAGCTACCCCTTGCGTGTGGCTTGTATATGTGAGCACACATGTGATGTGTGTATGTTGGCGAGGTCCTCTTGGTGATCATATCTCATCTCTTCATTCTTCACTTCAATTCTTTCTTGAGATTTCTTCACACTTAACTCTTTGGCATCAAATCTTGATTGTGGGTCCATTTTCTTCAATTTTCTTATAATGAAAAGTGACAATTTATTAAAGATTATAATATTGACCAAAAGTTATAAATGTACTACTGCGAGTCCAATTCACATAAAATGACACTGTAAATTCACATCATTGATCACGATTTCTCTTTATTTAACTAATGATAATAAAAACATTTGTTATTTTTATGTAAAATCATGAATTTAAAAGACCTTCTAAAAATGAAATTTTAAAAATGAAAAGTTCTATGATTTCATGGAAAATTGATGATTTTCAATGATTTTTTGCAAAAAAATTCTAAAATAAAATTTAAAATTATAGAAGCTTGATTTCTAACTAAATGAAGAAATTTCTAATGAATAAGTCCTTAAAATCCCCCAAAATATACATAAAATGATGTATTTTTAAGAATTTATCACCAAGTGACTCTGCCCATGTAATGACTAGAGCCCACCACTTACATAATATTATCTGTTGCAGCTCATGGGATTTCCATTTGATCTTGCCGCATGGTATTCGATAACACCAAGTGCAAAGTTGCAAAGTAATAATATCCTAGTGAGTACCGATGAGTGCAAGGTTTTAAAAGGCCTCATGTGGAATTAAGGCAAGGTCACACACATATATATGCAGAATCAAGATTTAGACATTTCCAATGTGAGATTTTTGCACCACTCCATACTCAATACTCATTTAGAGTATCCTGCGCCCGCTTTCTCTAAACGGATACTCACCAAACCCAACACCATTCTACAAGAGAGCCACATATGTGAAGTACTCCTCTATAAAAAAAATAAAGGCATGACATGATAGCATTTGTAAAGACTCGAGCCCACTACCCACACAACAGTATCTACTTTGGCTTAAAATTTCAACCCAATCTTACCGTATAATTTTAAAAGGCTTCACATGGGGTTAGGACCACATCACAAACACATATACTCAAGATTAGGACTAGGATGTTTCTAATTGAGGATCCATAGATGGATCCAAATGGTCCGATCATGGGTGTTGGGACCCTAAATTTCAACCTTGGTCTCTAGATCCTTGGTCCAACTAGTTGTTGGCTGCAAGCCTCGTCGTGGGGTAATTTCATCCGTAAAAATGTTCAGCGTCCTGCTTCGTTGTTTCTTTGTTTTTTTTTTTCATTAAATATTCTTCTAATCAAGGTTTAAGGCATTTTCTTTTGTAAAATTTCTTATTATATTCGTTTGGATACCTAAATGCGTTAATTGGACTATTTGTAAATTACATATGCACATTAATCTAATTGCAATAGGATACGGGCATAGGTAGAGAACGCCTTTGAAAGCCTTGGCCCACCCACAAATGATTGTCCTCGGCTTCACTTAAGAAGATCGGAACTTCACCGTGAAACTCATTTATAGAAAGTTCGAGTCACTCAAGGTAAACTCCCTTCTATTGAGGTAATGAGAATGATTTTAAGAACTACCTCTTATCCAAATAGTAAGAGGTTTGGTTCTTGTCAGTTTGGCGTGAGTTTAAATATCATCGGAGCTTTTTCGCATCCGAGAATTTATTACCTCATGCAAGTTTCTCTTCCCTCACAGGAGGATTCTTTAACCTCTCAGAGGGGGTCATCCCTCACCCGAGGGCTTCGTCACCAGAGGATTAGGGGCCTCAGCCCCCTTATAACTGGGATACCAAAAAGAAAAAAGGAAAAAAAATGAGAATGATTTTAAGTTGTTGGATTTCCAATGTGGGCCCCAGTGATGAGTCTCGTGATCTTTAATCCTGGCCTCCAATCTAGATTCCTTGTGGCCCATCCCCGGCACAATGAAGGTGTGCGTGAGATTTGTTCCCACGTGTGAGCGACTGGGCCATGGGTCGAACCGTTGATTTGACCTTAGAATGAGGTTAGCTGGTTTTGGTGGTGGCTTTCGTTGGTGGGGTGTTAAGAAGAGGTGATATTACAATTGACTGTGAATTGTGATCCAGGTGAGGCCACTTCTAGCAAGGTGCGGTTAAACACGATTGTCAAAACCTGACTCTGCTTTAAAATCTTCTTTGATAATTTCCGTTGGATTGAAGTGACCATCTTCGTCAGGGTGATCAAAGTATAATATGTTACTGAAGGAAATGTTATGTAAGTGGGCCAGACAACTGACTGGGCCTACCTTTTCAACTTGTATGTGATTTTGGGCTAGGGTCTGGCCATTGAGAGCACCATATTTATGGTAGCAAATGGGCATCCAATTATCTGAATATCCAAAGTTTTCCGATAGCAATTAAAGAGAGTATCAAACCCATTTTTGGTTCCTGGAGAATTTTGATCTAGTTTTGGATCACAGCATATAGGGTCTAGAGCATTTGATCTGGAACCAAAACGTATCACGTTCCAACCCAAGATTCCGAATGCATGATGATTACGTTCATGTATGAAAATTTAAATGAGTTTCTTACCTTATATTCATATTTGAGATTTTGCTTAACTTTAATTATATATCATTTTTAAGTCTTACTTTTATATCTAAAAAGTTTATTTTTAAGCTCTCTTTTCTAATTAGACTACTGTAATATGCATCGTATCTCAGATCCGGTTCTGAAACTGAATCTTTTTTTTTGCTTTTTTTCAAGTAGAGGCGGGAATCGGATCTTAGGCTCCATGTCTGGGTCGGATCCAGCCATATCCATTCTCAAATAAAGAAAATGTCACTGCACAATTTGTATGTATACCAAAAGCATTTTCCTTTTCAATTCCATCATTGGAGAATCATCTTCACGCAAAGCGGATCTGAGTTTTGATCATGGAGATCATCTTCCATAACCCCAATGCCGGAAATCAACGACGAAGCATTTGTTTCTTGTGAAATTAAGCTTGAATGTTTTAAGGGATGCACAAAAAAGCTCTCTATTTGTGCTTGGATGGGACTCTTGGGATGCCTTAAAACTAAAGGCTTTCTAATCTAAAGAACTGTTAATTGTGATTCTAAGTGTATTCTTTGTCCTCCCCCTTGGTAAAATCAGGAGCCTTTGCTCCACCAATGTCCTATTTCCGTGCAGGTTTGGATTGGCTTGCTCCATATGATTTTATTACAGCCTATCTCATGTGCCTCTCCTAGGGAGCTTATCGAGCCCACATTTGTTAGGGTGGACCAAGAGTCAAAAGAGTTGGCTACTCTTTTTAAGCTTCTATTTAAAGCATTCATTTGGCATATTTGGAGGGAACGGAATGCTCGTATTTTGTGAAATGCTAATCAAAGTCCAGAACATGTGCTTCGAGATATAATCTCAATGGCGTATAGCAGAGATAATCATGTTTGAAGGAATATTGAGAGTAGATGGAATTTTCCCCCGTGCGCACATGATTTCTATCATGGAGCTCTTTTGGAGATGATACTGCTAAATGTTTCTATCTCTCTTGTTGAATTAGATGCTCATATTGAAGTGGGTTAAAGAATCCATCAAATTCCCTTTTTGGAGAGAGGTTTAAAATAAAGGGAGTTAGCAATACTTAGCGTCAATCAGACCCTCTCGGTTTACTGCCCCAGAACTAGTGGGATTACTCCTATGATTGGTGCATGTGATTTGGTTCTGGTATTCCTGATGTCTTGGTTGTGGCTTTTCTGGGACCTGGATTGTGGGTTTGTTTTTACTTCATAGGATTTTGGTATTCGTGATTCCCAGGATGTTGGCCTTTCTTGGGACCTGGATTGTGGGCTTGCTTTTGTGAAAAGAATTTCTGATCCTATGATTAGTGTACTACAAAGGACAGAGATATTCGGCAAATGGGGTGGGCCTTCTACTAGGTCCATGAGCTGGACACAAATCAATTCGAATCCAATTCTTTACTATTTTTTTTTCTTAAGTTCCTACAATATTTGGTCGGTCAGGACTGGCGGTATTCGTTTGTTCCATACTCAGAGAAAAAAAGGGCCATTCCTGGCAGAAGCTGTTGTGTTTGGCTCCGAAGGTCTTTATTGGGCTTATGGGTGGTTTGCATTAGGGCCCAGTTAATTTTGGCTAGTCTTACATTTTCTCTTTTATGATGTATTCTTTATAAGCAAGTAAGAAAGCAACCAGGGCGAAGGGAACACAGAGAGATCTTATGAGGGGGTGGAAGAGAGAGAGTTCTTCATAGTAAAGTTCCCATATCCGTGGAAGTAGGCAATCTGGTTAAACCACGTAAATCTTTATGTCTTGTATGAGATTGCTTGCTCTTCTTTACTGTATAGTGTATGATTGCATGTGCTTGGCCTAGATCCAGATCTAACACAAGCCATGACAAATATATATATATATATATAGTGGTTAAAGTTCTAAATGAAAGAGGTTTAAATCAACTTTACAATACGGTCAGTTTTTTATGCAATGGGCACAGGCCTCATTGCATAATCAATTCGATCGTTTTGTTCCATATTCCTTTCTCAGTGGTTTCTCACGCTCTCAACCGAACCCAGATCGATCCACCACCTACACTGCAAGTAGGGGTGTTCAATGGCTGGGCCCATCCAGGGAACAGCTTGCTTTGATCCGGGTTCTGGCCTGGGTTCAAGGGCTGGGCCCATCCCAGGACCAGCTTGCTTTGAGCCGGGTTCTGGCCTGGGATTTTAGTAATTGGGCTGGCTCTGAGTCTTAAGTTTTTGGCATGTTTAATAAATGAACCGAGCTAGTATTAAGTGATAAAGCCCAAAGCTTTGCCCCGGCCAAACCAATAAATACGTGTAGTTTTGAAACTGTTTCACCCATATAAGTAGAAGGCCCTGCCTGGCATGGCCTGATTGACTGAAGCTGCGCCTGATATTTGTATCACAGGTTCCATGGCACTTAATAACGCACCTATTGGGCCCAGGCCTATGCTTCTACAGTATGTATCCAACGGTCTGTCTGGATTCAACACATAGGATAATCAGGCTTGTTCAACTTACTAGACTAAGCTTGTCTGCCCACTTCAATATTATGCTTGTTTAAAAGGAACCAGCATGGTTCAAGAAGAAAGAGAGGAAGAATAAGAAGCAACCAGCTTGTCTGCCCACTTCTTCCTTTCTTCCTCTCTCTCTCTTCTTTACTTCTTCATTTCTCCTCTTTTCTTCTTCCTTTCTTTCTCACTCTTTTCTTCTTCCTTTCTCGTCTCTTCTTCTTTCTTTCTTTCTCACTCTCTTCTTCTTCCTTTCTCGTCTCTTCTTCTTTCTTTCTTTCTCACTCTCTTCTTCTTCCTTTCTCGTCTCTTCTTCTTCCTTTTTACTCTCTTCTTCGTTTCGTTTTCCTCTTTTCTTCTTCCTTTATTCCTTCCTTTCTTTCTCTCTCTTATTCTTCCTTACTCCTCTCTTATTCTCTTCTTTCTCCTCTCTTTTTCTTCCTTTCTTTTCTGCAGAATCTTTTTTTTTTGCACATACAAAAAAAAAGAAAATTTACACAAAATGAGGCCAAAGGACCCAATTAGTGTACATATTCAATAAAGGTCTGTTCTTGTATAATAAACATCTCTGGGATTTTTTTTCCATAAAATGATCAAAAAAATTTTTATAAGTTCATTGGCCAGCACAATAATTTAAAAAGATATCCTGGGTTTTAGCTATAAGTGAGGCAAGGAAGAATCCAGAATCCACAAATTAAATACATGGGTACCATATATTTCCATCACAATATTAGCATTTTAAAAATCAAATAGGGTTACAATAAAGCTAGAATACTTTTTTTGAAAGGAAAAAAGGGACAACACTTGGAAGCAACTAAAAATTCATCATAAATTAAATGCGTGCATTAGAGCATGAATTCATCAGGTTTTCTGAATAAAGAGATTGCCCGACACAATCAACTCTAAATTCATTTAGATGGCACTCCAATGGCTCATTTGTCAGCAAAACATCATTAGATTTTGAGACTCAAATTGAATATTATTGATCGAGATCGCAAAATATAGAAAAGGTCAAAAAGTTTGGATCATCCAAGATTCTCATTTCCATCCATTAAAATTCAGTGAACAAAATTTGGTTAGATGGTACCACATAAGGCTTTCATGATTTGAATTTAGAATAAGATCTAGATTAAAAGATTCCTCTTAGATGGTTATGTAAGTCAAATTTTGTTATACCAAAAGAAAGAGTCCAGATTTGTGTAATCTTTATCCAGGATTCCAAAAATTTCTCTCAAGCCAAAACTAAGTCAAAGTCAAAATTAAAATTAAACTTGAGCAATCATTGTCAAATTGAACCTAAATTTTCAAATCAAATTGCCCGAACTCTATATATAATATAATTCATCTACAATTTGGGGTTGCTGTTTCTAACTTAACTTGCCAATCCAACCTGAAGATAATTCATGGTTTTAGGTTAATCCTCTTATCTTAGGTGTTGGGTTAGGGCTGATATTAATTCCAACGTGATAATAAATGGGTTTAGCGTTATTTTATTATTTTTTTATGACATGGATATCTCTAAGGTCTTTAACTTGATAGGACTAATCTCTTGAGGTAAAACACACAAAGGATAAATCTAAGGCAGTTTCAAGTATAAGATGTGGCGAGCAAACTCAGGCCTTTTACTACTCCACCCACTCCTTGGTGGATTAGGACATTCAACCTAAGTTAAACACGTAGTTGTCATTCAATGAAGGGCCGGTTCTAACATTAAGCAAGGAAAGCCCTTGCTTTAGGCCCCCCTAGAAAGAAGGCCCCATAATCTCATAATTAAGGAATAATATATTTTCAAAATTTAAAAACCACAACCTCAATTCTTTATCCAACCCCCCCACCCCCACAAAAAAAAGGCCTTTTACAATCCAAATATGCATTAATTCCATTTCACCGTTGATTGTTGAGGCAATTAATTCCATTAAAAATGAGAACATCTCCACTGCATCTTCTCTCTTGTATTTTCTGCCTTCAAAAAAATATTCTAGCATTAACCAGCAAGAACAAGAAGAGGAGAAGGAAGAACCATATTTTTGAGGTAACTATTTTCTCTTTTCCATCTGCAACTTAGATTTTTTGGCAACAACCATTTGAATATTTTAACAATTAGCCTGTTTTTTGCTCTCTCTCTCTCTCTCTCTCTCTCTCTCTCTCTCTCTCTCTCTTGTTTTTGGGTACCAAATCAGGATCTAAACCGTTAGATCTCTTAATAACCTTTAAAATGGACATCATATAAAATTTGGACTGTTGGTCTTATACAGATCTTTAGATATTTGTGAAAAGATGGAACTTAAAATGCATATAGAGTGGCTGGGTTTTAAACGTGATGAATACAAGTCTGTATTTTGCCCTTTTTTATGTTTTTATTTCTTGCCACGAAATCAAGATCTAAGCTATTAGATCTCTTAAAAAGTTTTAAAAAGTTAACATATTAAATTTGGACCTTTGATCTTACACAAATCTTCAGATATTTGTGAAAAGGTGGAACTTTAAATGCAAATCGAGTAGCTAGGTTTTAAACTTGATGAATACCAGTCAGTTTTTTTCCTTTTTCAATTTAATTATGGGCCATTAAATTGAGATCTGAACCATGTTCTGTCTTCATAATATAAACAGTGGCCATCATATTAAATTTGAACTGTTGATTTGACATAGATCTCGAAAAATTTATAAAAAATAAGCTAAACATTAGACTCTTATGGGCTTCTGTAAGCCCCAAAATTATGATCAAAACCATTCATCTTCTTTGGAAAGATGACAAATCAACAATGGCTATGAGACCAACTTTTATGCCCTAATTCAGATTATGGTAAATTTTAAATAAAATATTTATAATGATAGTAGAAATATAAAAAATACCCTATTTAGAATTATTACTTTAGGTTTCAAATTGTCTCAAGCTAGCCCTGATTGAACCTATTCCGTCTTACCCAAATAAACCATCGCCGTTTAGTCCTACTTGCAAACAGGTTCAGGGTCTCAGCTCGGAGCAGGCTCAAGCAATATTTTAAACTTCTTGGTGGGCTGTACAGTTTACAAAAAAGCTTTCAGTGGGATCTTAATGCCAACAAGACAGCCTTATCCAGAACATTTTGATTCCAGTGATCCTGTGCACGTCCATGCTAAGAAAATGAAAAAGTACCCCTCCACCTATGCCTTTTCTACTGGAACACGTCGGAGAGCTTGATATTATCCAAGCTTTTGCCATTTATAATGACTGAACACAACCTGCTAATGCTCTCTTCTAAGGTACTACGTGTAAAAGACTGGGCAAGGTGCCACTCACGCCCCCTTGTCTCGAGCAAAAGCCCACAGCTGACATCTTTTGCTCGGATTTGCTCACTGTAGCCATAAACTGTTGTTGGGGTTGTGGCAAAAGACCAACATCTTTCACGGACCGAAACATCAGCTCTTCGGAGATCTTGTTATTGGGAGACCATTTTTTGCCTCTGGTTTCTCAATGTCGCTTTCGTTTAGCTTTTGTAGCTTGGCACTTGTCTTGTGCTTAGACAGATGCAACCTGTTGGGGGTGGTCCACCCTACCAGCTAAAGCCACAATGGATTATGCTTTGTTGTAGGGGCTCTTGAATGAAGCAACTGTATGCTTGACTCTATCTTCAGAAGAGAAGGAAAAGCAAAATTAAGATTTTATGATTGGATAGATGATCTGTAAGTTGGTGGGATTTGGATATGTTCAAGTGTCTTTTATCACTTTAAGGAGATTTAGGTGGGGTTTAAATGTGGGAGAGTAAAAGTTAATATTACCAGTATTGAGTTGACATATAAAGGAGAAAATTAGAGGTGGAAAAAACCAAATGGTAGAGATTAGAGAAATTATACGTTTAATTAACTTGTTAACTGTGTTCATGAGAGAAAATAATAGGTCAACAGAGCATATCAAGATTGAACAAGGGAGAACAGGAGCTGCGCAGTTGGGTGGGTACCTTGTTTCTCTCCTAATTGTGTAGGGTTCAATCCTTGGGTCTTGTACTTGTGGGAGCAAGTTTCTTTCAATAGAACTTCTTTTCTGTAGAATTTCTCTTCCTGTGAGAGCAAGTTCCCCTCTCCCTAGTTGGGGCCTATAAAGATTAAATAAGAGAGAGTTGTGATTTCCCTCTCTTGGTGGAAATTTTGCTCTTCTTATCAAGTTTAGAAAACCCTATTAAGTAGTCCTCATTTTCTCACCAATATCACAATCAAACGAGGGCCAAGGAATTTTGTGTAACATATTGTTTCCTCTTTCCAAAAGTGGAGGTTCAAAAGGGGAAAGTTGGATTTATAAATCCTTTCTTATGAAATATTATTAGAAAATTAGCTTTATTTAGAAATTATGCTTGCACCAAATAAAGAAAAGCATAAGGCACAAAAAATGAGGTTCCTAATGTGCTCCCCTTAGGCCTGTTTGTGTAAAGCTGAGGCGTATGAAAGTAGGAGTGAAAATGGCAATCCAAAGGGAGGTGGTCATACTTAGATTGAATGAAAGCATTTACAACAAGACACCACTTTCTATGATATGTCCATTGTATCAACAAATATGCATTTGGCTATACAATTTTGCGAGGCATTCAGATAGTGTACAATGATGTTCTACATAATCTTGTGCTTGAGGGAAACTCCTTGTGGACAATAGAAGTATTTAATTTATTTTTTCTAAACTTATTTTGATAAGATTTATTATTTTATGAAATTAAAGCTTTACTATAGGACTTTTATAGCAATGAGATCACCCATGTATAAAGAGAAGACAATAAAATAATTTTAAAGCTAGCTAGACATGCACATGTTGTGAAGAATATTAATGTGTGATAGTAAAGGCTACACAAATGAGCCCTGGTAGGTAAAGGCTTTTACACTTGCACTTTTCCTTGCATCACATAGGACCCAAGTGTAACAAAAATTCAAAATTTCCTAATAAAAAAAGCGTTATTTAGAAATTCTAGTTATCAAACGGACGTTAGAAACTTCTAGGACAGAATCTCTAGGGACCATTCTTTTTTTTATTTTATCGCAAATGATGCCACACTGGGTTTTTACTATAGGCTTTGACTCATTTTCCTAGTATGGATTGTGGACCGCATGAGTTTTTTAATGCTAACCTGCACTTCTTTAATTAACTTTTCCTTCTGGCATGCTCCTTTACAATCTATAGAAAAATAGTCTATAAAATGCAATGATCTTTTTCAAAATTAGGGCCTCTCTTTTCTTGCCCATTAAAAGGCAGCATGGCTTGGAAAGCTAGATATGCCTCCCGTCCACCCACTACACTAGCCCTAGCTGTGTCAGACTGATATCAATGCACCTCAGCTATGGTTAGATGTAGTACAAATCAAAATTATTTAAAAATGTCGATGACATTTTGGAATTCACATGCCACCTCCACGTGGTTCAATATATAGTGGCAACCATCAAAAGGAATCGGCCAAGTACATGCACCAAGCCAATATATATGAAATCAATCATGCACTTGTTCTTTAATAAAGATGATGCCAACATGAGGCATGATCCATGGATCGATCTTGGGCCGAAATGACTCCCAACAAAATACTAGTACCCGGAGTCTGATTTCTCTTAGGTCAGCATACGTGAGAAACTCTTGTGATGTTATAGAAAGATAAAATGGATGTGATGCTGTAATTTTTTTTTTCCATTCGTACTTTTAGGCACCTAAAGAGCTAAAACCCAATCTTTAGAATTCTTTGAATTCATATATCATTTTACTAAAGAAACTGGTAAGGCACCTGTAAATTTCCCTCCAACAGTGACTAATCCAACAACCAATTTAATCATGCAGCAAATTTGTAAACTTCTCATTATACCTCCTCTATATATATTTTATATTAGATGAATCATATAATATGCTAGAGCCAGCCTGTATCTTAAAAAACTGAATTTTATCTCAATCTTGCTAAGAAAGATTGATTAAAGCCTTTTCATATAGAAGTATGTACGATGTTTCAACATTATGTGGAGAGTTGGATCATCGTCCTAATTACTTGATCAACACCCAAAAGTTTTACCCTCCAAAAGAGAACTCAATAGGTCCAATGGTCTAATCCATGTGAATAAGTATCAAACGAAGGATTGATAACTATTAGGGGCTGTCCCTGTTTTATAGTCTACTCAAATGGATCAGTAGATATGCCCCAAGGACTGGGACCAGAGGACATTGAAAGATCTCCTTAGTCCCTTCATCTTTGCAAAAAAAAAAAAAATAGTTTCATCCCTAAGCCATCCCATCATCATCCGGGCCCCATAAAGTTAATAGTGTAGAGTCAATTCAAACGGATGTATAGTCGATTCAACGATTTAATGCATTTGAATAGGTGCAAACCTTAGGAGAAGTGTGAAATTCATAGGAGTTGTGTGATCTAGTTGGATGAACCATTAAGTCAGCCCCACCCTCAATGAACAAGATGTACGCCCAGGACACTGGATATTCATCATATATATATATATATATTATATAGGAGAATATTTATATACATATGTATTTTGGTGAGAGATACTCTTTTTTTGAAAAGTATTAATATACAAAAAGACAAAAGTATAATACGTCACATACCTTTTTGACCTTGATAAATCTAAAAAAGGAAGTGTCCATCCCATATGCATATGATGAGTTTTATTATTGAAATCAAGAGAATTACATAATGGCAACATAGTAAAAGCAGTCAATTTTCTATGAAAGTAACACTCATCCTTCCCATAGCATTGTATAGTAATAAATACAAAATGTTATAGTTTATATATTAATTACTACTTGAGAGCCAAGATTATCCATCTAACCTTGACTATATATGTGGATTGGGAGTTACCTCACAACTGGGCTATTAGTGTATTGATGGATAGATATATAAACTTATTTATGTAATTGTTTGCCATTTTTTTTAACTTTTCTCTATTGAATCAAATTCTAAAATATTTTCCATTTTCATCTCATGATAATAACCATATTCTTAACCTTACTTTGTCAATCTTAGGCCCTGTTGAACATTTTCCAATATCATATGTCGTTTAATATTGGATGTTCAAATTCAGTCCATCATTCTTCCATAGTAGGACATTCACTTGGAAATATAATTTGACGGCATGTATCACACGTGCACAGCGGTCGTGTGGGCCGACATGATACTGTAGAAGGTGGAAGATTGTTTATTTTATAGGGCAAGAGGTGGTCCCTTTCATATTCGTATCAAACAATGTGGGATTCTCTCATTCTTCCAGCTTTTAGAAAAGTCCTCTTGACTTTTCTTTTGGACATTCGTGGAAAGTTTTCCATTTTCATTGCCTCCGCGACCAAACGGATAAAAAGAAAAAAAGTAGATGATCCTACTTATTACTGTTGTGATTAGTGTTTGCATTATTTATTAACGACATCATCAAGTCAAAAAGAAAAGATGGTCACTTTCTTCTCTCTCTCTCTCTCTCTCTCTCTCTCTCTCTCTCTCTCAATATATTTTCTTATTTTTAGGTGGAGCCCTTCCCATATTAACCTGCAAAAAGAATGCAACAAACAATAAAATGATAAAATACTTTTAACCTTTTTGCTAAATCAAGTAAGTTGTAGAGTACATGAAATGTGAGATAACCTATCCAGTTAGAGTTTGAGTCATGAGGTAACCTTGAAAAAATTCCAGGCGACCGTGGCGGGCCACATCACCAGTGAACAACCTAGCATGCACTGTCCAGGTACCAATGTGGTTCCACTACGGTCTCCATAGGATTTTTAATAAAAGGATTTGAATTCTCTTAAGATACATTCTTTTATAATGTATTTTCAAATAAAGTTATTTGTGTTGGTCATTTCGGTGCCACTGGATGGGGATTGAAAGAAGTGACTCGACAAGATTGACCAAGTTTTTGGTACACTTCGGTAGCCATTGAGACCCACCAATTTTCGATAAGTCACGTTTTTAAACCATGGTTCTTGTGTGACTCACAATTTTAAACTATGGCTCCAAGTATAAGAATATGACCACATGTTCATATATATATATATATATTGGAGAATATTTATGTGTGTATAGTTGATTCAACAGTTCAATAAATTTAGATTTGACCAAAACTAGGTAAACGGGTTTAATTCAAGGAGTCCTTGTGTGTAGTCCATTTGGATGGACCATATATTGGGTCCCACCTAGAGTTCTCATAAAATAATTGGTGAGGGACATATGCATATGAATATTCTCCATATATATATATGTATATGTATCCGTATTGTATCTTGTAATAGTATGAAAAAAATTGATATCCATCGGTTGTATTTGTAAAGTATCAATTGTGTTGATATGGTTTTATTTTTATCTACACAAATGAAAGTAAGAATGTGGACAGACAAAGATATTGATGATGATGATGATGATGAGGATAATAATAATAATAATAAGTGCTTTGTGAAAGATGTAGATGGACGAATTGATAGGAATTTAATTTTTTTTTATTTTTTTATTTTTTTGGTAAGAAAGATAATTTCATTAAGAGACCAACAAAGCAACTACAAGGAAATCAACACAAAAAATCATTAACTGGCCAGGGGGAATGTGTCAGCGAGCTATTCTCGAAAATTATCATTCCATTCTTCCTCCCCATCACGGTATTACTCAAAACACCAAACCTAACTAATGCAAGAGCTGCCTTGCTCAGGGATCTGGGAATGTGGTTAAAATAGACCATTTCAAAATGAAGTCCCAGGGCTAAAATATCCGAAGTTTGAAGCGAAATAGTCGAGCCCTACATCTCATTGACGACCTTTATTACATCCTCAGCATCCAAGAAGAGATGGAGCCTGTGTATGCTTTTCTTCTCAGCTTTGTGTAGGGGGCAACAAAATGCTTGCCCCCGTTTCAGCTTCCTTAACTGACCATCATCTAGCTCCTTTTGTAGTACTTACACCTACAATTACTTTGATAGAGAACATAACCCATCCATGGCCCGAGGATCCATTCACTTTCAAGAAAGCCACATCTGAGAATATTATGACATCCTTGTGAGCAATGGTGAACTCAAGTTTTTTGTTTGAGTGGGGCGGATCAAACATGTAGTTGAGTTGTGGAGGTAGATCCAAGATTTTCATCTGGGCTTTGGGGGACGACACAAAATTTTATGTACATTTTGAAAGTAGGCCCAAAATTTTCGAATGGATTTTGGAAATGGACCAAGTCCCAACAGGGTCAACTGCCCCGAATTGCATGTTTGTAGGCCGCCAGTGCTCATGAGTACGTGAGGAGAAGGAAGACACTTTACTGTATGGGCTTTGATTTTGATTGGGAGAGTCCGTTCTGATGGGCCTAGGAATCATATTTTTGGCCCTTTGAATAATTATGATAGGATCCAAAGTAGATCTCCTGAATCGAAGTCGTTTTTAGCCTTTCAAATGGCCCACCATAAGAATAAAATCCATACCTTCGTTGGGATTTACATTTTTAGACTGACGTTGTGTTATCATTACATTGTTATCATTACCTTTCCAAGGCGAGACTGTTTCTGGGCCCATGATTCTTCACTTTTATCCTCTTTAATATAGAAAGGTGCAGCTTAAAAGTTTCAGATACAGTTAAATTAAAATCAATTAAAGCAATGTAACTAAATGCAATCAAATCAAATTAATTAGTGGATAACCACGCAATCACTAATAGTTTGCACTCAAACAATTGACACAGGTTGATATTACATTTCATCAGTTGATTGATGTATGTTTCGGAAAAGTCTTATATTTGTAAATTACAACACAAAAGAGATAAATAAGGTCAAATGCTATCATTATGCCAATAGACCTAATAATATTAAAATAACATATTATAATATTTTTATTATTTATGTGAAGAAGTATAACTAATTTAAGGATTTGACTTCGGATAGATTGTATTGAAGATATCGAATTTCTATAGTCAACTTAACATAATTAGAACAAGACTTTGATAATGATGAAAATATAATCAATTAGAAGCTCAGGATAATATTGATTGAGAGTGTAGTTTTTCTCAATGTCAATGCAAAATGTGCAAATAATTTGTATGGTTTTTACTTCAAAAATGAGTTCTACTAAAAAATTTACAGGGAGGAGGTAATCATGGAGCCCAGTAAGTACTGTTCTCAAAGAAACCAGACTCATGTCGGTGATGAATGTTGCACCCCAAATACATCATCGATACAATGTTTCTTGATTGTGGCACACAGGACCTTCGCAGGTGTAGAGTAGGATGGCTTCTGAGTCAAATCACTTCAGAAAATGAAAAACTAACACATAACTTACATCCATGCATGGAACTCTCCAAAGTTCAGGTGAATTATTATCAATCTAAAGCAAATCTACCATGTCCAGATCCTGTCGTGCCACTGATTGTAGGAATCATAACGTCACACTCATAACGAAGCCCATGGATTTCCATTTTCAAAGAATTTTTTAGCTATTTATAATACTTGTGCTGAGAAGGCTTTTATGCTTATTTGTGAAAATTTTATACTTGTGCTGTGAAGGTTTTTATGCATATTTGTGAAATTTTTTTTTAAAAAAAAATTGTTCTTGCAAAAAATTGTCAGCACCAAACAATAAAAAAAAACTAAGTTCGTGAAAAAATGCACTGTCTTTCTTTTCCTCCACCATGAAAAATGCGTTACATAAATGTACTTCTCTAGCCACCGTTAAGCTAATTTCGTAAAAAAATATAGGATTTAACACATATTTTTGTGCATCTTTACCTTTAGGCTTGGTTCAACTTTTTTTTTTTTTTTTACTTGTAAGTTTTCAACTTGATTAATAAACAAGTCAAGGTCATAATAAGTGCATGTACGGTGCTCGTCCATCAATTTGATACTTTGCATGGTGAAAATTAGATGAGCCATTAAAAGGAATAGCCATTTTTTAGATAGGTTGCTCTTTCTGGAGATATTAGGAATGAATGGCTTAGATTTTGAAAAAAGGGGCTCCACCGTACATTAAATATGAGGGTGCTGCACTATACTATAATGCAACATTGCAGCCCTGCCCTTAAATAGAAGGACTAGGAAGATTATACCAAAATCATTTTTTGCCATGTGTGTGGGATTGAAGGCATCTATGTTCTTTTATACTTTATATATAGAGGAGCCGTTAAGGCGGTGACTCAGTTGGTTTAAGCATTGGATTTCTCACAAAGGTTTTAAGTTCTACTCTCGCTCCTTGTGTTATTCGAATACCATGTGTTCGATTATGTATGTATCCCCTCAAAGAATAATCTATGTTTGTCAAACTCGGTTTGAAAGCTGTGCTAACGAGAGTTATCTTGGGTCATCAATATATATATTGAGGAATTATCCAAAACTCTCTATTTAAAAAAGAGGAGTTTATTCTCCTTTGAGTTGTCCAATTAAATGATGGCACATCACATTATAGTTGTAGAAAAATGTTTAGGAGATTGGAGAGAAAATAGGAGATTGGATTCAAAAGAGAAAGAGAAAAGAAAGCCAACCACGCTTTGAAGTATTGGAAAGAGGAATGAAGAGGGTTGGGAACCGATTTCACTCCAAATTAGGCATCAAGTGTAGATTGGGTTGTTTGTGTGGACCCCACTAAGAACTATCATGAATTCCTCCCCACTATAAATAAATAAATTTAAAGCCTATTTGAATGAAATGTTGACTGCAATTTCATTCCTATTATCTTGGGTCAACCTTATGGATCTAATCACATGTCTAGCCCGTATCCACAATGAATTGAGGCGTGCATTGACAACATTTGAATTCCAATTATGTGGGGCCCATCTTGGGCATCTCAATCACAAGTATGGTCCATGTCCGCAGAAATGGAGGCATGCATCAGGATGGGCCACGATTAAAGCTCAATTTGTGGAGAAAAAAATGGCACTTGTATGTGATAAGAGGATACAAATCACCAATAATGTCCATTAAAAAATGATTGATTGAGAATCTCCATTGCATCAGTCATTATGAAAAGATGGCTTTGGAAAGGATCAGATACAAAATTGAAATTTAAATCGGGAAAGAAGACGGCCTGTGCTTCCCTACAAAAATTGACCATGTAATTTATTTCAAACTTCTATATTTGCATTTAACTTTGATGATGATGACATTTGATGCACTTTCATAGGCTTTGAAAAAAGGTGTTTTCTAGTGAAGAACATATTAGGAGTTTTGTAGCCTTCCTCATATATTTTTGCATATATATATATATATATATATATGAAACAAGAAATGATAT
The DNA here is from genome assembly GCA_037013555.1 of Sextonia rubra. Lineage (NCBI taxonomy): Eukaryota > Viridiplantae > Streptophyta > Magnoliopsida > Laurales > Lauraceae > Sextonia > Sextonia rubra. Next base: position 12,689,028 of record JASUAD010000003.1, read on the forward strand.
AAAAAAGTTTTGGCCCTCTAACTAATTACTACTGCATGTGCGTTTTGTGTCTATCCCTTTTTCTTGAGTCGTGATTCAGGTCTGATTTGGGTCACCAAATAATTGGAACTAATATCTTATGCTCATAGCTAAAGTCGAATTTCTACATCCCCCGTCCAATTGTTTCCAAATTAAAAAAAAAACCTTATAATACCTTCTAGTGTTAGAACAATTTGGTAGGCTAAAATGGAATCTAATTTGGCCCTACACATACCTAAATGGTCATCTTTTTATAGCAAAGTTTTACCATTGTTTTAACTTGATTTTATAAAATTATGAAATACAATACAATATTACATTTTTATTTGTTTTTCTTTGGATATGGATAAGATCCATATTCCATCCTCATACTATTTGGCCTCCCCTTATACCCTCTATGTGGACCTGGGCCAGCTGCCCAAACTTGGAGTCTTGGACCATACATGACATTTCCTGTCAATCCAAGTGGGTCCTGAGCCATTATAGTCCAAACTTTCTGGGCTAAAATGTCGGAATGAGATGCTTTTTATGGAACGAGTGGTAAGACTAAAGAGTCACACCCAAAAGGGCTTAAGAAAGTTAAATGAAATTATGACTGCACTTAACACAAGTAATTATTGCTAACCAATAATAAGCCTAAATTAACAAAAGAACTAATGGTGGTTTCCAAAGCTGCCACGACAACCCTGCTTCACTCCCGTGTGCGTCTCGCACAAAGCAAGGCTTTGTGCCATTCGCAGCCCACTCTGCTTAGCATTGTGTCAAACTTGACTCTGGTTTAAAATTCTAGCCTTCCAGGCCAACCGTACATTCTTTGTAACTTATTTATATATTTGTTAGTGAAATATTTTTATATAAATAGTAGTTTTTAAAATTTTCTTGGCTACATTAGATTACTAGTCCTTGAATATTATTGTAATATCCCATCCCACATCGCTTATGAGTAAAATATGAATTTCCTATATAATGAACCATGTAGGTTACTACTAATAATTTGGGCTTAAGTATTTTAGGCTACGTCAAAGGCTCACCAAGTTATTGGGCCAGTGGACTATTTGGGTCGTGACAAATGGTATCAGAGCCGATAACCAGCCGGAAATGTGCGACCCCCGATCCCGCTGAGAAAGCCCTTAAGGTAAGATCAGGACAGAGCCAGGGTGCATGAGCCTGTGAGTCAAAATAGGGAAATCCGCATGGGACACAGGTGTCATATCGCCTGGTGTAGTTATATGGATTCACACGAGGACGTGTGACCTTAAGGGGGTAGATTGTAATACCACATTCCACATCGCTTATGAGTAAAATATAAGTCTCTTATATAATGAACCATGTAGGTTACTACTGATAACTTGGGTTAAGTATTTTAAGCCACGTGAAAAGCTCACCAAATTATTGGGCCAGTGGACTACTTGGGTCATGACAAAATCTCTGGGCATGTGTTAAACTTAATCATGAGTTTATTGGCAGTTTTTTAAACTTTTTCATACAACCCAACTCCCTCTTAATGCGGGCAACTTCTGCAGTAGTTTCAATGCTTTATAGTACATGTTGATTTATTTCTACTTGATTCAAGTTCAAGACACAACTTCAAAAGACAAGATGATTGTAAGATAGATCTACCAGTCTAATACGGGTGAGTTTGATGGAAGTTAATACAAGCAAGGGTGAAACTTGGAGGGGCATAAACTAAAAAGAAACAAAGAAAACCTTTACATAAATGAAAATTTAAAAGATCTTTAATAATGGCCTCCTTAAGAAAATTTTTTTTTAAATGGCCCTACCAAGCCCGATATCCTGGATCCGCTCTTGACTACAAGGATGAGGCATTGAGGGTTTGGATTTATTCCATTTATCAAATTTATCACAATATTCGTTGTATAATTAGAATTTGACAGTAAGGTCAAAATCTATCCAAGTAAAATTTGGAAACACCTCATTCTAAGAATACTCAAGTTAAGTGACTTAGATTTTTCAATAGGTGAGCCCCTTGTGGAATTCTACTCCTTCATCAAGGAAAAAATTTTCTAGTGTGCAATAACATGTTCATAGGATTCAAATTCTCATTAAAAGTGCATTTGTGTAGAGAGGATTGCTGTGGAAAATGAGGGAGACACGGTGGTGAAAAGTCTCACCTCATTCTATGGTGTTTGGTGCAGACAAAATTTGCACGGACAAAACCAAAATTTGCTTTGTATATCTACTTTAAAAGGGATCTGTAAATCTAATGTGTTGGGTAGGAAACATGTTGCTGTGGAACAGAAAAACCCCATTTCCTCTTCCTAGCTTGTCACAAACAAACCTTAATGAATCGGACTATGGTGAGGAGGACTCATAAGCAAGAGTCGACAAATGCACAACCATGGTTAACCAAGAAAGTCTCTTTATAATCCTTGGTGATTAACGCTTGCCTCAATGTCATACCTATTCTTTGTGTTTATCTTTGAATCTTCTCTTCTGGTGTTGAGATTCCCAATCCACTCAACAAGCAATATGTCTATATTTCCACCTTAGCCAAGATAATGTGGATCGTATCGCGAGAACGAGATAGACATAAACACATTGGTGAGGTCAGAGGGAAGAAATGTCTTCACTTGAATGGCTCGACCCTGCCGGGCCCCACTCGCCTGCATAGACAAATTGGTCGGTCGGGTTGGGACCATTTTGTTTTCGTTTGTTTGGTCCTAAATCCTTATTCCTTTCTCGCGTGTTTTCTGACACTTCAACTCAACCCAGATCATTCCACCTCCTCCAGTGCGTCATAACTGCATAGGTAGGACATGAATTAATGCAAAAAATCTGCTGGCCCAACCAGGGACAAGTGTAGAGCAAGGTGGAGCCTAATAGAATACATGTGAAAAGGGTTTGAAAATTTGATTATACAAAAAATAATTAAGTGGGCAAAAATATGATTCAAATCATTGTGTTTAATCCTAATTCAATAATAGATCAATGGTAAGGCAGCTTCCCTTTAAATAAGGAGTAATTGCTCTTGGAATTCTAACTTATAACCGCTTGGCTTTATACCATATTAAGCTTCTTTAGATAATTATTCCTATCAATGCATCAAAATTTTAGCACAGACAATATAAATACATTTCAGTAACATTGCTCAGTTGGAGCCCACTTCTGAGCATTAAATAGGGTGTATGGGTGGGTATCTAAGAGTTTATGAGGAAAAAGAAGTTGAAAATTAGAATAGTTTGATTAGGCTAATCTTTTATATAATCACAAATTTCTCACACTTTTCTTTTTCTCTTTATTTTTTAACTAGTGCTCATGGGACTGCTGGGCTACACCTCTGTGGCTTCTTTCTTATTTTGTACCGTTGTCACCGGTATAAAGAATTTTACACAACTATTATCATCATCATCATCATCAAAGTCTTATCCCAACCATGTTGGGGTCGAATTTTTATACAAATATGTTTTAAGTATTTTCTTTGATTTTCATTGCAACACTTTCAATTTTGCTGTTAGTTTGAAAATATCAAGTTTTACTAAAAAGATTTCCCAATAACATGTAGGGCATGTTTGTATAACACTTTTTTTAGGAAAAGTTCATATTTTATCACAGAAAATCTCATCTTTTAGGGGTTTGGTGCGGCACATTTCAGGCAATTATTCTTTTGCCATGTCAACATTTTCCTTAGTGAGAGTGGAAATAGAGTTCCTATGGGGGAAAATGGGATTTTTATTTCTACAGAAAAATTGCCCCTTCGGAAATGTACGTCCTCATTTGCGTTTCCTCCCCACCCACCCTCTTTTTAGTTTTTAATAAAGAATCATAGTTGCACTAAAACAATATTTTCACAATTTCATCAAGGAAACATGATCTACACCAAACATGATTTTTGTAATTCTATGGCACTTCTTCTATGAGGTATCCATTTATTATGAAAATTGCTAATGTGGTAATTTCCTCTTTTTGTAAAAATGATTTTTACACAAACATGCCTGTAAGGAATTTCAAAATATTTATGACAGTGACCAACATTTTGTGACATTGAGGCTGTCCACCCATTGTGTTTAGCTCCCTAATTAAAAGTGGAGACATCCTTCTAAGTGACTTTTGAGTTAATCCAAGGTAAAGATTAGGGAAACCCATTGAATCAAAATGTAAAAGGGCCTGGATTACTCTTAGGGGTCATTTGTTTCCAGCAATTTACATATGTAAATGGCTAAGTTGCGAAATAGTTACGCACAATCACGTTTGTTTGGCTTGATTTACGTCTGAGATATGTAAAATGGATGTGAAAATGATGTGAAAAAGATTTGTTTTTCTATTAAAAATTTTCACACCTCATGTGGTGTGAAAAGATTACACAGGTTACTGTTATAGGGCGCTGCTACAGTACATGGAAGAGCAGTCTGCCTTTTTAATTTTTTTATTACTGTGCGTCGCATTTTTATAATCAGAATCGTTCATTGTCTTCAGAAAGTAAAAAATGGCTAACATACCAGCTTTCAACCGTTGATGTTGCTTGGATGTTGAGATATCATCAAATAATTATAGCAGTTGGATTAATCTATTGTACACGATAATCCCACCCCGCCTTTTATGATTTTTCTGTTTTTTTGGGAGCTATGTATAAAATCAGAACCGATCATCTTCTTGAAAACATCAAATACGACCATGTTTCCAATTTTCAACCGTTGATGTTACTTGGATGTTGAGATATCATTAAAAAAATACAACTATTAATCTATTGTAGATAGCAATTCCAGTCCACCTTTTTTATTTTGTTTATTACCATGGGTTCCATTGTTATAATCAGAACCATTCATTGTCTTCAGAAGGCAAAAAAACAACTAGCACACCAATTTTCAACCGTTAATATTGCTCAGATGTTGAGATTTATCTAAAAAATTTACAGCCTATTACATTAACCTATTGTCAATGACATTTTTAGTCCCTTTTTTTCAAGTTTTTATATTATGTGGGGCCCAAAATCTTAATCTGAACCATGCATCCTCTTTATAAGATAAAAAAACAACTACGAGGCTAAATTCCATCTATTGATGTTTCTTGGATTGTAAGATATTTAGAAAAAGATTTAGATTATTTGAATATGTGCACCTAAATTCATATGTGAAGAGGTGTGAAAAAAATAAATAAAAAATTATAATTTACATATAAGTCATTTAAATATAACAAATATAAAGCATTTTCACATCATACGTGAAATTCACAAACAGCCCTTTAAAACTTGTTTCCTTTGAGCTTCCATTGACTTTGGCACTAGGTCGTTCAACCACGGAAGGGTCTCCATCATGATGACGCTGGGCCAAAAAAGCATTTCGTTGTGTGAGTGGCCCACTTTTAGTGGGACCCAGACTGTATAACAGAGTAGTGAAAAATGGTTTCTTCAGTGAAGAAGAAAACTTTACAATGTATCCAAAGGTTTGTCCACATAGTCCATGGGTTTGAACGCTGCTTCCTTTCCTGCTGCGTGCTGTCAATATCGTTCCTGCATTGTGCGTAGCTTCCTTCCTGCCATGACTAAGAGCAGGCCATCTTGTAAGGGGTCCCAGCCAGGGCCCCTGGCTCGCCAACCGAAAAAAATGACCTGAACTTTGCTTGTCTTGTCACATTCACTTTTATGATTGCACTCGTTTGAAAAACACCACACTGGTTACCATCCACTGCTACCATGGTCCAAGTTGCTGGTAATAGCTCAGGAATCTAGTTGCCCATTTATAGTAATAGCTAAGCTCAGAGCATGTACCAGGGTGATGTTATTTTAGAAATATTAAATTACATTTGATGGCTTATGTGGTATTTTAAAAGTTTAAAATTTAGTATGTTTGAAAAGTGAAAACTCCAATCAATATATTAAAATATTATTTTATTATAAGTTTATATTTTTGCGAGATTCACATTATAAGAAATTTTATAAAATCTTTGTATTATTGTATGCCCATGTAAGTAATAATTAAAAAGTAAAATGGGCATGTGATTTATGGTATATTAAATTTGACATGTTAAACCCATATATCAAATGCCACATCACATTTTAAATTCCCTTGGAGAGAGTCACATGCCTTTTTTGCCTAGGTATAGAGGCCACATTACATTTAACATATAGGTTGAAGATGCTCTCAGTAGGTGCAAATTAGCAAGGAGACAAGCCATTTTTGTTTTTCTCCAGATAAGTATGATTTTTTATTTTTCCAAAATGTGATGAAAATCTTATGCTATTATAATATATTGTAGTAGGAGGTTTTGAATTCAATCTTGATCGGATTTTTTTTTATTTTAATATTTTGAGCTTGTGTATTTATATATAATTATTTATAAAAAAAATAAATGGATTAAACGGGACTCTAATCACTTGTGTCATGCTGTGCTTAGCAAGGCGTATTACGCTAGTTAAGAATTATAGGAATTAAAAAGTAAGCTTTAGCAGGGCACCTTACAAGATGGTGAGCATGAGCCTCAACATATGGTGGGGGCATGGGAAAGTCCGATCACGGATCATTTCTTGTCAAGTAAGACTCTGTGAAGTTACCTTGACACAGTATATGTTGTCTCCCACTGGATCCTGGAAAAATAAAAAGATAGGTAAAAGAATCTTGCAGATATAGTGATGTATTTCTCTACTATCAATTGAAATTCTCATTTCTAGGGAAAGAACAAATTTGAAATTCATGTTCATAAGCATTCCCAAAGTTATGAACTTGCCTGGAAGGGTGCACCTTAAGTCATAGGGTGAGATTGAATGACCTAATTCTCAATGAGGGGTGAGCCTCACATGGCCTGATCTTATAATAATAAATAACTGATTAGCAATTCAAAGCTCTTTGGTTAAACTTTAACTAGCACAGGAATCCATGCTAAGCACGGACATGACCAATTAGGTTGGGGTCTACACTCCAACTAATTAGTTTTAACATTTTTTTATAAAAAAATATGGAGAATTTTATAGAAAAAAGCCCTATAGATGTTCATTATCCACAATTAGACCTTTTAATGAGTGAGTACACTAATTGGATCCCCTGGCCCTCATTTGGTGCATTTTTTTTTTTGTTTGTTGGGCTAATGTTACTCAGCTTTGCATACAAAAAAAAAAAAAAAAAACTGAAGTTTTGCAGCAAAAAAATGAAGAAGAAGAAAGGAGAAAGAAAGAAGAAGAGATAAAGAAGAAGAGATGAGAATTTGGAAGAAGAAGAGAGGAGAAAGAAGAAATGAAGAGAGGAGAAATGAAGAAGAAGAGGGGAAAGAAAAGAAGAGAAGAGAAAGGAAAAAGAAGAGAGAGAGGAAGAAAGGAAGGAATAAAGGAAGGAAGAAGAAGAGAGGGAGAAAGGCAGAAGAAGAGAGAGATGAAGAAAGGAAGAAGAAACAAGAGAGGAAGAAGAAGAACTCAATAAAAAAAAAAAAAGTCACTTAGCCGCACATACAAAAAAAAAAGTTCTTCTTCTCTTCTTTCTTTGCTCTTCTTTTTCCTCTCTCTTTCTCTCCCTCTCTCTCTATCCTCTCTTCTTCCTTTCTTCTATCTCCTTCTTCCTTTATTTGCTACAAAAACTCTTTTTTTTTTTTTTTGATGTGGGGCTAGTGTCATGAAGCCCAACATACAAAAAATAAATTTTTTTTGCACAAAAAAATCCCAGGGGACCCAAATATTTAGGGGGTTTTTTTTTTGTAAAATCCTTAAAATATATATGCATATTTGAGTGTTGTAGTGGCTAGCCTATTTATCTAAATGGAAAAAAGATCATGGGTTCTAATCCCTTGACCTATGCATGTTTTAGAATATTATAAAAGCTTAATAAAAAGTCAAAATTAAAGAGAATTTCATCAAAATTGAATAAAAAACCTTTATCTTTATTATATTATAATAGAAGTACAATTCGTGCAACTTCCTTAAATTAAATCTATCAAGTACATGAATTGAGATTTAGCGAGAAAAACCCCCACGATGACCCAAGGGGAACCAATTAGATAGGTCTCCCATAGTGACGATAGGTCTTCCCACGGTTACTGTCTCCGAGTACATGCACCTACATAAATGAGCTTGCATTTTGAGAATCGAAATCTTTTAGAAACCCAACCAATTTAACTTCATTTAGTTTCAACTCTCAATACTTTCTACCAAAAATAAAAATAAAAAAACTCTCAGGGCTTGTTCTTTTACAAGAATTTCTGCAAAAAATTTAAATAATTGAAAATTTGAGGATATGATGTAACATCTTATCCCTTGTCATTTGCAAATCCAATGTTCATTTGCAAGAATTTTAAATTCTACTACTTTAAAAGGTCTGAAGTAACTCTTAGAGAATTTCAAATTTTCACTTTTTTTAATTTTTGCTAGAATCCCTAAATGCTCAAGTACAATGGAGCATTTAAAATTTTCACTGTGAAAATTTCAAAATTCCTTGTATATATAAATTTTATAAATTCTTGCAAAATAAAGGTCCTCAATGCTTTCTTCTTTAAAAAAAAAATTCATTGCTTTCTACTCTGACATTCATCACATGTTCATACGAGTTATACTTTCCATTCAGTTCTTTCTAGAGGGAAGGTGGCTCTCACTCAACAGTTTAGAATAGAAAGGAAGGCGTACAATTATTGAAAGTTGAATGAACCCAGGCGGTTTGAAAGCAAATGGGGGATTTCAGACTTTCAGGCACCTATTTCCTATTCTTAGTCATGTGTCAATGTCATTCTCATTAGGCGCCAAGTCAGTCCTTTGTCATAATACTTCGGGCTTCGTCCCAGGGGCCAGGAGGCCACAGCTTTTACCCCATATAAGGGCCAGCAATCCTACGGCAGATCAGGAGTCGGGATCCTCTGTCAAAAAAAAAAAAAACAAGAGTTGCTAGCCCAATCAGCTATTGTTGGCACAATAATATAAAAGGATCTGATTAGCCCTGTCACGATCACGATATAACTTTCAATTACAGAAAAAATTACAAAGAGTGGGCCCCTTGTGTCAAAATTATTAATTTCTTTCCTTTGGACCTTTTCTTCTTATTTTTCTTTTTCATTGTTTCTTTATAAGAAATAATCATTTATATTTGTCAGAGATTTGAGGATTGGGCTTGGAGATTCTCCCACTGCTTCTTTGATCCAACTAGATTTCCTTAATTACTTTGATATTTACTTTCAAATCATTCTCTTCATTTACATTTTGCATTCAGTACTCGTTAGGAACCTGATATTTATACCTTAATGGAATCTTTTTGTTTTCTTTATTTTTTGTCGAAATCATTTTTAGCCGTTCTATTTCGTACTCGCCTTTGATTTATTTGTCCTATGCATTGATTGTATAATACATTTTTAAGCTTTCATTGTGGATCCCTATAGATATAATATTAACCGATCAACATGAATCCTATCTCTCTGGGATGATATATATTTATTTACTTTTCAATTCCGTTGACCGAGATGATGAAAAGTTAATTGGCCCACAGTTTTATTTATGTGGGCCCCACAATCGAGTCGTGGGAATGCATTACACCGTACCGGACTTCAAGGGTCCAGTTTCTCATTTTTCAACTCGACGCATGCATCATTTCCCGCGCTTTCTGACACGTTTACCCAAACAGCCCCGGAGTTCCGTCTTTGATCTTTCCATGTGGCTGGTTCCGTCTTCTAACGGATTTTGATTGCTCGTGAGAAAAGAGAAATAGAATCATGGTTTCCATCTCACCAAACCAAAGTTAATGGCATGGAAAATTTCAACGGTCAAACTCCAACTACCCATACACTTCATATATTAATGTATACACAAAAATCTCCTCCAATCTCTTCTTACTAAATCCATTTCCCTAGCTTTCCATTGGCCGTTCTCACAATAAAAAAACACATGTACACACCCACACGCCCTCGAAGAATCCTGATGTAGTGTCTGACCCACTACATTCCATAATTTTTCTTTTAAATTTGTCCCTTCCTAATCCTCTAAGCCCCATGTGTGTGAGTGTGTGACCGACTTATATTAAAGAAAATCTCATCTGCTCAAAAATTTGTATATAGGGGATGTGTCAAAGCTTCATCATGAGCCGAATCACGTGTCTGATTTGGTGGGACTAACTGTTACAGGTCGAAATTTTGTCATATCCCTTAAAAAAATCACTTTTTTTTATAAAATGAATCAAAATTCTAAGATATTACAAATTTGATAACTATATTTATAGAGTGAAGTGAGGTGAGGTGAATGATTATTTTAAAAGATAAAAAAAAAATAATAATATTTCATCTTTTAGTAAAAAGAAATTGTAACTCTTTGAATTTTTTCACATTAAAAGTAGAAAATTTTCATCATTTAATAATATAAAAAAGTAACTTTTTGACTTTTTAGTATAAAAGATAGAATTTTATTTTGAAATATGGCATTTTTTATGCGACTCTTTAGTTTATTGCATCTTAAAATAACACATCACTTTAAGTGAGTTTAACTAACGGTCTAAGCTTTTAATTCTTAAAAATATAAAGTTAAGTGCATCATCAAACCCAGCTAATCAAATCCAAATATTCAAAATAAACGCTGTATAGTTATATGGGGTATTTTCAAATTTCACATTAATCTAGGTATGTTTCATCATTGAATTAATACAAAAAAATGTAATTAATACCATATTGATTATCATATTTTTTGAAGGAAAAATTATTCTGTTCAAATTAGTGGAGAAGGAGAAGGAGAAGGAGTAGGTACTCCCGGACCACTAAATAATTGCTCTTTTCAACAAATATAAGATTTGACAAAATAACATGAATTTAAAGAGCATTTATTGACAACATTTCACAAATTTAGAAGGCATTTAATAAAAAGATCAAATATATACTTGACGATTTCTCAAGTTAAAGCCTATGGACATTTTTTTTTAATTGCCATCTGTTGGAAAAGGACCTGCCCAAGGATCTGGACATCTTGCACACGAAATCCTTTTCAAGGGGCCCACACAGTGTTCCACATAATCTCTTAATCCCTCGCGCTTCTTCTGCGTCCGAGCATCAGAAGGCGAGACGATTGCTCCTCTACTTGCCACTCATTCCTCCGTCCACACTCTCCGCTCTCTGCGCACATACACCAAATCAATCTGAGTATACTCTCCTCTCCCTCTGTTCCCATTTACAATGCAATCCAACATGCCACTCTCTCTCCATCATCTTCTCCACAAGCTCTCAATGCATCGATTTTCTCTCCGTCTCCTCCTCTGATTCCGCTGTCGCCAATCTGTCTCTCTGTTGTGGATTTGGAACGCTTGCGAGCAGCTGCTGGATCTGTTCTTGTTGCGTTTCTTCTCTAACTGTTTGGTTCTTGAGTTGTTGCAGAGGAATGGCGATCGGTGGAGCTGCTTGGCGGCTGCTGCTGCTGGTCCTCGTTTGGTGCTTCCAGGCGGCGATTGGAGCTGCGTCGCGGCTTCCGCATCAGATTCTTTTGGATACCGATGTTGATACTGATGATTTCTTCGCTCTCCTGTACCTCTTGAAGCTCAACAGATCGGAATTCAATCTCAAGGTGTTTTGTTTATTTTATTTTATTTTATTTTATGAATGTTGTAGTTGTTCTTTGTTCTGTTGAACTTGTGATTGTGAACATATCCGAGCCAACTGGTTGCGAGTTTGAATGTTAAGAAGTATTTCCGCTGCCTCTACTAATGCCTTGAGGTTTCGGTAGAATTGGTTAGCGGAGGAAATTAGCTTTTTGAAGTTGATTTGGTTCATTAACTTTCACTGATTAGTCAGCTGAGATTTGGTTGTGTTGAATCGCGTAGCGAGTCGACTTAGGCTTAGGTTGAGTGCTTGATCTCTGCTTTAACTAACTTGAGTTTTGGTGATCAGGATTTCGTGATTCCGTTGCTTTTAATCATGTGATTAAGTTGTGTATGCTTCATAGTGGTACTTATTAGTCTGATTTTGAGTTTTGAAATTCAGTTTTTGTAGGTTTCATGTTGTAGTTTTTCTTGAATGAAATGCCTGTGTCTTGTTGTCTCGAGGCGGTGCGCGATTGTATAGGTTCATGGAGATGTGATTTAGCAATGGTTGTTTCTCTGGTTTCTTGGAGTAAGTTATTGGATTTGGACTTTGATTGAAGTTTATTGTGCTAGGTTTTGTTGTCATTTGAAGTTTATTAGACAAGCTTCCTTTCTTTTCCTAGCATTACTAATTGAGTTGCTCTTTTATGGAAGTTATTCTTCATCTTAAGTGTCGACTCCTATTTGTTAAAACAAAATTGAGATCTATCTAGAGTTGCAGAAATCAGTGGTTGGTGCAACATAAAAAAGCAACCTGTAGCCTCGAAAGCAACGTGGAGAACGGTGGTTCTAGTTTGTTCGGGTGCTCGGATAGCCTGGATAATTCTCGGCAATTTGATATCTAGTCCTTCCTTACACACTGGTATATAGGAAACTGAATGATTTCCCAATAGTCAATGAACTCTCTCTTCTTTCAAATTTGAAACTATGCATCATACAGGTTCCCTATTGTAAAAAACCTCACTTTACTAACAAATCCTTATTTTTCCTGAAGTAATGGAATTACATTGTTGTTGCGGGACAACCATATGGGATATCTAACGCTCTGTACACATTTTGTTTGACTTTGCAAGCATCATTGCCATCTGCATCTAGGAAACGAGTCCAAACTCAAAATCATGAATCAGGCAGGACACAGGACGGAAAAATGTTTCCAGTGGCTATTTGTGATACCTCTATATTACATCATGTTTAATCAAATTCAAACGTATGAGAGTTAACTGCCCCATAGCTACTTCCTATATGAATGTTTTCATTAAAATTGATTTGTTTACTGCTTGCTACTCTAATTGCGTCAGTCTTGAGCTCAGCTCCACCAGCCGCTAGAGCTGAACATGAGGTGCCTAATTTTTTCTGATATTTTCTCATGTGGCGTATGATTAATTTTCTTATGTAATTGGAAACGTTTGTACGTTTTATTTAGTGTTGTGGACTTGTAGTGATATCAGTATGTTTGGTCCAAGTTCTCTTATCCTTTTCTAATATAAACTCACTGCAGGCAGTTACCATCAATGCAAATGCCTGGACCAATGCTGGTCATTCTGTGAATCAAATCTACGACATACTTTACATGATGGATCGTGACGATATTCCAGTTGGAATAGGGGGTGAAGGAGGAATATTACCGGATGGCACGATACTCCCAAATGTCGGCGGATATCTTCCCATAATTGAACAGGTACATGAAAATCTGGGTCTTTGTTTCCAAAGAAAGTTGCAGTACATATTCTGAAAAGTTTGGCATATCTACCCCATATATTTTTGTTTATCTCATTGCTAAATGTTTTTAGATGCTTTCTTGATTAGTAACTTGATGCACCATGCTAATGTCTTTTTCATTGGAGACAGTAGGAGGATGTTCTATTTTACTCCATAAATGAATCCAATTGTTTTTATCGACTCTGGGTAACATTTTGATATCAAAACAGGGTAATTCGACAGCAGGTGGTTGTCGTTACAGACAATTTATTCCTATTGGACAAGGAGGACGGTTAGATATAGATACAAATTATGGCTTACGAAGAGGTTTCCTTCCACAGGTATAAAATTCTTGCCTGTCAGTATTTGTTTAATTAGTTGCTTTAGTGTTTTGGTTATTTGTCAAAGTTACAGGGTCCTATGGATATGGCTGCCTACAATGAACTACCATCACTTTTAAAATTTCACATCTGCTGAAAGGTTTTAGGTTTTCTTCAAATGTTATATTCTTTTGTTTACTGATACCCTCCACCTAGTAGCTTTCTTTTTGATGTGGAAAACTCTGCATCTTCATTTAAGTAGATTGGTCTTTTCCTTCCTAACAACTTAAGCTTTTGGGATGTATTGGCTAGCGACTTGACATGGTGTTTGGGCATGTTTGTTTGTGAGGTAGAGTAAAATAAAATTTTTGAAATTCAAATTTCCCCCCTTCTTTTTCAAAAAAATTCAAATTTCCCTCCTTTTTCAAAAAAAGTAAAAAAGGCATCACTAAATTACAAAAAAACTCTTTACGTTTTATACAGAATGTCAAAAAGATTCCATATCAAGCAACTCAAATCAAAGAGTAATCATAACCTCATCATATATTATTCTTTATTGATTTTGGGTTTATTCTACTCTACTTTACTTTACCCCACAAACAAACAGGCCCTTAGAGCCATGCCAAGTCTCAAATTCAAAGCCTAGGGAAGGTGTTGTTCCCCTAGGCTTTGTGGGTAGGCAGATCTTAAATGGGTAGGAAAGTGTGAGTTGTGAATTCAAACGACGTCCCTTTCGAGGATGGGTGTTAATTACATGGGTCTTTCGCTTCCTAAGGGTTTAAGCTTTTGGGTTGCAGTATTGGCTAGTTGGACTTGACACTTCATATATTCTCAACTATTTGGTTAGTTGACAAAATTTTGTAGAGCGATTGGAATGTGGTCATTGTTTCCACAACAAGGTTGACTTTCATGCCAGCTTACCTTTCAAAAGAAAAAAAAAAAAAAAGAAGATATAAACTAGTTATACTTTCTGTTGCACTATCACATACTTTTCTACCTATATAGATTTTTTTTTTTTTGATTTCTCCTAATCATACAACAATGTGCTGTTTGACTTGATGTGTTTTAAGTGTGTTCTTTTATTTCTCCCTTAGCGATAATCTTCTTATATATTTGTCATGCTAGCTATCATGATCTTTTTCTGACTTGGAACAAAAAATGTAATGAATATGGGAACTTGATTGATTGCCTAAGCACTTCCATTAATGTTGGGCAGTAGTTAGAATGCTGTGTTCAATCATCATTTTCATGTGTAAAATTTCAAAGGATTGACTGAAGTTATCAGAAAGGTGTCATAATATAACGACCTGAGTAGCCTACTGGCCTAATAACTTGGTAAGCCTGTCACGTGGCCCAAAATACTTAAGCCCACAAGTTATTAGTAGTAAACTACATAGTTCACTATATACTAGATTCATATTTCATTCATAAGCGACGTGGGATGGGGGGTCCTACATTTCCGGTTGGTGATAAGCTTTGATACCATTTGTCATGATCCGAGTAGCCTACTAGCCCAATAAAGTGGTAAGCCTATTACGTGGCCCAAAATGTTTAAGCCCAAGTTATTAGTAGTAACCTACATAGTTCATTATATACCAGACTCATATTTCATTCATAAGCGATGTGGGATGTGATGTTACACATTATACCGGGTTGTTAATTCTTTAATCAATGCAATAAAAATGAAAAGGCATATAAAAGACAACATAAATATTCTTGCTAAAATTGTGGTTCATTTTTTCTCCACAGATTTATTACCCTTTAGGAAAGACAATCAAACCCCTCTTTAGGACCTCAAGCTTCTTACCTAAGCATTATGGTCACAATCTTCATGGTCATGAACTTGATTCTAGATTAACTCACAGAAACAAAGTCTATGCCATGCCCACGTCAAAGCCATTCCCAACAGTAGATACTTGGTTGGCTATTTAGGCTTGGCTGGTTGCCGTTGAGCATGTATTTTTTGGAACCCTAGAGTTGCCAATTACTCCTGGAGTCTGGAGATGCCTTGACCAGTTCCATCTGACATGCAATGCTTATCTGTGAGGTGATGCCTATTGAAACTTGGTAGTCTAATCATGCTTAACATACTCATCTTGTCATAGTACATGTGAATACTGGAAGAATATCCTAAATCTATTTATGCTATCTCACTTTGTTGATTCATACATTAAATAGTGTAGCTTAACTTGTGCTCTACATAATCACAAAGAATTGGTACGCACCTATCATGTTATGATTTCTAGGGTTGCTAGGATTTCTTGTCAAATGTTACCACTTTGTGCCTTCCTCCAGTAATTTCATTACCCCTCATTGTACAATATTTCCTGTAGAATGTCATCACTTTGCATTCATTTAATACTTTTTGCACCCCATTGCCACTAGGCCCTTTCACACTCATTAACACAGTAATACACTCATATATATATGGGGGCGTGTTCTTGTACATCCTTACGGTGATAGCTTCTAGCAGGTCTACTGATTATTTGGCCCGAGCTATTCACTCACGTGGGACCCAACCCCCCCTCCCCTTGCGATCATCGACCGGGTGGATTTCTCCCACTGAATGGACCGGACCTTTGCTCGAGGGTCAATTTTTTTCTTTAATATAAAACCGTTAAACTTGTGGGCTATGGATCAAGAGGTTAGAGGCATGAGATTGATCCCATTTTGATAACTAGGTCCATCATGAGTGGATCTTTCCATCCCCCTCATGTCCCTTGATCTGTGGTCCCGAGAGAGAGAGAGAGAGAGAGAGAGAGAGAGAGAGAGAGCGAGCTTCGTTGGATCATCGCTAGTAGGTTAGTCATTAGGGTTTATGACATCTCAAGTATAACTTTTATACAGTCTATTAATGGAACTCTCCATATCGGCCCCATATTCATGGGACAATGCTTTGATGGTGATGATGGTGTTTATCTCAAACTTATCATAAATATGTGGATATTTTCACTCTATTAAGAAATGGAGAATCTTGTTTAGTTTGATCTGTAGGAAGGTGTGAGTATAGGAAATGCATCTTATGGTTTGGATTTCCTTTAAAGACGGAATTCGTTGTTTTTGCTATTATTATTATTATGGAGAAACCTCCACCAAGCACTGGTGCTTACAATAAGTTGAGCACTATGCACCTAAATAACCAGCGAGGCCCACCTTATGAGCCATCTGAGTGGACCGTATAATAGGGTTGAGTCCCACCCTCACTCCAATAGTCACCAATGGTAGGTTTGATAACTTTTGAGTCATTGATCAAGTGGTTGGGATGATGACTTGAGTTTCTGTTACCTTACAAAGGTAGGTGGTTGTGTGTGGAGGACATGTTTTAATCCCCTCCCGGGCCCACTCCCGGTCTCGTCCTATGGGCCCCACAAGAAAGTATGGTCACCTTATTGAAAGTAACAATGCTTAGGAGAGGCTTTTTTTTTTTTTTTTGGCATGATTCACATGTTTATACTATTTTTTTGGAACTTGATAGGCTTAAACACTCTTTCCTACTTTCCTCGGTAAGAACCTGGCCATGACTTTTACTTTTCTCTACCTTTTTTTGGATGTGCCACATAGTTTAACTTGAGATTACACATTATTTTATAGACTTATAGGTAGGCAGGTGTCATTACTTTCTAGGGAAATCATCTTATGCTGTTAGGTATGGTGCAGATGGAAATGATCACCTGATTTAACTGTGTGAAGGTCCACCTTTGGTTGATCAAAGTTTCTCATATTAGAGACTACCTTCCACTAAGGAATTTGGCATAATTTCATTCCAACCAAAGTAATATACACTCTTGCGTTGATTATTTTTCGAAAATTTAGTTACTAATTGCACCAAAAATTAATCCAATGGTGTGCATTCTCTGTTGGGTTTATGTCTTGTATTCCGGTTTACCCGGATGGGTTCACTGGGTTAGCCAGTGATTGGTTTATGGTCAAGGGTATTTTGGTAATTGTACCAGAGCTTTCTTGGTGGCCAAGAAAACATAAATTATATATGTGTATAGTCTGTAACCCTAGATCTTGCGCTGAAGAGAGGTAAAAGCTCTCTTGCCCGTGGTGTTCCCTCACCACGTAGAAGAAATGATGTGAGAGAGTGAGAGTCTCTGTATGCTTTATTTGTCATAGTGAAGACGATCATCTCTGTGTCCGTAGATGTAGCCCTGCTTGGGTGAACCACGTAAATCTCTGTGTCTCTTCTTGTATGTGGTTGGTTCTTTATTGATCTTAGATTGATGTATGTGCACAACGGGTGATGTCAAGATCACAACATTCTCCTATTACAGTGAAATTTGTGCAATTACCTAAAAACGGTGAGGCATGCCATATGAGTGAATTGGATCATATAGAGATCCATACATGTTAAATTTGGTGTAAATTGTCGTCAACACCTTAATGACAACAGTCGCACTATAAAGTTGATTAGCTATGACCGAAAGATTACCAAATCAAATAATAAAAGGAATGGATAGAATATCTAATGTTGAAAAAGTTCCTTTTACCCAAAAAAAAAAAAAAATTTGTTGAAAAAGTTTTAGTAGTTCAATCCAATGGTGAGTGTAACGCCAAGTGGGATGAAATTTGTATACTTTATATGAGAAGTTCTCAAACGACATGTCTCTGTCATAATGTCTCCAATAGTTCTAAAAGAAAATTTTGTTTTGGTCTCAACATTAATTGGTGTGTATATGAATACTTGAACAGACTCTTTTAGTTGAACCTGGTAATATTAAGATATGGTCCTCAGTTGTTTTTAACTTAAGCTGTGATTGAGCTTATGACTCTTGTTGAAGCTTCTAATTCTAATTCATGTGTTCGATCATTAAAGCAGGGACACCGGAATTATTCTCCACTCCGGCAACCTACAGTACAGCAAGTTATGGTTGATGCAGTATCTGCTGGTCCTATTACTGTGTTTGTTATTGGCGCACATACAAACTTTGCGATTTTTCTAATGAAAAATCCTCATTTGAAGAAAAATATTGAGCATATTTATATTATGGGTGGTGGTGTGAGGTCAAGAAATCCAACTGGTTGTTGCCCTAAGAATGCCAGTTCCTCTTGCACGCCTCGACAGTGTGGTGATCATGGTAATTTGTTTACAGGCTACAAAAGTAACCCATATGCAGAATTCAATGTATTTGGAGACCCTTTTGCTGCATACCAGGTAAGGAAATAGGATCCAAATGTCTTAGTAAATGGCCATTGTAAAAGGATGTCTCTTTTTTTTTTTTTGCCACAAAAGGAAATTTGCCTCATTTGTTTTTAGTCCATGTAATATTTGTCCATTGATAAGAATTTTCTATGGTAGGTACTTTATTTTTTTCACTAACCCTTCTGGTTTAAAACATAAAGGCAGTATTATCTATATATGCAATAGTTCATCTAGTTGAGCAGTAGATAAATTGGCAAACCAAGTTGTTGAAAGACATTGATACATGTAACCTTTTTGGTGCACCAACTCATCAACGTTACATGATTGGGACATGTATGTACACCTAAGCAGTAATTAATTAGAAAAGGATGGAAAAACTTGGACAAAGAAAGAATGTAGACCAAAACCCATATGTACAATCACACACTTTAGTCACGTGCCTATTCTTTACTTATGTCTAAAATCTCACCAAAATCCGACAATTCTTAAGATGTTTTGTTTACCATAGATAACCTTTTAACAATAGAAATGCTAAAAAATGAATGACTATGAAGTTCTTATGTTAGCTATTTGCATGTGACTATGTCTAACTCAGACGAATTGCCTAAATATTAAGATTCATCAAAAGCATAGTTTTAAATCCTCAAGATTCCCTCTTGAATAATAAGATTTATTTATGAATGGGATTCATTGTTTAGATACTAATCTTTTTCCCTATGATTCCATATGGATCATAGGATTCGAACACGAATCCTAGGATTTGAACAATGCATTTGAGGGGACTAAATTATTAGAGAGTCACGTGTTTGTACGGTTTCTTTTTGGATCGAATTAATCAAAGCATATAGTGGATGAGACCCCTAACAACCTTCAAACCTTGATTTCAACCTTGAACTTTTTGTGAATCTTGTTGATTTTGAGCGGGATTCACATATATTCTTTCCATTTCTGGCTATTCTAGCCTCTGTTTCTATGTGTCTTCACAGGCATTTTAGTAACAAGCATTTCTTAGGTTAAAAATGTGTCATTTATTTTTAGGAAAGGGGATTGTTCTTTCCCTTTTTTGATTCTTATTTGAGCCTTTATGGAATAGAAACATGATTTCTTTTCTTACTGTAAAAACAAAGCCCATTGAATGAAGTCTTAGTTTTGACTATGGAAATGTATCAAAAATTTTATTTATTGGCCTTTGCAATTTCCATGTATGCATATTTTTATTTGACTCAACCTTTGGATTGCAAAGAGAGAACAGTTATGATTATAAGTTATAACACAATAAAGGTCCACTATGCTCCTTCAAAAGATCTCCATTTGCTAACACCAGTTGTCATTTCCATCAAAAGAAAACATTTCATGCTTTTAATATGGAAATGCACATCCTATATTATGTGTTGAAAGAATTTGAAGTAGGGAGTTTTATTTCAATTTTCTTATTAAAGTTTTAAGTTACACTTGCAAGGTAATAGAAGTAATGAGGCATTGCTAGGTAAAAAAGGAAATGTTTTCCTCTTATCATAGAAGTTTCTTTACTATGTGACATATTGGATGGCCATAATAAGTATTCATGGATGTAAAAGGCATTTTCTATTTTGTTGTAGGTTCTACATTCTGGAATTCCAATTACCCTAGTTCCACTTGATGCTACAAACACAATCCCCATTACCGAGGAGTTTTTTACAGCATTTGGGGATAGGCAGGATACCTATGAGGCTCAATACTGCTTCCAATCCTTGAAAATGGCTCGTGATACTTGGTTTGATAACCAGTTTTACACGGTAAATTATTATTAACCTTCTAAATAACTGAAATTCTCTGATGGTGTAAGATAAAGTGAACTCGTATCTAAATCTTGACTATCTTGATTATTCTTGTTAGTTTGATGATTCAAAACTCGTAACTAAATCTTGACTATCTTGATTATTCTTGTTGGTTTGATGATTTAAATTTTGTAACGACTTGACATGAACTTTTTGCAGAGCTATTTCATGTGGGATTCATTTACATCAGGTGTGGCTGTATCAATCATGCGTAATAAACACAACCCCCTTGGAGAAAATGAATTTGCTGAGATGGAATATCGGAATATAACAGTAATTACTTCAAATAAGCCATATGGCATATCTGATGGGTCAAATCCTTTCTTTGATAATCGTGTAATTCCAAAGTTCAATCTACAGAAAGGTGGAGTCCATAGTGGTCATGTTCAAGTTGGCCTTCAAGATCCATTTTGCCTCGTGGAGAATGGAAAAGGGAAATGTGAGGTATTAATTTACAAGTGGAAAGAGCTAAGTTCTATTTGATATTCCTGTGTGCTTTTGGGTGATAGTTTCTTCTTGTTAAACTAGTCTTAATTTTCCTCTTGCTTTCCCTACTTTTATTTATGAAAGAAGGATAAGTCATCCATGATCTTGCTTTGGCAACAACTTTTTTATTCGTCCAGTTTTATTAATAGGAATCATGCTTGTATTTGGTCTTTGATTCATCTTGAGATGTTGAATTCAAAGTGTGCTATACTTGTGGCTCTATTAAGAGTTTGTTTTGTCATGTTAATGCGTGTATTAGTTTTTTAGTTCAAAGTTATAATATTTGTTTTGATCACATCTTGTTGTGCTAATTTAAGTTTATACAAGTAGGATGGGTACACAAAAGAGCTCAGTGGTCTAGATTCGGTACGTGTACTAGTTGCGAAGAGAGCAAAACCAAATAGGGATGATGGCAGCCCACTTGACAGAGAATTTTTCAAGAGTTTTTTGGATGTAAGTGCTTCTGCAATCCTTTAACAAATTGATTAATTACTGGGTGTATTTGCAGCTCATGAAATTTCATTTTTTTTTAATATTATACTAATGTGCCTTGAACACACAACATCAAGGTTGCAAAGTGAGTGCTTTCTAGTGCCAAGGGCTATTCATGAGATATTTATAAACTCCCTTTATCTGCATTTAATGATTATTGTATCGTTGTTGACTTGATGTTCAGAGAAGAGGCTCTCTTATTGCTGATTACTTTGCTCGCTGAATGGATACGGTTAACTATTTCCTATTACTACTGGTTCGCCGGCCTTCTCTCTCCATTTTCCCATAAAGCTAATATATTTGTGTGTTAGAAATTGCTTTTAATAGTTCCTTTGCTCCTAGCCAACTTATACGGGTAATAGTATGGTTGTAGGTGATATAAGCCAAAAAACCCCTCAGTTTGCATTTATTATGTTCTATATCTGCACGCACTCTTGTCTAAACATATTTATTATTTCAATTAGAAATCTCTAAACTGTTTTGACATCTTTGTGGGATCCTGTTCCTGATAAGTGAACTTCAAGTTTTGAATATTTGTATAACTAGATATAAGTTTTCAATTCTAGTAGATTGTTGTGTATATTTGTATGATTTTCTATTATTTTGAGGCATGGCACTATTTGTATTCAATAAGTATCAACAACATATTTACTCCTGTGACATGCAGGTTCTAAACCTTCCTCAGCAAACTGGACGGTTTAATTTCACCACACAATTTCCTTACTACAAAGAAATTCTTTTTCGGCCAGATTTTTCTACAGTGAAGTTGGGGATACCTGTTGTATTTGACATGGATATGAGCGCAGGAGACTTTTTAGCTCTTATATACCTCTTAAAAGTGCCAGTTAAAGTGATTGATCTTAAGGTAGCCGAACAATTTTTACTTGTTTGACTGGTTATATTTTTCTTATATAATATATGGATTGTTTCATTTTGATAGTGGCTTCAATGACATTGAGTTTTTCTCATTGAATTATGCTTGGTTTAAGAAATCAGTAGATGGTGGTTCATACTTCCAGTATTATCTTTTCAAGTATTGTGTTATTGCTCTATGCTGACAAGAAGTAACTTGTTATTGCCAACCATAGTTACCTAATTCAGTAAATGGGGAATTGGAATTTGGCACTATTTGAATTGAGCAATTCAGAGTTCAATTTGGGAAAATTTGGTTTTTGGAAACTTCACTGTTTGTTGCAATTCGAAATAAATGAGAGAGAGAGAGAGAGTTTCTTTCTCTCTCTTCCCATCTCCATTTATTTCTATTCTGTCAATTAATGCCTACGAGGATATAACAGACGAATCAAGTACAATGACAGAGAAACTAAAGCAAGGAAGGAAACGTGAATCCTTTCTCTGCGATTCTCTCTGTTTTTTATTTATCTTTAGACTCACCTGATGTAAATTTTTATTTATAAAAATTGACTATGGGGCTCACCTATGAGGAAATCCTAACTTGTTAAAAAAATTATTTCCCTTTCATATAAGATCTGGCCAAATTGCAGACTAGATTGAATCAACAAACCGTTAAATTTATTATTCCAAGAATATGTGAATAGAACATTACAAAAAACTATCAATCCATACTAAGCTGATTTAACGGTGGGGCCATCTTTGATGAAAGTAAGAATCGACTAATCCCAAGATGTCTAGGAACATTCATCTTGTTCGACATAGATTTATATATTGTCCCAATGTGAATATTGAAAGTTGTGGATCATATCTTTGAAAATGTCCATAATATTACAATCTATGTTGGTCTTTTTGGAATGCCTCTTCTGAATTCAATTGCCATTGACAGAGAAACTAAAGAAAGGGTGTCCTTTTCGATGGACTATTTCTCATCTTTAAACTCACCAAATGCAAAGTTTAACAAATAAAAAATGACTTTGGGGCCCATCTATGAGAAATCCAAACTGTTGAAAATAAATTTCGCCCTGTAAAGTTTTACACTATAATGAAGTAATCAAACAATGAGGGTTATTGTTCAAGATATGTGAATAGAACATTACAGAAAATGGTACCAATGATAATACTAAGTTAATTTAAAGCTAAGCAAGAATAATCTAAGCCCAACGCAACTTGGGGGCATTCATCATGATCGACTTAGATTTATTCAAGTATCTAATGTTATAATATATATTTACGGACTTATACATCATATATAAATGCATCAAATTATATACTTGAATTAGTATAGCGACCTTACCGAACTTGAACTACTGATCAAGCAAATCGAAAAGTGAACTAATTGAACCTGCCCCATCAGATTTCTGAATTGTGGTGAGTGTTGAATTGCTAACTACAAGTTTGAATGCGAATTGATCAATTGTGAATCAGGTTACCATGTTGTCAACTTGCTGTTGGAGTAGTTGTAAGGCATTGCCTTACAATGCGCCCGTAGAGGGTTGGTGTTATGTTAAAAACTGAAAATGCTTTCTAACAAGACAAGTGGCACGCGCGCGCGCACACCCACACACAGATTTATATATATATATATATATAGAGAGAGAGAGAGAGTCATGTTATCAGCTCTGGTGCTTCTTTGCTTATTATCTCTCTGTTTTTTTTTCCTCTCTTACCTATAGGCCATATTAGTTAGTGGCAATGGTTGGGCGAATGCTGCAACAATAGACATTATCTATGATATACTGCATATGATGGGTCGGGATGATATTCCAGTTGGTCTAGGAAGTTTGTTCGCATTGGATCAACCAGACCCTTCTTTCTCTGCTGTTGGTGACTGCAAGTACATCAAGGCTATCCCACATGGTAGTGGAGGATTTCTTGACTCTGATACACTTTTTGGACTCTCTCGTAGTTTGCCTCGAAGTCCTAGAAGGTAGAAAGTATAACGTATCCAGTAATGTCATTTATAGATTCATTTTAGATATTCTATAACTGGTGATGTTCCAGTCAACTTGGTCAGTTGAAAATTTCAATTTCAATGTAGTAGAAAATTCTGAATGATATGATGTGCATTTGGTTTTATGCTAACTGGTAACTTTGTTTCTCATGTTAAATAGCATGGATGCATTTCCTCATTTTTGAGCAATACAAAGTCATCATCTCAAAAAAAAAAAAAGAAAAAAAAAAAAGAAAGATTCATACTGCTTGAACTTCCTAAGTTTTCCAAACAGATGTAAAATTGTATCAATTTTGAAATCAGCAACGAGCTAACACCAACACTACTTTAACTAGTTTTTAAAATAATTTTTCAATTTTCAGATCAGAAAATTTATCAGAATTTGGAGCTATTCACTTTTAATTGACAAAAGGAATTTGAAAATTAAACGAAGGACTTGTGTAGGAGTTTTTCAAATTATGATGCAATCACTTTATCTTTCAAACTGCTTGAAGTGACTCAAATAATTTAGCCATTACTATCAATATAAAAATAGGTTATGTCCTAGAAATCAAATTACTGCATGTACATGCTTTAGTCTTGTTGCAAGTGGCAGTCATTTAAAATTTCGTAATATGATGTTCTCTTGTCTTCTTAACCTATTATCAACTTATCATCCTCACATGGGATTCTATTCTTATTATTGGATTCAATTCTTATGATTTTTTATTTGGGATTGTATTTCAGGTATACAGCAGAAAATTCTATGGAGTTTGGAGCTCCTAGAGATACTGATCACCCTGAACTTAGACAACCATTAGCATTAGAAATTTGGCATTCCATTGCAAAAGCTGTGGAACCGGGCCAAAAGATTACTATATTGACGAATGGGCCACTCACTAATTTAGCTACCATTCTTTCTGAGAAGAACTCAAGCTCGTTGATTCAGGTCGGTTTCCTTTTTTCCCACAGTTGCAGGTTTTCTTATAACCGTAAATTTTGTTTCATTAGAAAAAACAACAAAAAGGGGTAACAAGAGAAAGTTTAATCCAAACCGGGACTTGGCAAAAAGAAAACAGTGGACACAAAATTAAAACACCTAACATGAAAAGTAATAGAAGTACGAAAACCTTTCTAGCAAGAGCGTTTGCCATGAAATAGGCCTCCTCATGAACATGGTGAAATAAGGCTCCAAGCTGATTAGAAATATCCTGCATTTCCTCGACCGAGTCGGCAAAGCTCGAAGAATGACAAGCCTTTCTAGAGCCCCACTGAATAGCTGACAAAGAATCACCTTCAAGATTGCATTATAATTACCCAATCCAAGTAGCTCACGATGTCCACTCGACAAAGCAAAGACTTCAGCTTCATTAGCATTCAAAGAATCTACAAGCACAGAATATTTTCTAACCTTTGTACCACCACAATCCTGAAATAATCCACCTATATCACCTTGACAAAGAGCTTTCAAATAACTACCATCAGAATTCAACTTAAGAGTACCAGAATGGGGTTTAATCCATAGAACTCTTTGTACAACTTTATCATGCCAACTTCCCTTTGAGAACGAATCCTGAGATCCATTAAGATCGTCCAAAGAAATACCAAGTCTAGATCTATTAAGATTGTCCAAAGAAATACCATTATCCTCCTTTCGCTTACTAAACCACTCGGACATTGTCCAAGCAATGGATCGAGCAATCTCCTTCACTGATTTACTTTGATTCCTGAAATCTCTGTTATTCCTTTCGCTCCAAGAAGTAGCATAAAGAACTATTTTCCATAAACTTTTGCCACAAACAAACTTGCAACCTGGATGTCATCGAAGAAAAAGAGCTTCCACAGTCTTTGGCATTACCCAATTCACATCAAACAGATTAATAATAACAATCCAAAGTTATTGCAGGTTATGGATAAAACTAAATCGAGACTGAATGAGGTTGAATGAAATGGTGAAATATGTACTCTTCATTTAACCATTGATTGAACTAAATTGGAAATATATTTCCTGTTCTTCTATGGCCTTCTGTTTATTAGCGTTATGTGCTTTATCTTATTTCATAACTTATTATTTCATCTTTTCTTGCAGATGTGGTTTAGTGCTCTTGCTTTATAAAAAAAAAGAAGGTTCCAAGTTCATTTGGAAAGTAACAGATGAAGAGCAATATAAAGTAGAAATGAGTAACTAATGAATAAGCAAAACGCCTCTAAACACTCTCTTTGTGAGACTATCAGCCAATAAGTTGATTATATTAGTTTTAACAGAAGCAATCTACATTTTCGCTCTGCACTCAATCTGGCATATGGTAAAAATAGCTTCAAAGGATTCTTTGATTTTTTTTTTTTTTTTTGGCCTTGACTGGCTTTCAAAAATGGAATCATAATCCAAGAGATTAAAAAAGGAAGAAATAACGAGTCTACAATGTACTAAAGGGTTGCAAGTTAAAGAAAGCTGTAGAAGGAGCAGAGTGGTAAAGACCTTGAGGTGAGTGTTAGGGAAAGAATATGATAATAGACTTGAGCTAGAGTAAATATGGTTTTTGACATAATCATGTGGAAAAGTAGTTCTTAAAATGTTGACCTAGATGGTTGGGATATGACTACATTGACAGTGATATTGATGATATCTAGATGAATTGATGAGCATGGGGCTTAGAAAGGAGATCTTTTATCATGCTGTAATGTCTAGGGGTGTGTGTTTTAGTAAATTAAAATTCGGTTTGGAATTTTACCCTTATGCCTTTCTCTTTGCTTACATTGCTCTACTCAATTTCACCCAAATTTCATGGTGGGTTCTTTGACACACACTCAGTAATACAAATATACAATTTTATGAAAAGGAATAATCCTGATTGATCTGCTGTTAGTAGTTACTATAGAGCATAATACATAGCTATTTAAATTCTATGCTAAATATTAACATAATGGAAGTTTGCAGTTTATGTATAGCTAGCAATAATTAAATATTTGAAACATGATTCTCTTGGAGATGGATTGCAAAACAAATTTCTATTGTAACATATACAATTATGTGCTTCAGTTCTTTTACTCTGTCGAGCTCAAGTTTTATGCGCCCATTAAATAACATATCGATAACATTAATTTCTTCCTTGCAGAATGTGTATATAGTTGGAGGGCATATAAGCAATAACAAAGAACAAGGGAATCTTTTCACTATTCATTCAAACAAGTATGCCGAATTCAACATGTTTCTTGATCCTTTAGCTGCAAAGAGAGTAATAGACTCGGAAATCAATATCACACTCATTCCTCTCAGTACCCAACAGAAAGTTACTTCCTTTCCTGCTATTTTGAAGGCGTTACAGCAAACAAATGAGACACCAGAAGCAGTGCTTACCCATCGCTTGCTTTCGAGGTTGTACCATTTAAAACAAAAGCATCAAAGATACAATCACATGGTATAGTATTTCTGTAATGATTCCTTCCATTAGACCTACTTTTCTTGCCAGCATTTCATGAAATGCCACATGCAATGTTCTCACAATTCTTTGTTCTCTTCTTGTTTTGAAGATCTCTCCTTACAACAGTTCAAAAGAACTAATTGACTTGAAACCCACTCAGTTGCATAATTGCATTGACTCAAAGTTCAACTTAGAATTGCCCACAAGTTAAACGACTTCATGTTTTAAAAAAAAAAAAAAACTCTCAATCCGACAGTCCAGTCCATTCCATTCTGTGGGTGCAATGTGCAAACTCTAGGGTCCGATGACTTTCTGGCAGCCGGGGGGGGGGGGGGGGGGGGGGGGGTCAGTCCCATATGTGTAGTTTTGATGGAACGTAAGTTGGGTACTGCGTCCACTGGAAGTTCTCACCATAAGGATGCATCATGGATGTACAGGAATATTACCCTGTATATATCAGCATTATCAAATATTTGAGTATACTAAAGAAAAGAGAAACAATAATTTTTACAAAATCATGGGGAAAACAAAAGTAGCTACCAAAGAAGGAAATATATTTTCATAGAGGCCTGTCAACTTAACTCTGTCGAGTTTCTAATTGAACTCATCAAAGGTTCCTAGTCATGGCCAGAATTTCGAGCAATTATTTGTATGCAAGCTCAACATGAAGTTTGATCGAGTAGACTTTATTTGACTGAGTCTCAAGTTGTCACTGAGTTTTTGGATGATGAACTCTTTAGTGGTTCTCACTTATATTATTTATCCTTTGCAGAGTATATTTTTGGGCGAAATCCTTGGTGCAGTGATCTTGGCCAATGATCATCTTTTAAATCCAACAATGCAAGTCAAACCCATCACTGTCTTGGCTACAGGGAATGTATCCGAAGATGGGCAGATTGTGATTGATCAGAGTCGTGGAAAACTAGTGAATATATTGGAAAATTTAGACCTTGAAAGCTGTTATGATCACTTTAGCAACTTGTTAGGTAGTAAAACACAATCTGCTGTTATTGGTAGCTTCTATGATCAGAAAAAAGGTTGGAGTAGACCGAATAAGACTGAATCAGGCCGTGTCAGAGCCCTTTGAAGATAATGCTCTTCTATAATATAGTTTATTTTTTCTATTTTTCAATATCCATTGAGCTGTGGAGATTCATTTGCATCAGTGATTAGCTTTGAGCAGAGAATTTTGGATAGCCCAATGTCATCAAGAGGTATGTTTTTATCATTTTGAATGGATAGTTTCTAGGTATGTTTTTATCATTTTGAATGGATAGGTTCTATATTGTTAGTCTTTGTAGAAATATTGGAATCAATGAAAAAAATGGAAAAAAAAATTGCTAAAGATCGAATTGCTCTTATCCTTCCTCATTTTTCTCAATGGATCCATGCCGGATACTGATACTAATGCTCTAGGAATTTGTATTGTGCAGTGATGATACCGATACTGGTGCTCTATACTTCATGGATTATTGTAACTCAACTGTTTTAACAATCTCCTATTGTGACGATACTGATACTGGTGCTGTATACTAGAAATCTTTCATACCAATAAATTCTCTCTCAAGAAAGCATCATTGTTTAGTCTATCAGAAACAAGGAGTCCATCTCACTCCTGCATGCATATCTGTTATATGAATAAATGATATTAGATGTTTTCTTGATATTTTCCTCAATGTAGACCTTTGATCTTCAAAATCTAACAAAGAATGTGAAACTGTGTCCAAAACTAGAGATGAAAGTATAGTTTATTATCTTTTTATTTTGAGATCTGGGGATAAAATTCCAAATTACAAATTAATTGTTTTGTTTTGGCTATATGAAATTCCCTCCGCAAATCCATCAGCAAATTAACAATAATATAAGCTTGAAGTACACTGAAATGTCAACTGCTCCCCACAATGTCAATTCTGCTTTTCTCTCATAATCAATTATAATTATTCATGTCTTGAGGGATTAACATGGCCTGTTTCTTTAGTAGAATTGGTTTTTTGGACATAATGTCATGGCTTGTCCCCGGGCTTCAATTACAATGACCTTTTGTAATTCCTGGAATTCCAATCTCTTTAGCTTTTGTTGGAATTTCAAATGCTCTCCCAAGAGGAGGGTTTCAGAATTCCACCCCAGGGGGCAACTTTTGGAAGTTTAAAATTCTCCATTCTTGGAATTCTAGTAAGGAAACAGGCCAGTCGGTTCCGACACTTGAAATGTGTCCATAATAATATAATATATTGGCTGTAAAGTCCAACCCTTAGTTGTTCGAGGTCTATGTTGGGCTAGCTAGGCATTTCTAGCGCCAGCCCTACTTTAGAAATAGAGGCCAATACCTGGCCAAACCTTGACAAGGGTCATGAGTGCCTGGCATGATTCCAACCCGCTTAAGAAATGGCAGGACCTATTTAGTCAATTGAGTTGGGCCGGGCTAGGTGTTTTGTGACTTGTTTGTGTTTTTTTGTCTCTAGTTGGCTTTCTATGATTTGTCGGGCAAATTAGTTACTAAATTACAAGCAGTGCTTTTTCAGGCTGAGCTCATGGTTTTCTGTCACTCAATTCAAGCTTGGCCCAAGTGTTAGATCCAGGCCTGGCCTGCATTCTAAAACCTAGGCTCTAAACCTGGTCCATTGGGTCCAGGTTACACTTGGGGCCCACCCTATGAGTATCCCTGAACACTGAATATATGTTTTCTGTGCATCGGTAACATTGATTTAATGGTCGCCACCTTGTATGGAGGATTACTTAAAAATACTATTGATTAGAAGATAGTAATTCTCGGAAGTTCTTCACCAAGTTTGCTTTGTATCTCTATTTTTTTTTTATTTTTTTTATGACCTAAGGCAATCCTCGCTAGCCTAGCTTTTAGACCTTTGGCCTCCAGCTCGGGGTTGATCCGATTTTGATGAGTAAGGACTATTCCTTGAGGGGTACATACATGGTTGCACACATATTGCCCAGATAATGCAAGGGGCAAAATCTAACTCGAGTCATTAGGGAGCAAACTCAATGCTCAAACCAACTGAGCCACTGCCTTGCAAAAGTATGCCTAGGAGGTCAAGTGTTCAAGGATTGGTATACCCTTCACTAAGATTCCTCAAACTTCTTTCAGATAGGAGTAACTTCTTCAATTATTTGCTTATAAATAGAACAAGGCTTGGCCCAATCCGTAATTGTTCTTTGAATGCGGTTGTTACATTGCCTAGGGGACTTGAGCTGCTAGTGAGTTAGCCAATGATGCTGCTCATGAGCTGTATTGGGCAGTTCAGTATTCATGGGCCTCTAAAGAACCATCCAAAATTGGAATGGGGAACCTATTACTAGAGTCGAGCACTGCCCATCTTTTTAACCAAAGACCAAATAAATAAATAAATAAATAAAAAGCACTGGGCAAGGGGCCAATCCCATGAGAGACTTCAACTCCTATATTTGCATTAGCAAGTAATCCTATTGCTTTTATTTAAATCTATTTTAAAGACTTAGATTGAGAGCTATGACTACGATTAAGTTTAGTTATTATTGAACAAAGTATTTAAGGTGTTAATGCAGTGGATGCTCAGTTTCTGGAGAAATAAAACTTTCCTGTGCTATCTTTGGGGAAATGAGGGACTTCTAGCAGAGGCTGAGGTTAGCCTTATAACTGATCTGGTTAGAAACCGACTTGGCCAGATTATCCCTAACTGGAGGGCGGTCGGCATGTGAAATACTTTTTCTCTTCTAATCATTTTTATGGAAAGCTTGGCATGGTAGAGACCATGGAAATACTTTTTCAATACTTTTACTAGGCGATGACTAGATGGTTAGGATTTTGGGGAAATGCTTCTCTTTTGCTGTGATTGAGAGAATTTTGGGCCCCAAACGATCTCCTTAAAAAGACCAGGCCTAACATCACGGGTCTTCATGATTACTTTGATGGGCCCATAGGGGGCCATCCAAACCAACATTTTCCACTTGACCTGACACCAAAACATTGTTTTGACTTTCTCTTTTTATGTGCACGTGGATGTACTTTCATAATTTTCATCAATAATTCAAGATGAGAAATTCTCAAAAACACCAATGGGGAGTATTTGCCCCTCTTAATTTGTCCAATGAGTTCGTAACACTTCATATTTACGTGTCAACTTATATTACGAGAAAAAAAATTAGAGATGTTTAAATGGTTTAACTTTTGAAATAATAGCGTAAGAGGAAGCTATTAGCCAATAAGAAAATGGGTGTTTTTCATAAGACAAGACTTGGGCATTTTCTAGTGTGCACTTTATCGTCCATCGTGAGGAGATCCACATTTGCTATAGGGTTATGTCACTAATGACTTTGACAAATGCCAATTTCTTTAATTGAAGATACTTGCACTTGTAATCATGGTATTTTTCATGCTTTTCGCTCATATATGATGAACACCCATTCTTCACACCACCAAATCCATCCTCACTACTACAAATCTGACCACCAGCATCCTCTTGTTCATCATCTTCACACAAGGGTTTTGGCCCCACGAGGCCACAAACTCTTGCAAAAGCAAAAATCTACTCTCCAAATCATAACTGCCTCAATCTACTACTCTCCAAATCACAGCCCCCTCTCCCCCTCTCTCTAGCAACAGGTGGGCCACCCAAGGGTTTCAAGTGTAAAGATTTAGAACATAATATGAACATGTTATTATAAAATTGATATATTCCAACTTCTTATTTTTTTACCTGGTGGGTTTTTGGATTGGAGGAAATGAGCAAGTTTTTTTGGGTATATTGAAGTGGAGGATTTGTATGTAGCTATTATTATCAATGTAAGTCACATTGATAAATGATTTATTATTAAAGTGGGCCAATTTACATTTTATTCTTATAAATTTAAAGAATTAAGGAAGAAATTCCAAAAATGATATAGACTAGATTTATTTCTTTTAGAATTAATTTTTGTCTATAATATCTATAAAAAAATCTTTAAAATTACTGTAGTTTCATTTTGAGCTCAAGCTTAGCATGAGCCTTTGTTGTTATGTATTAAAAGAAATCTCCTCCAATTTCTTACTAGCTGCCAATCCATTTTCCCAGCTTTCTATCGGCTTTTCTCCTAATAAAAAAACACACATATACATTCCCACATGCCCTTCAAGGCTCGCGGGTAGGGTTGTAAATCGGTATCCAATTCTCTAATTACTTGAAGGTTTCGACCTGTGAAAACTGGGTCTAAAACCTACTTTATTTTCCTATTTGTAAAC
Source organism: Sextonia rubra (assembly GCA_037013555.1). Classification (NCBI taxonomy): domain Eukaryota; kingdom Viridiplantae; phylum Streptophyta; class Magnoliopsida; order Laurales; family Lauraceae; genus Sextonia; species Sextonia rubra. Next base: position 12,721,958 of record JASUAD010000003.1, read on the forward strand.
AAAACTGGTTCTGGGTCCATTCGAGTTCCAACCCGCAGACTCGGGACCTAATACAAGAGCCTTTAACATTGCAAATTATAATTCAAAATCAACTTTTGTTTGAAATTTTTATATTTAATCTTAAAGATAATAAACTTGATGCATAATTATAGGTTGAGAAATATCCTTAATTTAAAGAAAAAAATTAAAAGATAAGAAAGTTAAAAGAAGTCAAAATCAATTTTGGAACCAGATCCTAATTCTCTAATAGGACCGGTTACGAAATCAAAACCGAATCCTTTTATCAAAATTGGGTCCAAAATCCACAATATAGGTTCCGAGTCAGAGTGAGTTCCGGAACCGAAGACAATATTTAGAAATGGGTCTGGGTCTAAATCTAGTATGAACCCATTTCGGAATCAACTCGTTTGCAACTCTACTAGTGGGGCAGTGGACTTTCCGAAAGGTGTGTCCCACTTATTAAAGAAAGTCTCAGCCGCTCAAAAATTTGTATATGGAATGTGTCACGTGTTGGATACAGTGGGACAAACTGTTAAACTGTGAAATCTCCAGTGAAAGAAGTCATGGGACCCAGCTATTGAAATCCAGATTGTTCAAAAATAAATGTCCGATGGCTGCATGGGGTATTTTTAAATTTAACATCAATCCGAATTTGTTTCACAGTTGGATGGATCATTTGTCTAAAAATGTAATTAAAAAAATCTATGCATATTCATTACCATTTATGTTTCTCAAAAGGCAAGTAAGATTTGAGGATATTCCATATATCAAGAGGGCATTTATTTTTTGCAGCTTTTAGTTTAGTAGATGATCCCACTGTGGAGATCCACTCTCCTAATTCATAATGTCAAGCCTTCCCTTTCTATGCAGAAAGGATCTGCCCAAGGATCTGGACTTAATGGGCAGGAAATCTTTTAGCAATGGGCCCACGTCAGAGTTCCATTGTATCCGTTTACAATATCCTACATGCTAGATTGATTGAGATTCATTCATTATCTTTTCCAAACTCTCAATACAGAGATTTTCTCTCTTTTTCCTCTAATTGCAGGATTACTATTCCTCTCAGACAGAATATAAACTGACTAAGATAGAAAGCCGCTTTTAGTAGATTGATTTGCTCCTTTTCTCTTTATGGAAATAAAAGATTCTTTTTATTTTATTTTATTTTTTGATGAAGAAAATAAAAGATACTAAACATAGATATATAGTTATCTCTCTATTGAGGTTTTGAAATATGGCTTGCAGATTGATGGAACAGTTGTGAGGTTGGATTTTTGGTACTGTTGTTCAGTGTCTGAAGAGGAATGCAGATGGGTAGAGTGGTTTGGCTGCTGGTTCTTGTTTGCTGCTTTGAAGCAGGAATTGGAGCTGGTTGGGATGCTCCGCGGAGGCTTCCGCGCCAGATTCTCTTGGACACGGATGTTGATATGGATGATTTCTTCGCTCTCCTGTACCTGTTGAAGCTGAATAGATCGGAATTCAATTTGAAGGTTTGATTTCTCATTCATAAAATGCCTAGATTTTGATAGGATTTGTTGAGGGAGAAAATTTAATATAGTATCGAAGTTAATTGGTCCTTAATTTCAAATCCTGCAAGGAATGTGTGCTTGCCAACCCGACTGGCATATGAACTGCACGACACTTATGAAGTGTTGAATCCTAATTGCCAGAAAGTAAACAAAATCAAGTGATACTTGAATCTCTCTGCTGTTGCAGAAATGAATGGCTAAGACATATGTAATCACAAACACAACTGAATGATACGAAATAAAAAGCAGCACGTACCCTCAAAGCAACGAGATGAACGGTGGATCTTTGTTTGGGTGCTCGGATGTCCCGGATAATTCTCAGCAATTTCAGCTCAACTTCTTGTAAGCTAAAATGGTCCTTAATGCAGTGTTTTAACGGATTAGATTTTACATCCTAAGGTTAGATTAATCATAAATGGATCTCTAAAGGATATGGGTATACCTGGATCCATCGCAATTGCAACTCGAAATGCGAAGAAATGAAACACGACTGACAGCCAGCAATTGATGTAGGATTTATAACTCCTTTATAACTCCTCTATGCCTTACTTTGATACTTGATGAATGATGGAAATCAAATGAGAATGCCAGTAGCCAAAGGAGTCATCCGGAACATCTTTCATAGCCTTCCTCCCATCAACGGAAGATTTAGAAAACAGAAGATAGTTGCTATCTTCAACTAAACCCATCCCTTTATATTAGGATAACCATTATTTAAAAAATGAAATGAAAACTAATAACGAAGATAATGGGATACGATTGTTATGGGAGTGTAATTGAAACGGTGGTGGTCATATGGACCACCACCTGGGTTTCCAACATTCTTTCCTTACACTCATTGGTATATAGGCGACTAAATGATTTCCTAACTATTAAGGAACTCTCTTGTTTCAAACTTGATTGAAACTATGGTTTATGCATCATTTGGACTCCTTATTACAAGTATCCTTGAAACTATGTATCATTTGGGCTCCTGATTACGAGTATCCTTATTGTAAGAAACCTTACCTAACTACAAAGCCTTTGTATAAGGTTTCTTACCTAACTGACAAAGCCTCGTGTACCCTTGGGCACGTTTGGTAAACCGGGAGGAATCCTATGCGCAGAGGATTCCTGCATTCCATTGGAACATTGTTATCCTCTTTCAGGGTTTTTTATAAGAAAAATCACCGCATACCAGCTTTGAGAAATACATATGATTTACTCTCAATTACACGTTTACCTCCCTGGATTTTTTAAAATTCGATGTAGGGAGGTGGAGACGGAGGAATCAATGGAATAGAAGAGTTTTGGTGGGTTCAGAGGATTGTGATAATTTTCTCTAAATTGTCTTCTCTTCAACCAAGTTTGGATTTTTTTACAATCAAGGAAAATCAAAGAGGATTCCTTACATAAGGATGGTATCCAAATATGCCCTTAGGGTAGGTTTGGCAATGGTCCTCACTGCAGATTTCTAGTCGAAAATATGCACTATCGTGGAAAACCCATGTTTGGCAATAGTGTGGAAAGCGGCCTTCCGCTTTCCACCCTTGCATGGAATTCCACGGTCAGGCTCCCACCCATCGGATCCCTCCTTGCCGCGCGTGCAAGGAAAGGCAGATGAACAGTGATCCGGGCATTATTTGATGCAGCACACCTTTTTTTCATCAAATCAGTGGGTGGGCCTCCCATTGATGATCTAGACCTTTAGATGTGAGCATGACCCCCAAAATGGCTATAGGTCCAAGTTTCAGTCGTTGATTTTTTTTTAAATATGATGATATTTTAAAAAAGGTGATTTACGTTCCATGCATAGATTTGGACTTCTATTGGCTTCTTTTGAAATGTCATGACTGTTAGATCTGATTTAAAGGCCAAAAACAGTTATGGGACTGAATTTTATAATGTGGGGCCTTGTGGCTCATGATATATTGGCCAAAATGTTTTAAATTGTTGATTTTTTATAGGTCTTTTCTTTGGAAATCCTCTCTATTGCCAAACCTAGTTTTTTTTAAGGGAGGATGAGTTGATTCTAGACTTCATGAGGGATTCTTTGAAATGATAGAATTCCCTCATCCCAGCGAATGTTTGCCAAACGTGCCTTTAGTAATATAATGGAAATACGTTGTTATTGCTGGGCAACCATATGGGGTATCCAACACTTTGTCCATATTTTTTTTTTATGAGGAGAAACCTAGGCTCCTTAAAGTTGATCATTGGGAAAACCTCACATACCCAATTGCACCCACTAGCACCTATGGTCAATTAAAGAAGGGTGCCTTATGGAAAAAAGCTTGGATGCCCTTTTTAAAATGAAAATAATTTCATTCTGAACCCATTAGGTAGGCCCAATAGTTAGACCACATTAACACTTTTAGACCTAATTTCAAATCACAAAGTGGTTTAAAGCTAGCCTACATCAGCTCAACCAAGTCTAACTCATGTGAACCCGTGGTCTGAATAATTTGAATTTTCGGACATTAATAATTTGGGTTTTAAATCCTCTTGCCTACCATATGCACAGTAGCGGACCTAGGATGTTTGTTTGATGAGGGCAAACAATGGACATAATATTATGTTATTTATTATTTAATTGGTTGAGGGGCATCAGGGCTTATTATTATTATTTTTTTTTTATAGGGCATAGGCTATTTGGCCCATAAGCCCTTTCGTGCTTTTCCAAGGTCCGTTGGGGAGAATGCCCCCATGGCCAATGCCTAGGTCCGTCTCTGCATATGTGTCCAGGCTGACTACTAAAGAGAATTTCTATAGACATGTCATTCAAAAGAAGATAAAATTTTATTATGTCAAATAAATCTATGGGCGGAGGCATCTAGTGGGATTGTTATTTTCCAAGGAAATGACCACCTCACTTTAAATCTCAAATTGAACAATGATCATACATTCATGTTTCTCAACAAGGATATCTATTTAAGTATTATTAACTAAATGGATTTTTTTAGATGTAGCTAATTAGATTGCCCTAAACTCGCTCATTTCACATTAACCTTTGAAAGTTGCCATACACTCTTGAACTAATTGTGTAAAACAAACAATCATATTTCAGATATCATGAACAATCTTATATTCTGTAATATTCCAACTAAAGTAAAATTTGTGAGTGCTCCTAACTTATACTGATTTTATGTCCATGAGATTTTAACAGGTTTCATTATACCAAAGTACACCAAACGCATTTTTTTTGTTTACGTCAAACAAATTACAAATCAGATTTTTGTTGTCTCCAAGGGATTACTATTATTATTATTTTTGGCACAAAAGAATTCTATACTACTATTATTATTTTTTTTTGGTACAAAAGAATTCTATTAACCAAAAAAATAAAAAAAAAAGCAAAAGCCTCAATAACCTACAACCCACCCAAACAAAAATGGAGCCAAGGCGGCAAGGAGCCATCCCGAAAGCAATCTATTCTAGCTGAGGAGCTAAATTGAGCCATGATATGGGCTTCCCTATTAAATTCTCTAGGAATGAAAGAGAACTTAATAAAATCAAAAGATTTAGCAATGTTCAAAATGTCATTGATAGGAGTAATTAGGGACTAGTCTACTAGTCTGTTGATGCATTGAACGACCTCCAAAGCATCCCACAACACTTGAATTCTTGAGAATCTTTTAGCCACAAAATATTTTATTGGGTTATGTCTTGTATTCCGGTTTAGCCGGATCGGTCGTCTGGGTTAGCCAGAACCGAGGCTCAGGGTTAGGGGTATTTTAGTCATTGTGTATGGGTTTTCTTGGTGGCCAAGAAAGCGGGAACTATATATATTGATGTATTGTAACCCTAGATCCTGAGGGGATTGAGATGGGATCATAGTAGATGAGTTCTCTCCTCCCGTGGACGTAGGCAAGTTGCCGAACCACGTAAAACTGCTGTGGCATGTGTGTGATGCTTGATGTGTGTGATTGCTTGATGGTGTGATTGCTTGCGTAGATCGTGGTAGATCCGTTGATCGTGGGTTGTTTCCATTGTGCCGCTTTTCCCAACAAGTGGTATCAAAGCGAGGTTGAGATCGCTCGGGTTTTGCGATTAACGTGTCAGGATAGTGAAGGAAGAAGAGGATCATCACTTGATCGGTAGTTTTGCTCGGATCCATCTTCCTGTTAAAGATTGGTTGTGATCTCCCGGTGGCCACCGAACTTGACGAGAGAAGGCAGTGAGATCTGAGATCCCGGAAACGCCGGAAATTGCACTTTTTTCGGTAACAGAGAGGATCTGGCTAGGGTTTCTCCGTATTCGAAACAGAGAATACAGAGAGAAGAAGAAGATCGGAGAAGAAGACCGGAACCTACCTGCCGCCACCGCTGCCAAGCAGCAGCAGCGCCACTGGTCTCGTCACGCCAACTGCCGTCGCTGCTGCCCCGCTCGGATCGCCGGAGAAAACTCGTCGCTGCAAAGCAAGAAGACTCGTGAGGAGACTCACCTGTCGTCGCCGGTCCACGTTGCCACCGCTGGTGCCGCCGCCGCAGTCGACGCCGTCGCCGTCAGCAGCCGGTCCCGCGCCGCTGGTCGCCGGACCAGCCGCTGCGCCGCTGGTCGCCGGACCAGCCGCTGCGCCGGAGCCTGCGTTGGATTCGCCGCGTCTGCAACTGGGTTGCAGACGCAGCGCCCAGAAACAGGGGTTGAAGACGACCCAGTTTCTGGGTCTCTGGGTCGGGTCGGGTCAGGTTGCCTGACCCGCGGAGAAGTCCAGCCCAGCGCAGCAGAGAAGTTTTGGTTCCGGGTCAGGTCGGACCCGGACCCGGTTCTGCAGAAAGCCCAGTTCGGTTAGCAGGAGTGCAGGCCAGGTCGGGTCAGGTCGACCTGGTCCGTGTACTAGAAGCCCAGCAGTCAGAGCCGGTTCGGTTCCGGGTCACGTCAGGTCGGACCTGAACCCGGTTCGCCAGAGAAGCCCAGCAGAGCAGTTCAGTTCAGTTCAGTTCCGGGTCAGGTGAACCCGACCCGGATCAGTTTCAGAAGCCCAGTTTGCCAGCAAGCCGTGACGTCAGCAGTGACGTCAGCACGGTCAACAGGCAGGTTTGACCAGATTCAACGGCTGAAATTGTTTCTGCGATATCTTGATCGTCCGATGTCCGATCGGAGATCCGTTTGAACCTACAGACTCGATTTGAGCAGATCTATGCGTATATGGAAGAAGATGGGCTGGTCAACGGTCAACATGGATGTTTGACCAATTGGAGTGTAGAGAATTAATTCTGCGATATCGAAGCCATCCGGAGTCGGATTTCAGATCCGTTTCTTCCAGCGTACTCACGGTGACGAGATCTACGAGGTTGATAAAAGATATTGGCAGTTTGATGGGCAGAAAATTTCGGGACTGAAGAAACTGACAGATTCACGATGATAGCAATGGATTCAAGCATCACGGCCAGATTGAAGTGTTTGATGGAGAAACGACTTCAGGGATTGGCAGGATAGAGTGTTAGACTCCATGACACAGCATTAATTGAAAAGTGTTATTTGATGTCAAGAATGGTAGATTGCTCCAGAACTTTGATGAAAGCTTAGATCCGCGTCGAAGGGATCGGGAAGGAGCGACATGCCAAAGTGGAAGAAAAAGCAAAATGAATAAGAATCAGAATGAGGTAGTGTGCAAGAAAGTTCGGATTCGGTTGACAAGAAATCAGTTTTGGTCGCTACAGGTATGGATCCGGTTGTTGATTCATGGTATTGCGATTCTGATTCTTCCTATCATGTGATTGAGTAGAGATTGGTTTGATGCAAATAACTATCATGGTTGATGGATTTGTTCTTATGGGGGAGAATGCAACTGATGAGCATTTGAGATAAGAACGGTAGAAATCCAGATGTATAATGATGTTATTCAAACCCTAACGGTTGTGATATATGTTCCGGGATTACGAAGAATTGGATTTCTTTGTGTGCCTTATACTTCAAAGGCTGCAAGTGCACTTAGCGGGTGGAGTTACGAAGGTGGAAAAAGGGAACATTGGTCATCATGGAGGGTGAGATGGTCAGAAATCTCTACAGCTTGATAGGAGATGCTTTTTCAGGTGGAGCAGTGAAGAAGACATCAAATAACAATGGAGGAAATCTGTGGTTCAGGTGGAGTTAGATGCGACGGATCATTGGAAGATGGATTGATGGATCTTCAATGATATCATCTAGTGGAAATCCAGGAAGCCCTGAACGGAGATGATTTTCTCGGGGAAGAAAAGGTAGTTTTGTTCAGGTCGGAGTAAGCCGGTTTAAGCATCGGGTCATTCTTAACCCGCATGTACTGTGCCCAACCCACCAGAACAAGCTAGAACAGGACAGTTACAGTTTTGACGGAAAGAACACCGAGATGGAGACAGAAGGAAGGATTCACAAGGTACCAGTGAGATCCGGATTCGGGGAGGTCTTCAGTTTTGTCTTGACGGATGGAAGTTAGGTTCATTGTGTTGCACGGAAGCATGCATGTGGCAACAAATGGAGAGCGCTTCGAAGGTTCAAGATGGTGGTGTTAAGCTCAAAGGAGGCAACTGTGGCCACGCTAGGTCGTAGCGTGTGCGGAGACGTACCTTTCAGCAAGGTGCGTGAAGACATTACCGGGTATCTCAAGGTGGCTCTGAGGATTTGCGGAATCCAAGCCAAGGTGGAGATTGTTGGGTTATGTCTTGTATTCCGGTTTAGCCGGATCGGTCGTCTGGGTTAGCCAGAACCGAGGCTCAGGGTTAGGGGTATTTTAGTCATTGTGTATGGGTTTTCTTGGTGGCCAAGAAAGCGGGAACTATATATATTGATGTATTGTAACCCTAGATCCTGAGGGGATTGAGATGGGATCATAGTAGATGAGTTCTCTCCTCCCGTGGACGTAGGCAAGTTGCCGAACCACGTAAAACTGCTGTGTCATGTGTGTGATGCTTGATGGGTGTGATTGCTGTATGTTCATCGTGGTAGATCCGTTGATCGCGGGTTGGTTCCGTTAGCGCCGCTTTTCCCAACATATTTTCCTGCGAAGATGATGGTAAGCACTTCAGCCTTTTTGGAAGAGTTGAGACAAAAGTTCTTGTAGCCCTTGCACAAAAAAATGAATCATCAAAACGTATAAAAAAATCACATCTAGCCCATTCCTCTTGCTTGTCAAAAGCCGTATTAGTAAAAATTAGAATACCTTTATCAAGGGATTATTTATTGATCTAGGATTCAAGTTTTTTTTTTTTTTTTCGGCCATGTGTGTTTTAATCACCATCAAACAGATTACCCGATCAAACAAATTTTATCTATCGGGTTATTGTTCGTCCATTGTTCAAAGTCAGGCTCATATTTTGAACTGCCATTTGACTGACGGTGAATGAACATCTTCTTAAATGGGATTAGGGCTTGGGTTTGCATTTCGGATTTATATATAAAATAGGATTACGTTGGATATGGCTAGGTGGGTTAGAGTTATTTGGAGAGAGAGAGTAACCATGTGAGGGAGCACAGGGACCGCGAAGGGTCAAAGACGCTAACCACAAGGACCAACGATGATGAGAAATGGGCAACAAGGAGTGCATGGGTCAAAAGGAGGGAGAGCCAAACGATGATGAGAAATAGGCGACGAGGAGTGCATAGGTCAGAAGGAGGGAGAGCTTTTTTGACTTTTGTTTTAGTGGGGCGTTCTTTTGAAATAACTGGGCTGATGGCCATGGGCACTTTTGACCTTGGGGATTTCTTAATTTGATCCAAGGTGACCGCCCAGGATGATCTAAATGTGGGTCTGCCCCTGACTAGCACTGTAGGTGGGGTAATGCCCCACAGGATTCGAGCCCACAACCTCCAACTCAATATGGCATTTCCTAGTGAGTAAGTAACAATTTAACTGTAGGGTACACCATTGTCAGCATTTTGTTTTACAATGCAAGCATCACTGCCACTAGCACAACATCACGTGCTTAGCATGAGAAAGAGAATTCATAATATTAAAAATAAATAAAAATTAATTTTTTATACAAAAATCTCAAATATGACATTGTTTATGGGATTATATAAGTTAAATTAAGATGGAGAAATTTTATAAAAAAAATTTAAGATGCTAACTTTTTCTATCAGGGTTGGTTTGATAATGAAGTGGGCGGCTTGAATTATATTGACATATAAGAAATTACAATAAAATAAATAACATGATGGGAAAAACCTATGTCATGGTTTAAGGCTATTATGAATTTTTGGACTTTGATAGAGTTGGGTCGGGGGTAGGCTTTGGGTTTGTCGCAACCTTGTTTACCTATAACTTATATATTATCTAGTAAGATTTTCAATGTAAAGTTAAAGTAGACAATACACATACGATTCTAGGTAATGTGTTCAATTACTATCCACTGCAAATATTTTTTTTTATTTAAAAGGAATAGTAATTCTTCCATTAGGGCACCTAACTTGAACTTACCAGCCACGAGTCTGGTCGAGTATGGGGCAAAGAAATTTCCATTTGGATCGGCCTAAACATGGACCCGGCTCAACTCATTGTCATTTGGTCAAAAAGAATTTAGATCGGTCAAAATCGGATCACAAATCAACCTCTTTCACAGTTAGATTTATATAATCAGTCCTTCATGATAACCATCCTTTGGGTCAATACCTCATTGTTGTCATAGATATGATTATTTTTCAACTCCCCCGCTTCAAATCATCACTAATAGGAGCCCTATGAGATAATTCCAATTTGTGTTGTTAGTTATCATACATTATGCAGAAGCTACACATAATATCACAAACTGGAAATTAGGGATAGCATGATCAGTTGGCAACATGCCAACAACGTGAATTTGTTTCATCAATATGTTTCGTCCATGTTCTCTTATTCTTTTATAATATGATATTAACTCACACTGCAGGCCGTTACCATAAATGCAAATGGGTGGACCAATCCTGGTCATTCTGTGAACCATGTGTACGACATACTTTACATGATGGGTCGTGACGATATTCCAGTTGGAGTAGGGGGTGAGGGAGGAATATTACAGGATGGCACCATACTCCAAAATGTTGGTGGTTATCTTCCTATAATTGAGCAGGTACATGAAAAATCCATGTCCTTGTGTCCCAAAGAAAGGTGCAGTACATATTCTGAAAGGCTTGGCATATCTTCATTAAATAATTATATATATATATATATTGAGGAGTCTTCGTGTGCATATGTTTCTCACTATTTTGGTGATGGACACTTCTTTTTTTTGAACTTTTCAAGCTTAAAAAGGCATGAAGTTTTGTCCTCTTATATATATATTAATACTTTCCAAAAAAGGAGTGTCCCTCACCAAAATGGTGAGGGACATATGCACATGAATATTCTCCATATATATTTATCTCATTCTCATTGCTAAATGTTTATGAGTGGTTACTTGGGGTACCATGCTAATGTCTTTTCATTGGCGATTGTAGAAGGATGTTTTATTTACTGCATAAGTGAATCCCGTTGTTTTATTTACTTTGAGTGACATTTTGATATCAAAACAGGGTAATTCGACAGTAGGTGGTTGTCGTTACAGACAATTTATTCCTCGTGGACAAGGGGGACTGTTAGATATAGATACTAACTATGGCACACGAAGAGCTTTCCTTCCACAGGTAAAAAAATTCTTGGTTGCCAGGATTTGTTTAATTACTTGCTTTAGTTTGTAGGTTATAGTCAAAAGTTACAGTATCCTATGGATATGGGCTGCCTACAATTAACTACCATTAATTTTAAAATTTTCACATCTATTCTAAGATTTTAGATTTTCTTTAATGTTATTCTCTTTTGTTTACTGAAATACACTTCACATATTAGCTTTCAGTTTAATGTGGAAAACTTTGCATCTTCATGTTAAGTAGGTTGGTTTTCTGCTTCCTAACAACTTATGCTTTGGGAATGTATTGGCTAGTTGGACTTGGTACGGTATCAAAGCAACACTAGGTTTTTAGTTCAGGAAGGCGTTTCCCCAGGCTGCGTGGACATGCACGTCTCATATGGATAAGCATGTGTATGTTGCGTGTTAGGATATTTGTGTGATGGCTACTTCATGTGTTGAATAAAACTTTGGGTCCATTGAGTTGTAACTTTTTATTACTTTTAGAATGGATTGTGGTATGAGTCATCGAATGCACTAAAGTGAAGAAATTAAAGTAAGAATGCAAATTGGAGCATTTTGAAGTGATTTTCTAAAGTCAATATAGATTGAAAAGGTCATATTTCACAAACCGAGAGGCGAATTTAGGTAAGCTATATATCATTGGAAAGCTCTTTTCGAGTAGATATTTGTAGGTTCTAAGATTGAGTCAATCGGAACTAAAATGATAGAGTTATAGTCTCCAAAAATTTGTTAAGCGCGCTCGAGTGCTAGTTTGATGGGGTTTGAGGGCTCAAGACAGTGGCAAGAGCACTTAAATGCCCATTTGACCGTGCTCAAGAGTACTTACAGTAGAAGTGCATCGAACTGCATGAATTTCTTTCCTTTTTATGCCAAAACTTTTTATTTCACTTGGATTTGGTTTCCACCCATAAGGTGCAAATTATGGGCTATAAAAAGGGTGTTTCTCTCAACTCTAAGGTTGTCACGCCCCGAATTCTGAGATCCTTAGGACCCTCAGGGTTCATGGCGTAACGGTCTCACATTTCATATTATAAATCATTCATTTAATTGAATCATTACTTGAGAGGATTTAGAGTCAACTAGACTGGGTTAAATCATTAATAATTAAGTCATTAATAGAAGATAAAAGGAAATGCCTAATACCAATACTCTCAAAGTAATGAAATATTAACTTAAATATGACATAGTCCAACTACATGATAAAACCAAAGAAACACTAAAAAACTAAGTAGTGACTCGATTCTCAAGATTCGCCCATTTCTCGCAAATAAGCTAAGGTTCTTCATTATTGGTGGGATCGATCTCAATGTCTGAAAAGAAAAGAAAAACAAACACATATGAGCATAAAGCTCTACAAGTAAACAAACTATAGGACTATAGCAAACGATTATTCAATCAAATGATAGCAATCTGGGTACGATGAACAAATAATGATTAATTCAAGGATAATCCAATAAAAATGAGGTGTTAAGAAATATTAACAAAGACAATAGTAACATGAATAATTTTGCAATAATTTATGTATATTGATAATAAAATAAAGATTACATGATCTATTTTAAGAAAAGGCATCTCCTCAGCCACAATACACATATAAGGGCCCGTAGCTATAATCACATATACGAGGGCCCGAAGCCATAATCTCACATATAAGGGCCCGAAGCCATAAGGGACTAGCTGCAGTCTACTTATCATGCACAAAGGGGTTCCCAGGCCCCAATGTCATACCCATAAAGAGGGCTAGAGTCCGCATGTGAGAATCCCCACATTGCGTTGCCCATGCGTTGGATAATGCCTCAAAAGTCAAGGATTGCATTCAAGGGTGGACCATAAGACTTAAAATTAAATTTTCTTAGCAAAATATGATGTGAAACATTTTTGCAACATAATTAGAATTATGTCACAATTTTGGAGTCCAACCATGAAATAAATATTTCTAGTAAGGGATCATATAAGAATTTTTATATCTCATGGTAGCATTAAATGAACATGGAATAAGTTCAATATTTACAATTTTAATGATTGTTAAGTTCACAAATTAATTCATAAAGGTTCAATCATATCAATAAAATCAATGGCCCTAGATAAGCTAAGATGCCAGGTTTGAGCCCCGCATGAAACCAAGGATCACATAATAATTTAATATTTTGGAAGGCAAATTAGAAAACTCTAATACTAGAGAACCATAGTAAGGTTACTTGCCTGGATTCACGGTGATCACCTGATCAAGCTTATCCTGACCTGGATGTTTTGGAATCTTGGTGTAGTTCCCTGGTCATGATAGGTAACTAATAATTAGGATCCAGGTTCGTGTGCAATTAATGGATTTGGTTTGGGTAAAGGTTGAGTTTGATGGGTTGAGACTTGTGGTTTGAGCCCAAATTATTAAATAGTGCAAGTGGACCCTATATAGTAAGAGTTACACATGCACATATTTAAGGTGAACCATGGCCAATAGTTTGTATAAATAAAAAGTGAGTGGGCTCAGACTACTGGATCATGAACTTGGGCCCGTACATGAATGAAACCTATAGACCAAGTAGGCTAGGATGGTAGGCCACAGTGACATAGAGTTATATTGGTATCTTATGCGGGTCAAGGTTGGTGGGTCCAAGGGGTCTAATGGAAAGTTGGATATTGGACTCAAGTGGGACCAACTATTGGTGATGTGATATATATGGGTTCTCAGTTGCATGGCACTGAGTTGAATGGTTGAATTTATATATCATAAATGATTTTGGTGATTTACTTGTGATGAAGATTGGAGGTGAATGAGAAATTAGTTAGGTCTAGACTTAGATTAGATGGGTCTATTGGTGATTAATGGGCTAATTGTTTCCACGATAGATTGTAAGGATGGAGATGTGTCTGGGCCTGTTGGAATGAAAGGTGAAGAATAATGGGTTGTTTGGTTGGAGGGACACAATAGAATATAGAGGTAACGATGGGGACTTGAAAATGGGTAGAAAGGAAGAATAAAGAGGGGAAACAGTAAAGTAACAGAAACAAGAAAGAAAAGAGAAACAGTAGAAGGAAAAGGTTTGAGTTGAAGAGAAGGTGGGTTCTTAGGTTTCATGGGTTGAAGTAGGTCTATGTGGCTGGGAACATGATGGAAAGAAGACAGATAACAACTGTTTGCAGACATAACAAGGATTGTGGTTAGATAAAGTGATGGTGGTTAGTTAATGGCTAGGGGTGCATACATTTTAAGCAGGTTGCTGATGAAAGACTATTGGTGTGGGTCAAAGGTGGGTTGCAAATGATGGTAGCAAGTAGAGTTGCAAGGATTGAGAGCAGCCTGTTTGTTTAGGAGGATAGGCCCGATTAGGTGAGTCCAAAGGTGGAGATGACCATAGTGAGTTTAGATGGAGGTGAAGGTACATGCATTGTTTGGTTAGTGAGTTTAGATGGAGGTGAAGGTACATGCATTGTTTGGTTAGGTGAATCTAAAGTGATTCTCACTCATGGTATGTGCAAGCTAATTAGTGACAGAGGAAGGTGAAAAAAAAATCTGCAAAGATTAGAATAGAGTTTAGCAATCGTTGAGTTCAATTCTGTTGTTTGAAATAGTGAATTGTGCATGGGCTACATTGAGATGGGTCTTGATTCAGAATTGTGCATGGGCTACATTTAGATGGGTCTTGATTCAGATTTGGATGACTACATAGCCTGCATTTGGTAGACTGATGCAGTTCTGGGAATGGGTTTAATTGAACCTGTAGGTGAGTGTCACAGGTGGTCAATATGGAGGAGACATGGAGGAGATGATGGTGAGACTCAAAGTGGGTAACTGAGTTTTAAGTGATGAGTTGTGTTGTTCGTGGTGTGGGTAGGGAACAAGTAGATTCGATGGCTGAAGGTACTGATTGTGGTGTGTTCATGTGATGACTGAGTAATATAGATAGTTAGCAGCTGATGTGGGTTGCCTGCATGTGGTTTGAGAAAGTGATGATAATGATAAGCTAAAACAGAGCACAATGGAAGGAAAAAGGCAAGGAATAAAATAGATAAGGTACTTGCATAAACTTTAACCAGAAACAACGATGGGCAATTTTTTTGAAAAGCAAGAAAGTAACACAAAGATGCAATAGGGGAGTTACCTGGAAGGAGAAGGAGAGCCTTTGTGCAAGAGAAATTTCTATGGGAAAGAGAAAAGTTGCATGGGTGTTGTGTAAAATAGAATGTCTTTAAATGAGGAACGAGAGTTATAGTGGGACAAGTGATGTGGATATAATGGGATTCCTCTCACTAGTCAGTTAAGGTGAGAGGGAGAAGATCGTGCAAGGAGAGGGAGTTACTGGGTTATACGCATAACTAGCAATCTTTAACAAACTATACAATTCAGGTTTGATTGGGTCAACTGAACATCTCCAGATTTAAATATCCAATATTCAATATTGGGTCCCACCCAAAATTTAATGCGACTACTAAGATAGCTAATTTAATTCATGAATGAATGGGGTCCAAGTATGATCCAATTTATGATCAAAATTAAACAATAAAAATAAATATAATAATAATATATAAATTAAAAAAAATCTTGGGATCGGGTCCTTACAAAGGTATCAATCTCTCTATTCTAAATTGAGAAAATACATTGGAGATACCATTCTTCTTTAGTGCAGCCATTGGAGAGATTGTGCTGAAAATTTGAGTTTTAGAGATTTATGCTTCTACTTCCTTGTAGAAGGTTCGTTCACCTTGCAGATTGAATGTTGTTATTCAAGCACAGTGAGTGGTGAACAGCGAGTAATCTGAAAGAAGAACTAAAATTCTTAAGTTGAGTTACAACTAGGAAATGGTCTATAAGTATATCTTGTAATTGCTTATTATTAGTGTTTACTTTTTATTGGTTCACGGAGGGCTCATGGTTTTTCCCAAGTAAGGTTTTCTACATAAAGATTTGCATGTCTTCTTCTTGTGGTGTGTGATTGATTTATTGGCTAGTTCTTTTATTTTTTTACGTTGCATAAATTTTGAATTGAAATATAGAAATCCAAATTTGGGACATTTTTTCATTGCGAATTCAAACAACTTCCTACTCAACTGGGATGGGGTGGTTGGGTTTAATTAGGTTGGGGTTTAGTTAGGTTGGTTTTCTGCTTCCTAACAGCTTAAGCTTTCAAGAAGCAATTTCTTGTTGGACTTGACATTTCATATATTTTCAACCATTTGCTTAGTTGACAAAATTTGTACAACAATTGGAAAATGCCAATTGTTTCCACAATAAGGTTGCTTTCATGTCATCATACTTTTCAAAAGAAACCTAGAAAAAGAAAAAGAAGAAGATATAAATCATCTTTTCCAGTTATAATTTCTATTACACTGTCACACAATTTTCTACTTGCATAAATTATGAGAAGTTCTCAAATGACATGTCTTTGTCATAATGTCTGCAATAGTGTTGTAGGGAAGTTTTGTTTTGCTCTCAACATTATTGGTGTGTATATGAGTAAATCAACAGACTCTTTGAGATGAAATTGGTAATGTTAAGATATGATCTTTTATTGTTTTTTCCCTTTAGTTGTGATTGACCTTATGGCCCTCTTGTTGAATCTTCTAATTCGAATTCGTTAAAGCAGGGACACAGGAAGTATTCTCCACTCCGGCAACCTTCTGCACAGCAAGTTATGTTTGATGCAATATCTGCTGGTCCTATTAATGTGTTTGTTATTGGTGCACATACAAACATTGCCATTTTTCTTATGAAAAATCCTTATTTGAAGAAGAACATTGAGCATATTTATATTATGGGTGGTGCTGTCGGGTCAGATTGTTGCCCTAAGGATGCTAGTTCCTCTTGCAAGCCTCAACAGTGTGGTAATTCTGGTAATTTGTTTACAGGCTACAAAAGTAACCCATATGCAGAATTCAATATATTTGGAGACCCTTTTGCTGCATACAAGGTAAGGAAATAGGATTCAAATGTAATAGTAACTGGCCAATGTAAAAGGACACCTTTTTTTTTCACACCAAAAAATGAAATATGTCTCATTTGTACTTAGTTCATGTTATATTTGTCTAATTATAAAAATTTTCTAAAGTAAGTAATATCTTATTTCCACTAAGCCTTCTGGTTTAAAACAATAGCTCATCCAGTTGAGAAGTAGATAAATTTGCAAAGCATGTGGTTGAAAGACATGATATGATATTTGTGTTAAGTAAGTTGCTTGGTTTCTAGCCTATTTTTATATGACTGTTTCTATATGTTTCAGTCTATTTTGGCCATTAGGTTCAAGATGATATGACCTGACATACACTCCATAGATTCACATGGGCTTTTGAGTTATTATAAAATTTCTCGGTTGGATTTGATAAGTGATTATGATGAGTTATCATTCAATTTAGTTTTGGTATAGGTGTCAATTGTGAGTTTTGGTACTACTCTGAAAATCAAAATTGTGTAGAAAACTTACCAAGGGGTGAATCCATTCATATCATGAATTTGTGTCATTGAACTGTAGGATTTCTTTTTGTTTTTTTTAAATAATAAACAGTACACATTTACTCCATCCATCTAGTTTCTGTTTATGGCAGCATCAATACAGTGACTAATAAGACTGATTCAATCATATGCAAAATAACATTGACTTTTTTTTGGTGTTTTTTTGGTAAAGACATTGACTTATATTAATATATCATAAATGATAGATGCTTGAATAGTTAAATATATTTAATATATCAGTATTACTGGAAAAAATGAACTAGTTGCACCTTTATTTGTTCTTTTTAAATGAAAATATAAAATAAAATCCAAGGGCATGTGCACTTAAGCAAAGACTAATTAGAAAAATGAGGGAAAACTAGCAAAAGGAATGAATGTAGAATGAAACCCAAACATACAATCGCATACTCTATTCAAGTGCCTATTTTTTAGTTATATCTAAAATACCCTGCAATTCTTAAGATTTTTTTGGTCAATAGATAACCTTTTGACAATAGAAACACTAAAAGAAATAGATCCACTACAAAAATGAACAAGTTGAAATTTCTAATATTAGCTATTTGTATTTGACTGTTTCTAGCCAAGACGAATTGCCTAGAAACTAAGATTCATCAAAAGCAAGTATCAAATCCTCAAGATTTTTTCTTGAATAATAAGATTTACTTATAATAAATGGGATTCACTGTATAAATAGCAGTATTTCTCCGTATAATTCCATATGGATCTTAGGATTCAAACACAAATCTTAGGATTCGAATAACACATTTGAATCGACTAAATTATTAGAGAGTCATGTGTTTGTATGGTTTCTTTTGGATTGAATTAATCAAAGCATATAGTGGATGAGCACCCCTACAACCTTCAGACCTTTATTTAAAATTTGAACTTTTGGTAAATCTTGTTGATTCTAAGTGGGATCCTACAGAGATATTCTTTCTATTTCTGGCTGTTTTGGCCCTTGTTTCTAAGTGTCCTCATAATTTAGTAACATGCATTTCCTATCATATGAAGGGGTTGAAATTTTGTCATTTATTTTTAGGAAAGGGGATTGTTCATTCCCTTTTTGTAATCCATTATAGAATAGAACCATGATTCTTTTCTTATTGTAAAAACAAAGTACTCATTGAGTGAAGTCTTAGGTCTAACTATAGAAATGTATCAAAATTTTATTACATGCCCTTACAATTTCCTTGTATGAATATACATTTCACTCAATCTTTACATTGCAAATAGAGAGTAATTAATAATTATAAGTTATTACACAATAAAGCTCAATTTGCTAATACCAGTTTTCATTTCAATCAAATAAAACATTTCATGCTTTTAATGTGAAAAAAATGTTCTATATTATGTGTGGCAAGAATTTAAGGTAGGAAGTTTTATTTCCACTTTTTGTTAAAGTCTTAAGTTACATTTGCAAGGCTTTAGAAGTAATGAGGCATTGCCTACTTGTTGTATGAACACCCAAAAATGGAAAAGTTTCCCCTAATACTATCTATCATAAAAGTTACCTTAGTACTTGACATTTTGAATGTCCATAATAAGCATTCATGAATGTGAAAGGCATTTTCTATTTTGTTTCAGGTGCTACATTCTGGAATTCCAATTACCCTAGTTCCACTTGATGCAACAAATACAATCCCCATAACCAAGGAGTTTTTTACAGCATTTGAGAATAGGCAGGATACCTATGAGTCTCAATACTGCTTCGAATCTTTAAAAATGGCTCGTGGTACCATGTCTGATGACCAGTTTTTTATGGTAAATTATTATTAATCTACTAAATAATTGAAATCTTCTACAGTGTAAAATAAAGTGAACTCGCATCTAAATCTTGACTATTTTGATTAGTCTTATTAGTCTGACGACTCAAATTTTGCCATGACTTGACATGAGTTTCTTGCAGAATTATTTCATGTGGGATTCATTTGCAATAGGTGTGGCTGTGTCAATCATGCGTCATAAACACAACAATGCCCTTGGAGAAAATGAATTTGCTGAGATGGAATATCAAAATATAACAGTAATTACTTCAAATAAGCCATATGGCATATCTGATGGGTCAAATCCTTTTGTTGATAATCATGTGATTCCAAAGTTCAATCTACTGAAAGGTGGAGTTCACAGTGGTCATGTTCAGGTTGGCCTTCAAGATCCATTTTGCTTTGTGGAGAATGGAAAAGGAAAATGTGAGGTACAAATTTACAAGTGGAAAGAGCTAAGTGCTTTTTTATTTCACATTCCTATTTGTCTCTGGGTGATAGTTTCTTCTTATTAAACTAGTCTTAATTTTCATCTTGTTTTGTTTGCTTTAGTAGCAACTATTTTATTCATCCAGTCTTATCAATAGGAATCATGCTTGTCTTTGGCCTTTTCTTTTGGAAGTCTCTAATAGTGGACATCTTGAAATGCTTATCAATAGTTTGTTTTATCATATTTAATGAGTATATTAGTTCTTTTCAAAGCTAGAATATCTTTTTTGATCACATCTTATTGTGCTAATTTAAGTTTATACAAATAGGATGGGTACACAAAAAAGGTCAGTGGTTCAGATTCTGTTCGCGTACTAGTTGCGAAGAGAGCAAAGCCAAACAAGGATAACGGCAGCCCACTTGACAGAGAATTTTTGAAAAGTTTTTTGGATGTAAGTGCTTCTGTAATGCTTTAACAAATTGATTAATTACTAGGTGTATTTTCAGCACATCCATGAGATTTCATTTTTATGATTACTAACATGCATTGAACCCACAACCTCAAAAGTTGGTGAGTGAGTGCCTTCCAGTGCCGCTGGCTATTCCTGAGAAATTTATGATTCTATTTATCTCCATTTATTTATTACTGTATCCCTGTAGAGCTTAATTTGTTAAAAGAAGAGGCTTTCTTTTATTCTTGACTAATTTGATTACTGAATGGATATAGTTACCTATTTCATATATAAAACTATTGGTTCACTAGCGTTCTCTCCACATTTTCCGATAAAGTTAATATGTTTGTGCTAGAAACTTCTTTGAACAGTTTCTTTAATTTGCTCCCAACGCATTTATTCTGGTTATGGTATGGCTGTGGGTAATATTAGCTAAAGAACCTCAGTTTTTAATTCTAGTAGATTGTTGTGCATATCTATATGATTTTATGTTATCTTGAGGTGTGGTACTATTTGTATTCAATAAGTATCAACAACGTATTTACTCTTGTGACATGCAGGTTTTAAACCTCCCTCAGCAAACTGGACGGTTTAATTTCACCACACAATTTCCTTACTACAAAGAAATTCTTTTTCGGCCAGATTTTTCTACAAAAAAGTTGGGGATACCTATTGTCTTTGACATGGATATGAGTGCAGGAGACTTTTTAGCTCTTATATACCTCCTAAAAGTGCCAATTAAAGTGATTGATCTTAAGGTAGTTGAACAATTTTTTCTTCTGGTTTGACTGGTTATATTTTCCTAATATTAATATATGGATTCTTTCATTTGATACTAGCTTCAACGACATTTAGTTGTTCTCATTTAACTATGTTTGGTTTAAGAAATCAGTATATGTCGTTTCATACTTCCTATATTATCTTTTCAAGTAATGTCTTATTGCACTATGCATAGTAATTAACATGTTATTGCCAACTGCCAACCCATTGTTGGAGCAATTGTAAGCCATTGCCTTGCAAACACCATTTCATGAAGTAGACCAGCGTGCAAACCCTGGTGTTATGTTAGAAATTGAAAAAGCTTTCCACAGAGAGAGAGAGAGAGAGAGAGAGAGAGAGAGAGAGTAGCATGTTATCAGCTCCTATGCTTCTTTCCTTACCATATCTTTTTTTTCTTCTTACCTATAGGCCATATTAGTTAGTGGCAATGGTTGGGCGAATGCTGCAACAATAGACATTATCTATGATATACTGCATATGATGGGTCGGGATGATATTCCAGTTGGTCTAGGAAGTTTGTTCGCATTAGATCAACCAGACCCTTCTTTCTCTGCTGTTGGTGATTGCAAGTACATCAAGGCTATCCCACATGGTAGTGGAGGATTTCTTGACTCTGATACACTTTTTGGACTCTCTCGTAGTTTGCCTCGGAGTCCTAGAAGGTAGAAACTCCAACGTATCCAATAATGTCATTTTTAGACTCATTTTAGATATTTTATAATTGGCATGGTCAGTTGAAGATTTCCAATTTCAATAGAAATTAACGTTCTTAATGATATGATGTACTTTTGGTATTATGCTAACTAGTATCTTTGTTTCTCATATTAGATACCATGGATGCATTTATTATCAATATCATACTGCTTGAAAACTTCCTAAGTTCTCCAAACAGATGGAAAACAAAAAATTCTTTTGAAATTGGCAATGAGCTAACATCGAAATTAATTCAACGTAAAAATAAAATCACAAGGTTCATATTAGAAAATTCGTTGGAATTTGGAACTATTCACTTTTTATTGACAACTATGAAATTTCAAATTAATATCAGGAATTTGTGTGGGAGTTTTTCAAATTATGATGCAATAATTTTATCATTCAAACTGCTTGAAGTGACTCAAATAATTTAGCCATTTTTTTCAATATAACAATAAAGTCATGTCATAGTAATTGCATGTACATGCTTTAGTCCTTTCACAAGTCCAGTCATTTAAATTTTCTTCATAATATGATGTTCTCCTGTCTTCTTGACCCATTTTCAACTTATCATCCTAACATGCAATTTAATTCTTATCATGACTTTCGAATTGGGGTCGCATTTCAGGTATACTGCAGAAAATTCTGTGGACTTTGGAGCTCCCAAAGATACTGATCACCATGAACTTAGACAACCATTAGCATTAGAAGTTTGGCATTCCATTACAAAAGCGGTGCAACGGGGCGAAAAGATTGCTATATTGACCAATGGTCCGCTCACTAATTTAGCTACGATTCTTTCTGAGAAGAACTCCAACTCGTTGATTCATGTCAGTTTCCTTTTTGTCATCACAGGTGCAGTTTTTTTATGTAAGAGTAAATTTTATCACACCAAAAAATAAATAAATAAATAAAAGGCTAAGCAGAGAAAGTTGAATCCAAACTGGAACTGAGCTAAAACAAAAGAAGGGACAAAACACTAAAAAGTAATGAAAGTGTGAAAAAACCCACTCTCTAACATTGGTATCTTCCACGAAAATAGCCTTAGAATGAACATGGTGAAATACGGCTCCAAACTAATTAGAAATATCCAGCACTTCCTCCACAAAATCAGCCAATGTCCAAATATGACAAGCCTTTTTAGAGCCCCACTGAATAGTTGGCAAAGATTCGCCTTTAAAAATTGTATTATAACCACCCACTCTAAGTAGCTCACGATATCCAATCAATAGAGCAAAGACTTCAGCTTCATTAGCATTCAAAGAATTCACATGCTTAGAATTATTTTTATTTACCACACCATCACAATCCTGAATCACTTCACCAACACCGCCTTAATGAAGAGCATGAAAATAACTACCATCAAAATTTAACTTAAAAATACCAGAAGGTGGTTTAACCTATAGAACTTTTCACACAACTCATGCCAACTTCCCTTTGAAAGAAAGAAGTCCAAGATCTATTAAGATCATCCAAAGAAACATGAGTACTTTCCTTTCACTAATGACAAGCAAAACACCTTTAAACACTCTCTGTGAGATTATCCATCAATAAGTTGATTCCATTAGTTTAAACAGAACCTATCTACATCCTCCTTTACATTCAGTCTGGCATATGGTAGAAATAGCTTCAAAGGATTTCTTGATTTTTTCCCCTTGGGTTGGCTTTCAAAGGATGGAATCATAATCCATTTCTATTTTTATTTTTTAATTGATTATTTAGCCATTCATAATCTCGTTTAGCTTTCAAACATATCTCGGAAGAGTTTAGAATTGATTACCCAAGCAGCTTGATGTGCTTTTGCCGGGGACTACTGTCACTGATTTAATTGAAGAGGTCTTTCTTTGAGTACTACTGATGTATCATAAGAATTATGGTATGGGATGATTATGATTGGATAATTTGGTTTGAACTTAGACCATCATGATAGAGCTACGGAGATCTGTTAAGATTCTGATGAAATAAAAGAGTCTGGTCAGATTGTTTGAGACCAGTAAGATCC
This sequence comes from Sextonia rubra, assembly GCA_037013555.1. Classification (NCBI taxonomy): domain Eukaryota; kingdom Viridiplantae; phylum Streptophyta; class Magnoliopsida; order Laurales; family Lauraceae; genus Sextonia; species Sextonia rubra. The sequence continues at coordinate 12,745,611 of JASUAD010000003.1, forward strand.
TATACTCAAAACTCCCGCTTATAAGGAATGTCACTTGATATGGTTTAGGAATGTGCCCTGAAAATAAAAAAAGGAAGAAATAACCAGTCGACAATGTACTAAAGGGTGACAAGTTAAAGGAAGCAGTTTGAAGGAGCAGAGTAGTAAAGACATTGAGTTGAGTGTTATGGAAAGAATATGATAATAGAATGGAGTTACAGTAAACATGGTTTTCATCAAAATCATGTGGAAAAGTAGTAGCTCGTAAAATGTTGACCTACATGATTGGGATAGGACTACGTTGACAGTGATATTGATGATATGTAGATGAATGTATAGGGATACATGTTTTAGGAAAATAAAAATTCAGTTCGGGATTTTACCTTTATGACATTTCCCTTCTGCTTACATTCCTCAACTCAATTTCACCAAAATTTCATGATGGGTTCTTTCACCCACACTCGAGCTGATTTAATACAAATATAAAATTTTACGTAAAGGAATAATCCTGATTGATCTGCTGTTAGTAGTTACTATAGAGCATAATACATAGATATTTAATTTCTATGCTAAACATTAACAGAAGGAAAGTTTGCTGTATAGCTAGCAATCATTAAACAGTTGAAACAAGATTATTAAAAGGAATCTAATCTCGTGAAGTTTATCCTCACGCATGATTCTTTTGGAGATGGATTGCAAAACAATTTTTTATTGTAAGTTGCAACATATACAATTAGGCACTTCAGTTCTTTTACTTTGTGATGACATTACTTTGCAGAATGTGTTTATAGTTGGAGGGCATGTAAGTGATAACAAAGAAAAAGGAAATCTTTTCACTATTGGTTCGAACAAGTATGCGGAATTCAACTTGTTTCTTGATCCTTTGGCTGCAAAGAGAGTAATGGACTCGGAAGTCAATATCACACTCATTCCTCTCAGTGCCCAACAGAAAGTCACTTCTTTTCCTGCTATTTTGAAAGCATTGCAGCAAACAAAAGAGACACCAGAAGCAGTGTTTACCCTTCGCTTGCTTTCGAAGTTGTACCATTTACAACAAAATCATGAAAGATACCGTCACATGGTGAAGTATTTCTGTAACTATTCCTTCTAATGGGCCTACTTTTCATGCCAGTTCAAATGAATTAATCAACTTGAAAACCCACTTCGGTGCATTGACTCATTTTAACTAAAATTTCCCTACAAGTAAAACGACTTGATAGTAAAGGCAAAAATTGAGCACCAGAACAACAGTCTAGTCCATTCCATGGGTACGAACTCTCTGGGGTCTAGTGACTATGACGGGGTTCCCATGTGTGAACGGTTTTGATAGATCATAAGGAGGGACATTGGAAGTCCTCAGCTGAATGATCCTTTGTAAGGATGTAAAGCAAGGGCAGACCCAGGAAATTGAACTTGGGGTGCTCTATGTAAAAGAAAGATTAGGGATGTAAATATATATATATATATATATTAATTTATAGAATTTGCAGGGGGATGTAAGATTTTTTAAGATATGTGCGGGCTCCGAGCCCCTTATATGTAGGTCCGCCCCTAATGTACAGTGACATTTCCACACACATGTACACATATATATATAGCAGCATCATCAAATATTTAAGTATACTATAATTCGGCAAAAAAGATAAATAATAATTTATACAAAATCAGAGGGAGAAGAAAAGTATATAACAAAGAAATATTTATTTTCTTCTCACAAGCCTGTCAAGCTAACTCAGTTGACTTGACTTGGATGAGTCTCAAGTTGTAACTGAATTATTGGATAATGACCTGTTTTGTGGTTCTGACTAATATGATTTGTCTTTTGCAGAGTATATTTTTGGGCGAAATCCTTGGTGCAGTGCTGTTGGCCAATGATCATCTTATAAATCCAACAATGCAAGTCAAACCTATCACTGTCTTGGCTACTGGGGATGTATCCGAAGATGGGCAGATTGTGATTGATCGGAATCATGGAAAACTAGTGAATATATTGGAAAATTTAGACCCTCAAGCGTATTATGATCACTTTAGCAACTTGTTAGGAAGTAAAACACAATCTGCTGTTATTGGTAGCTTCTATGATCAGAAAAGAATTTGGAACAGACCCAATAAGACTGAGTCTGTAAGATCCCTACCTTAATTTTCCATAATTTCTATTTAATTATGCTTGTTTTAATTTGATTTGGGGATTTTATAGGGTTGATTAGAATTGAGAAAGAGTTTAGGGGGTTAATTCTAAATAGATGATAGTGTAGATGTGCCGAAAATGAGATTTCAGCCTTTAGGGAGGTCCTTGGGGAATTTTTTAACTAACTTTAAAATGTCCAAAGTACCTTGAATATTCCTCATCTTTTCTCTAAACAAAAAAGGAAAATCAGTCTTTTCTTTTCTAAAGCAACCTATATAACAAACTCTCCTCATTCTCATTTCATTTCAATGAAACTTTCTCCTCTCTCATTTCCCTCTCTCTTTTCCTCCATTTCCCTCCAAAATCTCTCCTCTCAGGTTCTCTCTAGATTTTCTGTTTCAAGAGACATCAATGGCTGCCCTCATCTCTCCAAAAAGATCCAAGAGAATCCAGCCATCATCTCCTTCCATCTCTCCAACAAGCTAGATCATCTGTTCTTCTCTTTTTCAAGATAAATTTCTCCCCAATCTCTTCAATTCTCCATTCCTTTTGGCTTCTTCTTGTGAATTCCAGCCCCCCTAATCCCTTCTCTCCCCATCGATCTGTGGTAAGATGGTTTAGATCTAGCCATTTAGAGGAGGTTGAGTTATGAGAGCTTAGATAGGGTTGAGTTATGGATCTTGTGGTTTTGGGTTTCTATGGAGGAAGATCTAGAGACTTAGAGGCAAGTTCAACATACCTTTAGCATTGTGTACAAGTGTTTTACCTTGGTTCGTGTTTATATGGTGTTTGATGATATGATTTGCTTAGATTACCTTATTTTATAAGCTCAATTACATGTCTTAAACTTTTCTCTTTATGGAAACCCAATTATCTTGTAAAAGTCTCAAATTAACTATGCTTGATGATGCTTAATCATGGATTATGATGTGGATTATGGAATGGGATGCCTTGGAGCTGTTTGTGATGTAATGGATTGGAAACAAGATTGGAAATTGGAGTATGGATTGGTTGATGGGAATTCAGATTTGGAGCTGAAGGACTCTTGGCTAGCCTAGTCCCAATCTCAGCAAGCCATGGAAACACATTAGTAAGCTCGGGGGCCTTTTAGCAAGTTCTTGGTCAGCCGAGTTGTTCTTCGACGAGCTATGTCGACTTACAGAAACCTTCTCTAATGTTACAGGTAGCAAAATAATTATAAGTTACAGCTCACCGAGACTGTCTCAGCTAATCGACAAAGCCATTTCGACACGCCGATAGAGCCCAAAATTCTATAATTAAGAACTAAATCCTACCCTTGGACCCTGGACACCAATTTGGATCACTTATGCCCTTTTTAATTGACCTTAATACATGCCTTAATGTATGTGGAGGTGTGATCTTGGCCTCTATTTATGTGGTTGCTCAAAGCATGGTGTGGAGATCGAAACTCGATCTAGTAGATGGATTTCTTGGATTCTAAGGATGTCTTGACCATGAGACCAAGTAATGCAAATTTACTTTGCATCTTTGACCTCGAATGTCGATTATGAGGAAGGATCTAGTGACCACACTTGAAATGTGTAGCCTTGACCTAGGAATAACTACGCTTTATATACATTTCTTTGATTACTTGGGTGGATATGATCATATACATTTTTGTTGTATCCATTGCTCTCTATTCTTATGGTCATTTAATTAAGCTTTTGCTATGCCCAATGATTAATGCTACATAATGGAGACATTTGAACTAGGATTTATCTAGAGGTGACATGGGATTTGTGATTGGAGATAGATGATTGTGTCTGTGGCTAGGCAGGCTATTTGATAGCCTTGTGTTTCGGATGTATTGATCTTGGAGTAGATGGATTGGTTTGATATGGATTAGTACCCCAATGTGGATGTTTATGTTATTTATATTATGGATGGATGGCTTTGCACATGGTATGGATTGATGGACGGATAATTTACTTTGTATGGATTGATGGATGAACCGATTATGGACTAAACTTTGGATGGATTGACACTCTTGCTCACATAGGGAGCCTAACTAGACATTGACCATTGTGATATTGATTCCATGAGTCAACACTCATATCCACTCAGTTGATAAAGCTTAGCTTTGGGATGATCTACTTTAGTAGTAGCTAATATTGCTTTGCTTTCATGATTGGCTGGTTCAATTAGTGGATGTATACCATGGGATACCACTCTATCAATACGTACACGCACGGTATGAAACTTCGACTGGGCACTTTTAGTGATTTCATTTTCAATTAGGTTATTATCCCACATATTCTCCACCACAACTCTTAGGTAGTATGGAAGGGCGACGTCACAATATCAAACAGTACCAACTAGTGGATGTGCCATATTGATAGATGTTTGGATGACTTAGATGGATGTCTACTTTATTGACTCATGTTATATCTGTTCTTGCATTGCTTATTTATTGGATTACGTATTTGTTACGCGATAATCGTATCATTTGCCCCTATTCTAGTTTGATTTGTTTATTGGATGTTTTTCCACATGTTGCTTTTGCCAAGTCCTACTGAATTTAACACATTATACCTTGGTGCTGTAGTCGGTGAGCCAATTACCGCTTCCCTTGAGGGAGAGGCGTCGAAGGAAACCGAGTAGTTACATGTCCTAGAAGAGTTTGCTTGGGCAGTTGGCGAGGAGGCCTAGCCTTTGTCCTCAGAGAGAGTCAAGTAGAGGTGGTGCTGTGAGACAGCTTTGGAGATGTAACAAAATGTAGTAATTGAGACATACTCGCACATTGTAGTTCAGACCATTGCTTCTGCATTTGATTTAATATGTCATATGATACCTCACTATATGGATCTATGTTTTACTTGCTTCCACTGAGTTTTTTTATATTCCTTCTGCTTAAATGTTTGCAAATGAATGTCAGAAAAGTTTCAAATTGGTCATCATTGTAGACTAAGATCCTGGATGACCATTCGCCAAATTCGGATTTCCATCGTATTCAGGAACAGGGTTTGGGGACGTGACAGCCATGTTAGAGCCCTTTGAAGATATGTTATTCCATCATATAATTGATTTTTTTTTCTAATTTTTTAAAATACATTGAAATATGGAAGATTCATTTTCACAAGAGATGGAGAAATTTGAAGATAATTTACTTTCCTCTCTCTTTCCTATAAAAGGTGAGGGGCTGTTTCTCGCCTCTCCTTTTTAAGTAAATGGCATAAATTTTTATCTTTTGTAATTTGCAAATTTAATGGGCTTCACATTGCATTGGAGATTATTATGAGAAGAAAAGATAGGATTTGGTTAGTTTTGATAATTAGAGATAAAAAGAGATCTATTAGACATGTTAGATTTGATTTTGTATTTTTTGAATAATCTTTGAGGATTTCCTTTCATCATGTTTACAGTGAATTAATAGAAATGAAGTGATAAAGAAATACTCAAACAATCATGAGGAGATTCACATTTTCCATAAGATATGTCACTAATGACTTTGACAAATGTTGATTTCTTTAATTTAAGATACTTGCACTTGTTTTTTCTAGTAAGAATTTGTATTTCCAAAAAGGGGTTAAAAAAATGGATAATTCCAAAATCGTTTCCCTACTCTTATAGATAAAAGCAAACAAGAGGAGCTAACCACTAAAATGCCCGGCCACAGCCAGACCACCCACAAGCTGGGTTAACTAAAAGCAGGAAAATAAACCGGATGCACAGCAATGGAGGCATTGGGCTCCAACCAGCCATTGTTGAAACGCACAGGCCAATTTGCTATGTTTCGGGGTTGAGTGTTGTCATTTCTTTATCGACTACAAAATGGGTTCAGCTAGATTAAAATTTGACATTAGTGGAATGAATCATTTGCAATGGGTTATGTCGGCTTTACTTTAAGCTCATGGCTGGGTGCCTAGATGTGGGCCTGAAGTACGTAGACCCCAGAAAAAGCAGGCTTTGTAAGGATACGCTTTGGCCTGGTCCATTTACACTCCTACCAACTGCAAATGTATCTAATTAGCACTCTCTCAACACCCATTTATTGTGGATTATCTACTTTGATACTTGACTGAAAAACCTATGAAACGTGGTACCCATCAACTTGAGACCATTCGTTTTGGGGATAACATAGAACATTCACTGCAGGGTCCATCAAATCCGTAAAATCCTCCATTGTCCATGAGTCCTTGTATTATGATTGTCCTTTGGATCTATATAATAAGCCCCTTAAACAGCCCATCTAATGAGGCCATTGCAAATGAAACCTATTTACTTTAAACCAACTATTAAGGATCCATTTAGAACAGATCTTTGTTCGAGGGCCCAAAAAAATTAACACCATCCACCATGGGATTCATCTCTTAGAAGCCATCTAATTAGTAGAACCATCCATCAGCAGTTCCCTCTACTAAGAAAGATCATCCACTATGTGTATCATCTAATGAGAGAGAGAGAGAGAGAGAGAGAGAGAGAGAGAGAATGTGTCATATGAAATCCATATCTCAATACAATAATTCAAAATGGCCCAACAGTGATTCCAGATATGCGAGGAAAGGCCATGCATTTCAACAAAACCTATTAACCATCTTTACGCCATCCTTCCACCTGCATTTGACTCTGCCTGCAGTAAAATGGGCTTATCTTGATAGAATTTGCAATCTAGCAGTTGTTATAACTCATACATGGGCACGGACCCACCAGCTGCCAGAATTTGCTGCTCCAGCTGCAGAAACAGAAAGCCCAAGAAAAATTTTTTTAGACAGATATCTTGCTACTCACCAAGATTTTCTAGTTTTGTGGACCAGAGTAGTAGCAACTACTGTTTGATGAGGCACCTATTTTCTGTGGGACCCATGACATCTCTATAATAATAATAATAATAATAAAACCCTCATAAGGATATGTTTGCCACAATTGAATTTTGAATTGAAGATTTCTTTGATTATAATCAGCCTTCCAACCTGAATGCACTGGCCTTAGAAATCAGTTATTTCCAGCTGACAAACTTTTAGTTCTTTTGGTTTTTTTGGATATTCTCTGGAGATATCTATGGAAAAGAATTGGAAGTCACTGACTTCTGTGATTTCATTCATCAAACATTCCACTCAGTATTGACTGAACTGAACAAGGAAAATGTGGCTGGTCTGAAATCTCACCATCTTTGATGCTGAAATATAAAAGGTATTGGAGACTCTAGACTATCCACAAATGGAGTCTCTACGCATCTAATGCAATTGAGATACGTGAATCATGCCATAGTTAATCATCATGAATTAAAGGATGAATCATGCAACAATTGAGGAGCATGATTTAAAGATACTATAATTGAGGAGCATGTTGAGGAGTATGGACCATGTCCAGATTAATAGTAAGGCAATATTTTTAGATTTTTGTTACACCTTTTGTTTTGAGAAATTTCCATTCAGAGGAAAACTCTCAATTTGTATAAATTATTATATAGATACAACAATTCTCTTCATTGAAATTACAAAAGCAATATAGTATTCAAACTTGAAATTTTTTTGGGATCCCTTAATTGTATAGAGCCCCCTGTCTAGGATTATGTAGTTCTCTTATTTCAACATCCATTGATCTAAGAACGGCCCCTTACCCCAGTGGTAAGAGACGTCAGTTTTGACCTAATTTCCCAGGGTTCAAACCTAGGCAACCACTCTCCCTCGCCCGAGGGCGCTCCTACCTCATCCAAAGGCTCTCTCATCTCTCCTGAGGTCTACTTCCCTCACTAGAGGGTTGAGTTCCCAGCCCCCCTAAGCTGTACAAAAAGAAAAAAAAATAAAAAACAACCATTGATCTAAATGTCAATAAACAGGTGGGTGATGAATTATTAATATACCATTAATAGCTTGATTGAGCCTAACCACACAGCACCTATTGATACGGCTTGATCCCTTTAATTGAGCTAGATTATCTACAGTGATACCTCTAGCTAGCTGCAGCACATACTTCAGCTTGATCTTGTGTTCAAAATCAACGACAAATGATCTTGGAAGGAATTATTGGCCCCTTCAAACCCAATCCAAAGTATGCTAAAGTTGCTTTAGCCCTCGTTTGGTATACCAATTGAACCCAAGAGTGAACCCAAGAGTGTTCTTTTGTTCTCAAACATCAAATAATGACACATAGGACTTGTTGGCACCTGAATCACTTCTATTATGGTGGTAAGTTGTTGAGAGGCTTTTGAAATAAAAATCAAATTTGATGGTAGTCTAAAGCTCTTAAAGCTCGTCTTGTTTCTAAATGACAAAATAAAAAAGAGGGTATTATTATTTTTTTATATTTTTTAAGAAACATTATCCTACTTATTAAGAATCGGGGAGGATTTGAGTAATCTTAACTGTAACTAGCGTTAGTGGATTGCTATCCTGATCTCTTGTTCTAGGGAAGCATAGTGGCTGCACTTTAATATCTTATAATGACACGACTGTTAGGGATTAGGATAAAGATTAGGTTGTTAGAGATTAGGATAAAGATTAGGTTGTTAGAGATTTTAAGTAGTTTGAATTTTAAATAATGTTAGAGATCACAGATTTGATCTAATGGACCACCGGCACCGACAGACTCTACAGAAGCAGGTTGCAACAGTGGTGTAGATGGAAGGCGATCCCCAGGAAGACATGATCAAGGTCATGATTAATGTCTATGATTTATTTATTTATTTTTAGATGCCAAATGAGCTGATTGTCTGACAACTGGACATTCCACAGGTGGTATGTACCTTATATATTGGTGTCGATTGCTTGTTTTGGAATGCCAAGAAACAATCTATTATAACCTGGTCCTGTGTTAAAGTGAATTATTGGACCATGGATGGACTACAGAAGAATTGGTTTGGCTCCTGTACAGTTTGCATTATATTGACATCTTATGAAGAATTTAACCACATTGTTTTGCGACAACATGTGCTTTTCATATGACAGTCACATTCTAGTATTGCATTGTCATATAACACACAGAAATTGACTATCATTTTGTCCACGAAAGATGGCTCGTTACTCGTTATATTCCAGCCTGGGCGTAATTTCATGAACCATCACCTCTTATGCAGTTTCATGATCTACGGGTCAAACTAGGCTGTGGCATGCCCCATTTTCTAGTTGGAGTGACAGAGACTCTAGTCCATCCACAATAATTGACTAGCAGAACTTGGTATGAATCAATGGCATGATTCATGCCATTGATTGATACTTACTGATTCATGCCCTCAAGTATGGCATCATTCATGCTCCTCAATTGTTTTTTCTTTCTTTCTTTCTTTGTTTTCTTTGGAAAACATGCCCCTCAATTGTTGTGAATGAATTAGAATCTCAATTAAGAAACATTTAATTCTTTTAGGTTGATGAGATCCTAAAATCATTGGTCATGTAGATTTTCAGATTTCCAAACAGATTTCTTTCTACTAAGAGAAATACAGAGATAAAACAGGAAGAGAAATCCATAGATAGAACAGGCCAACAACTTATTTTATTAGCCATCTATTTGTAGAACGCTGATCATTAATTAAGGATAGACCAGTCTGGAATTTTCTTTTCTTTGCCATCCGTTGTGGGTCCCATCAGATTGACCATCAGTTGACATGGATCCTATATTAGACATGTAAAGAATGGGGTACCTTGATTGACTCTACATCCATCCCTTCAAAGCTTTACAATTCTTAACTGAGAACTGGATATAAAGAAAGAGTTGAACTCACCCTGAATAAGGATTCAAGCTTGTTCTTCACCAGAGAGCACTCATGTTTCACTTGCTGAAGACATCTCAAACATCTGCAACAAACAGAAGAAAGGGAAGTTCATTCAGTAAAGAGCATAGAGAAGGATTGCAATTGGTTCCACTTTTGATTTTGCAGTAACATGTTGATGAAAGAAAGGAACCTATGAATCCCAATTCCAAACTCACCCTTCTCTATTATTCTGTTCACAGTAATTCCGAAACGCGATGCAAACATTTTTTACTCTCTGTGCTCCAACGCTGTTAAAATCAAGTTCATGGTCAAATGATTTTAGCACAACCCACCTCAAAAAGAAAAATTTCCCCTTCTTGAGTCTGATCTTTTGGGGTGGAATTTTGAATCTGAATTAGATAAGAAACTTGTGGCTCTTGCTCAAGTTTTGGAATGACTAATGGAAGATTGTAATGTGTTTTTTGTTGGATTCATATCAATAAAGATGGGGTTCATACCAATCTTCCAAAGATTGAAAAACGCACACACACCCACAAAGAGATTTTGGTTCTGCAAGAGAAATGAAAGAAGATCTACTGAATGGTCTGCAATACCTGGAACTGCTGCCTTTCAACTGGTGAACATGGGAATCAACCTTTTTGAAATCTACAGTCTGCTGATCTCTTAAGCAGGAAGAAACAAAAATGCAAAAAGATAGGAACAGTCAATTTTTTTGAATAGACCATATACAGAACATAAGCAATCTAGGAGATCGGAAAAAGAACTTAAAAGGAAGGAAGAGTGATTTCTCACAGAGCCAGGGCTAAATCATTGAGAAGCTTATCAGAATCATCAAAGAAGAGGGTCACAACTTCAAACACAAAATCTGGGTTGCTCTCATCTTGCAATTGCTGCAGCTGTACAAACTGCTCATCCAAAAAACCCTTCTCATCCAATCAAAAACCATGATCAAAATGGACTCCAAAATGAAAAAAAGAAAAAAGAAAAAAGATGAGAAACATTAAAAACAATATCTGGGTCTTTTATATATATTTCTATATGAACACTAACCTCATGAAAGAAAGATTGTATGAGTTCAAGCCATGTCCTCCTCAACTGACCCACATCCATGCCTTCTCCTTTCATCTCTCCCTACCCACTAAACAAAAGTCCTAGTTTCTGATCTATGTGAAATGTATAAAGTCTCTCTCTCTCTCTCACACCTCTTCCATCCTAGCACTTATATCTTAGCAGAGAACTGCTTAAAAAGAGGAGCATACCTATTAGATGATGGCATGTAGCATTCAATTTCAACTTTCTATCTTTGCCTTTAAGAAAATTATTGCTATGCTACTCCCCTCTTATCACTCCTTATTTATTCCCATTCTTGTCTCTCTTTTCCTATTATAATCCTGCAAGACTGTATTTTGACGCCATTGGTTTCGTTTTACGGATGGCTGACGTGGTAGTGACTTTAAACCATGTTACCCAACAAAACAGAGACATCTCTAGTCCTCTCTCTCTCTCTCTCTCTCTCTCTCTGGATATAGAATGTATAACCCTGCCTTCTTTCTCCACGGACTATAAGGTGAGGTTCACCCATTCAACGGTGACTCTCTCTCTCTCTCTCTCTCTCTCTGTCTCTTTCGCTCTCTCTCCTTATCGCTTCACATTCACACTTTTATTTTTAGTTTTTTCCTTTTTCTTGAAGAGAATCTTCTTCATGCATGCCTGTTGTTACCTGGCATTGTTTTATGGTGATGTTTGTTTGCTAGTATTTTTCAACATTTGAGGATGGTTGGACCATGAGCTATTGGTTCAAATTTAGGTGTTGGACCCATATTGGTGGGGACAATGTAGTTATCTTGCATAATGGTGTTGGGGTGATTTTATTTTAATTTACAAATCTAAAAACTTTTTTGAGGAAAAATCTCAAAATAGGGCTTAAGTTTTTCCTAGATTTCAAATCAGGACAAAAACAAAATTCAGATTTCAAACTATGGCTTATGTTTTCTATTTACATTTCAAATTATGACATTCGGCAAAAATTGAGTTTTTCAATAACCTTTTCTTGTATTTTTCAAATTTTCCAAAATGCCCTAACCCCTTTCTTCTTCCTCCCTCCCTCCCTCCCTCCCTCCCAACAGAAATCCCAATGGTTTCTATTTCATTAATGAACAAACAGAGTTGTGTAAGCTTATTGTTCTTGCTTTTGGATAAGGCTAATTTGCAACAAAGTCCATGGTGTTTATGTTCTTTGCAAGAACAAATTACAGGCTACTAGAGTTAAAAGGTAACTTAGTATCATGCAATTCTCTTTGGATGTAGTTAAGCTCACCTGTCTAATTTTTGCTACAAGTGTGAATATGCATCACTGCCAGTTTTCTAATAGGAACTGCTATACAAACACAAGTTTTGACTCAATATAGTGAACTAAAAAAAACCCTAAAAATTCCCATAATACCTATATCTCTTCTCTTCCCACACCCCTTTCCTCTCCCTCTCTCCTCCCAATCTCCGCCTTCTCCTACGGCAGGGGATGAGGTCCGGCGGCACGGAGGGAGCTCTTCATCTTCCTATTCCCTCTCCCTCTTCCTCTTGGTCTTCCTTTTTCTCTTCGCCCTCTATCCTCTCTCCTCCCTCACCCTTTCTTCTCTTCCTTGCATCTCCCTGCAGTAGCGAGATGTGGGGAGGGGGAGAAAGGGGGAGGGAGGAGAAAGAATAGACGGAGGAAGAGGAAGATGAAGAGGAAGAGAAAGAGGAAACGGAAGAAACCCCTTCGTGCCGCCGAAGCTCGTCCTTAGTCGGAGGGGAAGGTGGAGAAGGGGAGGAGAAAGGGAGAGGAAAAGGTTGTGGGGAGAGAAGGGACAAGGGTATTTTGGAAATTTTTGGATTTGTTTTTTGGTTGACTACACTAAGTCAAAATTGGTGTTTGTTTTGTAGTTCCCTTTCTAATTTAGTTGGCTATTGTATTGCTTTTCCTAATGAACCTTATATTCATGAATCCACTCTTACATATTTATGAATTTTTTGAATAGAACTATTGCCGCACTTCATCCGATCCACCATGCACGAGAAAGGAAAGTCTAGGTTGAGTTGAATGTGTGAGGGAGGAAGATGAAAGGGTTAGGGCATTTTTGAAAAAAGAGAGGAACAAATTGGTGGAAAACTCAATTTCTCGTCGGATGTCCTCATTTGATATGTAAATGGAAAACTTAAGCACTGATTTGAAATGTGAGTTTTTTCTTTCTTTGATTTGAAATCTAGGAAAAACTTAAGCCTATCATAAAATAAGAGAATCAAAGAGAGAAAAGAATAGAGAGGAATTGAGAGAGATCTTCTTCTTATTGAAAAAAGTGTATATAATAAGAGGGAAGAAGGATCTTGTTTATAGAGTAAGATTGCTTCTTCCCCAAGCAACCTAATATAATAGGACTCTAACCCTATGTGTTCTACGTATCTCATGTTGGTCCCAATATAGGCATCCACCTATCGTAATACATCTTATAATACTTTCTCTTGGATGACCACCTAATGCAGGGTTGAATTCTTATCATAAGTATGAATTGGTTGAAGCCTTCATGGAGTAATTCAAGTATCTTAAGAAGGCCCGCAAAGCTCTCGACAAGTTTTACTTGAAAAACATGGGCCCAAACAGCTTGCTATTATGCTTAAATATTAATTTCAAGGGGCCACTTGAAGAAAATCTAGTTTCAAGGGTTGGTTAAATATAATAATAAACATCAAGGGCTATTTTGCAACATCCAGGATAATTCATTTCAGAAACAAAACATCTCCCATCACTGTTTTTGGGCCTATAGTTTGGTGGGTCAAATTAGACCCAATTCACATGAGATCGGTATTAAAAGATTCGCCCATGAGTGCTCTTTAGGATCTTTGGGGGCCGACTTTCAAAGCATGGCCCATGTGGGCCCCACATCAAATCTACAGCAAGGTGTCCAAAACAACACAGATTCTGAAAATTTGAGAAATCTTTCATTTTTATAGGATTTTCTAGGAGTTTTTTGTTTAGATAGTTTGTGTTAGATTTATATTTGTATTAGGATTCTATTATAGTAAGAGTTCTATGGTTTTAGAGATGATTTTTAGCATTATATAATGCTGTTATGGTTGTCATTACTATAACAGCTATAGTATATTTTTCAGAAAACTTCAATAAGGCACTATTTGGATTTATTTTTTCCTCTTTATTGTATCATGTTGATGCTAGAAGGCTGAGAAGGCTCTTACAAGTTGTGTTTAGTGTTTTTCTTGGCATTGTTCCTTGTATTGACCCATAAAAAAATTACAAAACATCAAAAGTGTTACAGTAAAGATATCATTAGCAAATTCTAAGCCAAGGGTACATAAAACCCTGGGCTTGTGGAATGCTAAGTCAAGATTACATCTAGATGTTCAGGACTGATGTAACTCACTCAAAAAACTTCAGATGAGCTCAGTGTATAGTAGTTCAAATTTTAAAGTTAGTGAACTTCATTTAGTCATTCAACTCATCAACCATCAAATTGAAGGTTCATTAACTCAAAACTTAGGGGTCACTAAATACACTCAAGCTTTTGAATTACCAAGTGGCAGAAAATCAATTGGCAACTTTAAAACATGCTCAGTAATGATGCTTCAAAATCTTAAAGCATTTGGACTTTATTCCAGTTCAAACTCAAACTGTAGTGGCTGTTTACAAGCTCCTTCGGCTCACTGAGGCAACTGACACTTTTTCATGTCAAAATAAGCTGAAACTCATGAGAATGTCCTCAAATACATCCAGGGACTGTCCTCCAAAGTTTCAAAATATTTGGATATCATCTAAATCCAAACCTAGTTTAGGTGGTTATCTTTCAAATAGGTCACTATGGAAAGTGGTACCTCATGAAGATCAAATCAGTTGAAACTTCTAAGGAAAGTTCAAATTACATGTAGGAGTGGCTTTGTAAAAGTTCAGTCAAATGGATGTTGTTTGACCCAAATTCAGCAAACATGTCAACTTTAGATGAACGACCTCCACACCTTAGGGTCATTAACCAAAGTCCTACTTCAAGTAACCAAAATTAATGAAATTTGGATACAAAACTCAAGTCATGCTTAGAAATGACTTTGCAAAATTTCAAGCCAAGGAAATTTGCTTCGGCTACATGTCAGCTCGAGGGTCAATGACCTCTACCTAACCATGCACTGACCAAAATCCTACTTCTAAGAGGCCAAAGTTGATGAAAATTGAATCAGAGACTCAAAATGTGCTCAAAGTCAACTCATCAAAGGTTCAAATCAATTGAACATCGTTAGGATAGAAAACAAGTTGACTGCCAACAATACAAAAGGGACATAGACTTAGAACATGCAACAAATGAACCACTAGTCAGTTTCCTACTTCCACAAATTTAAATCATATGAAATTTGAATGGCTAATCTAAGATACTCCTGACTTCAATTCCTCTAAGTTCCAAGACAATCTGAGGTCATTTGGGCTTCAAACATCTAAAACAAGGACCCATATTCATGAAAAGTCAAAGGAAAGGGTTAACCAACTTCAAAAGGTCAAAACAAGCTAAAATTTCTATGACACACTCAAAATGGTGTTAGACTAAAATTTCTATGACATACTCAAGATGGTGTTAGAAAACATTCCTCCAAGTTTCATAAAGATCGGGTATCATTTGGGCCCTAAATTGAAGAAAATGGGTCACATAGGCAAAAAGGCCACAAATAGGCCTGTCAGTGGTCGTGGCCACAATCATGGACACCTATAAAGCGCCTATCGATGGTTTTTGGAGCTTATTTCACTTTATTTTGAATTGTAACTCCCTCACAACTATTGAGAACCATCCTAACTCCTTCTGAAACCTATAAAGGCACACTTGGGCTTTAAAAAAAGGGTTCAAGTAAGGTTTCCAAGTTTCCAATAAAGATTTAAAGGCTCCACGAGATTCCAACAAGCATCAAGTTTCCAAGCCCCCTCTGTTCTTCTTCATCTCACCAACTTAAGGTGAGAAATGGTTCTGGGGAAAAAGACATACATGTTTATAATGTAGAGAAATTGAGTTTCAAAGCCATTAAGTGCAAGGAAACTTTGATGGATGAAACTATGTTTTTTTTTTCCCACTTAAAGTGGCTTTAGGCTATCCTTAAGGTTGTGAATAAGCTTCTTTAGGTTTCATTTTGCTTGAAAATTATAGAATCAGAATGACAAAACTTGAGCCTCAGTTGCTCGTACAAAAGCACCATTTCCAGATTTACAAAAAAATGATCTGTAACAATAAACTGGTGACTACCAAAGATTGTAGACGATTCTACAACTGTATTCAACACTCTTGGTGATCATCCATTGCTCCAAAAGTCAAAAGGCACAAGTTTCAACACTTAGAAGGCACTACAAAGGCAAACAAAAATGAAACAAGCTTTGGGCCAACGTCATTATCCCCATATTTCCATTTTTTCTGCATTTTCCCACTTTTTCATGTAATTTTTTTAATTTTCCCAGTTTAGATCATATTTGAGACCACTGTTAAAAAAATCGGCCGATGCCGGTCTGTATCGGCCGATACGAACCGATATCGGCCGGTACCGAGACGATATTTTTATGTGTATCGGTCTCGGTACCGGTCTCGCCAAATATCACCAATTTATCGCGATATATCAGCCGCTTTTTCAATTTATCGGCAGAACCGATATGTCGGCCAATATTTTCAAAATATCGGCCGATAATATATATATATACCGTCTAACCCTAATTTTTCCCTCTTTCTCCCCCTCTATTCATCCTCCTCTACCCAAAGTCGGCCATCTTGCTGCTCCTCCTCCATTAGCCTCCAAAAGCATCACAAAATTATTTTTTTTGGGTGGATTTGGCTTATAAAAGTAAAGGAAATACATTTATAAGGTAAGTATATTAAATTTCTTTTTTTTAAATATTTGTTTAGTAGGAGCTTAGATGTGATCCATGATAATGATTCCACTTGTTTTATGTTATAGATTTACATGTTGTGATTTATGAGTGTGGATCTATTATTTAGTTTTTTAAAATATTAAGATTTTAACATTTATTAAGATTTAGAGTATTTTAATGTTAAGTATTATTTTTAATTTTATTAGTATGTAAAAATATGATTTTATGAAGCAAGTTTGATAGATTTAGTTGTAGAAGACATAGATCTACAAGATGTGGACATTTTATGTTTATTTATTTTTGGATTTTTAAATATTTTAATATTAAAATAAGATTTTTTGAGGATTTAATCACAAATTTGTTATTTTGTTGTATACTTCATGTATGATATGAATATGGTAAGTTTTCATTTTTTTTAAAACATTATGTAAATACTAAATAGTTTTATATTTTCAAAATTTATTTTCTTGTATGAAATAATAATTTAATATTTAAAACTAATATTTGAGGATAAAATTTTTTTAAAGTAAGCATAATCTTTGTAAACTTCATGTAGAATTACTTTTTTTTATTGTTCTTTAATGTAATTAGTTTTATATTTTTTAATTTATTTTTGGATTTTTTAAATTTTAGATTAAACTATTATATATTTAGATTTTCATTATAAGTATGATTTCCTAATTTTATATAATCATTGTATACTTCACATATGCTAATTTTTTATGGTTGCCTCATCATTTATGTGAATATGTAACATGTAAATATTTTTTATATTTCTGAATTTTTTTTTGGATTGTTAGAACATGGAATTAGAAAAATCAAATAATTAATGTATCATTTAAAATGTATCCTTTTGAGATTCCAATTACTTTTATATGAATGTATTAATTTCTTTGTTTTTATTATATTTTGGATCTTAGTTTAAATGTTATAAATTATGCCAATGTGTTCTTTTATTTTGAAGAGGCGAGATTAAAATGGTGCGTGACATTAATCCAGCATATATAGAACCATTGTGAAGAAGCGGGAAGCAAACACAAGATTAAATGTAATTATTGCTAAAATCATAAATAGATGGATAACTAGATTGAAGCAACATTTGGCTCATAGGCAAGGCCAAGTAGCAAAGTGTCCTCATGTACCAGCTAATGTGAAAAAAGAAATGCAAGAGTTGTTGGATGCAAGAAAACAGAAAAAGGTTGTCAGAGAGAAAAGAAAAGAGGAGGAATTTGAAGAATGTAGGGAAGAAGTTTTTGGGTCTAGGGAGGGAGATATTATTTCCTCTGATGATGATGAGGATCCAAATTTAAGCAAGGCTAGAAAAGAAAGTTTGAGGTCACTTCAGGAGGAAGAAGAAAGAAGAAGAATGCAGTATGAGGCAGTTATGAGAGGTGGCCAATATGATGAGGGTGGCTCATCTGGATCTAGGGGAGTGGGTTTGCGTCGAGCATTTAGTCAAAGACAACCCCGCCCAGTAGATATTGAGGATGATGATGAACCTTCTACACAGGCACCTCGTAGGCCAAGTGTAGTAGGTCCAATGGATCCATTTGCATTTAGAAAACCAACAGCCAAGCAACCCAGCATTGTAAAAGCATTAAAGGGAAAATTTAATAAAGCAAGAGATAATTTGATAAGAGCTACTGGAAAGTTCTTTTTAGATGCAGCTATTCCACCACATAAGGCAAACTCTCCTTATTTTACTACTATGTTAGATGCAGCAGCGGAACATGGTCCCGGTATAAAAGCACCCACCCCATATGAGATTGGTCATCTCTGTGTTAAAAAAGAATATGAGGAGTTACAACTCTGAGTGGAAACTTTTAAGAGGATTTGGAGAGAAAGGGGCTGCACACTAATGTGTGATGAGTGGACGACCCTCACAAAACGTCATCTCGTGAATTTTCTAGTTTATTGCCCTTTGGGAATAGTTTTTATCAAATCAGTTGATGCAACTGATTATGTTCAAGATGCTAGATACATCAATAAGTTTTTTAATGAAGTAATTAATGATATTGGGGCAGATTGTGTAGTTCAAGTTGTCACCGATATGCTGCAAACATGAAGCAAGCAGGACTGATGCTTATGCAGCAGAGGCCAAATATTTTTTGGTCACCATGTGCAGCACATTGCATAGATTTAATGCTTGAAGAAATTTCCAATGGAAAGGTCATGAAACAAGTGATTGAAAAGATGAAGAAAATAACTAATTTTTTCTACCAGTCTTATAGACTTGTTTCAATGATGAAGAAATTTACAAATAATCATGAACTACTACGGCCTGGCATTACTCGATTTGCTACCCACTTTATAGCTATTGAGAGTATTTACCAGTATAGAGGAGGGCTTCTCCAACTGATCAAATCAGATGAATAGCTGAATTCTAAGTGGGGAAAGCGGCCAACTCCCCTAGCAGAAGAAGTATGCAAGACCATTGAGTCCAATAAGATTTGGCCTCATGTTAAAAATTGCTTAAATGTTTTTGAGCTTCTAATAAAAGTTCTTTGATTGGTTGATGGTGATGATACGCCAACTATGGGCTTTTTACATGAGGCCATGGAGAGAGCAAAGATGGCTATTAAAGCAAACTGTAGATATTATACTAAACATTGGAAAATCATCGATAGCCGTTAGGAACGTCAATTGCATCATGACTTACACACTGCTGGTAAGTGGAGACTGATTTCTTATTGACTTTCATTATTATATTAAATTCTTTTTAATACATTACTCACGTAAATTTTTGCATTTAATAGATTACTTTCTCAATCCACAATTTCAATATGAATCTTTGGATCGAAATATAACTGATGAAATTGAGTGGGCATGAAAAATATTATTGAAAGACTAGCAAATGACGCCGATGAGGCTATTAGGGCAACAAACCAAGTAAGTAAATTAAAAAGTAGAGATCTTATATAATGTATGTTGTTTTCTTCAATTTAATTTATATCATTATTCATTCATAAGTCATAATAGTTGATATTGATAATTCTTTTTCTTCTTTAATGCTATTAGATCGATGTATATAATGAAAGAATGGAAAGTTTTGGCACCACCATTGCTCTAAGAGCTGTCACACAAACATATCCTGATAAGGATTGTATAATATAAATAGTAAATTATATTTTCATTATTTGAAAATTCAAAAATTGAATGTTTAATATGTAGTTCTTTTATTTTCAGCTGAATGGTGGTTAAATTATGGAGAGAGTGCTCTAGCATTAAGGACGATCGCAATTAAAGTTCTCAGTCAAACTACATCTTCGTCAAATTGCGAAAGAAATTGGAGCACCTTTGCTTTTATCCACACAAAAGTAAGGAATAAAATCACGATGGATAATTTGAACAAACTGGTCTACATTCACTATAACCTCAAGCTCCGCAGTCGAAATCGAAGAAGAAGAGCATTTGAGGATCAACAAGATTACTTCTGCCCAATTAATTTAGACTATATATTTTTAGCAGAAGATGATTTGTTAGGTGAGTGGCTAGAGGAGGCAGAAGAGCCATTATTAGATGGAGATCCAGAGCTAGCAGAAATGGTTGAGGACTTGACTGGAAGCAATTTGAGCCAATGAAAGCCTCTGAAAGATTACAAGAGATTAATTTGACACAACAACAGAGGGATACTATGGTTGATCCTACAGAAGTAAGAGGAAAGGAGGTGGTTGAGGAGAGTGAGTCAAGTATCTCTACATCTTTCTCATCAGCAGGAATTCCTCCTGATTTCCCTGGAACTGGCGGTCACTATGGAGATAATGAGCCACCAATGTATGAGACAGTTGAGCATTTTCCTGGTGTTACAGACTTAGATCCCATCGTGGTATGTAGGATATGTCTTACAAACTGAGACAAAGATTGGTAGTAGCATCGGTCAAGGAAAAGGGGAAGGTACTTCTGCAGGCAATGTTGGACAACGACAGGCTACGTATGGTCTGTATGGATACAACCCTCATTGGCCAACTCAATTGCCTTTAGCTCCACCGTTACAACCGTGGTATGAGCATGGACAAGGAATGATCCAACGTGAACCCCAACAAGCTATTTTTATTCCTCATGAATTTTTTAATTTAAATTTGGGCCCCCCAGTCATCTCAATCTACTGAGGATAGCTCATCATATTATGAAGGGATCTTCGCTCCTCAACAACAATATCAATATGGGCAAGGGTATGGGAGTGCAATGTAAGAGTTTGGATCATTTTATTATAACCAATACCAAAGAAGAAGAAATGATGATGATGATGATATTAAGCCTGGAAGACACTCCACTTGGAATTAGGGTATGTATTGATTCTCTCCAATTGCTTTATGATTTATTTTACTGTCATTATGTCATATGTTATGTTAATATTCATGTTCTTGAATTTTACAACTTGCTTAATAATTGAGTGATAAATTGATAGTTGATGAATGATGAATGATAATTGATGACTAATAAATAATGATTTATATACTATATAAGACACAAGTATAATTTACAAGTGTACAACACTACAAGTCTACGACCATTATATATAAATTAAAAATAAGTTGTATTCTCTAAAATTTCATACTAATAGATAGTTCATATTTTATAAGTCATAATTATGATTTTTATAAAAAAAATTACAATTTCGGACAAGACAGCGATACAGGATACTATAAGTTAGGGGGACCGATATTTTGATTTATATGTGTTACTAATGAAAAAAAAACATTGTTTTCCAGTATTTTCTAATATTTTAGATTTTTTGGATATTTTTTCAATTTTTTTTGGATTAAAAAAAATTCACACCGAGATGACCGCGACGGACCATGAACCGCGACCGATACCGACACCGTATCGGTTTTTTGGACCGACCGATACCGCGATTTTTATCCATGTCTGAGACCTAATGGAGGGGTTGTAATTTTTTAATACTTTAAACAACATGCATGTCCTAGGTCAGAGCATTGAACCCATGTAATTAAAGAGAATTTAATGATAATCTGTAGTTATTTTCCATATTTCTACGCACTTGAATGTGTCAATGTTGGACCTGATTCTATTGCATTCATCATCATTTTCCTTGCTTTTATTAATTTTGGATTTCTGTTTTCCTTTATTAAGTAGTGGTGTAGCATTAGAATATTTCTAGTTTTAGTTGTTTGGGCCCTAGATAGTCCGGTTTTGTCAATTCGAGATTGCATCAATTGGTGTCAAAACAAATCGATTTTACGATTTCTGTTGTGAATCTATCTCCTTGATAATGCCTCCGTGAAGTGTTCATGGTTGTAGGCCAGAGGTTAAGAGTGATGCAGCTCATAAACCATATCCAAGAAAATTTGAGATTCTAGAAAATAAGAATGCAAGTTGAATAGTTGACCCAATGCCTAGAGCATCTGGAGCGTTCGAATTATCATGAGGATTTTAACGATGAATCGGATGCCAAAGAATTTATTAGTCCACTCCATAGTCGGTCTTCGGTGAGAAGACGGCGGCATATGGAACATCATGAAGATAAATCAGATGAAGCCTTATATCATGGTGATGAAGAAGATTCAATTTATGATTACAAATCGAATGCTGGTAGTTGTTATGATTTTCCAGTTTACGATGATAGATTGGCTGATGATTGTGATTTTAAAGATCTTATATATGATGATGAATCAGATGAGAATCTTGATGCATCAATTTGGGATGTACATGAAGATGATGTTACCCATGATCAAGTCTTCAAAACTTCTCAACATAGTGGTCTTGCTAAGGAAATTATCTATGTTGAGTATCAAGATTATGAGGAAGATTCTCCAATTGTCAATGATAAGTAGATTCATGTATTGGATGGTGTAGATTCAGCGGACGATGCATTAGAGGGTGTTAATGTGACAGATCAGATCTTAGAGGATGGTGAAGTGATTGGTTATACATTGAATTTGTAGATATCAAATATGCCCACAACATATTACATTGATAAGTTTTTAGAAGGGATCTAATGTCGAGATCTATTAAAGATTGAGTTGCAAGTACACATAGATTGTAACAGTCCATCATCTAAGTTGGGCCTTGATATATTTGCACATATACAAGTGGATTTGACACTTGATTGGCAACCACAAAGAAGTGTTGTAAAAAGTGAAAGCATCATTACAGAGATGCAAACTCGAAAACAAGTTCTTTCCAACTAGGAGAGAAAGATGTAGGGTTGAATGATCAGGGTTGAATTTTGATCATAAGTTTGAATTGGTTAATGCCTTCATGGAGCAATTCAAGCATCTTAAGAAGGCCCGTAAGGGTCCTGACAAGTTTTAATTGAGAAACTTGGGCCCAAATAGCTTGCTATTATGTTTAAATATTAATTTCAAGGGATTGCTTGAAGAAATCTAGTTTCAGAGGATGCTTAAATATAATAGTAAACATCAGGGACTGTTTTGCAATATTTAGAATAATTCATTACAGAAACAAAACATCTCCCATCACTGTTTTTGGGCCTACTGTTTGGTGGGTCAAATTGGAACCAACCCACATGAGATTAGTATCAAAAGGTTTGCCCATGAGTGCTATTTAGGATCATTGGGCGCTGACTTTCAAAGCATGGCCCATTTGGGCCACAAATCAAATCCACTGCAAGATGTCTAAAATGACACAGATTTTGAAAATCTAAGAAATCCTTTATTTTTTTCTAGGGTTTTTTAGTAGTTTCTTGTTTAGATAGTTTGTGTTAGATTTATATTTGTTGTAGGATTTTATTATGGTAAGAGTTCTAGGGTTTTAGAGATGATTTTTAGCATTATATAAGGCTGTTATGGTCGTCATTACTGTAGCGGCTATAGTACACTTTTCGGAAAACTTCAATAAGGCATTGTTTTGCTTTATTTTTCCTCTCTCTTGTCTCATGTTGATGCTGGAAGATTGAGAAGGCTCTTACAAGGTGTGTTTAGTATTTTTCTTGGCACTGTTCCTTGCTTTTATCAATTCTAGATTTATGTTTTCCTCTATTGCATAGTGGTGTAGCTTTGGAATATTTCTGATTTTGTTTGTTTGTGCCTTAGATAGTTTGGTTTGTCAAATCGGGACTGCGTCACCACCATTCAAAGGCAATTGCCTCATTAAAAACTTGCAAAGGAAAAAAAAAACCAAAGAAAAAAAAATCCAAAGCGAAGGAAAAAGAATACAATATTCTACAGGATCAATTACTCACCCTGATAGCAATAACTGTTACATTGTTTGATGATAGACTCTACACATACCAATCTCATATACAACTTTTGGAATGTTGATTTTTGTAATAATTTGGTAAATAAATCAGCCAGGTTTTTACTTAAATTACTTGCTTGAGTTCAATCGCACTGATTTTATGTAGCTCATGTGTAAAGAAGAACTTTGGTGCAACGTGCTTCGTCTTTTCACTTTTAATGTACCCATTTTTAATTTGTTAAATACATGCCTCATTATCTTCATAAATAATACTTTGGGTACCTGTACAAGGATGAATCAAAGATGTTAACTACACACATTCGCTACTAACTTCATAGAAGGTTGAAATCTCAGCATACTTAGAAAATTAGCTACTAAAGTCTATTTAGTATAATACCAACAAATTGTGGTATTACCATTAAGGAACACATAACTTGTCTGTGATCGACCCTTATAAGGATCAGAGAGATTTTCTGAATCTGCATATCCTACAAAATTTGAATCTTTATAACTATAAGAATAAAACAGATGTAAATATCGTATGATTTGTTTGATACCAATCTAGTACCACTAAGTTGGTGAAAACTATATATGACAAGCATATTTATAAAGGATGAAATATCCTAGTAGAATTTCTCTTAATTTGCAAGCCGAAACAAAATTCTCCTATAAATAGTCTAGTTTTCTCGAGCACTTCTGGAGTCCCGATTAGATTTATGTCATCTACAAAAACTTCTACCATTGTAAATCGTTTAAAAAATTTTTCGAAGATACATAGGCAAATTAGATTGTTTTCATACTTTTCCTTAAATAAACATTTATGAAGACAATTGTATTATATTCTTTTGGAATGCTTCATGCAGTACAATAAACGTCTTAATTATATTGAGTACATACTCTTTGAATTAACTTCAAGGAAAGCAAATTCTTCTGAGATTTTCATATATATGTTTGCGTATATTTCTAATGTAAGGTTTCTACAAGAAACCTTGTATCACAAGTCTTGCTTTATATTTAATAATTTCACTCATTTTCCTTATAAACACCTATTTGTAACCTACAGGGTGAACAACTTTTGGGGTTTATTCTATAGGTCCAGATACACTGCGTCTATTAAGAGACTTTAACTCTTCTTTGATGGCATTTTTTCATTTTGGTTAATATTTTTTCTGTTGACATTCATTTATAGTGCATGGTTCTGTTGACATTCATTTATAGTGCATGGTTCTATGTCCCGATCATCATCGTTATTTTCCCTTAATATTTGTGTAGATACTGCATATGCAAATACGTTATCAATGAAAATTTCCTTTCTATCTCATCTCTCTCTTAAATAATTACAAAATGTAAGTATCTTTTCATTATCGGGTACCCTTGCCTCTTTAGGGTCTTTTAGAGTTTCTTCGGGACTCATGTCTCTTCCTGGACATTAACTTTTTCATAAATTTTAGAGATTGGATTTTGTCATAACCACTTCTTAAGTGAAATGGTGTACCTCTTCAGGAGTATGATTGGAATATAATTACTCATTTCTCTTCTTTTGGAGAGCTGAGTCCTTGGAACCTATAAGTCTGCCATGCTTTTGGTGTATAATAGATTTATTTGCTACCATATTCAGATTTTTTAATCTTACAGAGACATTAATTCGTATTTTTCCTACAAGGACATTAATTCTTATAGGTGTGTTCAATGATGGTATATATGATATAGTCATTTTTGCTACATCATTAAAAGTATTCGAGAATCCGTTGTAATTAAGTGCACAATTCTCCGTACTTCATTCACATAGTGAAGTACATAGATCTAAATGAGATAGAGATAGTATTCCACGTTAATTATCGCCATTCTTTAAGAATAGGTTATTCTATTAGAATAAGGTGCTCTTCCAGAACTCTCTTATCTCCCCCTGATGGCAGTAAAATTATCTCATCAAGATAACAATCGGAGAAACGAGCAGTAAATACATCTTCCGTCATTAGTTCTAAATATCTAATAATTTAGGGTGAATCATAATCAACATAGATTCCTAATCTACGTTGAGGGTTCATGATGGTCACGAACCTACAATATTCAGACTTATAGATCTAATAGGATGCTTAGGGAAGTGTATTCTAGGCTTAATAGTTTATGTTAATGGGCGGGCAAAAGCTAAAAAAATGGGCAAACATCCAACCAACTAGTGGAGGCATTAATCAAAACCATAAAATACATAAAAAGGATGGTCAATTGATGGTACTTTAAGGAGCACCCAAAAGAGTTATCAATGATTTGCTCTAACATAGTAACTCTAGAGTAACCTAACCTATCATGCCAAAGTATTAAAGCTTTAGGATCACTAAGCCCCGAGTTTATTTTAAGCGTCTGGCTTGACTTTGCCTTTTATTTATAATCGAATGTGATTCAATATTCAAGATTATTTATATCGAATCACATTATTTATAATTTGCTTTAACATAGTAGCCCTAGAGTAACCAAGATATCATGCCAAAGTATTAAAGCCTTAGGATCACTAAGCCCCGAGCTTATTTTAAGCTTCTGGCTTGACTTTATCTTTTATTTATAATCGAATGTGACTCGATATTAGAGATTATCTTGTGATATAGTCCTGAGGTCTAAGGATAATGCACTTAGTTTTTCTAGTATCAGCTTTTGGCTATCAATACTAGTAATGATGTATACATATTTTGTATTATTCGTACTTATAGGTTTTATATGTGGTACCCATTCATCTTGATGTTTTTGATGTTAAGCAAGTTTCTTCGAGAACTGTTAAAAAATAATGCATCTTTAATGCATATGTGGTTACCATTTAGTAATATTGTGTGAACTTTTTCAATGCATTCAAGTATTTGTATAGATCTAGCTATGATTGATATCTTGTGTGAATTAAACATTGACTCTATGAAAAACTTCTGGTTTTTCGATATAATGTATTTTGTGGCACTATCTACTGAATAGATATTATCCTCAATTTTATACATTCCATGATTCATACTGCAAGAAATAATAAACTCACATGACTATTTAGTTGCATAACAAAAATAAAATTGAGAATAGCTAAACAATTCACCATTCAAAAAAAATATAGTGTGCAGATATAAGATACGGGGGATAAAAGAAAACGTTCCAATTGCCAACAAAATATCTAAAAACTAAACTTAATATTCAAATTCAGAATAGTAATTGTAAGTTTTCTTGACCATACTTGGTGGTTATCCTAATTTGGAAAAAATACCTTGTTAATCATCTCTCTCGAGATGTTATTTGCATATTTACTAGAGGAACTATTATGTCTACCTTTTTTGGAGGGATTTTGTTTAACAAATTGAGCATTTATTTTAAGAATTTGGTGGCATGTCATCTTCTGGCGATCATACTTATCCACTAGGGATAAAATGGTGTAAAAAATTAGGACTTATGTCATATCTTTTGGGGATATCGTTTTTCCCTCATTGATGACATCACCAAGCTTTTTTCGAGTATGTAGAGATTGATTCAATAATAACAATCATAAAAAAAAAAAACTTCAGGTTCTCAATATCAAATGACAAAATATTATAAAAAATTGACCAATTAAAAGTTAAAACGTAGGGTTCTTAACTTAAAATCATAACTTCTGGTCTTGTTAAGACTTTAAGCTTAAGTTAGAATTTTAAGTTCTTACCTATGAATCAGAACTTCTAGTTTTGTTAATGCTTCAGGTATGAATCAAAGTTTCTGGTTCTGTCAAAAACTTTAAGTTTGAATCAAAACTTCTTGTTTTGTCAAATCTTCAAGTTTAAATTAGAACTTTCAGTTTTTTCAAAACTTTATTTGAATTAGAACTTTTAATTCTGTCAAGACTCCAAGCTTGATTTTATAGACTAGTATTGATTAGTTTTATTTCTAGACCTAAACATCAAACTTCAAGTTTGAATAGAAATATGAATCTCTGGATTCATATTGTGAATTTGAGAACTTCTAATTTTATATTAGAATAACTCACTGATCTTCTAGTCCGGATTAGAAAGAACTTCTTGTTCTTATGTAAATGTATGAAATTTTAGCTTCGGGTTATTATAGAGCTGTTGTTTCGTTTCATGATTCATTGATCTTATCTTGATCTATAACACTCCGGCCCAGCTTAAACCGGTTTGATATCTAATTAACCCTCTTTGTGGTTATTGTTCAGTGGATTAGTTTTGTGAATGTTGTTTTATTGTTTTGAATTCTGTTTCGGGTTATGGATAGGTAGTTGGGTTGAGTTTGACTTGGTTTAAGTAGACATGAGCCCTTTTTCGTAATTTTGGATTTTGTCGAATGTTGTCAATCATGCATCATCTTGGTGTCAACACGTGTATTTCATCGAGCTCGTTAACTTCCGTAACTGACTCGCGCGCAAATGACTTCATTTGCTTCTGTTGGACAATTATTTGACTCGAATTGTTAATATCTTGAACTTGTAGACTTTCTTACAAAATGGTTAAATACTTATCTTATAAGTCAAATGCATGCATCGATCTTCTTCACTTCCACGTTTCTTCTTCTCTTTCTCTTTTCTGTTCTTCATTTCTTCATTTCCTTCTTTCTTCTCCAACAAGTTAAGGCAAAAAGGGAATTCATCTTTTATGAGTTTGGAGGTAAGGCTTTAAGTCATCACACACACTCTCTCTATCTATGTCTCTTACAGTCTTCTCCTCTTGCATGGCATGCACTCAACGTCTCTCTCTTTCTCTTCTTGCATGCATGACGGGTAAAATTGCATTTAGACGGCGGATTTTGAGCTCTAGGACAACTATTCACGTGTAAAAGCTCATTTAAGGCAAGTATAAGCACAACATGGATGAACACTTGTTGGTAATGATTTGATTGTTTTTATTCTTGTTGTTCTTGCATGGTTTGATGATCTACAGCCCTTATGTGTTATATTGGACATGTTGTTATTCCTGCTTTCATGATGTCCCAAATTCTAGTTTTCTGTAACAGGTTCGGACGTTCAGTTTCTGAAACTTACGGCTAAGCCATAAGATTTTACAACTCAGATTCTAGAGAGTTGCAAAACTGGGATTTCTCTATAATGAGGCTACGGCTAAGCTGTAAATTGCAATACGGCTAAGCCGTGACCCAGCCGTAGTTCTATTTATGGTTGGATTTTTAAAGAATTGAAATTTTAGAAGACCTTCTACAGTCCAACCCTATCCAAACCGTGAAATGTGCTACGGCAAAGCCGTACCCTAGCTATAGAACAAAACAGGGTTGAGCCATAGAACAAAATGAAGCTAAGCTGTAAATATGGATGAACAGTAAGGGGAACCACGGCTAAGTCATAGTGCATATTACGGCTAAGCCGTAAGATGTCTACGGCTAAACCATAAGTTCACCAGCAGCGTAGCCGTATAACCACTAAAAAATTAATAAAAAGGATAGGTTCAATAAGAGACCTGGTAGGGCTTTCGATCTAGGATGTTGGTAACCTGAACTTACCCAATGGAATGTAAGAATCGCATGAAGGGTCTCTAGGGCTGTGACTCATTCATGTGCATTGTCCATTTGTCAAGCACCTCCCCATGGGTGTTTGTTTGAGGGACTTCGATACACGTTTATTGATACATTGCAATACTTATGAAATGAACAACTGTGTATCGAATAACTTAAAATTACATCATCATGCACAATTAGAAACATTGGGCAACTAGCTTAGGATTGGCTAGTAAACAATCTTGATTCATAGTAATAACTTGACTTGCATTGCATATTGCTTTTGATTATTGGCTTCTATACTCTTATTCTTGTTTTGACTTGTAATTGTTCGCCTGTAATGATATTGCAAGACTTGAGTTTAGTGATTGCTTCTCGTGTGATGCACACACTGTATTGCTTGCTTGTGATATAACATGTACCGTACTGTACTGCACTGCCTAACCGACCGACTGACATTAATTGACGTGCATCATATGACATGACTGATCTTGTATGTCTAGCTCACTTAGCCTCAGCCTCAGGATACCTAATGGGGTTGACTATGGCGTAGCCTGTTGTTGCTTCTGCAGAGTACTCCTGTCCTACGATTCCGGACCTCAAGAACCAGAGACCCATTCGTACCTTGGCCCGGTCGATGGTATTCTCGTCCTAACTGCTCTCGATAAGGAGAATTGGTAAATGTAGTAGCCACCTGGCCAGTTTATTATTTTATGATTTTGATAGCATGCTTTACTCTTATGCATAATTTGCCTAGTAACCGAAATTAAATTCAATGCAATCTATTCTGCTTTATTCTACTAGATATAACGCGTGTTAACTTATTGCAACTTATGCTTGGCTAAGTCGTCGTACTCATTAGTTGTTCTTGGTGTTGCATGTTCAGATCCCTCTACTGAACCCTCGTCGGTCGATCAGACTCTAGGAGAAATCCGGGAGACCCAGTTAGGGTTAGAGGAGTGGATTTGATCCCTCTCTTGGAGAGCGGTTCTACGTGACATTAGTTTCTTGTCTTCTGTTCTATACCAGGGACCTTGGCTTGACATGTGCATATTGTATTTTGATATCAAGAAACTCTATCTTATTTTGATTGTACATAATGTAATGAATGTCATTTTATTAATCCTGTATTAGTGTGTATCCTTTACCTTGCCTGCCATGATACTTACAGATTCCGCGTACACCTTGTTGTACGTGTGAATATCCCTTGTGTGTGTATACTTAGACCAAGTCTAGGTGTGCGCGCATGGGAATACGTGTGTCACCGATTAGGCTTTTGCTAACTCCCGATTTCTGGGCTCGGGTTGTGACATGATCTCCCTTCGATAAGAGAAAATGAATCATTCATTACTCGAACGAAAATTATAAATACTTGTAAATCTCAAAAGAATAAAAGTAAAGACTTGCATATAATTATAATAACAAAAGATCATAAAATAAGAGAACTATATTTAATCGTTGAATAGTCCTCCTTTTGTCGCCAGTGTGTAATTAGCAAAATCTATATGGAACATAAATAGGGTGACTTATTTGGGAGCTCCAAAATTAAAAGAGAAAGAATCTCAAGTGCTTATCATGTCCTCAAATATAAGTTTTACAACTATAAAGGAGAGAACTAAATCGAGAATTCTAAAATCATAAAGGACCCTAATTAGAATTATTGGGCCTTACACAATATCTTAATAGTAACATTCCATATATGAAGTGGGGAATCAGTCTCGGCAATCCATATTCTTCAACCCAATTGAGGTAACAGATGGTTATATCACTGATTGCTAGTTTTCTACATGTGTTCTTAAAGAATAAGCATAACAACGTCTTTGCTCAAATTTATATAAAATCCCAAGAACTATTTTGAAAATTCAAAGCCTATACTCATTCTAATTAATTTTAATTAAAGAGTGTTTAGATATCACTTAATGTATTTGAAGAAAATACCACCCTTATTCTGAGCCATTAGATCAAATTCTTCTTGCTTGTTAGTGCATATATCTGGTTGCAAGGATTTCATAGCCACAAAGGGATCGTCGATTTGACTTTGTCGGCACATGTGCCGAAGTGACAACAATCGTTGTTCGTGCAACCTTCGTCAGATGGGTCACTGCTTGGCTAAGTCGGCTCTGAGCCAATTGCACTTTCTTCTTCTTCTTTTTTTTCTCGTTCTTCTTAATGTAAAAGTAAGAAAAAAAATCCAAAAATGAGATGGTTTAAGTTCTTTGCACTTAAAGAAAATGACGTTTGGATATACTATGACTTCACTTTTATCCTTTTCTCAAGAAAAGTCAACAAAAGTTGCTTTGCTCTTCCTCATGTTTTGTGATCATCTTCTTTCTTCTTCAAGTTGTAAAAGGAACAAAGCGAGACCCGGGGCTATGAAAATCCTAGATCTACAATAGTTAACATTGCTTCTAAAAAATCATGCTGATAACTTTTTGTAAAATAAGAGAATCAAAGAAAGAAAAGAATAACAAGGAATAGAGAGAGATCTTTTTCTTATTGAGAGATGTGTACATAATAAGAGGGGAAGATGATCTTATTTATAGAATAAGATTGCTTTTTCCCCAAGCAACCTAATATGGTAGGACTCTAATCCTAAGTGCTCTTCTTATCTTATGTTGGTCCCAATATAGGTATCCATCTATGATAATACATTTTATAACAAAGCCCTATTTTGAAAGTTTCCCTTTTCTTTAATTGAATGTGAATGAGCTTCATCATACACATATGGGCCATATTAGAGATACAAGTGCAGTTGTGATTATTGGCAAAAGCTTTCAATCTGGCATTGGAGGAAGAGCCTAGTCTTCTTATTCACACTTGTAGATGTGGTTGGTCACTCCTAGGGTTGAGGCATTTTGTTGGTTAGCTGTGATACGTAAGGTTTTAATGGTTGATAATTTAAGGAGGGGAGGATTAACTTCTAATTCTAACAGATTTCCAGATGCTTATGTGATGTGTGGTGAGGGGTTTGTAATACATCTTTTTTATCATTGCATGGTGGTGATACCATTTTGAGTAACTTTATTGGGAGATACGGTATTGCTTGGTGTTGCTCGAAGAGTATTGAGGAGGTGGCAAAGTAATCCTTTGTAGGTATTTGGTTGGGTGTGGTTGCTTCTGGTGGTTAATCTTGTTTGCTCTTTTATGGTCTATGTGGAAGAAAAGAAATGAGAGGATCCTTAAGAGGTCTCCGTCTTCAGCAACTCTTTTGATTTCTAAAGACACTTTGAGGATTGTGAAATGGGCTATGGTTAGAAATGAGTTTTTCAATGGCAACTTAAATGACATTATTTTGAATTGGAAAACATAGATAGGGTGTTGCCCTCTTACGAGAGGAGATCCATCTCTTGGTATCCCCCTCCTTTTGGGGTGTCAAAGTTCAATGTTGGTGGAACTTTGAGAGGCAAACTAAGGTCAACTGGAATTGAAGGAGTGCTTCGCAATAGTAAGGGTGTTTAACTAGAGACTATTTATTAGGAATTTCAATCCATTCTAACAAAACTAGATAGTAATCAGCTAGCATCAATATTTTCTTTTGCCATAAGGTTAGATCTACTAACTCTATGGCGGATGCATTAGTTGAGCAAGGGGTTGAGAGATTATCTCGTTGGGTGGGTGTATTATGTAATTAAGATTGGGGATGGTATAATGACTTGTACTTTTCTCTTTCCTTTATTCTTTTGTGTTTTTTTATCTTCGGTTTCTCTTTCTTTTTTTTTCTTTTTTTTAATAAGCTTTTTTGTTACCATAAAAGAGGATGTAAGTATAAATTAAGTATCACAAATTAATTTATATTTATTGACTCATTGTGTCAAAAATTGTGCACCCTTCCAACCCCTTTATTCACAATACAGTTTCATCTTTAACTACATTTGAATCCGTAGTCATTGGACTAATGCGATCGTCCAATCAATAAATTTTCATACCATCCTGTTCTTTTATTTTTCTGTTTTTATTTTCTTTAATTTCCATTTGGTTTCTAGTAATTAAAATAAAAGGCCACAGTATCATTTGACAAGTTTTTTTTTTTAATGTCTATAATCTGACTTATTCAAATATACAAATTTTTGCTTTAGATGGTTGATAGCATTTATTTATACGTATAATTCAATCAACCTTCTGACTATTTACCTCTGTTTCAAAAAGTAACTCCATGGTATCTTTTCTCAGACACTGTTGGCTCCTTTTTCCATAAGTTTGCCTATATAGAACCTTTAGAGGATTTTACCAAAAAAATCCTTTTAAACTCCTTATAGATAAAACATGACCTAAAATATATGTAACCATCGCAGTGGTCCTATAGGCCTTTTTTTTATTTTCATTTTTTGTTGTTTTGCTGAGCCGCGATATCCCTTTTTACTCGCATATATGAGCTTCTTTTTCCTCATCCTCCTTCCTCATCCTCCTTCCTCTTTCCTCCACCTCCTTTATAATAAATAGAACCTTATAATTTCAGTATTTTGTATATAGCCATCAGCATTTTTATTTTAATGCATTCGAATATCTCCTAACCCAGTAGTCCTAATGAAAATAGGAACCACATAGGTTTGTGTTGAGTTTTTTACATTCCAATACGCTAACTAATAACTTAATCGGTTGAGATAACAGAGACAAACCAGAGGAACCAAATCCTCCACTATTTCTCGACTAAGAATAAAATGAAAAGGTAAAGGACAAAGTTCCTTGGAGAATGAACATTTAGAAAGAGAAATGATTCATGCACATTTAGGAGTTATTTGACAAATTGGCAATTGAAGTGGGCCCATTCTCCAAGGAACTTTGTCCTTTACCTTTTCATTTTATTCATGATGGAGAAATAGTGGAGGATTTGGTTCCTCTGGTTTGTCTCTATTATCTCAGCCGATTAAGCCATTAGTTAGCGTATTGGAATGGCAAAAACTCAACACAAACCTATGTGGTTCCTATTCTCATTAAGACTATTTGGTTAGGAGATATTCGAATGCATTAAAATAAAAATGCTGATGGCTATATACAAAATACTAAAATTATAAGGTTCTATTTATTAAAAAGGGGGAGGAGGAAGAAGAAGCTCGTATATGCGAGTGAGAGGGGATATCGCGGTTTAACAAAAAAAAAAAAAAACGAAAAGGGCCTATGGCACCACTGCGATGGTTTCATATATTTTAGGTCATTTTTTATCTATAAAGAGTCTAAAGGATTTTTTTGGGTAAAATTCTCTAACCTTTATGAACTAACAAGTAATATGCCTGCCCTATTTTCACTTTACAACAAATTTGTTTTTACTACATTTACTATGCGACAACTGTGCTCAATTAGGATGGAAAGTTTGCCTTCTTTAATTAAATTAGACATTCCAAGGAGTCTATTTCTAAAAAAGCCTAATTGAAGTAGCTCAATTTCAAACTTACTGATTTGAATAAGCTCAATTTTAAATGGATATAGACTTGGCAAGCGCGCCCTAAGACTATCCGGTGTAATACAACTAATAATAAAACAAAAAAAAAGTGATGCACACGACTTCCAAAACAATTTGGATCATTTGACTACTTCGTTATGGAATGCTTGGAAACTCATGATAGATGTTGATGGCACCATAATTCACCATGATCACTGGACAAAAGGAGAATCATTTGCATCTTCACCTTTCCACTTAATTTTTCACTTCCAACACTACTAACCAAAAATATATTGCTGATTACCAAAAAAAATAATAAGAATAGAAAAAAAAAAAACGAAAAGGCATCGCTTAGAAGTCCTCAGCGTAAAATATATGAAAGAAATGGGCAGGTTAGATTTCTCGCTAAGCCCATAAAATGGGTACCAAAACCTCTATGCATTGGGTTATACAGCTCAATTTGGGCAAAATATAAACATATGAAGTCGGTTTTATGGTTAACGTAGATTGATCATGTTTGAAAAAATCATGTGAATTGACAGCCCTAGCTCCTAGTCTAGAGATATCTAGATTATTATAATCATCATCAAAGCATTGTTTTTGTATTTATCCTTTATATTATCATGTATAATACTCTGTTATACTTTGCAACTCATTCTTTTCTAAGTCAAGTTCTCTCAATAATTTAAGCTCTCCATCATATCTGCCTCTCAATAATTAGAAACTCTCTAATTCCTTTGGTTCAAGTTATAGTTCTCTCCACAAAGAGATGGAAGGAGACTACAAAGTCTGCAATTCAGCTATAGAAATGTAACAAGCTTGTATGCTAATCTAAACCACTTGAAAAACATGTTTCATGAGACCTTGTTAATCATTCAATTTTGGTAGTCATTTTTGGTAACCCAGCTGAGGGTTAGTATCTACTAACTTACACATGCAACATAATGAGACTCACACATGTGTGAGAACACTGATACAACTCAGACATGCGAGGTAATGGGCCTCGCATATGTGAGGACACCGACACAATTCACACGTGCGAGGTAATGGGAACTCGCACATGTGAGGGCATCGATACAAACTCGCACATGCGAAGTAATATGGACTTGCACATATGATGCAAAGAAAACACAATTGAAGAAAACACATGATAGTGTTAGTTGGGCTTTTTTATCTTACGTTCTGCAGAAGATGGGCTTCCCTGACTTCTTTATAAGTTGGATTATGGCTTGTGTTAAGAATCCCTACTACTCGGTCTTAGTGAATGGTCAACTTGAAGGATTTTTTCCAGGCAAGCGAGGGCTTAGACAAGATTGTCCTCTCTCCCCTTTCCTATTCACTTTGGCTATGGAATTCTTTTCTACTCAGGTGAATACTCTTGTGAGAACGAAGATTATCCCTTCACCTTATTGCAAATGGGGCCATTTGTTTCTCACTTGCTTTTTACTAATGATGTGATCTTTTTTAGCCTGAGCACTCCTAAAACTGCCGAGCACATTAAAGATTTCCTGGAACAATTTCATCACATGTTAGGCTTAAAGGTAAACTGGGATAAGAGTCTTATCTTCTTCTCCAATACCCCTGCTGATGTGAAACAAACCATCATAAATACTCTTCACATAGAAGAAGGAAAGTTCCCTTTTCGGTATCTCGGGGTGCCTTTGTTTATGAAAAGCTGTCTTTTTTGGAGTGCATCCCCCTTCTGGAAAAGTTCCATCAAAAGCTTGCAGGATGGAGAGCAAAGGTCTTATCTTTTGCGGGGAGGGTTGAACTCCTAAAGTCATCTTTATCTACTCTTTTAATGCATTGGGTAAATGTGTTCCAACTGCCTATGTCTCTCCTAGACACTTTTGATAAGCTCATAAGAAAATTTTTCTGAAATGACTGGTCTCCACACCCTTTTTGCCCTATTGCTTGGAATACTATATGCTCTTCTAAGACCAAAGGTGGCCTAGGTATTTTGCCTCTGAGAAAGATGAATGAAGCAGGCCTCCTTCACCAATTGTGGAATGTTGCGGCATCAAAAGATAATTGCCGGATTCGGTGGGTTTAGGTTAAATACCTTAAGCAGCGTTCCTTTTAGGAGGTCCATATCCCTATGACTGCCTCCTGGTGGTGGAAATCTATTCTTCAGTTGAGAGAGAGCAAGCTAAGCCATATATTAGACACCTAATTGGAAATGGGTCCAACACTTTCTTCTGGCATGACCCTTGGCTCCCAGCAGGTCCTCTTACATCTCTTACATCCAGTACAGCTTTTTCAGACCTGGGCTTTGGTAAAAATATTAAAGTTCATCACTTTGTGGGTTTAAATGGCTGGTGTATGCCTTCAGTTATGCTTCAGACTCAAAACCACATTACTCAGCTTATTCATCAGATGCCACCTCCTGAGATTTCCTTAAATGATGAAGTTGTCTGGACTTGTTAAGAGTCAGGGATTTTTTCCTTTGCCTCTGCCATACAGTAGGTCTCCTCTCATTTAGCTCTCCCTGACGTTCAGTGGGATCCTCTTATTTAGTTTAAGGGCCATATTCCGAAACATTCAATATGTGCATGGATGTGCCTCTTGGGAAAGCTAAAAACAAGAATGTTCTTGCAGCCCGGGGGAATTCAATGTGATCTGAACTGTGTTCTTTGTGATGCGGATAGGAAGGATTTAGAACACTTACTTCTCCACTATCCTTTTTCTCAACAGATTTGGAATGGCTTGCTTTTGAGAGTGGGGCTTCACCCTCCCCACCCTTGCCCTCTGCTTGATAGAATCAGCTACACAATCTCTGCTTTGCAAGGTATTTCTGCTAGAGTGGACTGTTTGGCTCACCTCATCTTCCCAACCTTTGCTTTGACTTTGTGGAAAGAAAGGAATATGAGGATCTTTCACTAGCTTTATCGGAGGCCATACTATCTCCTACCGGATATAATTCAACAAATTCAAAACATCATGCTCTACTTGCACTCTTACCGTCCTTCCCCTTTTCAACAATGGTGGAACTTCCCACCGGAACCTACTCCTAACCTCTTGTACCATGGAAGACATCCAGCCATTGCCGTTGGTTGGAGAATTTCTCTCCTCCAAATGCCGAATGTGGGAATAGGGGTTCTTTGGAACCCCTCTAGATGTCCTGTTTCAGCTTTCCTGCAGTCGGATGATTGCTATCCTACCAGCATTTTGGACCTTATCCAGAATACGTTGCAGCATTCCTTAAATTAAGTCTACTTTGAGGTAGAAGGAAGTATTTCTGAAGCTCTCCATTATCCAGATCGATCCCTTTGGCGTGCTCGCTTTATTTATAGGAAGATTGCCAAGATGCTTAAGGAGTTTGACACTTGCACTTTTGCTGGGCTTTCAACTCTTGCAAGGAGACTAGCGAAAAAGATCATGCTGTGCCACTCCCCCCAAGAAGCTTTCATTTCTATGATTGTGCCTCTCTTTTAGACGGCTGACTGCCGTGCTCGCTGGTTCTTCCTTTGAGCTCTACCCAGTTGTGGGTGGGAGGCTCCTATTTCTTGTTTTATTTTCTTTGGTCTCTTTCTCTTTTTGGGTCTTCTTTTTTGGAGCCTTAGTGGTTGTGTAAAGGTTTTGTTCTCTTCATATGAAATACTAATCTTTCCAAAAAAAAAAAAAAAAACACAATTCATTTATGTGAAGTGATAAAAACTCACATATGCACTGATGGGGGATGCCATGTTAAAGACGCTAAAGACAAACATTGAACAATTAACTTTTAGTCTACAATACAAACTAGGGATAGCCTAGTTGGTTGAGTATCTTACTTCTCACCAACCAACCAAAGGTTAGATCCTTGGGTTCTCCATTTGCAGACATTCTCTCCATGTCTCAGCAGGTGGTTTTCTCTCCATGGCTGGAGTTAATTAGACTCCTGCCTTTCTTAGGTCTATGATGCACTGAGCCCCCTCCTATAGCGGCCGATAACCAAATAATAATAATAATAATTATTATACTAATAAGATGTCATGACCCGAGCCCAGAAATTGGGGGTTAGAGAAAACCTAACCAATGACACACGTACTCCCGTGCATGTACACCTAGACCTCGCCCAAATGTACACACACAAGGGATCAATCACATGTGCAAACAAGTGTACGCGGAAGCTGTAAGTATTAAGGCATACCACAAGATAATAAAAGACACAATGATTATAAAAGATTGGACTGATTACAACAATGTACAACAAAATAGAGAGACTAGTCCACAAAATCAAAATACAGATGTAAATCAGACCCAAAAATACAATCTACAGAAAAATATCCCAGATAAGATCAGACATAATGGAGGGGAGAACAAAATGATGCTAATCGCTCTCAGAAGAATGGATCAAGTCCACTCTTCTACGTCGGAGGGGGCCTCGCGAGCCTCTCCTGGAGTCGGGTCGACCGGCGCAGGATCGGAAGAGGAATTTGAGCCTGCAACACCAAGAACAACTCATAAGTACAATGACTTAGCAAAATATAAGCCACAAGAAGATAACACAAATTGTATCTATCAATGAGCAAAAGTAGTAATGCACAGATCCATAGTGAGCATGTTCGTATACTAGGCCAATCGTGCATATGAATAAGTATGCTGTCAGAATCATCAATAGAAATACACACTCTATCTGGCTACTACATTTGCCATATTCTCCCTTTCGAGAGCACACAAATATGAGGACACCATCGACTGGGCCAGGGTACAAATGGGTCTCTAATTCCCAAGGTTTGGAAGCCCAAGACACAAGCACTCTGCAAACGGCAATCACACACACTAAACCAAAGTCAACCCCGTTGGGTATCCTGAGGCTGAGGCTGAGTAGTGCCATATATAGACAATCTCAATCGCAATCAAAGCAGATGATGCACATCAATCAATAGCACATACAGATCTCATATCACAATCAACTAAGCAATACGAATAACAATACGAATAAGCACTGACGAATGAGTACAATTAACAAATAATCACTGAACTCAAGTACTCTACATAAAAAATAACAAATACACAGTAGTGGATGGTACCTGCCCAGGCTTCGCTCTGGGGATGCTGCTATAATTCCCACAGACTTAAGAGGTCCAGCGCAGAACACATGAGCGCAAAATCGAAATCAATATGCAGTGCAAATCAGATTTACTAAAACGAATCAAGGTCAATTACAAGCCAATCCTAACCTAGTTGTCCAGTGCTTCTAACCGTGCATGCTGATGTAGTTTTAAGGTATTCGATACACAGTTGTTCCATCAAGGAGTGTTGCATCTCATAACGAAAGTATACCAAAGTCCCTTAAACCAACACCCATGGGAAGGTGCTAAACAACTGGATAACATACATGAATGAAACGCAGCCCTCGAGATCATTTATGTCATTCTTACATTCCATTGGGCAGATTCGGTTTGCCTACATTCTAGCATGAGAGTCATATCAGGTCTCTTCTTTACTCCTAATCTTTTTATTCATTTCTCAGGGTCACACGGTGTAGCCGTAGCTAAATATAGGGCTTAGCCGTAGGCATCTTACGACTTAGCCGTAATCTGCACTGCGGTGGAGCTGAGGTTCCCCAAACTATTCATCTGTATTTACGGCTCAACCGGAATTTGCTCTACGGCGCAGCCGTATCTTGCTCTACGGCTTACCCGTAGCACAACAGACGGCTTAGATCTGGCTGGGCCGTAGAAGAGCAGCAAATGTGCCAACTCTTAGTTATTTCAGATGTCACCCTGTATTGATCTACGGTTAAGGTCACGGCTGGGCACGGTGTAGCCGTAAGACATTTCACGGCTCAGCCATAGCACAATTCACGGTTTAGTCGTGATTGCGCCCAATCAATTTCCTGAAACAGTTACAGAAAAACAGAAATGGCTAACTTTCGACCGAATACAGAACGATAATAACAAAACTTACTCAATAGGGCTGTCTAACCATAATTCATACAAAAAGAGTCAAATCTACACACAATCAAAGCATTACCAATACGTGTTCAAGCTACTTGTGCTTATACTTGCCTCACAAGTGGAAATCACACACACTACAGTCGTTGACTTGGCTCAATCCGCTGGAGACACACAAATCAGACGAGGCACTGCTCCCTTTCTTCCTTAAACAAAACAGAAATAAAAGCAAGCGGAAGAGAGCTGAACGAGAGAGAGATCGTTGAAGAGAGAGAGAAATGGTGGTAGGTAGGATATTTATAAGATAAAAGAAATCAAATTTGCAAACAAGTCCACCTTTGACCACTATTTACAGTTCGAGTCAATTAACAATCCAACGAGAACAAACGAAGTCATTTGGATCCGAAACAGTTGCGAAGATTAACAAGTTCAATGAAACACACGCGTTGACATCAAAATGATGCAAAACTGACAAGGTCCAACAAAAGCAGAAATTACGAAAAAGGGCTTCAACTACCTAAAACAAGTCAAACTCAACCAAACTAACTACCCATTGCTCAAAACAAAAAAAAAAAAAGCAAAACCAAAACACTCTTAGCAACAAGATTACACTTAATTACCCACTAATTCGGCTTAAGTTGGGTTGGAGTGTTACATAAGATAAGCACCGAAAATTCAGATTTATTTCTGTTTTCACCGAAAATTCAGATTTATTTCTGTTTATCATAACTTTTCAAAAAATTACTCAAACATTTATTTAAGTAGGTTTATTTAATTCTTTTTTTACAAATATGCCTGAAAATTTTAGAAAACCTGTCCCCGTCATCTAAGAAACTGTGGCAAAAGCAGAATATGACCTTGCTGACTGAAGAAAGGTGATCATGTCGTTTCTCTCAGATGGGTGGGGTTGCATTCATCACATATCTGAAATTTCAGGCTGTGGAAAGTAAGTGGATATCTGAGGTCTTGCTATTGCACGCTTGTTGGAAAGGCCGAGCTCCCACAAATGAACCTGTTCTATTGCACTTCGGTGCCTTTTGTTTTCACAAACAAAATCATAGCTTGGGAAACTGGTTGTGATTAGAAAGATGGGCACAGATACTATTACATTTTTTTATAAATTATCTTTCGACGGTAGTGGGACCCATCTGTTGGGTCGAATCAGTGGCCACATTTTGTTGTTCACTTGCATGAACACACCTTAGATCCAAGCATCACTCAGTGGGCCCCACCTTAAATAGGCCTGAGATTAAAAAAAAATTAGCCCAGGTGGGACAATCCTAAGGGCCTGTGAGTGAGGCAAGGACATGGATGGCTGAGGGCTGAGATACTTCTGAGCGGACCACTGAGAGAATCTGGGTGGGGCCCACATCAGTGGTATGCGTCTTTCTTGTGAGAATATCAATTATTTCCCCTGTTGGCGTGGGAAAGTCATAAAACGACATAGTAGTAAATGCAGAAAGGGGGACGAATGTTGTGTGCCCACAGAACGTACGTGAAAGACCCATTCCCACATGAATGTGCCCATTTCCTGACTAGACCTTTTGTTTGTTTCTTTTCTATGAACAGGGTCTCATGCCATATGGAGAGAGAACATCTGAAGAATCTCTTATCTATATCCAACAAACTACTCATGCCTTACCTACGGTGCAGAGTAAAATTAGGCCATCAACATTGTTTTAGAAATTGTGTGGCGCACCTGCAACATGCCCATGTTGAATAAAGCAGCTAGAATTAGAAATACTTAGCATTCGCAGATTGTTATCAGCTCGAGAACGGCCTGCTAATGCTAAGAATTTCTCACACTATCTGCTTTATTAACAACCTCATATGGGACTGGCATTTGGGTGGCCCTCACCATGTGTCATCTCCATGCTGCTTCAAAACCTAGTTGAGCACCTTCCAGCTTCCTTTCATAGAAATAATTAGGAATTAGTTGTAACGCTGACGGTACTGGGTTTGGTGAATGTCTGTATGAGTACTTATCCTTAATTAAGAAAAAAAATCTTAAATCACTTACCCAGATTTTTTTTTTAAGACCTAGGGTATCTCTTGTCAGCCTAGCATTTGGACCTTTTGGCCTTTAACCTTTGGCCCGTAGGTTAATCGATTCTGACGAGTAAGGACTATTCTCTAAAAGATATATATATAGATGCACACATAGTTCCCGAATAACGAAAGGGGTGGGAGTCAAACTTGAGATCCTGGGGAGCAAATCTAAAGCTCAAACTAACTGACCCACCGCCTTAATAGTAAACTAGTCACTCATGTAATTAATTCTCACAAAATGAGTTAATTGTTATTAACAACTATGACAAAATAAACAAGGAAAATTCTTTATACAAATTGTGTTTAATATAAATTTAATGGGCCTTTTCCCGTAAAGTTCTCTTTCCAAAATGTACATAGAGTACTTATAGTTTTTCAATTTGGGATCTAATTTTTCAACAGATCTTTGAATTAAAGGCATTTGGCAAAATAGCCCTCCTTTAAATGACAAAAACCCAGCTTTCACAACCATGAATCTCCCTCACCTTTGCTTTCCGGTTTCTCCTTCCCTCTCCTTAGGCCCACCTCTTCTCCGTCACCTGTGACCCTAGCAACTGCACCAACCCCACCGGCTGGGGGCAGAAGTAGGAAATTTTCCTTGGGGGCTGTATATAAAGAAACTCTAGATTGCTCCCGCAAGATTGTTTCCTCCCTCTTCCCAATTTTTCCTTCCCTCTGTCCTTTTCTTCTCTCCTTTTTCTCCACCATTTATCTGTCACCAACTGAATGCCAACAACTAGTGTCCAGTGTCTTAATCATGGGAGTGTGATTTTATTTTATTTTTTTGTATAGTCAAACACTTATCAACATCTTACAGTTTATAGATGACTAATCTATAAAGCTTCTTGCATTTGGTATAGGCATTGACTCTTAAAAAGCTCTCATGACATTGCATTGGTTAAGGGGGCTCTCTCCCTTTGTTTTACTGATGGCCCACCTGTCACCAACTGAATGCCAACAACTAGTGGCCCTCTCATGCATGTTTGGTACTTTACTAGTAAAATAAAGTGAGGAAAAATTTCAATTTAAGAGAAAATAAAATATGATGAAATCTAATCAAAATGTGATAATTTTTTTTTTCTTTTGGTGTCTTAGTGGCTTGAAACGGAATTTTTTTCAACTTTTTGTGTAAAAAGTACAAGATTTTTTTCATTTAATGAGTTAAGAACGTTTCATTTTTAACTTTTTTTTAAAGAATGAGAGAATTTTAAATTCTTTTACTATTTTTAATATTATCCACACGTCTTTTCATATATGTTAAATGATGGAGGTTTCACTTTACTCCACTCTACTTAAGTAAATATCCAGACAAATCACATGCGAGGAGTTCATACTTCATCTTTAAAAAAAATGAGGAGAAGAGGAAATCATGTGGCCACATGCCACTAATCCCACACGTCAGATCAAGGAGATGGTAGTTGCCGATAAAGATTAAAAATCTCAATATAATAAAGATTTGATCCATCAAGGAGT
This sequence comes from Sextonia rubra, assembly GCA_037013555.1. Classification (NCBI taxonomy): domain Eukaryota; kingdom Viridiplantae; phylum Streptophyta; class Magnoliopsida; order Laurales; family Lauraceae; genus Sextonia; species Sextonia rubra. The sequence goes on from JASUAD010000003.1 coordinate 12,789,669, forward strand.
ACATATTCATCTGCGGTCTTTTACAAGTGTTCCATCTAACAATCACCATCAAAATGTGATGATTTTTTTTTTTTTTTGGTGTCTTAGTAGCTTGAAAATGAACTTTTTTTTGACTTTTTATGAGTTCAGAACGGTTTTTTTAACTTTTTTTTAAAGAATGAGAGAATTTTAAATTATTCTACTACTTTCGATATTACTGGCACATCTTTTCATATATGTTAAATGATGGAGGTTTTACTTCACTCCACTCTACTTTTGTAAATATCCAGATAGGGAGGTTAACATGTTAACATCACATGGGAGGAGTTCAAACTTCATCTTAACAAAAAAAAAAAAAAAAACAAAAATAGGAGAATAGGAAATCATGTGGGCACATGCCACTAATCCCACACGTCAGATCAAGGAGATGGCCATTGCCGATAGAGATTAACAATCCCAATATAATAAAGACTTGATCCATCAAGGAGTACATATTCATCCGCGGTCTTTTACCAGTGTTCCATCTAACAATCACCATCACTTTGATTTCAGTTATATCCCACAGAACACCCCATCCAATCTGCATACAGTGACAAGGGTTAGATGGATAATAAGTGGGGCCTATCATCACAAAAAGAGAGATAATGCGAGGTAGTTTCCTTGGGGCATCCAACCACCAATGTCCAAGTATTGCTGGATATAAAGCAAGAAGAGACTCCACGAAAAGCTTCTTGTAACGAAGTTTTTGTTGCATGCTTAGTGCAGGACTGTGGACTGAAATATTGACTACAGGAGACGAGAAACAAGGATCTTGGGTTATCTTATTTCTCGACCTTTTCTCCTCAACCAATCGAAGGAAAAAAAGTAGAGCCCTTGCTCTTGGAAATGAAAATGAACTCCTCCAGTAACCTTAGCCAAACAAGCCAGGGCCATTGGTTTGGTGTTGAATGATGCTGATTTGATAGCTCCACGATTTACTACCATGCCTAATAAGATATCTGAGCTCCTTAATCTATGGCCACGAATAAAGTTTAAGAGAAAACACATCCAAGGCCACATTCAGTTGCCACTATCTCTCCATTTAAGACACTTCTTGAAGTGTGACCATTGATACAGACACGGTCACGGAATTAGTCCATTAGCTAGTTCTTGCAAGATCTGAGGCGACTGAATTTCCACAGCCTTTTATTTGGAGAACTGAATGGGATAAATGGGCCTCTAATTATCTGGTTATCCAATGACCTCAACCTGAAAATCGGCATTAGAAAACTCTTTTTCATGACTAGATTGATAATTGGGTCTAAGGCCATGTTTAGCAGGTCTAAAATTTTCCTCAACTCCTTTATTTTACTAAATCAAACTGAGGCTGAAAAAAAAAATAGAGGGTTTGGCACTACTTTTCATGCTCTGTTTAATTTAAAGAATAGAGCTTTTTTCTCTTAAATTTATATCCTACTTTTGCATCCACATGAGAAATAGGAGATGAAAAAAAGCGGTGCTGCTACAGTACATGCATGAGGATTACGCCCAATCCGGTTTTTTTATTCTCTTTTTCAAAATCCAAGACTGTAAATAAAGATCAAAACTATTAAAAATGTTTACAAGACCAAAACGGCCACCCATCCAAATTTCAGCCGTTGGATCACCGATCTCAAGATATGTGTAAGTTGGAAGTGTTTAAAAGGCTGAGAATGGCTATGAGGTCAATTTTCAAGGCTTGATGCTTTTTGTATCTTAAGAAATTTGTGAAAACTTTCAGCCATTGATGTAACATACTAAAATTTGGACTAGTCCACATGTAGTCCTTTTTATTTAGTAATAATAAATCGTCATCCAAGCTGTTAAAAATGTTTTCAAGGTCAATGATCATTGTGAGACCAAGTTCTAAAATTTGGATCATCACCAATCTTGAGATATTTATTAAAAATTGTAAATTATTATATATTATTTTTTGAAATGTGTGAGCCCAAAATACAAGGTTTAAACCATTAGATATATTTTGATGGATGAATATGGCTATGGGGTGAAATTTCAAGGCTTGATACTTTGCAGATCTTGACAAATTTGTGAGAAACTATCGACCTTTGATTTAAAAACATCTATTCAAAATAGATCCTCACATTACTAAACACATATTTTGATTATGTCCTCTTTTTTTTAAAATTTTTTTATGGCTATGTTCTAATGGCTCTATTTTAGAGGGTCTATAAAAAAAAAAGAGTTGAGATGTCAAACAAGCTCTTAGTCTTGAGCCAAGTCAACTGTCAAATATAAATGTGTATCTTATTGATATATATATATATAATATAATATTAAAAGATGCCGTATGTGTAAATGTGTAATAATATCTATAAATATTATAATATCCCAGCCTTTGAGTAAGGTGAATGCTCGGAGTTCAGGTTCAACAACTTCAATGAACTAATTTAGTATTGTATCCAAGTGTAAATAAATCCCTCAAGCCCACATATTACTCCACGCCACTTCAATTCATAGTTCTACCTTACATTTACATTGGGCCAATTTTTACCTAAATCATTGTTAGGCTGCTCATTAAATTGATCTTGCTTGTACAAAAAATATGGCCCAAATAAAAACCAAAACATAACCCATTTTTCACTGGCAATCAATTTAAAGTGTGGCCAACTATGATTGGAGTTAGATATAGACTAGTGCTAACGCATAAGGGTGTGGTGCTTTTGACCAGCTTAGATTTTTAGGTAAGCCCGACTCATGGATTTTTAGGTAAACCAAAACTTAATTGTTATTGGTTTGGCTCCAACCCAGCATGCATCAAGGACCCACCCGAACCAGCTGCTTTACATCCCTACTGTGATCACACGATTCTGATTGAAAGTATACTTGAACATAAGAGGAATAGAGATTGTGCGTGCCTCTGGCATATAAACACAATTTTTATTCACTGATTTTGGGAGATTACTGCATCCTAACAACCAAACATGATCACCTGTCACAAGTCCCATCTGCCAATGTTTTCCACCTTTGTGAAAACGATTACAGAGGTTTCTATTAAAACTTGTCTGGACTTTTTCTCAAATGTCCAAAGCCAGTGAAACAAAGATGTCATGCAAAGAACTGGCTTTCTCAACCATTTATTTTAATCTTCCAGACACATGGAATCTTCTGATCTCAAGAGAAAAAAGAATCAAATGAAAGCTGTCCTTTCCCTGCTCGGGAAACATGGGCCTAGTAAAATAACCCACAACACATGCCGCAATATGATTTGAATCTTATTAAGATCTAAAACAGATCACAGCTGCAGGGCATATGGTTTTTTTTTCCACCGTCTTGCATTGATCCCAAAACAGAAAAGGAATCATTTACAAGGCTTTCTGTTTATTTGCAAGGCTTTCTAGGCGTCTTCATCATTAAATGGGGAACATATTTGGATGTACACATGGTAGACCTACAAATTAATGGCTTAAATATCATAAAGGTGGAGCCATATCTGTACCATAGCCCGTGAAGTAGGAACATTGCTTCTAAAGATTCAACACCATAAAAAGGCTTTTTAGGATTCTTCAATCATTTATCTATTCATAGTTCTGGATTGGGGGAAGGAATTAGGACCCCCAATTGCTCAGTTACCCAAGCGTAATATTTTGGGCTATGCATCTCTTTTGTATTATGTTAGTTTTGGACAGTGTTCCTAGAGCCATCAATAGAGAATCTCACATATGGCAATGGGGTAGATTTGGTATGAGTTGGGGTTAACCCAAATCTATCCCATCTCAAATTTATATCATCCAAACTGGATCCATCAACGGGTCATTAGTATGTGATACCAAATCCACCTCATTGTGGGTTAAAGTGACATCAAACTAAAGCTTAGAAATTTTAAATTATATAAATGCATAGGAATGGGTTTGGTAAAGATCAAACATGCCACCGTCTCTTTACGCATAGCATTAAATTAATGCCTAACACCACCTGCACTATATGAATTTTGTCTATAACTCTGTTAAACAATAAAAATATTTATGTATGAGGCATGCTAGAAAATGTCTAGGAGTTTTTTTTTTTTAAGAAAAACATCATTTTTTTGATTGGCTAATGTGTTCATTTTGTGCTATAATATAAAGAGTCAAAGCATTTAAATATCCCTATTTTTTTCTCTTTTACTATGAGTTGGCACGTAAAATTGACGCGACATAATCTTATTTGACAAATCAAGAGCACTTTCCTTTTGAAACGGGAGTTTTTGAGAATTTCTCTCTATGCAAACAACAACAAATCCCAAATGCACCCCAAACTAAGAAAACCACAACCAAATTTGCTCTTAATAGAGTGTCCTTTAGTGTTGTTTTGTTTCATTTATTGCTGCAGTGAAATTGTTTCATTTACCAAAGAAAACAATTGCCTAGCAACCCTAAGCACTGTCTATGCCCATGCTTTCGTGGTCGTCTGTCATGGGTTGGTCCCATTTTATGGGATTAGAAATCATACAACCCAACTGCCACAAATCACACGTTAGATGGCGAAGGAAAGGTGGCTGTCCAGATGGTTTGAACCTTCATAAGACTGATACGAACAACCATCTCTTACTAATGAAGTAAGAGGCCATTCTTATCTATAAAACCCCTAAAACCATTAATTAGAGTCTAGATAATACCTTTTTTCTAAGGTTTAGATAGTGGTGGAAAACGGGCCATCCCAACCAAATATAAGAACTGTTTCTAATGTCAAGATAGTGATGTAAAATGAGCCATGGCGGCAATTAGCTAGTTGGGCCAAGCCATGCCGCTCCTGGGTCTGTAGAGGGTTGTCCTAACAGGTTCCATGACATTACAATTGTCGTACAGTGCTGTACCATGCCCAAGCTAGTGGGGCCATGCCAGCCCACGGCCTCCTAATTTAAAAAAGAAATTTAATTTTTTTAGATAAATTGAAAGGAGCTTTATGGACTTTTTGGGCTTTCAACTTCCAACAAAGTTGAAATTACTAAAATAAATGCATAAAACTTTAAAATTTTACCATTTTGATAGTTTAAAAAGATCTTTTGGTGGCTTAGACAACTCAGAGACAGTTGACAGTGTAGATAAGTGTTGAGAAACGAGGCGAAATGGGGCATTTATAAAATATATTTAGTGTTGAAATGATATTAAATACTCTTATTTGATCATTTTTTGTGGTTAAGGGGAGGTAAAACTCTCAAAAAAGCTATCAGTTTTTTTACTATTGGACCGGGGTGACCACTGGGGCATGCCGGACTGGGCTATGCCACAAGCTGTGTCATGTCATGCCGTGCCTGGCCGCAACAAATGACACCCTAGACCACCACGTCCCGTGCAATTAGATGTGTCGAACTGTATTGGGCCTTTGCGTCCCGGCCCAATTTACATCCCTCGGAGATGGTGTTGAGAGCAGGAAGGACCGCCTACCCAACAACCATTGCAAAGGGGAAACCCAGAGTCAAAACCTGAGAAACCGGATAAAAACTGGTGAGCCAAACAACTGAGCTAGCCTAGCATAGCTCTTGTTCTCAAAACTTTTGGACTCAAAATCGAGTCCTATTGATAATTATAAACTCCACTAAAGTGAGCATCCTTGAGGTCCAGACTCAAATACATCTCACTGCCATTCAGATTCTCACTTAAATGAACGCCTTCATCTAGACAGTACCTTGGATACTGTTGGGTTTTGTCTTGTATTCCGGTTTAGCCAGATCGGTTGTTTAGGTTAGCTAGAATCAAGGTTCAAGGTTAAAGGTATTTTTGCCATTATGTATGAGTTTTCTTGGTGGCCAAGAAAATGGGATCTATATATTAATGTAATGTGTAACCTTAAATCCTAAGGAGGTGGAGTTGTGTTGAACACAGCAGGGAGAGAAATGAATAGAGTGAGCTTTTCTTCGTAGACGTAAGCATCTTAGCCAAACCACGTAATTGTTTGTGTGTCATCTCCTTTGTGGTTGCTTGATTAATTGCTTGTGATTGTGTGATTTGTGCGTGCCGTGGTTGATCGCAGATCCTGGGTATTTTTCCCAATAAGTGGTATTAGAGCCTAGGCTTGGTGCTTGCGTTGCTGCAGATGATCCCAGGGTGTGGATCGTGCTCTATTAGAATTTGAACCAATGAGGGTTGGTTTGGTTTTGGTATTTGCAGAGATTGAGCTGGGCGGCTTTTTTTTTTCACCAAAAGAGATCGGAGATCTCTGGTTGCAGTGAACGAAACAAAGAGAAGAGATCGACTGTGGTTCTTGGTTCACCGGAGAAGAAGATTGTGTCGGTTTTTTTGGGTTCTTTTGGATTTGCTCTTTGCAAATCTGATTCGGAGAAAAAAAGGCACACCTGCTGCCATAGCTGCCCCCTTGTCATCTCGCCGTTCGTTGCAAAGAAGCCGAAGAAAGGCACGCCGACCGCTGTCGTTGTTCACCACGCCGTTGTTGTGCGCTCTACCCATCGATAGTCTGCACTGACTCTGGACTGCAGTTCCAATCCATCGCCAAGGATAGAAGTGGAGGTCAGGGTTGTAGGGTTTCTGCTTGTAACAGAAGCGGACCGGAAGAGAAGAAGAGAAATGCCTGGGCTAGGTTGGACTCAAGTCAGGTTGGGCTGACCTGATCTTCTTGTAGCAACAGTCCAACCCCAGGCTAGGCTTGGGTTAGGTGGACCCGACCCATTCGACAGAGTCCAGCCTAGCAGCAGGCAGGGCAGACGTCAACACTAGTCAAACAAGATGTTTGACCAAATCAAAGGCCATAATTATTTTACGAATTTCGAGGTCATCCGGACTCAGATTTAGGCCCTGTTTTGTTCTGTGAACTTGTTTTGATGAGATCTACAAGATAGATGGAGGAGATTGACCGTTTGACAAATAGAAAAAAAGGGGTAATTCAGGAGGCACAAACCGGGGTATACAATGGGGTCAAGCAATGAGTATAAGATTGAGATGTTCACTGGGTTGAACAATTTCAGTCTATGGCAACAAAGGATGAAGGATGTCTTAATTCAAAAGGGTCTGAAAAAGGCTTTAGATGGTAAGTTGAATAAGCCAGTGAAGATGTCCAATGATAATTGGGAGGATTTAGATGAAAGGGCTGTGAGTGCGATTTGTCTTATCTTTCGTGATAACATTATCTATAACATCATGGGAATTAACACTGCTCTGAAATTATGGGCTGCGTTGGAGAGCCTATACATGTCCAAGTCCTTGATAAACAAACTATTTTTGAAGAAACAGTTGTATTCCTTGAAGATGACAGAAGGATCACAATTGTCGAAGCATCTCAATGAGTTCAATAAGCTTGTCGTACAACTATTGAGCATTGAGGTCAAGTTCGAGGAAGAAGACAAGCTCTGTTGTTTTTGTCTTCACTTCCCCGGTCGAACGAGCCTTAGTGACAATGCTGATATACGGAAAAGATACTTTAAACATAAATGATGTTATTGCAACTCTTGTATTGAGTGAGATCATGAATAGTGATAGTGAAAAATCTAGTGGAGAAAGTATTAATGTAGCATCATGTTTATACCGAAGAAAGGGGAAATCTAGATCCAAGAATAGAGGATCAGAAGATCGGAATCGCTCGAAGTTGAAGGGGAAAGGCAAGGTGTTCATTTGCTATTACTATGATGAGAAAGGCTATATCAGGAGAAATTGTCAAAAGCGGAAGCAAGACTTGGAAAAGGAAAAAGAATCTGAATCAGATAATACGAATGTGACAGAAAGTTCAGATGGCTGCAAGGTAGCATGTGTGGTAGAATCTGCTTCGGTCATCAAAGGTACAGATTACAATAAAGGTTCCTGGATTTTAGATTCTGATTGTAATTGTCATATGTGCTATAGTAGAGACATATTTGACACCTATACATCTTATGAGGGTAAATCTGTTTTCATAGCAAACAATGCCGAATCTAAGTGCAGTGGGGTTAGAACAGTGAAAGTCAAGATTTTTGCTGGGATGGTATGGACTTTGACGAATGTGATACATGTTCCGAATTTAGGAAAAAACTTTATTTCTTTGGGGCCTTTAGACTCTAAGGGCTGCAACGCAGTATAACAAGCGGAGTTATAATGGAGTTATAAAGGTGGTTAAGGGAGCAATGGTCTTCATGAAAGTTAACTTAGTCAAAAGTCTCTACAGGTTAGCAGGAGGTACATTTACAGGTGCAAGTAGAGCAACTCCAAGGAAAAAGGAAAAGTCAGCCGAGGTGGAGTTAGATGATAAGTTGGAAGATGGTGCAACAAACATTTCCAAGAAAGCCATTAACAAATAACCAAAATTGCAGGAACACCAGGTTAAAGGCAAAGTACGAAAGATCTTCAATGCTACGGGCCTAGAACAATGTGCAGTCGAAAGGGAGGGTTACTTTTGCTTTACCAGATGAAGGTGAGAAGTCATTGTATTGCAAGGATGTTAACAAGGATGGCAACAGATAGACTGGATCACTTCAAAAAACTGAGATGAAGGTATTTGGAAAGTCGACGAAGGAGAAGTTTAAGCCACACTGGAACTTGATCGTCTCAATACATCGATGAGAATGTGGGTGCGCCCTCAGCTAAAGGGGTGCAGGAACCACGCTCGATCGTAGTGGGTGCGGTGGCATTCTTTTTAACGAAGTATGGGAGAGCTTAAGTCATTTTGGACTTGATCGATATCAAATAATATTGAGATTATTGGTGCAGGAGTTGTGTTTGGCTTTAATGCGTGTAGATGCATATCTTTGAATGAGCTGCAGGAAGGCGAAGACATTGCTAGGTATCTCAAGGTCGCTCAAGGGATCTACGGAATCCAAACTAAGGTAGAGATTATTGGGTTTTGTGATTCCAGCTTAACTGGATCGATTGTCTGTGTTAGCTAGAACCAAAGTTCAGAGTTAAGGGTATTTTAGTTATTATGTATGGGTTTTCTTGGTGGCCAAGAAAATGTGATTTATATATTAATGTAATATGTAACCCTAAACCCTAAGGAGGTGGAGTTCTGTTGAACACAGCAGGGAGAGAAAGGAATAAAGTGAACTTCTCTCCGTGGACATAGGCATTTTTGCTGAACTACGTAATTGCTTATGTATCATCTCCTTTGTGGTTGCTTGATTGATTGCTTGTGATTGTGTGATTTGTTCGTATCGTGGTTTATCACATATCCTGGGTACATTTTCCGACAGATACATACGTATAGAGACTGTTAATTGCAAGAGAATTGATTTCAATCACTTAAAATAATGGGCTTGGATCTTGTGAGAACTTTTTCACGTACCTACGGTTAGACTTTTTATAGGGCCCACTTGTAGATCCCATTTGAGGATGAGACCGCGGGGGATGGAAAGATCCATGTGAGACCACCTAACATAACAAGTTTAACCTCAATCATATGTCCCTAACTCTTTCATCTATAGCTCACAATTTTAGTCCATCCGGATTGGTGCACAATCGATACAGCGGTCTAATAAATTTGAATCTGATCGAAACTTGGGGCAAGTGACTGTTAGGGGGTCCCCGTATATTACAAGGTTTGGATTAAATGATAAATAGGCCCCGTCTAAAATTCTCACAAAATAATAATAATAATAATGAGAATTAGTTCTCATATAATTAGTTCCCCTTATAAATACATTTGCTTTGGAGAGAGCAAACAAATCCGACCAATTGCCTTGTCTTCAAAGACGAGTGGTCTTATATGGTCCACTTATCGAACATTCTAAACATCCTTGGGTATCTTAAAATCTTTTTGGTAAGAGTTGATTCCATTATAAGAGTGACCATTCAGATTTAAAAAGTGACTAACACAACTCTTAACGTATTTGTTAATAAAAAATATTTTAATTAAGTCTTCAAACTTTCCATAGGATTAAGTCCTATTAAGGTAAAAGGCTCTTTCCGTGAAGACTATTAAGCAGATTAGAGCTTCAAGAATCATTTTGTGCCTCGATGCTTTTAAAGAGATTTAAGGCCAAGACGATGGGCATCTTGACCTTCCGCCCAATCGTATGCAACATTTGGAAGTCCTGCCAAGAATTTGATTCTGTTGGGGGGTATCATATTCCAAGGGAATGTAAGAGGTTGGACCACTCTCTTGCTGTTTTCAGGCAAGGTGGGTTTTATTTTGGTGTGGTTCTAGGATGTATTGTCGGCTACTGAGGGTTGTAAATGAACCACTCTCATGTTGGTTTCGGGCAAGCCGGGTTTTATTTTGTGTGGTTCTAGGTTGTATTGTGTGCTATATAGGATTGTTAATGAGTTTTTAATTCTCCGATTACCTAAATGTTTCGACTCGTTAATAATTGAATTTAAATCCTTATTTAGGTTCTGATAAGTAAATAGGTTTAATAAGTAAATAGATTCAAGTCTAGATCCTATTCTTAGACTTGTGACCTAAATAATTATAGGTTTAATAAGTAAATAGATTCAAGTCTAGATCCTATTCTTAGACTTGTGACCTAAATAATTATAGGTTTAGTTCCACATTGGTTTTAACATGTGAACCCGAGACCAGATATATTACTTCAGTATTCAAGCATTTTTTCTAAAAGTTAGTTTTTTCAGACTTAGACTATACACGGAACCGATTCCGGCTCTGATTTCATATTTTTATTAACGGTTCTTGTTTCGAAACCACGAAAACGGTTTCAAACAAGTTTCAATTTCTGTTCCATCTTTTTATTAATGGTTCTTATTCTAAATCTACCATAGACACAGACTGGAACCAACCCATTCACAACCACAGTGCTACTGTGTTGGTTTTTTTTTTATTGGTTATCTTGTTTGTTGTTTTATGTGGTTACTTGTTCTCTGTGTTATTCCTATTTTAGTGAAATTCTTTTCTTCACTCAAGAGCAGAAGAAGAAAATAAGAACAAAAAAAACAACAACTACTACTACTACTACTACTACTACTACTAAAGAACGACCTCTTACCTTGGTGAAAAGAGAAGGCATCTTATCCACCTGATCAAAGTTCAAATTATGCAAGTATCCCTCCTCGGCCGAAGATGTGTTCCTTCTCAAGAAGTCTTAAGCTGGGAAATTAAATTTAATTTAATTAAAAAAAAACACTACTGCTACTACTGCTAAAAGTTCATTCCACTATTGATTTGTGTATAAACTTTAATCAACCGCCTCCGCTAATATGAGCCACACCTATAAATCTTAGCAAAGCAGCAACCCAACTTTGAAGGAAATTAAGAGCAATGATCAAGTCAAACCAGTTGAAATTCAATCTTAGTGCCACCCTCTTCTGGGGCCCATCAACAATGTTTAATCCTCATGGTAAATGATTGCATAAGGACTTTATATAGATTCATCACCATCATCATTTTCTTATGCCAGTTATCGGTGATATGGGGTTGGTATAATCCTTCCTACCTGGAAAACTTGGCTCAGTACATATCATAAGCTTTATATCGATTGCTCGTTGTTGCAGATAAATACATTCATGTGACGGTAGCCACCTCATGAGATGCCTCCAAAATTTAACATAATTAACATCTAGAAGGAATCATCGCAGCCATTCATTTTGTGCCCTTGATTCAGTGGATAGATAATAAAATCAATTTCAAATTTAGGTCATGGAATAATCATTATGTCCTCCTTATCCAACCAACCACCATTACATAGTTGACTTCAATGGGTCCCACCAGTTGGGTTTGACTACTACTGTAGTCAGAGCATAGCAAGAGACCGGGGGCTTTCACAAAATCCCAAGATTCACATTTTGTCAGATACTGTTGAAGTGATAGAAGCTATAAATTGAGAGGAGAATTAGGACTTTTTATCCTATCTTGATGAAGCTTGTTTTAGTCTAGGGATTTAGATATTAACATCCAAATGGGTAAGAATGGCACGGTAAGGAGGAGCAGTGTTTACCTAGCTATCCTTTTTCCCACATTTTTTAGGCTTTTGAAATTGTCTTTCCACGCATCTAGGCTCTCTCTTGGGTGCTAGATTTGGTTCTTGGTGTGTCAAAGCCATTGTCTATAGTTGTCTTGCAATCTATTATTTGTATTTATTTTTGTTAAGGAAAATTTTCTTAGAAAAAAAGATTTTCTACTAATTCTTCTTCCTCTATTTGATCTCTGCCCTCTTCTCCCGCTCCGGCAGACGCTCTTTTTCGAAACCCCAACTTTTAAAACATTTGAAACTTCTTTTTATCAATTCTATCATCTGTTTCCCCAAAATCCCATGTATATTTCCTTCCATTTCTACAAATTCCTCCTCCCAAAATCACAAAACCCTACATCTCAACCCTTTTCTACTTTGGAATTCTTATCACTAATCTCGAATTTCACCTTCAGACATATCTAATTGATTGGAAGAGGAGGAGGAGGAAGAAGTAAAAGAGACGGACCGTGAATCACTATTAATGTACAATGGTGAGTGGCAGAATAAGCAATTCTTTTTTAAAAGGATTTTACCGGATTTTTTAAAATAAAATCCTTTTAAAAAAGAATTGCAACTGTAGTCTCTGGTCTAATTAGTTGGGCCGCCTAAAAAAATTAACGTTTCCTTTATCCGCTTTAGTATCGCATGCTTTGCATGATGTCCCAAACCAATTATTGGATTTCCACTTCCATTTTCTGGATTGGCCCACAGGCTTCATTGACTGAACAGCCCAAGAAGCCTAAACCTGTGAAAGCTCTAGGCCACAGTTTAAAAACTTGTGATGACTTGCCAAAACTCACCTAAATTATTCAGCTTTGGTAAGTCACAAAGTAAGCTTTTCGTGCCAATGCTGCTTTCCAAGTGTTTAAACCATGCCCTAAACACAACAACCCTACCGCTCTTCCTCACCCTAAAAGTGTTCGGTTTTTTTTTTTTTATATATAATTTATGGTAAGAGAAGATCTATTAAGCAAACACATAGACACAAGCAACGGATATAAAAACAGCAAACCCTAGCCCTACCAACCCAAAAAACTACCTACAAGAATTAACCCAAGTGGTAGGGGTCCCTAGCAGAAGGGTGGCTTGGCCCAACAGTAAAGGCTTACCGGTAGCGTCCTGGAGGACGCGGATTTATATCACGGAAACAACCTCTTCAAAATGAAGGTAAAGCTGCATACATCTTGTCCTTCTCAAACCCCGCTATGCGGGAGCTTCGTGCACTGGGTAGGGGGCTATGGTAGGGGTCCATAGCCCACATATAGACTTGACCCCATTTGCCAAGGTGGGCTACCATAGTTTGTTTCCTAGGAATGTAAAAAGCTTTTAGAGACTCCAAAAAATAACTGCAAGCCTTGATGACCATGTGGATCCTCCAATCTAAAACCCCTTTAAAAGCTATGACAACTTCCAAAGCATCCATGCACAAAATAATTCTCAAAAGGCTGCTTCCTCTTACCACCTTTAGTGCAAAAAGAGCCTACCTCATTCCAGCCTCTTTAGTGGAGAAGGTTCTTGGTTCTTTAGTGGCACCTGCAACCACAAGAGAACCATGATGAAACATTGCAAAACCGCATGCTGACTACCGAGAAGAGGGTTTATAACAGTGCGCATCAACCTCCCAGGATGGATAAAGTAGTTTTATGCATTCTGTAACACTCCGACCCAGCTTGACCCCGTTTAGCGGTTAGTTAATCTTGTTTTCGTTCCTAATTGTGTTTTGTTTGTGTTTTCTTTTCGTTACGGGTCATGGATAGGTAGTTGGGTTGAGTTTGACCTGGATTAAGTAGACCAAGCCCCTTTTCGTAATTTTAGCTTTTCTTAGACATGGTCATTTTTGCATCATCTTGATGTCAACACATGTCTTTCGTTGAGCTCGTTAACTTTCGTAACTACGTCATTGGCAACCGAGGTCGTGTGATTCGATTGGACCCTGATTTGACTCAAACTGAAATTTCACTTTTAACTTGGACTCTCTTGCAATTTGGACAACCCACTAACTTATATAAGCTCACCCAATCGATCAATTCAAGTTCCTTCTCTCGTTTTCTCTCATTTCCTGCACTGCACGTGAGTTTCTCTTCCTCTCTTGAATTCCCACCTCTGTCGATCAGCTCAATTGAGGAATTGAGGAAGTTAGCTTCTTTGCATGTGAGGTGAGTTGGTGGAAATCCCTTCATCCTTCTCATCTCTCTTCTCTAGTTCTTCTCCCTCTTGTTTCCATTGTTGTATATTGTGTCTATGACTCCAATCCTCATGTATGCATGTTGTTTTGATTTGTATTAGATTGTGTTTGGGCTTGAGAACTACAATTGTGCAAGTGATCTCCAATTGAGGCAAGTATAACCATAACATTGAGAACCCATGTTGGTATGCATTGAATTTGGTTGATCTTACATGAATTGATATGGAAACATGAGTTTACAGCCCATTTGATACTCATTTGACTATTACTTGGTCTATCTTCCTTGATGAATTGCAATTAGAATGCTGTCCCAGACATTCTGTATAGGTTTCAGGAAATTTAATTCGTACAGGTACGGCTAAGCCGTATGAACCTTACGGCTCACAAGCCAGAGAGGAGAAAAACCCAGTTTTCCTCTACGGCTAGGGCACGGCTAAGCCGTGGATTGCCCTACGGCTAAGCCGAAGCTCAGCCGTGGCCCAGCCGTAGAACAATACAGGGTGCAATTTCTGGAATAACTGAGAGTCAGCAACTGACCAACCTTCTACGGCCCAGCCACGGCTAAGCCGTAGACCACACACGGCTAAGCCGTAGCACACACACGGCTAAGCCGTATGCACACTAGACTAATGAAAGAAAAACAAGGATAGGTGTAAAGAAAAGACCGATATGGCCTTCATGATAGAATGTAGGACACCTAGACCTGCCCAACGGAAAGTTATACAACGCGTGAATGATCTCGAGGGCTGCGAATCATTCATGTTCGTTATCCGGATGTTAAGCACCTCCCCATGGGTGTTGGTTTAAGGGACTTCGTGCACCGCCCGATTCAAGGCAACACTAGACAACGGTGCATCAAATAACTTAAAACTACATCATCATGCACGGTTAGAAACACCGGATAATTAGATTAGAATTGGTTTGTTAGTACAGATGATTCGATTTCGCATGATTTGTTGCACAACATATTGCATTCGATTAGTGATCTCAACTCTCTAACATGTTTACTTGTGTTCAGTTATATTCACATTGCAGTTCTTTACCCTGAGTATGCATGTATGATATGTTCACTCACAGATCTGTACGTATGATATGTTATCACGATCTACTCAGGATTTCCATGATTGACTTGGTATAGTCAGGCACTACTTAGCCTCAGCCTTAGGATCCCGACGGGGTGAATTTGGTATAGTTATATGGACCTGCTGCAGTATGGATTTGTCTTGGGGAACCGGACCCCAGGAAACCGAGACCCATTGTACCCTGGCCCGGACAATGGTGTTCTTTGCATGTTATAAGATCCCTCTTTTGGGAGCATATGGTAATGTAGTAGCCACTAGTCATGTACACAGTATGTATTCATTGATTCACTCAGCATATTTCTTTCTTGCATGACAGCCTAGTATACGAAAATGCCTTCTTTAATCACATGATGTTCTTTATTCTATTAGACACAGCGTGTGTTAACTTGCTATGGTTTATACTTTGCTGAATCTTCGTGTTCACAGTTGTTTATGGTGTTGCAGGCCCAGATCCCCCTGCCGAACCCTCGCCGGTCGGCCAGGCTCCAGATGAGACCCCCGGGGCCCCATCAGGTCTAGAGGAGTGGATGTGATCACTCCGCAGGAGAGCGTTCATGGCATGCATATCTTTGGAGTCTTGTTCTTGTTATTTTGTTTTGGGGATTTCAACTTGTATTCGGCATGACATGTCAGATTGTATATATATACTTTGTTCTTTTTGTAAAACTTTCATATGTTCATATGTAATTATATCAGTCCTTTCTTCGTATTCTCTTCTTGCTTGTTAGTTTTATGTTTCTGATATTTGCAGCTTCCGCATACTTGCTTGGCACGTGTGCTTGTTCCCTTGTGCGTGTGCATTTAGACCCGGTCTACGTGTGCAGGCACGGGAGTACGTGTGTCATTAGGTTTGGCTTTTGCTAACCCCCGAACCCTGGGCTCGGGTTGTGACATACGTATTGTATGGTATCAGAGCATTCCTTGCTCATTCCTTGTTCTAGATGATAAGCATGTAGGCATGTATAGGATCGTGGTGAGGATACGATTATTTCTTTGTGCTCTTTCTAGACTTTGGGGTTTGTTGGGCGCTCTTGTGTTGTGTTTGTGTCTGACTCTTTCCATTTTACAGGATGGCATCAGGTTCTGGTTCGCAGCAGAACGCCGGAAATAACGAGAGCGGATCTGCACCGTCACCGCAGACACCGAATACAGATGAACGCATCCTTATGCTATTCCAGTCCCTTCAGGCACAATCGCAATCGATGCAGAACTTGCAAGCCCAAGTTACCACAATGTTAGACTGACAAAGTCAAGCCCCAGTTCAGTCGCATGTAGACCAGCAGGTGATCTTGCAGCCTCGAGAGAGTGACCCGAATGCTCTCTACGGTAAATTTCGCAAGCGAGGAGCTATCGAGTTCTATGGGATAGAAGAGCCATTGAAGGCAGAACAGTGGTTGGAGCAGACGGAGGATGTCTTTGAGACCGTTGTGTGCACGAACCGGCAGAAGGTCGGACTAGCAACTTCTATGTTTAGGGATGTCGCAAAGACTTGGTGGAAGAGCGTGAAAGACTCATACAGAGACATTCCTAGTGCTACGGTGTGGGAGATGTTCAAGCAGCAGTTCAGGAGGAAGTTCATCCCGGCTCATGTGTTTCGAGCCAAGGAGGTTGAGTTCCTAGCTCTCCGTCAGCAGCAGATGACAGTAGCAGAATACGTGAACAAGTTTATGCAGTTGTCGCATTTTGCTCCGGATATGATCAGTACCGAAGAGAGGAAGGTGAACCGGTTTGTTGAAGGGTTGCATCCCCGGTACATGCATCACGTGACAGCGTTTCAGCGTCCGGCTACGTTCGACGATGCAGTGGATAGGGCCTATTCTGCCGAGGCCATCCACCAAGCTGCGAGAGGCGTTGAGCCTAAGCGACAGCCGCCTTTCAGTGCACGAGGACAAGTACAGAAGAAGACC
This sequence comes from Sextonia rubra, assembly GCA_037013555.1. NCBI lineage: Eukaryota > Viridiplantae > Streptophyta > Magnoliopsida > Laurales > Lauraceae > Sextonia > Sextonia rubra. The sequence continues at coordinate 12,806,661 of JASUAD010000003.1, forward strand.
AAAGGCCAGCAGAGCACTTCCAGTTCAGCCGGAGTGACTTGTGGACATTGTGGCAAGAGCCACACGACGGAAGCTTGTTGGAGGAAGGCCGGTGCTTGTTTTATTTGCGGTTCGAGGGAGCATATGATAGCCAATTGTCCTCGACAGAGAACTTCCGGTGCAGTTCCTAGTAGACCCAGCGTACCTACAGCTCCGAGCAAGCCACAGTCAGCTCGTCCAGGCTCGAGACAGCCTCGCCAGACAGCCCGTGCTTACGCTGCTACCCACGAGAGTGCCGAGGATCCTCAGGTGGTTGAAGGTACTGTTTTGATTTCGCGCGTCGAGGCATTAGCTTTGTTCGATTCGGGGTCTACACGATCTTATGTAGCACCTCGTTTCGCCGAGCGGTTGCATCAGCCGTCTAAGCCGTTGCCATTTGTGTTGGTTGTATCCACCCCAGTTGGCAAGCGAGTGGAGTGTAGTATGTACTACCCCCATTGCGACGTGCAGATTGCAGGTCATCAGTTACCTGTTGATTTGATCCTGTTGTCGATGCTGGACTTCGACGTGATCCTTGGTATGGATTGGCTCGCTCGATATCGTGCCTGTGTTAACTGTTACAACAGGACGATCTTCTTCGATTTAGGCAAGGGCTTCCGTTTCGAGGGCAGTCAGCAGAGATGCCCCAGACGTGTGATCTCGGCGTGTAAGGCAGATCGCTTGATCCGCCGAGGGTGTGAAGGCTTCATTGCCTTCGTCTCAGCGAAGAAGGAGACGAAGCAGCTAGGTGAGATCTAGGTGGTCTGTGATTTTCCCGATGTCTTCCCGGACGATGTACCAGGCTTACCCCCGGTTCGAGATGTGGAGTTCGCCATTGAGCTTGTTCCCGGCACGGCACCGATCAGCAAGGCTCCGTATCGCATGGCCCCAGCAGAGTTATCAGAGTTGAAGAAGCAATTGCAGGAGCTTTTGGATAAGAGTTTCATTCGCCCGAGCGTTTCACCTTGGGGAGCACCAGTCTTGTTTGTCAAGAAAAAGGATGGTACTTTTCGGATGTGCATAGACTACCGCCAGCTGAACAAAGTGACGATCAAGAACAAGTACCCCCTACCCAGGATTGATGAGCTGTTTGATCAACTTCAGGGTGCAGCCTATTTTTCGAAGATTGATTTGAGATCTGGATATCACCAGTTGAGGGTCAAAGAAGATGACATTCCTAAGACTGCCTTCAGGACTCGTTATGGACATTATGAATTCCTCGTGATGCCTTTTGGACTAACCAACGCACCTGCAGCTTTTATGGCATTGATGAATCAGATCTTTGCTCCTTTCTTGGACCAGTTCGTAGTTGTGTTTATTGATGATATACTGATCTATTCTAAGTCAGCAGAGGAGCATAAGGAGCATTTGAGAAAAGCCTTGTCGTTGTTGAGAGAACATCAATTGTTTGCTAAGTTGTCGAAGTGTGATTTTTGGCTTGAGCAGGTGGCATTTTTAGGTCATATCATTTCACGAGAGGGATTGGCAGTTGATCCATCTAAAGTGGAGGCAGTAGTGAATTGGCCTAGCCCCAAGACAGTGACAGAGGTTCGCAGTTTCCTTGGTCTAGCAGGTTACTATCGTCGATTTGTCCAGGACTTTGCGAAGATCTCTTCTCCTTTGACGAAGTTGACCAGGAAGAGTGTACCATTTGATTGGACTGAGGAGTGTGAAGCCAGTTTCCGGATTTTGAAAGAGAAGTTGACTACAGTCCCAGTGTTAGCCTTGCCAGATAGTAGTGAAGAATTCGTGGTTTATTCAGATGCTTCTCGAGTTGGTCTGGGCTGTGTGTTGATGCAGCATGGAAAGGTTATTGCATATGGATCGAGACAGTTGCGAGAACATGAGAAGAATTACGCCACCCATGATTTAGAATTGGCAGCCATCGTATTTGCGTTGAAGCTGTGGAGACATTATCTATATGGTGTGCAGTTTGAGGATTCGTTCTGACCACCACAGTTTACAGTACTTATTCACACAGCAGGAGCTGAACATGAGACAGCGGAGATGGCTTGAGCTTATTAAGGATTTTGACTTCCCGATCAAATATCAGCCAGGCAAGGGGAATGTGGTGGCAGATGCGCTCAGCAGGAAAGCAGAGTCAGTGCAGCTATTGAGCAGTTTCCTCTTAGAGTTCCAGGGTCTCCCTGTTGAAGTTAAGCTAGTGGATGAGTGCGTGACTTTGGCTAGTACGCTAGTGTTTCAGCCCGAGTTGATTCAGCAGATTAAAGACAGGCAGTTTGAGGATCTAACCTTGAAGCGCATTCGAGACTACATTGGAGACAGACCCGATTTCAGACTCGAGGATGGTGTACTCTACTTTCGGAGTAGGTTGTGCGTGCCAGCAGTTGATGAATTCAAGGAGAAGCTGATGAACGAAGCGCATTACGCTCGCTACGCGATGCATCCAGGCAGCACCAAGATGTTTCGGAATCTCAAAGATCGCTTCTGGTGGAACAACATGAAGAGAGAAGTAGCAGGATTTGTTGCTCGCTGTTTGACATGTCAGAAGGTGAAGGCAGATCATCAGAGACCGCCAGGCTCGTTGCATCCTTTGCATATACCGCAGTGGAAGTGGGAACACATCACCATGGACTTCGTTTCCGGATTACCGCCGACGAGCAGGAAGAACAACGCCATTTGGGTAATTGTAGATCGATTGACGAAGTCAGCCCATTTCATTCCTTTCCGGAAGGGTATGACATTTTTAGAGATGGCTAGGAAGTTCGTGGATGAGATCGTCAGGCTCCATGGTACCCCCGTGTCGATTGTATCCGATCGTGACAGCCGTTTTGTTTCGTCCTTCTGGAAGGCATTCCAAGAGGCTTTGGGTACGAAGTTGAGTTTCAGCACGGCATACCACCCTCAGACGGATGGGCAATCAGAGCGGACGATTCAGACTTTGGAGGACATGTTGCGAGCCAGTGTGTTGAGCTATGAGAAAGAATGGGATCTTCATCTATCGTTGTGCGAGTTCGCCTACAACAACAGTTTCCACGAGAGCATTGGGATGGCACCATATGAAGCATTGTACGGGAAGAAGTGTAGAAGTCCGGTTTGTTGGGAAGAAGTTGGAACTCGAAGTTTTCACGGACCGACGATCATTGCCGAGACTACGGAGAAGGTACAGAAAGCCGTTGAGAACTTGAAAGTTGCTCGGTCGAGACAGAAGAGTTATGCAGACACCCGCAGACGACCCTTAGAGTTTCAGGTTGGCGAGTGGGTTTTTCTGAAGGTCTCACCAATGAAGGGTACAATCCGTTTCGGCCAGAAAGGCAAGTTATCTCCACGCTATGTCGGACCGTTCGAGATCAAGAGTCGGATTGGTGATTTAGCCTATCGATTAGAGCTTCCCGAGATGTTTGCAGGAGTGCACAACGTTTTCCACGTTTCGATGCTTCGAAAATATGTTCATGATCCCTCCCATGTCATTCGTTACGATGAGGTTCAGATTCAGCCGAGTGCTGCCTACGTTGAGCGACCGCTCCGTATCGTGGGAACCCGAGAGCAGATACTCCGTACCAGGACAATTCGGTGGGTCAAAGTGCTTTGGGAGCATCACAGTCCCGATGAGGCTACTTGGGAGCTAGAAGAGCAGATGGCACGATAATATCCCGATTTGTTTTCCCAGGTATGAGCGAGTTAGTGTGCATTCCGAGGACGGAATGATTCTCAAGTAGGGGAGGATGTAACACTCCGACCCAGCTTGACCCCGTTTAGCGGTTAGTTAATCTTGTTTTCGTTCCTAATTGTGTTTTGTTTGTGTTTTCTTTTCGTTACGGGTCATGGATAGGTAGTTGGGTTGAGTTTGACCTGGATTAAGTAGACCAAGCCCCTTTTCGTAATTTTAGCTTTTCTTAGACATGGTCATTTTTGCATCATCTTGATGTCAACACGTGTCTTTCGTTGAGCTCGTTAACTTTCGTAACTACGTCATTGGCAACCGAGGTCGTGTGATTCGATTGGACCCTGATTTGACTCAAACTGAAATTTCACTTTTAACTTGGACTCTCTTGCAATTTGGACAACCCACTAACTTATATAAGCTCACCCAATCGATCAATTCAAGTTCCTTCTCTCGTTTTCTCTCATTTCCTGCACTGCACGTGAGTTTCTCTTCCTCTCTTGAATTCCCACCTCTGTCGATCAGCTCAATTGAGGAATTGAGGAAGTTAGCTTCTTTGCATGTGAGGTGAGTTGGTGGAAATCCCTTCATCCTTCTCATCTCTCTTCTCTAGTTCTTCTCCCTCTTGTTTCCATTGTTGTATATTGTGTCTATGACTCCAATCCTCATGCATGCATGTTGTTTTGATTTGTATTAGATTGTGTTTGGGCTTGAGAACTACAATTGTGCAAGTGATCTCCAATTGAGGCAAGTATAACCATAACATTGAGAACCCATGTTGGTATGCATTGAATTTGGTTGATCTTACATGAATTGATATGGAAACATGAGTTTACAGCCCATTTGATACTCATTTGACTATTACTTGGTCTATCTTCCTTGATGAATTGCAATTAGAATGCTGTCCCAGACATTCTGTATAGGTTTCAGGAAATTTAATTCGTACAGGTACGGCTAAGCCGTATGAACCTTACGGCTCACAAGCCAGAGAGGAGAAAAACCCAGTTTTCCTCTACGGCTAGGGCACGGCTAAGCCGTGGATTGCCCTACGGCTAAGCCGAAGCTCAGCCGTGGCCCAGCCGTAGAACAATACAGGGTGCAATTTCTGGAATAACTGAGAGTCAGCAACTGACCAACCTTCTACGGCCCAGCCACGGCTAAGCCGTAGACCACACACGGCTAAGCCGTAGCACACACACGGCTAAGCCGTATGCACACTAGACTAATGAAAGAAAAACAAGGATAGGTGTAAAGAAAAGACCGATATGGCCTTCATGATAGAATGTAGGACACCTAGACCTGCCCAACGGAAAGTTATACAACGCGTGAATGATCTCGAGGGCTGCGAATCATTCATGTTCGTTATCCGGATGTTAAGCACCTCCCCATGGGTGTTGGTTTAAGGGACTTCGTGCACCGCCCGATTCAAGGCAACACTAGACAACGGTGCATCAAATAACTTAAAACTACATCATCATGCACGGTTAGAAACACCGGATAATTAGATTAGAATTGGTTTGTTAGTACAGATGATTCGATTTCGCATGATTTGTTGCACAACATATTGCATTCGATTAGTGATCTCAACTCTCTAACATGTTTACTTGTGTTCAGTTATATTCACATTGCAGTTCTTTACCCTGAGTATGCATGTATGATATGTTCACTCACAGATCTGTACGTATGATATGTTATCACGATCTACTCAGGATTTCCATGATTGACTTGGTATAGTCAGGCACTACTTAGCCTCAGCCTTAGGATCCCGACGGGGTGAATTTGGTATAGTTATATGGACCTGCTGCAGTATGGATTTGTCTTGGGGAACCGGACCCCAGGAAACCGAGACCCATTGTACCCTGGCCCGGACAATGGTGTTCTTTGCATGTTATAAGATCCCTCTTTTGGGAGCATATGGTAATGTAGTAGCCACTAGTCATGTACACAGTATGTATTCATTGATTCACTCAGCATATTTCTTTCTTGCATGACAGCCTAGTATACGAAAATGCCTTCTTTAATCACATGATGTTCTTTATTCTATTAGACACAGCGTGTGTTAACTTGCTATGGTTTATACTTTGCTGAATCTTCGTGTTCACAGTTGTTTATGGTGTTGCAGGCCCAGATCCCCCTGCCGAACCCTCGCCGGTCGGCCAGGCTCCAGATGAGACCCCCGGGGCCCCATCAGGTCTAGAGGAGTGGATGTGATCACTCCGCAGGAGAGCGTTCATGGCATGCATATCTTTGGAGTCTTGTTCTTGTTATTTTGTTTTGGGGATTTCAACTTGTATTCGGCATGACATGTCAGATTGTATATATATACTTTGTTCTTTTTGTAAAACTTTCATATGTTCATATGTAATTATATCAGTCCTTTCTTCGTATTCTCTTCTTGCTTGTTAGTTTTATGTTTCTGATATTTGCAGCTTCCGCATACTTGCTTGGCACGTGTGCTTGTTCCCTTGTGCGTGTGCATTTAGACCCGGTCTACGTGTGCAGGCACGGGAGTACGTGTGTCATTAGGTTTGGCTTTTGCTAACCCCCGAACCCTGGGCTCGGGTTGTGACACATTCACTTTGGGGGATTAGATTTATGTTGGCCATGTGGGTCCAGACTATTAGTGGGTTCAGTATCTGGGGTGATTTCCCTAATGATATTAGGAATTTCCTTTTTTGTCAAACAGCAGTTTTCTAATAGGTTAGGACTTTCTTTTTTCTTGAGATAAAGTTCTTGGGGGATAAGGATGTAATGGTTATATATATGATGTAATCTGTAACCCTAGAGAGAGAGGCTGAGAGAGTGGCTGAGATTCCAAGGCTGTGGTTTCACAGATTGGAGGAGAACCTAGTGGCAATTAGTTTCCCGTGGACGTAGGCATCTTTGCCGAACCACGTAAATTGTTTGTCTTCTTGTGTGGTGATTGTTTGATCTTGGTTGCCTTTGCACACACGCGCATAACAAATGGTATCAGAGCGTCAAAGTTGTGCGTGGAAGATCAACGGAAAAAGGAGAAATCAACGTTGATCTCTACCGGGCCACACACTACGGTTTCTCTGTTTCAGGAAACAGAGAACATCGATTTCTCTGTTACAAATCAGTTTTTTTTACAGTCACCGGGAGAAGAAGACAGAGAGAGGGTTCTGTTGCAGACGATCTTCATTGGAGAAGAAGAATTGACTGCCGGATTTGAGGAGGACGAACAAAAAAAAAGAAAAATATATATAAAAATCTAAACTCACCGGTCGCTGCCCACCGCCGTCGCCGTCGCAGACGCCGTACTGTTGCCGCGCCTCGCCGGACTAGCCAAGCCGGCACCATTTGTAGACCGCTACGTCATTCTTCTCTGCAACTTGGGTTGCAGAACAGAGTCTTCGTTGACGACAACCCAGGAAATTCTAGGTTTTGGGTTCGGGTCGGGTCCGTTTGACCTGACCCGCCGTGGAGAAAGCCCAGGCAACAAGATCCCAGGTCGGTTACGAGTTTTCGAGTCGGGTCCGTCTGACCCAACCGGTGAAGCGAAGCCCAGCAGCAGGTTGCAGGTTATCGGTTAGGGTCGGGTCGACCTGAACTAGTATGCAGTCGGTCCAGCCCGTCAGCCGCCGCGCCGATGTCAGCAGAGTGACGTCATCAAGTTGACGTCAGCCCACGTAATCAGATAGACGGTCAACGGCTAGAGTTGACCATATTGACGGCAGAAATTTGTTTCTGCAATATCTTGATCATCCGACGTCCTATCGGAGATCCGTTTATGCCTACGGACTCGTTTCGAGCAGATCTATAGTGGAAGAAGATTGGCTGTTTGACGGTCAACAATGAGTTTGACCAAATTGGGAGCGCAGAAAACCATTTTTACGATATCAGAGCCATCCGGAGTCGGATTTCAGATCCGTTTCTTCTAGCGTGCTCATATTGATGAGATCTACAGCTTGGTGCAGGAGTTGAAGTCAGTATTAGTTGTTTGTTTTTACTGTTACTTAATTTGATTAAGATGGAGAACAATACTATCAACACTACCATGGTTAAGCTCAACCATTCCAATTGGTTGATCTGGAAACCGAAGATGGAGGATATTCTCTATTGTAAAGACCTCCATGATCCCGTTGTGGGGATAGTGCCCGACCGAAAGATATGCAAGATGCTGAATGGAACAAATTGCATAGAAAAGCGATTGGTCACATCAGACAGTGGGTTGATAATAGTATATTTCACCACGTGTCTAATGAAACCAATGCGAATACCTTTTGGAAAAAGTTAGAAGCAATGTATGATAAAAAGACCACAGTGAATAAAACCTTCTTGATCAGAAAGCTTGTGAACATGAAATTCAAAGATGGTGGTTAGATCGAAGATCACATCAATGAGTTCCAAAGTATGGTAAATCAGTTAGCCACTATGAAGATGATCCTTGATGATGAGATGCAAGCTTTGTTGCATCTGAGTTCTTTGCCAGATTCATGGGAGACATTGGTTGTTTCCTTAAGTAACTCTACTCCAGATGGTGTGTTATCTATGAGTCAGGTTACCAGTAGTCTACAGAATGAAGAAACTAGACGGAAATCTGCAGGGACAGATAATGCACAGGCCTTTGTTACTGAGAACAGGGGGAGGAGTAAGAGTAGAGGTCCAAAGGGGGGTCGTGGCAAATCTAGAGGTAAATCACAAGACAAGTCTAGCAGTGAATCACAGAGCAAGAAAAAGTCTGTAAAATGCTTTTTCTGTAGCAAGATGGGCCACGTCGGGAAAAATTGTTTTGCCATGAAGGAACAGAAAGGCTCCAACAATGATAAGAAGAATGATAGTGATAACACTACAGCTACCTTGGAACAGGAAGTAGTGGTGCTCGCCGACGATGAAGATAAGTGTTTGAGTGTTGCAGATGGTTAGGTTGAGTGGGTTGTTGACACAGTAGCATCCTACCATGCTACTCCCTGCAGGGAGATGTTCACGACGTACAAAGCAGGTGACTTTGGTACTGTGAAGATGGGTAACACGAGTCATTCAGATATTGTTGGTATCGGTGATGTCTGCATTAAAACCGATATTGGTTGCACAATGACGCTGAAAAATGTGCGACATGTTCCTGATCTGCAGTTGAATATAATTTCTGGGACTGCATTGGACTGTGCAGGTTATGAGAATTACTTCAGAAATGGCAGATGGAAGCTCACTAAAGGGTCTCTTGTTATTGCGAGAGGTACAGCAGGTAATACTCTTTATAAAACACAAGTAAAGCTGTGCAAAGATGCATTAAATGCAGTTCAAGATAATTCCTCTCTGAATCTGTGGTATAAGAGGCTTGGTCATATGAGTGAGAAAGGCTTGCAGATGTTGGTAAAGAAGGATTTAATTCCTTGCTCCAAAGGTATATCCCTTGACCCTTGTGATTATTGTTTGTATGGTAAACAGCATATGGTTGCTTTCTCTTCGACATCAAAATTGAAATCAAATGTGTTGGATTTGGTATATTCTGATGTTTGTGGTCCCATAGAGGTAGAATCATTGGGTGGCAATAAATTCTTTGCCACGTTCTCGATAATGCATCCAGGAAAGTCTGGGTTTATCCGTTGAAATCAAAGGATCAAGTGTTCCAGATGTTTCAACAGTTTCATGTCAAGGTTGAAAGAGAAACAGGTAAACTCTTGAAATGTCTCCGCACAGATAATGGGGGAGAGTACACATCCAACCAGTTTAGAAGCTATTACTTGAAGCATGGCATTCGACATGAAAAGACAGTTCCTGGTACTCCACAGCACAATGGTGTGGCAAAGAGAATGAACCGCACTATTCTTGAGAAGATGAGATGCATGATAAGATTAGCACGGTTGCCTACGTCATTCTGGGGTAAAGCCGTTCTAACTACCGTTTATCTGATTAACAGATCTTTCTCCGTTTCTTTAAATTATGATCTTCTAGAGAGAAGATGGACAGGTAAAAATGTTTCCTATTCACACTTCAAGGTGTTTGGGTGTAAAGCATTTGTGCATGTACCAAAGGAGCAGCGTTCCAAATTGGACGATAAGGCAGTGAGTTGCATCTTTCTTGGCTATGGTGGATATGAGTTTGGCTACAGATTATGGGATCCAGCGAAGAAGAAACTTATCAGAAGTAGGGATATGGTTTTCCATGAAGACCAATTCTTTGAAGATGTTGAGAAGATTGATAAGTCTTCTGAGAAAGTTAATAGAGTGGTTGATCTCACACCGACTCCTTCTCCGGTGCAGACTACAGGTGGAGAAGGTGGACAAAACGATCCGAATCGTGATGAGGCACAGGGGTTGCCAGATGATGAGGGTGTTGAGCAGGGGGAGCAGCAGTCTCCTCAGATTGAAACCACAGAACCTCAAGTTAGGAGGTCTACATGAGAGCGTCAACCATCAACTAGGTATCCTGCATCCGAATATGTTTTGCTTACTAATGAGGGAGAGCCAGATAGCTTCCGAGAAGCAATGACTCATGCTGATAAATATGAGTGGATGAAGGCTATGTAGGATGAGATGAGTTCTTTAAAGAAGAACAAGACATATGAGCTGGTGCAACTTCCTAAAGATAGGAATGTTCTGAAAAACAAATGAGTGTTTAAGCTGAAAAAGAATGAGGATGGAAAACTAGTGAAGCACAAAGCACGATTAGTGGTAAAAGGCTTCGCACAGACGAAGGGTATCGACTTCAGTGATATTTTCTCTCCTGTTGTGAAAATGACTTCTGTCAGAGTCGTTTTGGGTCTAGTCGCTAGCATGGACCTTAAGCTTGAACAGATGGACGTGAAGACCGCGTTTCTTCACGGTGACTTGAAAAAAGAGATCTACATGACTCAGCCAGAGAGGTTTGAGGTAGAAGGAAAAGAACAGATGGTTTGCAAGTTGAAGAAGAGTCTCTATGGGCTGAAGCAAGCACCTAGACAGTGGTACAAGAAATTTAATTCATTCATGTTGAGTCATGGGTACCGGAGGACAACTGCAGATCATTGTGTCTATGTTCGTCGATTTATCGATGGCAGGTTCATCATCCTTCTTTTATATATGCTGATAGTTGGACAGAATAGCAAGTTGATTGGCAAGTTGAAAGAGGAGATGTCAAAGTCGTTTGACATGAAAGCCTTGGGTCCCGCACGAACGATATTGGGCATGCAAATACGTCGTGATAGGAGTTCCAAGAAGTTGTAGTTGTAGTTGTCACAGGAGAAATATGTTGAACGAGTACGCGAGCGGTTCAACATGAACAATGCTAAGCCAGTTAGCATACCTTTAGCCAGTCACTTCAAACTAAGCAAGCGCTTGTGTCCTACTACAAATGATGAAAAGGAACGGTGGCATGTGTTCCTTACTCCTCTGCTGTGGGGAGTTTCATGTATGCCATGGTTTGTACACGGCCAGACATTACTCATACTGTGAGTTTAGTGAGTAGATTTCTCGCAAACCCTGGAAAAGAGTATTGGGAAGCAGTGAAGTGGATCTTTAGATATTTGAGGGGTACTTCCAAGGTGTGCTTGTGTTTCAGAGGTTCAAAACCAGTCATTGAAGGTTATACTGATGCTGATTTTGCAGGCGATCTTGATCGTCAGTTATATACTTCTGGTTATTTATTTACTTTCGTAGGAGGAGCTATCTCCTGGCAATCGAAGTTACAGAAGTGTACAGTACAGTCTACAACTGAAACGAAATACATAGCTGCTAATGAAGCAGGGGGAGAGATGCTTTGGTTGAAAAGATTCCTTTAATAACTAGGTTTGAAGCAAGAAGAATATGTAGTCTACTGTGATAGTCAAAGTGCTATAGATTTCAGTGAGAATGCTACATATCATGGTCGCATGAAGCACGTTGATATCAAGTACCATTGGATTCGTGAGGTGATTGAGAAGAACTTCATGAAGTTGGAAAAGATTTATTCGGACAAGAATCCCTCGGACATGATGACCAAGGTTGTGTCTAAGGGAAAGCTGGAGCTGTATTCAGAGTTGGCAGGACTGAACTCCCAATAAGGGGTTCAGGACATCTTCTCAATGGTCTGGAGGGGGAGATTGTTGGCCATGTAGGTCCAGACTATTAGTGGGTTCAGTATCTGGGGTGGTTTCTCTAATGATATTAGGAATTTCCTGTTTTGTCAAACAGCAGTTTTCTAATAGGTTAGGACTTTCCTTTTTCTTGAGATAGAGTTTTTGGGGGATAAGGATATAATGGTTATATATATATGATGTAATCTGTAACCCTAGAGAGAGAGGCTGAGAGAGTGGCTGAGATTCCAAAGCTGTGGTTTCACAGATTAGAGGAGAACCTAGTGGCAATTGGTTTCCCGTGGACGTAGGCATCTTTGCTGAACCACGTAAATTGCTTGTCTTCTTGTGTGGTGATTTTTTGATCTTGGTTGCCTTGGTACACACGCGTACTTTTATGTCTAAGTTTTCATCTATATATGACTTTCGCCTCTTAATCTGGCTCAATAGGCCTCTTCCATCAGGCCCACTGGGCCTGCTGGAAGAAGTGTAAACCTAAACTTTACTAGTCTTTGTTAAATGCCATTTCATTTATATATTTTTCATCAACTGTTCAGTTTTATGGCCAATAATCATGCAGCTAGGAGTAGGATGATCAATTTAAGCATTTTTGTGGCCTCATATATACTGTATAATGCACAAGAGCCCGTTCAGGTTATGAAGCAGAAGACAAAATAAATAAATAACCACCTCAAGGCTTTATTAATCTAATTAAAAGAGGCTAGTGAGCCCATATAAGGTGGGCAGCCCTTCCATGCAGTAAGCTGATTTAACTTCAGCCCCACTTGCAAGATCAGTGACAAGATAAATATAACTGGGGATCTTATTTCTGATACTAGAAATCAAATCAGTAGTGGATGGTTAAATGCTTAGAAAGGAAATAAAAAAGAAAAAAAGAGTGACCATACAGATTTTTAAGTAATATGGATTGATAGACCCAAATAGATATGCCAGGAATTCAATGGGAGTCCAAATAAATCGCAAGTATGACCCAGATTCACCATTGGGGAAGAAGGTTTTCGGGCTCAAACCTGTATACATTTTCTAGCCAAACTGGAAGCCACTTCATGCATAAAGATATATATTGTAGAATAAATACATGGGTTTCACCATTTCTTCAGACATTCTTCACAAACATGCGTCACAGGCATTTGATATATTCACATTTTCTATAAGAAGCTAAATACAGCTCTCAATTTTATCAGTTTACAGATATAACAGGTTTCTCAAGGTACAAGCTTAAGGGTGAGGATCAAGGCCAAAACCAAATTCTATAGATTCTGAAATAACCTGATTTCAAGATTCATAGAGAAATATGAACAGCATTTCTGAGATGAATGTACTCAAAATTCCATAGCGAGCTGCCGATGTCGATTGAGATCATTCAAATACTTGGTTGAGTTGTACTCATCTAAATCAAATAGCTCATCTGAGTAGGTCCTTTGGATGGTTGGTATATGAACTAATTTCGCACACTCTGGACTGCCTTCACCTTTTATAAGCTGCACAACCTATACCACAAAACAAGTCTAATCATAAATCAAGGCATGTAGTTTAAGATTTGATTAAAAAACGTAAAATGCAAGTAGCTTAAGGCTGCAATATGTTTGCATGATGTCACAAGGGTGGACCCAACCACAATAACGTGGGTGCAGTCGCACCCACGTGATTCGAGAAGCTACCTTATTTACACTATTAATATTCTGATTTTTTTTATTTAACTTTTTCACTTGACCATTGCCCACAGCCCCACACCACCCAAATGAAAATCAGGGTCCACCATTGCATGATGAAATGGTTTGCAGAGATGTAAGGTGCCATTCTAGGATTCCATATCTCTCTCTCTCTCTCTCTCTCTCTCTCTCTCTCTCTCTCTCTCTCTCTCTCTCTCTCTCTCTCTCTCTCTCTCTCTCTCACATGTGCATACACAATTTAAGAGGTACCTGAAAAAAATAATTGGAATACCTTCTCCTTGGGTCAAGAAAATTGAATGCATTTTTCCCAAAGAAGAAGTGGCGAGTTTTAATTATGTCTCATCGGAATTCTTATTACTGAAGCAGAAGCAGCCCTTAACTACAGTGGAATAGCTCTCTTGAGTAACTAAATTGTAACTTGGGAGCAAGACCCTTGCTAAGGACACCAAATATGGCAACTGGGATTTGACTGTGTCCACTTCATTGGATAAGGTTTTACAATTGAACTAAATAACAAATTCAGATGAGACCTAATGTGTTGCAGGGCATCAGTCGTTACAAGAAATGCCAATACTTCATGTATGGCTGTTAAGTTTTATGTTTGGTTTTTCAGGTTTCAATCTTACCTGACTCATTGGAGGCCGTACAATAGATGATTGTTGAATGCACAAGGAAGCTACTGACACTAGGAGGTTCATCTGCTGAGGATCATACGCATCACCAAGAGCAGGATCTGCAAGCTCCCTAATATCATTCTTATCGAGCAAAGGCTTTGCCTAAAACAAGCAAAAAGTGGAACAGTTTAAATATCATCATTGTCAACAACAATGCAAGCAAAGCTGTAATGGGGAAAAATGGCATTAACATACCCACATAATAAGGCTCTGTTGACGAGAATCCAATGCTTTACGGCCAGTGATGAGCTCTAACAGGAGCACTCCAAAAGCAAAAACATCTGTTTTCTCGTCGACTATGCCATGCATGAAGTACTCAGGAGCAAGGTATCTGTCACGATAAGAGGAACAGATGAGAACCAAGGCAGAGTTGGTGGTTCTTTTCTGTTGAAGGAGTCTCAAAACTTCTCTCCCAGTTTTGGACCTAGAATAATTCTACCTGCTGTGGAATTCCCAAAAATATGGAGAAAAGATTTCTGACTTCCAAAATTGGAAGGAGCCAAATGCAGCATAAAACAAGCCAAACAATGTAAATAAAATTGTTGGCAATTCTGATATTGTTAAAAGGAAGCTGACCCGAATGTGCCCTCAAATTTCGACACGGTGTGGTGAGTCCATTGATCAGGTAGCCACTTTGCAAGCCCAAAATCGCAAATCTGGAATGTTAGTTATTGTTAGAATTGTTATGTCTAAGAAGATTGATATTTAACTCCCAAATTGGCATAAACAAAGAAAATGAGCAAGTTTCACTTATACTTAATAAAACTGACCATCTTCACAAACAAATTGCAGGTCTTGTAGGCCCCTAAAGTTATCATTGGCTTTAACAGGGAAAACAGGTAGTGTACAGTATAATACTTAGGCCCATTTGATTGTATGGAATTGAATTGATAGAAATTATAAGAAATGAATTCCTATTCTATGTCTGAAATTGAAGAAGCAAATGTGAAGATCCAAAAATGACCATCAAAGAGTTTCTCCTTCGATGGAAAATGAAAGGGTAGATGCAGATGAATACCCAGGCTTCATCGAAGTAAATCAAGTCCTAGGATAGTCAAGATCCCATCTACATATCTACCTTATAACCTTCACCCTTGGCTATTGAATAATCCGTTGTTGGAACCCATTTTACCATAAATCCCTAGGAATTCACTTCCATGCAAAAGAATGGGCCTTTACAGAAATAAAAAATTAATAAAAAGCTCATCAACTTTTTCTGCCATTCAAATTTAGCAACAGATAAGACTTGCTCCTAGTCTGCATTTGAATTCAATCCACTTTGAAAATATTCTCAAACCAGCTAGAATTACAGCCACACGTAGACAGTGTAAAGTAAAATTCAAAGCAACAGAAATAACAAAATTGAAGGGTTTCATTCCAAGAATTTCCTCAGGCTAGTGTAATTTGTCAAGATAGCTACAGTGCAAAAACTGCAGATTGAAAAAAAAAAAAAAAAAGTAGTTAATAGTCTAAACAGAAACAAGCTTCTCAATTAGAAGAAGGGGTACCTGAGGTTCAAAGTCCTCAGTAAGCAAGATATTGGAGGCCTTAATGTCTCTATGAATGATGCGTCTTTGGCAATGCTCATGAAGATAATGAAGACCCTTAGCTGTACCTAGAGCAACCTTATATCTAATACTCCAATTCAGTGCCTCTTTTGGGCCTGAAAATCAGAAAGGATTGAGAGGAAATGTAAGATCCAGCAACTCGTGGAAGTTGAAAAGAAAACCAAAAGATAAATAAATAAATTAGCAATTCAGCTACCATAAAGAAGACTAGCTAAGCTTCCATGTGGAGAGAGCTGAAGAACAAGGTGCATTCCACCTTCAACACCAAATCCAATCAATTTGGCAGCATTAGGATGATTGACATGAACTATAATCCCAAGCTCAGATAGAAAATCGCTGATCCTCTCCTCGGCTGAGCCTCTTGAAAGCCGTTTAATTGCCACAAGCTGCCCATCTTGAAGACACCCCTTGTACACTTCGCCATAACCACCCTTTCCGATCACGTTATCTACAATAGGAAAGGGCACGCAATCTCAACTTCATCAAATGGGAAATTTTGAGGTAATTGAATCAGGATTAGATTTCAAAACAGAATATTTACCGGAGCTAAAGTTGTTCGTGGCAGTTTTAAGCTCCGCAAGTGTGAAGTTCTTCCAAGAAGGTTTTAAGCAACAGAGGTCAGCTTCATTGAGCAGATGCCTTGTCTCATCAATGTTCTCTCTCGTGCTTCGGTTGCCTTTCTTTGAGAGCTTAGGAACGACAAAGGGAGGGAAGGTGTACAAGTTCTTCTTTGATCTTTGTTTCCATTGGCGTAGAAATCCTCGCCATTGAGCAACACATGGAATCGCTGCAGCCTCTGAATAGGAGGTGCTAGCATTGGAAGAGCACACTTCGGATTCATCGCTCCTTATGCAATCCTCAAGAACTCCTGTAGGAGAGCATTCGTCCATTACTTCCCTTGTCTCTTCCTCCATGTCGAAAGATCCCAACTCTAAGAAGATGATAGCGAAATGCTTGCACAAATATATTAGAAAATGATCCGCCAACATCAAATGTTCTGATCATGGAAAGTGATTAAATGAAAAGGTTACCTTCAGCAGAAGCAGAGATCAAAGACAGAAGGCCTGAATTTTCAACTTCCATCCTGTAATCCTTTCTTTCATCAAGTATTTCTATGACATCCATTTCGGAATTGCAAATGGCTTCACTGATTACAAAAAACAAAAAAACAAAAGAAAAAAACAAAAACAAAAAGCAAATTTAAAGCTGTCAAATGAATAAGAATAAACTTAGAATTGAAAAAATAAATAAATAAATAACACCAATCCAAAACAAGGAAAAAGAAAAATCCTAGATGAGGCACAAGAATTCAACAAACTCAGAAGAGAAAGAAACCCAGAAAAGAAATAGAAAAATGAAAAGGAATTGCAACAAAAAAACCAAAAACAAAGACGCTATAGAATAATACAAAATCAAGAATACACGTGTAAACTGAATGAGAAAAAAAAAAGAGTTATCACCAAAATCTAGGAGAGAAACACGGACACGCTTTGCAATGAAAGCAAGAAATGTCGAACGTTTTGGATTGGAAAAAATTGCAAAATCAGAGAAACTAGGACAGACAATGTTGTACTAATAGAAATTCAAAGGAAAATTTTCACATGAAGATCATATAAAGGAATTCCTGCCCGGAAAAACATAGATTACTATAAACAGAAAACTGCAAATCCCAGAGTAGATAAACAACCCGAAACAAACAGAATTGCAGAGATACCAGGAATCTCCTTGTGGAAAAAAAAAACATTTTTTTTAGATTACAAATACAATAAACCCCACATAAGCAACAGCGACACCACACGAGAACAACAAAACTACCAATATACAATCATCGGAAAGTGTATACCCCAAAGCATACGGCAAACAAAAACCAAACAAACTCACCAAAACAACAACAGTCACCAAAACGGCGACAAACCCATATGACAATTAAATTAAAAAAACAGAAAAGAAGCAAACCAACCAAACCCAGTTTGCAGAATTTCAATACAACACCAACAACCAATAAAGAACCATTATAAAATAAGAAAGATTTTATAAAATCACAAATAAAATAAAACCCAGATGAGTAAAATCAATACTGTCCCAGATTAGAACACCAAAAGGCCAATAATCCATCCTTCAAAAGCAGAAACCAGGAACAAAAAACAGATTGAAACAAAAGAAAACAACCAAGACAATAAGAGCTCAGCTAGCCAAGAAGAAAAACCCATTTGACAAAATCAAGGAAGAAAACCAACCAAAAGCCAGTTGCAAGAATTTCCATTTGAACTAACACAGCCAATAGAGAACACTAATCAAAAGACATAAAGGAAAAAACAAAAACTTTTGTTGTTCAATCTCATATGTAAGCAAAAGAGACATTCTCTCATATGAGAATCCCAAAACTGCCAATAACCCATTAGACAAAAGCAGAAACCCAGCACTCAAAACAAGCTAAAACCAAACTAGACCACCAAAACAACAGCAGAAAAGGTGAAAAGAAGAAGAACCCATTTGAGCAAATGAAAAAAGAAAGCAAAACAAAACCAACACTAACCATGATTTCTAACACAAGACCAAGAAGAAAAGAGAAAAAAGAGGACAAGGAGAGAATACCAGGTAGCTGAATCCGAATGCTTTTGGGCCTCTGCCATTGATTTTTTGAACCAAGAAGAAACAAGAGAAGGCAAAGACGAGAGAGTGAAGCAGGAGAAGAAAACAGCAGAGAACCAGAGATGGATATAGGGGACGTGGTGAATCTCAACAATGCAATTCGTTTGAGAAGTCGAGCTGATTTCACTGCCCAAAAACCGGTCCTTTCGTGCCTTTTGAACGGCGTACATTTGCAGGTGGTTCCTTGTACTATGTTTTTTTTTTTTTTTCTAGAAGATTACAAAATGGAAATCGTTGGAAATCGTTGGATTTGCCGCAACTGACGAATGGCTGCCGTGGGATTCTCTCATCCGTGCGTTAGTGCGGCATGATCCTGGAGATAGTCTGGATGACTGCCACGTGTCTAAGTGGAGATGACGAGAGGGAGGCATGGGAACCTGCAGTTCTCACCTTCCGACCACAGAACAGTTACTGCAGCCGAGGATTTGCAAGTTAGCATTCATACTTGTGTCTTTTTGACCGACTATGCATGGGATTTTCTTTTAGTGGGTCCCACATTAGTGGGCCATGGTATTCCTTGATGGGCCAGTGCGTTATCCGTTTGGATCACAAGATGTGGGACCCAATGTGTAGGATCATGACCTGAGGGTATTGATGATGATAGGGCCCACTTTTTTTTCGGAATTTGATTTCTAAGAGACTTACACATATGAGGAAATAAATTTTATATTGGGCTTGCACTTCAATAATAAAAAAAAAAAAAACACTCTTAAAAGAGAAAGAAAGGTTTAAGCAAACCCACTTGTGTTTACAAAAGTTAAGCATCAATTCAAATTTGAGGGCCTATTTATTTGTCTTTCTCTGCATTAAGAGTACATAGAACTTCATTAAATAAACTCCATTGAAAAATTATTAACCAGCTAGAGTATGCCTTATATGAGGTGAGGGGTGAAGAATTCAAGATTGTAATGAGGATCAAAATTTTAGCTTTCTAGAAATTGAATTTCTAAGGTGACGGCTGCTGGATATTTGCTTCTCATCTTCCCTTACTTCACTTTTTATTAACGTTGGAAGGTTATTTGTGGTTATTTTTGTATATACATTTTCAATCTCCATTTTTAACCACTTACGATATAAATTCCTATGCAATGAATTCCTCTATATCCCATGACATGCAAACATTCACCTAGTGTGCCCATACATTTGCACTTATCCCAACATGAGATTGATCCAACCAGTCATGTTCACTGGATCACATCCAAATACAAGTACACTTAACATAACTCCTTGCACTACCACTTAGCTTATTGTCATTGTTGGAATTATTAAAGAAATGCCCATTGTATCCTTATTTGTAAAACTAATTGCCCATATTATATATATTATAAAATTGGATAGTGCAAAGCCATTATGTGCATTCATAACTACACCACTCAAAACTCTCACCAGAAACGAACGTATTAATTCTCAATATTAAGTGTTACCATTGCTAGTAAACTAATTCCATTGCATATAATTCATTTCCACAGAAAGGCCATAAAATACCCAAAGGAACCTCAAGTTTAGACCCCTACCATGTTATTTTGGGGCAAGCAACCAAAGTAATATCTCAAAGAACTGTTCCCTACTTTAAAAATGAAGAGTTGTTTGGTAGTCCACATGATGCATGCTATTTTGAAGGCATGGTTGAGGTGGTTAAAAATCCCCCTTGGCAGAGCCAGCGTCTAAAAAGAAATTTCTTGCAGGCCATTATATGAAAAAACAATTGTGGGGAGTGCCCCATTGGGCAGAAATATTATAGTGTGTGTTAATGCATGCATAAATATATTATTTACTGGGAAAAAATGAAATAAAATTAAAATTAATTTTTGATTCCAAGTGACCTCTACTGAAAATTTTTATATTATCAGGAAAAAGTGGACTGTTCTCTGCTCAAAGCTTACCCTAAAAACTTTGGTTTTGGCCCGTGAATTAGAAACCTAACATATTATTTTAGTTTTTTAAAAAAATTTTAAAAATTAAATTTTTTTCAATGCATTCTCTACAAAGGTTAGGACTCGGATCTAAAGAGAGACTCTTTCCGTCGCCGACTATTGTAAAGCTATTAAAGATTAAGAGGCTTATTTAAGCCCCTTTTTCCTGTGGTCATGCAATCAAGTAGCCACCAACATTCACCAGAGTAGGCCACATTTTGACGAACAGATGCCTGGTCAATAAAGAGGGCGTTTCACACGTTTATTTCTTGTTCCCACTCACATTGCACAATTCATTGCTTGCAAGTGGTCCAAAATCCAAATCAATGAAGAGGCCGAAATGTATTTGATTTCTTCATTTTGTGACCAATCATAGGGAATGGAGGGATCATCAATTTCCGTGCTATGGTGGATCACCTTTCCGTTCTCTTTTCGAAAGCTAGCGGAGCCCACCATGACCGTTTTGTGGATTTCTTTCAAATGAGTCAAAATGCAAGTCAATTTACACTTCCACAAAAGACAATATTTCGTTTTTGAAGGGGAAAAACGTGAATTCTTTTGTTTGTTACTCCTTCATTTTCTATCTCTGCTGATGGAAAACGTGAATTCTTTCTCACGAGTCTCCAAGGAATTTTTTTTTCTCTTTCTCTCTCTTTGGTAAAAACAGGAAGAAGAAGAGTCTTGAAGGAGCATAAAATTATTTATAGTGTGAACTCTTTTCTTATTATTATTGTTATCATTTTTTGGAACTGAGTTTAGAAGGCTGAGATCATAGCATGGCCCTCTGGTAAGGGACATAGACGTTAGATGAGATAAGAGAGCCTTGTGGTAAGGGAAGTAGACCTTGAATAAGGTAAAAAGGTCTTATGTGAGAAAACATGGTTTCCTAGACTCAGGTAAGAACCAATGCCTACGAGACATTTCTTTGAACTCTTATCTTATTGTGGCTTGATCTCATGATCAAAAGAGGTTCGTCTAAAGGATAAAAAAAATGACTATTGATTTTTAGGTCACAAAGATAAAAGCCCTTAGATTTGAATCAAAGTTAGAACCCTAAGGGTAAACATCTATTAGAGGTGAGCAATGCAATATGAACAAAAGCAGCATGTTCGCATGAAATTAATTTAATTCCAGACAATTGTAAGAAATGAATTTTCTAAAAGTGGTAACAATGAAGAAAGCAAGGTGAAAATTTACTAACTGTTATCAATCAATCTCCCCTTTGATAAAATATTAAGGAAGGGGAGATAAAGAACAAATATCCAACCATCATTCTAATAAATCAAATCATTGAAAGGTTAGGGTACAATTTATGCCTTTATCTCATCTCCTTCATATTCATCTCTTTAATAATCTTTCATTAGAACTCATTCTATCATAATTTATTAAAAATTTAATTTCGTACAAACTCAAAGGCTATAAAGCTGCATTTATGCAACAAGAAAATTTCATGTAAAAAGGAAACTTATTCTAATTTCATTGTTATGTACAATAAACTTTTTTTTAAGGAAGAGTAAAAATAAGCTAACTCTGAAAGAGTCGATTTTTATTTTTTATAGTAAGAGAAAAAAAATGCAAGAATCCTCTGGCATGAACAGTTGAACACTAATTCCAAAATCATCTTCTTAAATATATATATATATTTTTGGGTAGAAAATCCTATTGATGTTCTTCTTATACAAATAAGTTTTAAAGTGTAAAATACTTCTTGCTGTACTATGTTTCAAATTTGAATCGAATCAAATTCATACTAAAAAGCAGTAACGGCCTCTTAATAGCCCATTTTTTAAAGTACGAAACAAAGAGGAGAATCAAGTAGGACAGACCAGAAAACATGAGTAGCTTCTCTGACATGACTTTTAGCTTGAATAATTGACTTTTTAGTTATAACATTCCATCTCAACCTGCAGTTGGATCTACTGGGGTTCACTTTTGAAAGTAGCATTGGAGTCCCGCCCATCACACTCATTTACACTCATTTAGGAATTAACCATCATTATTAGCCTGATCTCATTGGTGGTTAACTTCGGCGGATGAATTGTTCTCTTGTCAATGTCAAATGACAGAAACTATAGACGAAATGGACACGGGATTGTCATGATTCATATTGCCGCAAGCGTCGGCAGCATTTTGAAAATAACTTTATATTTATATCGAGTGGTATTTTGTAAAAATACAGAGGGCTCTCACGCGCGAAGCACAGGTGCTATTGATAATGTTAGTACTATTATTTATGATGCCTATCTAGAGAGGGGGAATGGAAAGATACCTTCTCATTTAAGTGTTGCATGGTGACCAAGGCTTGAATCATCGTCTCAATCCCCTCTTTTTTTTTCAATCCTAGCTATAGGGGTTGGGGGCCTTGCCCTCGGTAGAGGAAAGTA
This sequence comes from Sextonia rubra, assembly GCA_037013555.1. Classification (NCBI taxonomy): domain Eukaryota; kingdom Viridiplantae; phylum Streptophyta; class Magnoliopsida; order Laurales; family Lauraceae; genus Sextonia; species Sextonia rubra. The sequence goes on from JASUAD010000003.1 coordinate 12,829,182, forward strand.
TTCCTCAAAGGGGTAAATAGCCCTCAAGTAAGCGAAGTGGATAAACTTCGGTTGTAAGGGTGGAATTAGGAATTTTTCATTGGAGGGACAAATTAAGTAAAAAATTTTTTTGAAAAATTATGAAATTTAATAATGAAATACATAAATTGAAGTTGTGCTTTGCGTTCATTCATTGAGTTGAAATACACTTCCATGGCCTTTAGTCTCCTAAAAATAATTTTCTCTATTCGGATTTAATTTGTTATTCATAATCAAAATTAAAATTGAAAAACAAAAAATTTCCTTTATCTATGGTGGATGTATTTCCAATCAATTTAAATTTTTATGAACTAGCAGAATATAAATAGGAACTGATTTTGAACGGATTATATTTCAAGTATGAGCGTCAAGACTAAATAGAAGAAAAAATGATACACATAAAATTAGTGCATTTATAATTATAAGCACACGCAAGAAGGTTGCTTTCTTCAACCCTCTTTCCCATGCCTATGATGAAGTAAGAATAACTCCAAACCATTCACAACCTCCAAATCCCAACAATCCAGCTTTTCGCCTCTCTCCGATCCAACTATCATGGTCTCCAATTAAGGTATGTGGCTATAATGACGACTAAAGATTTGAGTAAATAATTTTTAATCTATCCCTAATCCCATCTTTAATTTCATTTTCTTTCTTGTTTCCTTCTTTTCCTTCCCTTTCTTCTTTCATTAGATTTTTTAACCTAAAATCATCTATTATTTAGTTTCTTTTTTTTTTTGAAAACCCAGATTATATTCATAATATTTAATTTGATAAAATTGGAGGGGCCATCATATAAAAATTTTCATTAAAAGAAGGGGCCATATGATAAACTAAAAACAAAACTCCACAATAGATTTGTGGGGGTCTGACACGGGCCCTCTAACGAGAGAAAGGTCACTGCCCATATTTAAACCATAGTCAGGATAAGAGCTACAACCCCTTTATCAGTGAGGTAACAGGCCGTTCTTATCATGTCAGCCACTTGATCAATAATAGATGAATTTTTATTGTCCAAAATAAATACAAAGTCAATCCAATAGTCTAGTCTATTCAATGAGTGTCAAACCCCTTATCAGTGACTATCACAAGGAGATGGGGCTTTCCTATTTTATAGCCCACTCAAATGAATCACCGGTGGACCCCATTGGGTATTTAGGCATATGATGCTCACCTGAAGTTTTTACTATTGAAAGAGCTCTCATTGGATGTGGGTTTCTTGCTGGAAACGTTGTGCAAACCTGTTGTGGGGCTCATCTAGGGCCTAACAGTCATCACTGAAGTGGGGAATAAAAAGATCTAGATGTAACCTACTCCTGTGAAAAATTTTAAGTCTGTCACATCATCTTTACTATTTGATATATGGCCCTCAAGTTTAATATTTTTTTTAAATTTTATTTGAATCCAACGATCAATCAATACAATTGAATCAGTATAAATTGAATGGGATTTTTTTACATTGGGGGGCAGTAGTGTGTGATGAGATTGGGTAATCGGGCCCTCGAATGGGAGACAATCCACACTTGAGATTTTCGACATATAAAAAGGCAGAACATATGATGAGAAAATTATGATTTCCTAGAATAAGATTTTGATAATGATAATAATACTATACAATTTTCTTATTTTAAATAATTAAAATTATATCAGTTTCGCATTATTTTTGAAATAATTTTTATTTTTCAAAACCCTAAAATTGGGAATATCCCAATATCTTCCAAAAGGGTGATTTCTTGATAATGATACAAATGACAATGCATACAGCCACAAGATATGCATGTATACTCTCTTGTTGAGTCAAATGACCATAACTTCTAATAAATTAAGTCCCAGAAAATAAAGGGGCTCAAACAATTCCTCTTCCCCACTCTTTTCTCAAAGTAAAAATAAAGAGGGATACAACAAATACACCTTATTCCATTCAAAGATTCCAAGGTCTCGCTGGAATGGAAATCTAAAGTCCTAATAAGAGAAGAAGTCCATCACTCATCAAAGCAAAAGTACGTAGATAAAGCCTGATTTTGGGCTGCCCAAACTATAATGAGACTGTGTTAACCTTGGAATTGGAAACAACATTCTAAAATAAGGAATCACACCCAAATGATCTGCAATTCAGTAATTAGAGATTTATAACATTATTTTAGATAAAACAAGCATCATAGGACACTTGTGGCATCTAGATTGTGCCACTGGCCCAATAGCACTACCAATATAGATCGGCCTATAAGAAAAGGGTCTATCAAAATCAACTCATATGGAGATTCTCATACATCCAATCTAAAATGATAAAATTTATGTAAGAAATGAAATCATTTTGGCCACCCATAGAGAAAGGGGTGAAGGATAGAAATTTTTCGTAGGGTGTGTTTGTGCAGGAATTGAAGAGAATTTTGCTCGTTAAGGATTTTCATTTCTATACAAGAGGGGAATCCTGTATTCCAAATGCCCCTTATATAAGAATTAAAATCCTATCTCTCACGGAAAATTAATTCTTTTTTTTTAACTTTTATGTGAGCAAAATGTGTCACACCAAACTGTCCAAAAAAGAGTACCACGGAAAATTATAAGCAACGTTCTCCTCCCTTCACACAAACTAAGATTTCACCATTACCTGATCTAGGATGAGGCATTTTGATCTCATTCCATAGATAAGGTTGATAGTTCCAAACGAGCCCAAGGCTCTTTAGCAAGATAGCAATTTATTACTTAGATATTTTACTTGGCTTTCTGTCCTTTCGGGTGTTATTTTCCTAGTGCAGTACTGTGAGAAAACACCAAAACTGAAATGATCTTTTTGAGTACCTTTTACCAATCCTTCCCATACCTAAATGGGCCAATCTTAGCCACAGAAGTATCAACCCATGCTTCAGATAATGAAACAATAAAATAAATAAATAATTATCGTCTTTGATAATAGTTTTGACTTATAACAACATATTATTAGATTTTAATCTTGATCCAACTTCTAATATGGAGCTTGTAAAGATTGTAGTTTCTTCTGTAAATTTTAATTTTATAGTATACGTTCACTAGAATATATGACCATGGCAGGTAGTCAATACATCATGGGTTATATCAGTATAGAACCCATAAAGGCTAAGGAAAAATCAGTATGCATATTAACATGTCATGTGGAATGATGGCTTTAAAAAAGGAATAGGCCGGAGAAAATATGTAAGAAAGTAGTAATAATTGATATAAATAAGTGCAACCTGTCCAAGGCTTGGCTCACCATAAATTGGAATTGAAAAACAGAATTTATCTAACCGAACCCAACATGGTTAGGAGAAGGATTTGATAATGATGTAAGTTCAACCCATTTTTTTAAAGTTGAGTGTAATGTATCTTAGATTTTGATTCAAGATAGAACAAATGGACAAATAGAGTTCATATAGATGACTCCAACATAATTAGTACGAGACTTTGATGATGACGATAATGGTGTACGAACGTAGTTTTCTTTTCCAATTAACAAGCAGGTATAATATTCTTTATGGGCAATCTCAAATAGTATTAGCCCTACTATGTTGTTATTTGGATTAAGCTTAATTAGCTAGGAACAACAAATCTCTTTTAACGCTAAGGTGTCAAATGTGCTAGTTTGAGTCATTCCAACTAGCTGCTTCCCTCTTATACAATGATGAGGTGCAAATCGATCGGGCCACAATGATACACTGCTTCTCTCTTTCCTTCTTCTGTTTTTGGGTCCCATAACTAAGGAGGTTAGGATGCCAAGATACTTGATCGGACATGCGAGAAGAAAACCTTACACATGGAGAGTGATAACTGGCACATATAAGGAACCTTACACATGGAGAGTGATAACTGGCACATATAAGGAAAGAGAATCCACACATACAGAAAGTGAGAACTTGCAAATGCAAAGCGCAGGGAGGCTAGGGTCACTCTTTGGTCATCCAATGATATACTGTCCATTGAAAATCTGGTACAAATTGGCCCGTTTGAAATTTAAAAAAATCATCACCACCACCGGTAGAGTACGGTGTCAGGTGTGGTCCAAATAAACTATCTTGAGCTTTGGAGCGACAATAACGTTTACATCTGCAGAATCGTTGAGACATTTTCTTATAGACACACACGGGAATGTTGCCATCTACCATCAATTTTCATTAGGTAAGCATGAATTACGTTGATTGAATATATGAAACGTGGAGAAGAAAGCGAAAAGAGCAGCTTTCCTCTAAAAGCTATTGAGGTCGGCTACGAGCACCCAACTCTAACCTACTTTAATTATATACTGCATTAAAATTGGAGAGAGATGTTGATGGGTGTTTGGAATCAACGTACCTTATACTTCTCAAGACAAGCACATGCATCACCAAAAATGGTAATACTAGAGTGGCATGAAATTTTTACACAAAGTAATTATATGCTTTACATGATTGACTGAAGTAAATAGCTGAGCTCTACAAAGTAGAATACTAGCCAATCATGATGTTAACACATCAGCATGTAAATGCTTTGTATAAACGCTTTAGATCGCCGTAGCATTACACCAAAAAACGTGGTATGCTACCCCACGTTCCACCTGAAATCCATGAACATCCGTGAAATAGGTCAATTCTTCAAAACTCACCCTCAGCTAAACTTTTCTATAGTAGTTTTTTGATCCACAGGTTTCCTCTACATTCAAATGATCATTTGGTCATGTTTGTCAACCAAAATCTTTATTTATTATTATTATTATTAATTTAAAAATGTTAGGCAATTGTAAATTTTCTTGGATTTAGATCATATGAGATCCTTAACATTTGAGGACTCTTAGGTCTGGCCCTCTCCCCATAAGATGGGAAATCCATATAAGCTAAGGCACAAGAGGAGGTGTATAAAATCTTCAAAATTTTAAATTCCTCCGCCAAGGACTAGCACCGCTTGCCAAAACACCTAGTGAAGTTCAACTTATGATCCATTCAAATAGAGTATAAAATCAATATTCTCATGATAGTTACTCATCCTAAATGAGAAATATTCATGTGCATCTATCACTCACCACAAGGTAATTAGGGATACAAAGTAGAGCCCATGAGGACAGATAACGTGGTTGGATTTTTGCGAAACCATTATATATGCAAGGTGAAACCTTTTCATGATTCCGCGCCCCCCCCCCCCCCCCCCCCCAATGCCTACGTGAAGGTGCACATCTAGGAGGGCCTCATGAGGATATTTCCGATGGCCCAATCATCATTCCAAATGATAATTCGATCACCTGTAATGCGTTTGAGAACACCATAATTTTGGAAACCCTAGGTTAATCAACTTCTTTAAACGACGAGGAGCAATGGAACCATTCAGCTACATAACAAAGCTGCCACTAGTTTCCCCGTCTACCCCATTAATGACAGCCTTCGAAAAATCAACGGCACAATTATGAGGCAGATTTACACTAGATCGAGTTTGGATCCAGGCCATATAAAAAAGGATTCTTGGCCAATTTTGCAGGTGTTGAAAGAATCCATCAGATTCTTCCACTAATCTAAAATCCCAGCGTCAGGGTTGGCATGCGAACTAAAGCCCAGGCTAGAGCCAAACCAGCAGACTCCTCTAGGATGGGGCATTCAATTCATATGTTAAAAAAAAAATCAAAAGTGCCACATCAGCGAAGACACTTTCGTTAAAGAATATGAAGTTTATTAGAATTTGAGGGAAAAAAGCAGCATTTGGATTGAAAGCCTCATTTATTTCTTTCTCGTTATAGATCCTCAAGAAATTCAGACTCCTGTGCATGTGTGTGAAACACTAGGTACTAGACCAAAGAACTCCCCAAGCTGTTGGGCCCCACATGGTGTCCGATAATTAATCTAGACCATTCACACAAAATATCATCGGGTGAATTAGCAGTCGCTCAGATATTACGGTGGTTATCCAACTTTTGGTCAGCCTTCAATCTATACAAAAACCAAATTATCCTCAAAGCCTAAACTTCTTGACTAATCCAAACAGACTGATCCAGCTAAACCAGACATATCCCTGCATTTTTCACCTTTGGATTGAATCATGTCAGGACTCGTGAATCAATTCCATGAGAGAATGACCACAAGTCTCATGTATCCCATCTATATTTCTCTCACCTGTGCATGTTGCATGTTTCATAAATTGTAGGCCACATACGCACTTCCATTTTATTGTCTAAAGCTAATAAAGCCATATATCTACGGAGACATATCACCTCAACCTATTAACCATTATTAATGAATGGTTTGGAGGCAAGTAACATCTCCCAAACACCTTTTGTAAGGACTTCTTCCTGATTGAAGCGTGGGCACGTTGATGGCTCTCTCTAACCGTTCATATATTTATTATCATAACCAGAGCACCTGGTTATGAGAGGGTGACTTATATGTTACATGACAAGCTCAACATTTTTTTCTCTTTAAAAAGTAGTTGTAGCTTGCAATTGATATTACTTAGATGGCCCTACAATGACAGCATTTTTTCAGTACAATTCAAGTCTCTCAGATAGCTTTGATGAGAAATGAAGCCATATTACAGGCATGGTATCGAGGGCATGAAATCCTCAATTTAATACAGAGATATTTATTCTTCTTAAAGATGAATATTTAGATGAAAACCATCCACCATAAACGTGGGCAAGAAATCTTCAGATGAATTATCCACATCAGATGTGTGTAGACACTTGCAAATACTCACCATCATGATCATGGTAGATTTTGGAATGAAATTGTCCTGAAAGAGAACATTACATTGATTAAATGACCTAATAATTAGGAAAAGCATTCACCTGCGTGTGCACATTAGAACTATTCCAAAGGTGGGACCCACTTTTGAATTTCAGTGGTTCGCGGTACATGCGCAGTTTGGATGGACAGTGCGCAGATAAATATTTTCTAATCAAGTGAATGGATGGTTAGGAGGAAAATGGTGTGGGGTTTGAATTCAAGAAAATCAGATTATTATTATTGTTGTCACTGCAGTTATATTTTATCAACTAATCTAAATTGATATGTATGTAAAAGGATGGTTCAGGAGCCATGTCTACTTGTTGGCTCATATGCTGAGCCAAACCTGATTGGTGGTCTTGTATCTCAAAAGGCCAGTTTGGATTTTTTTTTTTTAAGAAGGAAAATTTTATTCAAATAAAAAAGAATACAAATAAACAAAGAAAATAGAAACAGCGCCAAACTAGATTAGTACTGCAACCGGTGGAGCTCTGTTCATTCATGCAAAAAAGAGTACATGAGCGAGTCTGATCTGCACTATAGGTTCGGTGAGGTGCATAGATGAAAATATCGGCCGATACCGATATGTATTGGTCGATATGTATCGGTATCGATTGATACCGAACTAATATTTTGCTGTAAATCGGTATCGGTATCGCCCTGCCAAATATCTCCAAAATATCGGGATATATCGACCGATATTTTGAAATATCGGCCGAATTGAAATATCGGCCGATATTTTGAAAATATCGGTCATATGTAACTATTTATTTATTTGCAAATTTTTAAAAAATTTAATATTAAAATAGGATATTTTGAGGATTTCACCACAAATTTGTTTTTTTTTTTAAGTAAGTATGATTATTGCATACTTCATATACAATAACTTCTTATTATTTTTTCATGTAATTATTTTTATATTCTCAAATTTATTTTCGAATTTTTTAATAATCTAATATTAAAATTAGATTTTTGAGGATTTCATCACTAATTTATTTTTTAAAATAAGCATAATCATTATATGCTTCATGTTTGATAATTTTTTTCGTTGTTCATTTATGTAATTTGTTTTATATTTTAAAATTTATTTTCGTATTTTCTAATAATTTAATATTAAACTATTATATATTTAGGTTTTCACTATAAATGTCATTTCTTAATTTTATATAATCATTGTATAGTTCATATATGCTAATTTTTTACTGTTATTTTATCATTTATGTGATTATGTCAATATTTTTTGTATTTGTGAATTTATTTTTGGATTATTAAAATATGGTATTAGAAAAAAAAATTAATGCATCATTTAAATGTGCCTATTTGAGATTTCAAATGCTAAAATGATTTTTCTTGGTTTCTATTATTTTTTTGAGCTTAGCTTATAGGAAAGGCCAACTAGCAAAGTGCCTTAAAGATAATTCATAAGTTATAATTATTGTTCTCACAAAAAAAAAAAAAAAAAAAAAACAAATCACAATTTCAGACAGGACAGCAATGCAGGATATCATAACTTAGGAAGACCGATATTTTGATTTATACTTATTACTAATGAAAACAAATATTGTTTTACAGCCTTTTCTAATATTTTGGATTTTTTGGATATTTTTTCAAATTTTTTTGGATTAAAAAAAATTCACACGGCGACAACCGCGACAGACAGCGAACCGCGACCGATACCGATACCGTATCAGTTTTTTGAGACCGACTGATACTGCAATTTTCATCCATGGTGAGGTGGTCCAACTTTGGGCTAAATAAAAAATAGAGTTGTTTTGTAAATACCCCTCTAAGGTTTATATGATTTGTAAATAAACCCCTGTGGTTCTAGTATTTGTAAATGGGCTCCTGTCTTCTCATTTTAATACCTTTTGTGTCCCTAAAACTAATAGACTTTCAACTACCATAATTTTCTAGTGTAAAATGACACTTTTGTATATCTTTTTTTATCCATATATGCATAAATTTAAAAGCATAATAATTTTTTTTCTCTTGTAAAATTAAGAGTTACATTTAGTGGGAGAGCATACCCTACATAAATCCAATCCTCTCAATCTATAACCCATTTTATTAAGTCTAAATCCATTGTGATGATAATCAACACATGTACTTATAATGAATTCTAATTTATCATATCCATAACTCCACCAGTTTTTGCTGCCGGTCCCAAGCTCAAATAAAGGAGGAGGATTGCGTTAGGTAAGTTGACAGCCAGCGTAAAGTTTTGTCACAATCCAGACATGAATTCTGAGCGAAATGGAGAAACAGAATTTATATAGCCGACCCCAACATAGTTGGAATAAAGCTTTGATGATGATGATGATGATGATGATAATGATGATGATGATACATAGCCCACCATTTAATTGATGAAAGTTTTAAATTATATGATAAGACTTTATATGCATAAGAGTTTTATTGAGAAAGGGCAATGGGACTTAGGATAAAATAATAATATAGTCAGTTTTGGTTTAATAGGTGAAAGGGTAAAGTTGTTATTTTTGTAAAAATTAAACAAAAACCTCGTGATGGTTGCCCATTTTTGTTAGGAATATTTATTCCAGCGATTTGGTAAATATTAAAATGAAAAAGTAGGAGCTTATTTACAAATACTAAAACCACAAGGGCATATTTACAAAACCTGTAAACCTTAGCAGGGTATTTACAAAAAAACTCTAAAAAATATGGGCATCAGTAAGTAGGATATGAATCAAACAAATTAACAGCCCAACCGTCAAGTGCAACTGTGATTCTAAATAAGTCGGGTCCATGTAGCACTACAAGGAAAGTGACTTTTAGCAGCAAAAAATTTTTCTCCACCACTAAAATTACCTCTATTGGTTAGGCTTTAGTTGAGATTTTAACAACTGAAGGAAATTTTAGTCGCTTAAAAAAAGACCAATAGAAAAAAAAAATGTCACTAATGCCTTTTTTTTACCGCTTTCAAAAGTCCTTTTCTTATGGTGGCCTTCGATGGACCAGACCAAATTATGAACATGCTTAGCATATGACTCTGGATCCTCTGTCAAAACATCTTATGGTGACTGTGGTGGGACTTGATTGGTAGCATATTAAAGTCTGTCCTATCAGCCACAAGGTTTTTCTTCACTTAATCTCAATCCCTAGCATATGGACCCGAATCAATACACAATGGACTCCTGTACACCCTAAACATAAGTTTTTATTGTTATTAAATGTATTGTTATACATGAGAGAGAGAGAGAGAGAGAGAGAGAGAGAGAGAGAGAGAGTCATTTATTTTTACTAACATTTCACATGGATAGAAATTGCGGACATAGCTTGTTCCTGGTGTAAATTTAGAGCTAGCAAAATTTAGCCCGACCCACCTGCCCAAATGGAGTCTAACCATTTCTGACCAACTTAACCCAACCCGTTTAAAATACGGGTCGGGTTAGAGTTAGAATTTACCAACGTATATAAAAAAAAGGTCAGGTTAGGGTTGACCTCCCTAACCCATTTGACCCTTTAAATTTTACTAATTTACCATGACTTTTCAAATTTTATGTGACTTTTCTTATTCAAGTGGGCTATAAACTGTGTACTCTTAATCTTTTGTGGAGGAATTATACAAAATTTTGATAATTAGAATATAAAACTTTTTTTATGGTTGCAATATTGATAGGTGTCTTTTATTTTTATGCTAGCATAGATTTTTACTTCTAAAATATGAATATGAATGGAATATCATAGCGTTGATGAGTCTTATACTCATGCTCAAATATGGAATTATAAAATTGAATAAGAATTAAAAAAGGATTATCTCAATAAATGGGCTAGAAAATATTTATGGATTTTGGCCTCATTTGTTACACCTTGAAAATTAATAAATTATAAATTCATTTTGAATGCAATATTTTAAATGAATTTAAATGTAAGGAGAACTTTACAAATGAAATTTGACCACATAAAATAAGTTAGATCATACATAAAATGGGAATTAAATTGGTTGAATTGGGTCAACCTGCATCAAATTAGGATTAGGCGGGTTGGGTATAGTTGACCCACTGTAGGTGTGGGTTAAAGGTTTCCAACCCCCTTTACTAACAAATTCGGATTCAAGTTGATCTGCCCGTTTACCAGGTGATAGGACAAAGATTTTAATGATGATAAGATTATAATTATTAGGGTAAATAATTATTCAGCTGTAGACATGTGTAGACCAGATCTAACTAATTTTTGGCACCCAGCACCCTTAGCGGAGACCCATTAGAGACTCCAATATATCCCTGCCGGAGGCATCCACCTCCATGGTGAAAAAACTCCATCCCTAGCTATATAACACTAACTTCCATAGGGTACTAAGGTTCAATCCTAAGGTGAGAAGTAGGGTACCCAACCAAATAGGAAACCATTGTTCTCAACCAATGCTAACTATTAATAGCCCTAAAATCTGGAATATATCGGGATTATTTGGGTTGCGTCCTTTGGGCGGTTGGGGCCCTATTTACAAGTACAGGCGCAACCTTTGGCAATGTATTCCGTGAAAAGAGTAATGAAGACAAATTGTGGTCGAGTGCGGATGGATATATAGGGGTCTCCTTCACCTTTTGGGCATCTAGAGTTCGCAAAAGAAAAATGAAGCTTTATATCTTTTTAGTTAATATAACTACCACATGGAGATTACCCAAAAAAAAAAAAAAGATTACCAATAAAAACAACTACCCTGGTTAACTGTTTGGCAATTGGCTATCGTCTGGTTTTGTAAATAAGGAAAGTGGGCCATGGTCTGCCGGTTGGTCATCTTACACTTGCCATGGCCCAAGTAATGAGAGCTTTTACAATTCCTCTATCAGCATTCAAGGAGCTGGTATTTAATTCAACCACCTCCCCATCAATCACTCTTCATCACAGTTTCTGCCTTTCTGGTGATCAAGGTTTCAACTACGTGTCAATGAAAACGATGGTCAGTGTTACAGTATAAGAGCCCTAGAAAAGGGAGGCTTATTTACTGGACATACACATATGAATGGTCTGGATCATACAGGTAGGAATGTCCAGTCAGAAGGCCTTTGTAAGACTGGCCCACCCCCATGTGACTCCACACCTTGAATGGTCTTAATCACTGAACTATTTGTATGCATTATTATTGTGAAAAAAGGGGTGACTGCAGATGAAGAAGCCCCCTGTGATTTACCTGTTTCAGGGCATAAGTAAGAACATGCATGTTATGCTTCATCTGAAAAGTTAAATGGTTTGTTTGGGCTTTCTGTTTGATAAAGTGAGATCCATATACTTCAAACTTGAACGAGGATGGAGAACATATCTATAAAAGGTTGGCAGCATATATGGCTGCTTAACAACTACTTTTTAGCGCCTTACAAGAAAAAAGGCTACCTTTTAGTCATTATATAAAGAATACGATTCTTTCTCCAAGGGAATATTCTTCTAGTCTTATCAGTCCACTAGAGAGGCTCATCAATTCAAACACATCACACACTAAACCCCACTTTGCTCTTTGATGTGAGTTGGCCCTCACCTTAATTTAACACATGTGAAACATTTACTCAACATTGAATTTTTTTCTAATTAAAACTCACCATTAAATTAGCTTTTAAAAAAAGAAAAGAAAAACCAGCAGTACTTGAGGCTTATAAGGTTGATCTCATCCAATTAGGGTGATTTTTCTTCTTGAAATCTAAGCTGTGGTAAGACTTTTCGACCACCATAATCCCTTGTGATTGGAATACATCTAAGGAGGCTAAATTAGTTTTCTCTAAAGTTCAGAAGAAGATACTCAAAAATTTGTGGATGTTAGATAAAACTATGATATAAATCCTTGGTAGAATAATGAAACGGTTTTTATAATTATTATTGCTCATATGATGATTTGGGGTGAATGGCTAAAAAAATATAATTGGTCTCATTTTTAGTAAATATCTAACATTAAAAGTTTTTATTTCTGTATGGAGTAAGAGTTTGATAAAAAAAAAAAAAGGATGGCCCAGTGCACGAGGCTCCCGCACAGCGGGGTCTAAGGAGGGCAAGATGTACGCAGCTTTACCTTCATTTTGAAGAGGCTATTTCGTGACTTGAACCCACATCCAATGAACTCTTCAATATTGCATTTCTTCTATCATGTAACATGAATCATGTATATTTGTGTCGTTGCTAATAGAGAATATTCTAAAAAAATTTTTTTTTTGTATATCTTATGAGAAATATGGGTGGCTAGATTAGCATTATATTAGTGACGCAGCAAGAGCAAAAAGAATAGTTAACAGGCTATTCTCTAAGCCAAAGGCTTAGGGATAATTGTCTAGGTTTTACACCAAAGACAAAAATCAACCCACAGGGAAAAGAAAACTGAAATCTTATTCAAATTAATGCAGTCTATCCCATGAGAAAGGATTACATCTATATTTATAACTCAAGTACTCTTTAATTAAAGAAATAAATTAGTTCAATCTAAATAAGGAGTCCTAATTAAAATATAAAAGCAATTTATAACTCAAGAAAGCAACTAATAATAATAAATTAATCTTTACTGTTGAGATTTGGAGTTGGGCCTAATGGGTTGGCCAATCATAGATTTAGCCTGCATCAGTTCCCCCCCTCTTGGCAAAAAACTCATCCTCAAGTTTGGTAAATATTCACCTAGATCGAAAATTATTCAAATAAACTTCCAAATCGTTTGTTGAGCTTCATTTTGATGACATGACTTAAAAGCGTGATTTAATCTTTTCTCCCAATTAAAAATAGAGTGGAGGTATTACTTCTTCCAAGGACTGCTTGTGTCTTGAATTTGTGATTAGACCATTAGATGCTTTAATTGTTGGCTGTCAATCATCCATGTTTGATCTCGGAAGATAAAGTCAATGTGGTGGACTTCAATGGCTGGATCTTCTTGCAAAACCATCGAAACAATTGTTTTGACGTCTGATGATTCAATTGGCTTTTCTGAAATTGGTGGTGCAATCATATCCATTGGATGACCAATGTCTGTTTATACTTCTTTTCGCTTTACCTCTTGCTTCTGTAGATCAACCTTGTCCCTAGAAAGAGCTTTATCTTTTTCTACTTGAAGTTCAGATGAAACATGACCCATTTTAGGTGTTTTGCAACTTATTTCACTTGAAGTTGTTATGAGATCATCCTTTCTTTGAACGTGCTTCTCAACATCACCCTTGGATTTTGTTTCTTCTTGTTGTTCTGCCGTTGGCTTTTCAATTGAAAAGGATAATGGAGAAAAAGATAAAAAGAGAGTAAACCATCGTCCTTGCCACCTGAAGGTGTATGTTTTATCCTCATTGTCATTATGCACATTTCAATTAGAAATCCATGGTTTTTTCCTTTCTCTTCTTCCTTCTGGTTCTTTTTTTTTTTTTTTTCTTTTTGTGTGTGTGTGTGGTTTGGGATAAGGGAACCAAAATGGAGGTTTGTGAAGTACGGTGGGTGGTTTTAGGGCTGGTATTGGTTTGGGGTGATTGCGTTGGCTGGTTCGGTTCGGTGGAACTAGAGTCGTGATGTGTTTAAGGGTTTAGGGTCTCGGGAGTTTGGGAAAAAGGGTTTCAGTGGTGTGGGGATGATCGGGATGAGTGTCGATAGGTTTGGGATGATGCTAGTGGGGCGGGATGATATGAAGATAACTAAGGTTGGGTGGATTTGACTGAGGTGTAGGCATGGCTTGTGGATTCGGTAGGGGTTGTCAATGGGGTAGTGGATGGGGTTTCGTGTGATGGATGCTGTAGTGGGGTGACTGTTGACAATTGGGCTCTATGAAAGGGTTCAGTTAGGTTGTGGTGGTACTGGGGTAATGACAGTGATGCGCGTGAATTGATGATGATGAACGATTGGGATGATGATGAATGGTAAAAACGAAATTACGGAGATCGCTACCCGGCTTACCTCAGATCGGCGATCGAAGCAGCGATTTGAGATCGGATCTTCTCTCTGATACCAACTGAAGCAGCACGGAAAAGAAAAATAGCCAGCGGGCTATTCTCCAGCCAAAGGCTTATAAATAACTATCTAGGCCTCACACCAAAGACAAAAATTCAATTCATAAGGAGAAAAAATTGAAATCTAATTCAAATTAATGTAGTCTATCACATGAGAAGAGATTACATCTATACTTATAACGAAACTTCTCTCTAATTAAATAAATAAACTAGTTCAATCCAACAAAAGAGTCCTAATTAAAATATAAAAGAAATTTATAAAACATAAGAAAACAACTACTAACAATAAATTAATCTTCACTGCTGGGCTTTGAATTTGGGCATAATGGGTTGGCCAATCATGGATCTAGCCTGCATCAATTAAGCTAGTTATATTGTAATAATATTAGTGTCTAATGTTGTGCACTAGATTTTCTGCATCAGCAAAACCCATCAAAATTTCGTACACATTAAAAGGGTTTGTGAAGTTGAAAATCTTGGTTTTTTTTATGATTAGATTAGATTTGGCTTAAGGTAGAAGATGAGTTAGTTATGGAGTCTTCACCAAAAGAAGGTACGAAAAAGTTAGTCATGGAGTGAGTACTACAACCACTACAGCATTAGACACTCCTATTGGTTTAACCTGATTGTAATGTTAGTGATTGGGATGTGTAATTAAGGAAATATGGTTTTGGGGAGTCTATTGTTTGGGATCAGTAGTTATGGAAATGGGGCTTGTAGGAATTAAATGTATATGGGATTGAACTGAAGCTAAATAGCACAAACATTTCTTAGTCATTGTCACCATTTTTTGCTATGGTTTCTGTTGTTGTTTTCATGATATCCAACCTTTGAGGCAAGGATTCACATTGTCACCTGGTAGGTAGATTATCACACATTTATAACATCCAATCATCATCTGAAGCAATTAATAAGATCTCTAATAGAATAAAACAAAGCGTTATAGTGTGATACATGTCCCTTTCAATAACAAATTAAATCACCAACAAGGATTTCCTATTAATTTAATTTTAGATGAATTTATGGTTGACTGCATATATTGATTTAGTATACATATCTTGATTGAGTTCTAAAAATAATACAACATATATTTTCAGCTTATTTCCTTTTTGCTTCTTTGTGGGTCTGCGAATACTACGTGTCTTCTGCTAGTGTTACACTATGCTTTTTATCTTACTTGCATTTAATCTACTTTAACAATACTTAGAAATTGTCATTTTCATAACTTTCATTTTTCTGAAAAAAGATATAAATGGATATGACACTTGGTGCTTGCATTGCTAGTTGTGTAACGGTTTTAACTGTGGGTTATCTGCCTGAACAAATGTTTATGAGACATGAGCTGAGCCTTGATTGATTCTAAACCTGGGCTGGGTTTTGATGGAGCCCAAGCGAAAGTGACAATGAAACCCCAAATCCAAACTCTGGGCCCATTCAGCCAGTCATGCTAGGAGCCAACCACAACTTTCTTTTTTTTTTTTATTGTTTTAATTGGCAAGATTCAATGCACCAAATTATGTCTAAACAGGATGAAATTGGATCCATTTGTTGGGTGCATTATTGAGGTAGCTTTCAAATGAACTCAAGTTTGTATTATTTGCCCTTTGTTCAAGAAAATTAGAACCCATTTTATGTTTATGGCAGGGTATTGAGTATCAATGTACTTGAGGTATTTGAGTTATTATCTTATCTATTTGAATTTTAAGTGTCAGATCTTTTTGATTTGTCTTGAACTGAAAATGGATGTGAAGGCCAGATAAAATATAGTTTTTTTTTAACAAAATTCCATATAAACATAATACCAACACCCTGGACTTTTCGGCTTTAGAACTGAATTGGGAAAAATCATGTCTCAATCCAAAATAAGGTAATGTTTACTTTAGTTTGCTAAGTTAAAATCTTGTTTTAAAGGTCATGGAAGTTGGCCATTAGGAGATTTATCCTGTTTTAAAAATGTTCTCAAGTCTTCAATTATGTACAAATGCAGGAAGGCTAATTCTACAAAATTTTCAAGGTTTAATAATTTTCATGGCTAATACTCAATTCTAACAAACCATTCTCCTTCTCCTGCATCTATTGCTGATTTTAATTAACATTCAAGACACCATTGAATACATCTTGCAACTGAAACAAAAAAAAAATTTCTCCACAATATGATGGAAGTTGCCACATAAATGAAAAACATTCCTATGCTTGGACGTGTAAAAGTAAAGCCAATGTCCTAGTTGCTCTAAAGTCATAGTATCAATCACATGAACTCTAGAATGAAATAAAATTATTCACAGGGGAAAAATACATTACTGCAAAAAAATGAAATGCTAGCCCATATATGCTGTCCATGTGCAGTCATGCCTCTTATCTGGAAGTTAAACCACTTGGTAGTTTTCTGTGATCAACTGTGTTCTTTGAGAAAACTTAGGAGGGGAGCCCTCTCTAAGTGGCAAGATGTTAACAACCTACAGGCAGAGACATGCATCAGACCATTCACAGCACATCAAATGATACATTCTAGGGGAAAAACCAATACGGTGCACAGGAAAGTAGATCTTATCATACAAATTACAATGTAACAACTTAATTTTGATGCCAAAATCAATTAGGCTAAGGTAAATTAGGAGAAATGAACAAAAAAAAATATACTGAAATTAGGAAATGGCAACTTTCAAGAAGTATACGACTTTCAAAACTTTTGAAATAACTTTGTCTCATCACTTGAACATTGAAATAGACCAAACAATATGCTACAATTCATCTTTTGCAACCCATGATCACATGAAGGTTATTTGACCAAACAACACTCCAATACATCTTTCAGTCTTTCACAACCCATGATCACTTGAAAGTCGAGGTAGACCAAACAACACTAGAATACATATTTTATCCATCATACAAGATGATAAAAGGAGTTTTTCTGATAAATCCAACACAGAGATAGAGATGCACATTGGTCTTATCATAAAAAGATACTTATAAGGCCTTTACCAAATATTTCTATTCACCCCAGCAAAAGATTAACATCCTATCCTATCACATCAAATGTTAACATCTTATCCTTTTCATCATTTCCTAACCGGTGCCAACTTTGGGTGTGGTGCCAATTTTGGGTGGAGTGCCCACATGCCATTCTCACTACTTAGGCCTCAAGATGAATGGCCGATATAACTATAGGTTATATACAACAGGGACGTATGATTTTCACTCAGCCCGCCTAGGGATTTTCTTTTGGCACAAAATTGCAAAATACTCCACTTTTCAATGTGTAAATAAGAACAAATTGCTACGTGAAAATTATACTGCAAATCAGGTGACCCTGGTGATCATTAGGATGGATGGGTCTTAATCCACCCATGGTACAGATTGCTTCATGGACTAAACAGTGGTCTAATTTGATCTAATGACCATGACATGGACATCAAAATAGAAACTTTACTTACTGATCATTTCATGACATTAGATCAAACAGCTGGCAACATCAAGTAGACTTAACTTTTTAAGATGAATAAATATTAAGGCCTCTTAGCATCCGATATGCCAGTGGGCCCCACAGAGCCTTCAGTGAGTCCTAATGCAGAATCAAACTTTTTGGACCTAGATCCGCAATGTGTATAAGAGGCAATTTTAAAATTTTGAGAGTGTAATTGTAGAAGAAATTATAGAAGAAGAGAAAAAAACTAGAAAAACCTGTACAAACCAAAATGAAATGAGAAGTATATATGGAAGGGGCACTGTGACATGGCTTCTTAAGAAAAGAATATGGAGGCTTTTTCAATGCCGGATGTACAACTTAAAGAGATAATTTCAGCAAAAACATGAATCAGGCATGAAGTATTTGGAGTGCCATGCTGGGATATTGAAAGAAAATGGAGAATCCTCATGGTAGTAGATAAACAGAAACTCATTGGAGTAAGTATCATGATGTTGAAGGAAGATGATAAATATATAATATTGAAAAAAAGTATATCTTTCTCTATTGAAATCTCAGGAAAGCTAAAGAAGTTGATCCAGATGCCAAGTGAGATGTACAAGCATTGTTCCACTAGGATGGTTTCTCCCCTGTTTCAGTGTCTCATTGCACATTTTAGTGTGTGCCCATGCTGTTTAAAAGACTGCTTATTATCTTCATATTGCAGAACAATCATATGAGCAACCTTTGACACTGATAGAAAATGAACCAGTTAGTTCTATTTTTTTGAGGCTCATGCATGCCATAAGAAGTGAACAATGAGATTGACTCACACTTAAAGAGGATGCCTCTTTACCGATTCAGGCAACAGGTTGCTCAAATGGAGAGTTAAAAAGGCTAGGGCAACCCACTAAAGACAATCATACTATGTGATTTTTCATAAAATCTTTCAACTCAGAGCCTAATCTAGCCCAGCTGCAAGAGTAAATAACACAGGCTTAAAAAAATCTCATGTACTACATGAACAACACAAAATACACAAGGTTAAATTTCATTAGGGCATCCAAGCAACTGAAAGACAATAAATAAATGAATATACAATAAACAGAAGAAAAAACTAAATAAAGTTTAGTACTTTGGTTCATGACTTAGCGCCATGGATGAAAATCGCGGTATCGGTCGGTCCAAAAAACCGATACGGTATCGGTATCGGTCGCGGTTCGCTGTCCGTCATGGTCGTCGCGGTGTGAATTTTTTTTTTAATCCAAAAAAATTTGAAAAAATATCCAAAAAATCCAAAATATTAGAAATACTGGAAAACAATGTTTTTTTTCATTAGTAATATATATATATATATCAAAATATCGGTCCCCTTAAGTTATGATATCCTGTATCGCTGTCTTGTCTAAAAATGTAATTTTTTTTATAAGAACCATAAGTATGACTTATGAAATATGAACTATCAATTAGTATGAAATTTTAGATAATAAACTTATTGATAATTTACATATAGTGGTTGTACGCTTGTACTTGTATCTTGTATAATATATAACTATACCCCTATTATTATTTATCAGTCATCATTCATTATTCAACAACCATTAATTCATCATTCAATTATCAAGCAAGTTGTAAAATTCAAGAACATGAACATTAACATAACATATGACATAATGACAGTAAAATAAATTATAAATCAAATTATTGGACCCCTTAAGTTATGTTCATGTATTGCTATCTAATCTAAAGCTATATAAATTTTATTTATAATTAAATTAATTTAGGTACATATACTAAACAAGTTAAAATATCATAAATTTTATAAATTGCAACATAATTATGACTTATGGGCTATCTATTAGTATGAAATTTAAGAAAATAAAGCTTGTACTCGTCACTCAATCATTAAGTAAGTTCTGCCTTGCGCTTGTAAGATAACATGTTTTATTATGATAGTATAGTAAAATACAAAGCAACTAGATATTTATAATTTACTTAAAATGATGATAAATTTGAATAATTATTTTACAAAGATCAACAAGATTTTAATAAAATTCTGAGTTTTAAAACCTTAAATAGTTGATTTAACCTCAATATGTATTGATTTAAAATAATAAAAGGTACTCACAATAAAAAAAAGCATAAAATTATCATTTTTAAGCTATATCTAAATAATTTTTTAAAAAAATACAAAATGCTTACCTCAGTAGAGTTATATATGATTTTCAAGACTATATTGATAAAAAAAAGTATTTTTGATACCTTGCAAGTGAAATAGGTGTTGAGGAAGAAAAAATGTAGCATATGATATATTTAAAAGGAGGAAAAAAGAAGGAAAATAGGACAAAAGAAAAAAAAATTTTAAATAGTGGGCCGATATTTTGACCGATATCGACCGATATATCGGTTCACACCGATATTTTGAAATATCGGCCGATATTATCCGATATTTTGGGGATATTTTGCCTGGACGATACAAAAAACCGATAACTTCAAAATATCGTACCGGTATCGGCCGAGAATTTAAACCATGCTTAGCGCCCCCCCCCCCCCCCCCCCCCCCCCCAACCCAAGTAGAAATTTTTTGTTGAGATAATAAATAACTATTTCCTTAAAATCAACATAACACATCACAAAAAATTAAAAATTATGCGAAAGTCTATGAGGGATTTATCATCTTTTTTAATTGAACATAGGTTAGCAAATACTGAATGAAACTTTTATCAGAGTCATCATAAATTACTTGTTATAACTGAATGGTGAACTATGACTAGTCAATAATAGGACGTCATCAGTATTCTCAGCTTAATTATTTTTATGATGCCAGAGACATGAAGATCATAGCATGGTCATAAAACATTTTGTTCAATGTTGATTAGCATTCTCCTTTCAAAAAGCAAATGGTTATTAGTATGTCAATTTAGTAATATCCTTTTTCTTTCTAAAGATTAGGAATGTGGATTATTTTTTCCAACAAAGCCTATCACCAAAATATATCCAAAATATTTAGAAATCTAAACACCAGAACATAGCAGCAATTAGACTAATTGTCACTCATGTTTTCACCAAAATATATCCAAAATATTTAGAAATCTAAACACCAGAACATAGCAGCAAATGCAATTAGACTCATAGTCACTCCTGTTTTCACCAAAATATATCCAAAATATTTAGAAATCTAAACACCAGAACATAGTAGCAATTAGGCTAATAGTCACTCATGTTTTCACCAAAATATATCCAAAATATCTAGAAATCTAAACACCAAAACAAAGCGGCAATTAGACTAATAGTAATTCATGTTTGCAATTTAACTAAAACCTTAACAATGACAGAACAACAGAATTTCAAGAATGAGAAAGATTGTTTTCCTAAACTTGAGGGGGGAAAATCAAATTACAAAATATGCAAAACCTAGTTTTATTAATATGCCTCAAAATGCTGCATTGCACTTTTAACTATTATGAGAGCAAAGGGGTGGGAGGGGTGGTTTGGAAACAAGATATTTCAAGAGATTTTGCAGTATTATCTACTAGTTTAGAATATAAGCTACTCGCCTAAAAAGGAGGTGTTTGATTAACTTAGAAAGTATCTTACAATATCTAAATTACTTCCAAAAACCTCCATATTACATTATTCAAGAAGATGCTGTGTAAAACAATCTTGTGTTAAAAAAATCTAGAGTATCAGTAAAACCCATTTGAGAGTTCATAAGCAACCATTAATCCTAGTGGCCTACTATAAGTTTTAACATAAATGATTTTTATAGGAGTGCAACTATAACTCCCAATATTAGATTGGCACCACAATGCCTTCAAGTTTAATTTGTGGCCCTATAGCCATATCATGATTATATAACTCCTAGTTTGTCAACTATCAATATTAGGTGGGTCCTACAAATATAACACGAGGGTGAGCTTTCATTTTGATTAATAATATTAGGTGAGTCCCATATTGCCAAAATTAATTAGGTCCCACATTGATTACCAAGATTGAATTGTGTCATTTTATGGTCCCACTACTAACATCAGATGGGTCTCATAATAATTTCTAATAGATGGATTCATCTATGAGAATCACCATTAGATTGATTTGTGTTATTACACTAAGATTACCAACATTTGGTAGACCCACTGTAATTAGCTAAGATCTCATGATTTTAACATTTAATTTTGTAATTTTTTAACAATAGATGGGTCTTACCACGATTATTAACACGTGTAATTACTAATTAGTTGACCCTACATTGGGTCAATTGATTATTTTCTCTCCATCTTGTGAGTTTTTTTTTATTATAAAAGTTCCAAACACTTCAAAGATATATTGAAATTTGTGAAAATTGCCAAACACTATAAATAATCCAATATAATAATATGTCACTATTTTATTCTATGATAATATAATATTCAAATATTTAAATATATTGATATTATATTCTATACTTATTCAAACACCCCCAAAACCAAGCTATTACTTTGTAAAAGTATCAAGAGCTCGGAAAGACATGACAACAGCAGTTCTATAATGTCCATGCTGGACAACCGCTAAGAAACAGCAATAAATGAAAGAAAAAAAAAGAAATTTACCAAAACTGTCATACTAAAATCTGAACCATACAAACTTTCATGTCACTAAATGTCTTTGCAGCAGTAAATCTGACATTAATGGGGAAGAACACTGACAGATCTGCCAGGGGAACAACAAACTCTATTGAGCCACTGTCAATTGTTTAACAACTGAAAATCAATGTTTGCCGGTGTCTTATCTTGAGAACTTTTATAAACGAAAATTGCAAGAAATAAAATGCACTTCACACTAAAAATTATCTGACCTTCGGTTAGAATTATCAATAAGAAGAATGGACCACTCCAAAATAGAGTTTCTTGGGTCAAACCTGCGACAAAAATGAATGATGACTAATGAACGATAAGCACACTAATAGTGAAGCAAGAGCCAGTTGAGAGTTAGATAATGTATTAGCAAAAGACAGGTTCCAGCAATTAAAAACCAATAAAAAGGAGTGGAGAAACGTAATGTTGGCATTCTTTTCACTCTGCTTTAGTAAAGCATCAAATTATGCACATGCAGTCCCTAAACTGCGTCATAATATTAAACCAATACCTTGACTAGCTCATTTTTATTAATGCAATTGTTCAAGTCTTCTATTGGACGGCTGAGATGGATCCAAATCAATTTTCAAATCTTAAAAAATAACTAAGGGATCAAAAAAGCACGTTAATGGTCCTTTCGGACCATCTAATCAAACTCCAATATGATGTGAAAGTGCAGAAACTAGATCTCACCAAGTCTTACAGAGTGGGGAGGTTTGGGGGAGGGGGGAATAGAACTATTAGAAATTCTTACCCAATTATGAGATTAATTTTGCATACAAACCTCAATCTCAAACAATAGTAGATCAAAAACAAAGTTTTAACTCAAACGCACGAATTAATCACATGAAATGCTCAAGTTTGTGTGTGCTAGCAATATGTCAATATTCTAATTGAATCAAGTTAATTTAGGCACAAGTGTGATGAATAACATATAAGAGTATGATTATCAACTGTATAGCTTCCACAACAACACAAACATCAACCTCAATATATCCACCACAAAATGAAACAATCCACAAGACAGAGGATTTATAGTAGTTCGGTCCCAGACCTACATCCACTCTCAAGAGCAAATACTATTGATTCCACTAATGATGAGGTAACTACACAAATACACCTCTTGCAACAATTTTTGATACGGTGGTTTGTCTTCCACCAACATAATTTTTTGATCCAATGGTTTCATCCCCGATCTACTGCACTAACCACAATGATTTTTGATGTGGTGGTTCGCTGTCCACCAAATTCAATAGATAAATGAATATGAATGGAGCACCCAAACACAAAACAAATTACCTTAGCGTTGGTTGGTGCTCTTGAAGCTTGAATGAAGAACTCCAAGCTTTGACCTCTTGTTATTGCTCTTTGGTGATATTGATCTTCCAATAAGTGCACAGCCAAGGGAAGAGGTTTTGGGATCTAGGAAAGCTAGGGTTTTTCTAGATTGAATTTAGGGCTTTCCTAGATGGGTATCTCTTCTTCTCCCCATAGTAATGCCCTTGAATGGTCTTAGATTGAAGAGGAGATGGTGGTTGGAGCTTCGCACAGATGTTTATGGAGGCTTGGTTGCTCTAAAAGATTTTCTAGAAAAAAGTGTCTTTGGGGTGAAGAAAGGTGCTTTCCTTAAATAAAGATATGCTCCAACGAACAGATCTACTGCTAGACTAAAGTTGCTCTACGGCTTAGCCGTATATCATGTCATATATAATGGCTAGTTTGACCCAGATCTGGATTTTCACTTTTATGGCCAAGCCTACGTTTTAGCCGTAAATCCTTCTACTACTTAACTACAAGGTTAGCCGTAAGCAAAAAGGACCCAAAAAAAGGTTCTCTGGATAGTGAGCCATAGGTTCTTCGGCTTAGCCGTAATCCAAGCTATAAATACCAAGAAAAATGGAATTTTAAGAAAAGTATTTTCCAATAAACTTAGGTTTTTCTAAGGTATCTTTTAAATGGATCAAATTAACTTGGCATTCATTGAGAATCTTCCAAATGATGAGCTTGACCTTCCTTGATCAAACGGTGTTGATACATATTTGACTTGGACTATAGTATTTGACTTTGGATGTGGAATTGACAATAGAGATTAGTAATGATTTGACTATGACGCTAACATGATGAACAGTTCAACAATGTTGAGCTGCACATTGTCTAACTTGGGGCCTACGGATTGTGGCCCAAAGCCGATCTATTCCACACCAAATCAGGCCCATATTGGACACCCAGACCTAGTACATTTTGACGCCTCTTTTAGTGGTCCAACCCGCGCAAAAAGTGAGGACCACAGCCCCCTTATTGAGAGACATCCAATTAATTCCAGTGCAAACAAACATCATGAATGGAAACTTAACCACAACAAGTTCGTTGACCTTGAAGAACCACTAAATCAAGAAATTTCTAATATAGTTGCTTGAATTGGAGAAGTTTTCAAATATCATTTCCCAACCATATTAGACACCCAAGTCATGTGGGATTTACACATAAGACTTTCTAATTTTGCTTTTCTTTTAAGTAGAGAGTTGTATAAGGACTTGACTAGTAACTATTCTTTATTAGCTAGATAGGATGAGTGGCTAGGATTTAAGATAGATCAGTGCTTTATTTTATGAGAAGAAAAAATATATGCAACCTATAAGGGCCGCCCAACCGTTATCTGGACTGTCTTTCATTCTAATCAAATAAAATTGTTATGGTATGCAATCAGTTTTCTTCTCCATTGGTTTTGAGGCTTATTTTCTCCTAAGGATTGAAAACTATTTCAACCGGTGGATTACATGTGTAACATTTCTACTACTTATCCCTTAAGTTTCACTAGATTTGGGGTTACGGAATGATTTGGTTTCCCAATCAATTGGTCTCACCCTTTTGGCTGTGCGAGTTATGCCCAAACAGATCAAAGCCATTTAGCATAGAGGATATGTAAGAACTTGAGGCAAAAAAACTGTCACATATATATATATATATAGAGAGAGAGAGAGAGAGAGAGAGAGAGAGAGAGATCTCTACCAAGTCACTTTTATCCACTGATTCAAATCATATCAATAAATAAACAATTAACTAAAACATATTGGGGTCATAGAACTGAGTGGCTTTATCCGTGAGCAGATTGACTCAGACCACGGAGAGTGACACAGACCATATTAATTATGTTCAAGCAGATACAGAGATATTGCACAAATTCATAACGAAAAATAGGGGTGTCCATTGGCCGGGCCAGGCTGGGCTGAGGGATATCCAGGCCTGGCCCAACTATAGAAACACTGGTCCAGGCCCAGCCCAAGATTGAAACGGGCCATAAAAGTCTCACCCAAACCTGCCCATCTAGTCAACCAGGCTGGGTTGAACTGGGCTTCTGATCAATTTTGTGGGCTTTCTAGCAAATGTTTGGCCTCATTAATTAAAATAAACTCCTTAAACAAGCCAGGCCTCGCTGGGCTTGGAGTTCCTTTCACTTAATCCAAGACCAGACCAATTATTAAGTGGACCCAAATTACATATCAAAGCCCGGCCTACAGCAGGCTGGGCCGGGATCACGGTCAGGCTGGCCCGACCTATGAATAAACCTAATGAAAAACAAGGGATATACAAGAATGTTATTAACATGTTCTAACAACCCTGTTTCAGCAACAAAGACATCATGCAGATACCAGAGAACAGAAAAGCAACGTCTTTTGGGACACTTTTGTATGCCATAAATAAACCCTCAACTGTCTGCAATTTAGTTCAACCTCATATGACAATGAGATCAATTTATTTATATTGCTTGTAAAAAAAAGGGACACAATTAATAATATTCAGAAACTGGAGAACCTAATTTGACTAAGAACCACACCAGATTCAGGCAACTTGAAGACTCAGTTAACATTAGATTCAACTTGCAATCCAATCCTGGCACTAAATGAGCGAAATGGGTGGTGGCTTCTATAATACCATATATCATATATATAGAATAATGGAAACTTATAATGCAGTGATATTAATTGGATTGGACCACACTGTTGGCTTCTATTAACTGCAATAGTTAACAATCCCAGACAGGGTGGTGCAATCCAATAATGAACACACTCTTGAGTGATATATTCAGAGGACTATGACCTGGCTATGATGGATGAGGCTGACATCCAATTGTTCATCATAATGAGAAACAGGTCCCCAAGTGTACAGATTTTACCTGACAGTATCTTGGTTATTGACCGATTATAACTATGACACTGTGGATGGTAAAAAAATCAAATTTCAGTAATAAAGATTTGTGAACAGAATGTTGATATAAATAAAATATAATTAGTAAACATGCTACTAATTATGATTGATTAAAAATAATGGAACTTTATAAGAAGTTACTTTAAAATCCATCAAGCTGACACAGTACTTCCTTAACTGAGTTGAATCAGCTGATTCTAAAGAACCACTCAATTTGAAATTCAGTCAAATCAACACACCAGCTTTCAAGTTAACTCATCGATTTTTTGAGAAATGTAAATTACAAAAAGAATGCAGTGAAGATGTCACCTCCATTCCCCATCAATGTGGCGGACATTTGGCGGCTCACGGAGGGCAGGAAGTGGTACAGTTATAATAACATTTTGCGGGTCAAAAATTGCTGAAGCTTCATATTCGATGCTGACTTAAGTTTCGCTTCCAGAAACAGATGGCCAGCAGTTGACTGCAATTAATAAAATAAATTTATATAAGAAGGCTAATTATAAATCAATAATCAAATGGCTTTCAAAAAAAAATAATTAAAATTTTGAGAGGGTAGTAGAAGGTAGAACTCAAAACCCACTGGTCAATGGTACAACAGGTTCATCCATGCTCTGCATTGTCCACTTCAGAAAACCAACACCTGCTGAATCGCCAGTTTGACCAGTGGGGAAAGGCCTGTTAGGGTCCTTCAAGCCAAGAATATTTTCATTTGAAAATAATTCCTTGTTGATATTTGGGTGAGCTTTGAAGAGGACTCCAGGATTATCCCCAGTTTCAATCAAGAATCAAGTTATGTCAGTAAGACAAGCATATAATATCAACGTAAGACACAAAAATACTTATATATCACTAAGACAAGCATAAGACCTCTGTATTTTCTACATTATCAAGTTTATAAACAAGACTGACTCAACCAGATACAATTTGCCAGAGCCATCCATCATATAATTGGATATTAATATTATTACCTACAAATACAAACCTTTAAAATTGATACCAAATAATCACTTTCAATGGTTAGAAACCCATATTTAAACATTGCATTGCATATGTATTTAAAAAAAAAAAGTAGGGGTGAAACATCTATATTCACTCTCAAATGAGTTTTAGGTAGAATTAGTGACCTAAGATTAATGCTATTATCAGGATGAGGCATGTCCGCATATGTTATGTGTTATGATACTTGTGATCTCTTTGGATAGTAATAGATTATGAAAGCATCTTAAGATTACCCATACAGGTCTCCTTGCTTATCTTGGTTAATTGTACTTCATATATACCCATGCACTTTTAATGCAACATTTACAAGACTAGTGAAATATCATGTTTACTGCCACGGTATAAGAACCCTAAGCTTGATTCGATTGTTCTGCCTGTTTCTAAGAGAACCCATCAGGCCATTTGACCTAGATGTCTGGCGGCGCATACAGTATTGATTCTTGCCTACTTAGAATGGGAGACTTGGATATTTTCTACCTTTTTACAGCTGCTCTCCCTTGCAATACCAGGATCTACGAAAATTTTCAGGTGCTAGGCACCAAGCACAACCACTCATTTGTAATTGTACTTATACAAATGAATGGTTGTGTTTGGTGCCTAGCACCTGAAAACTACTCTTGTAATGAAGCTTCTACTGCTGCAAGGAGGTGCTAATCTGATGAGAGAGGGTGTGCTTTGTTTTTCTTGTCCTTTTATTTCCCTTCTCTTATTTTGCATGTATTTAGTCCATTTTGGTTGGTTTCCTCTTTTGTAATGGATCCTTTTTCAAGAAAAAAATGAATAAATAAATAAAAACACAGAGAGAGAAAGAGAGCGAAGGGGGGAGAGAGAGAGAGAGAGAGAGTGCATGTGTAAGCATTTTTTCTAGAACTTCTTTGGAGCTATAGGAAGATTATCCCAGCATTCTGCCTTGTCGACCCATTTCTTGGACCGAGCTATAGTTTTTAGTGGATTATTATCTGCATCTGAAGATTCGTAGGCTGGATCTTTTCCTTTTTTTAACCTAAAAACATTTTATGATAAAAGACTTGAGAAAGAGATCACAACCATCCTAACATATTCGAAAGAGTCTGCAACTGAATTCATCCTAGCATCATAGGTAATAAGCATCGGGTATCTCACCGTCTCAAAACCAAATCTGTTTCCTTCAATAAATATTTGGCCTTGATTACAAGGGCGCCCATTATACAGTAAAGGTTGCTAATACCATGCTATGCCAAGCATACTCAAGGAAAGGAAAACTTAGTCACATTCAGATTGGTCTCCGTGACACTTTGAGGCCACTAAGGCCAGTTATAGCATCTTTTAAAGAAGGGCAACTTTGTTTAACTACTTTTCTATGGAAAAAGAAAGGAAAAGCAAGATATTTTTCCATGGAAACTTTTTTCCATCATTTGGTGTGAATGCTTTTCCACAAGGAAAAGCATCAAAAGAAGTACAATTTTTTGCAAATCCACATAAATGTGTTTCCAAGGAAGTTTGAAAAGGTAGACATTCCGTAGAAAATCAGAAGTATGCGGACTTTGGTTTCTCTGGACTCTACACAAACATGCCCTAAAGTAAATGATACTTGGCATGTTTTCATCAGTAAAGTGAATGTTAGCATTAAAAAAAAGCCAAAATATTCTTGCAAAGTGCCTCATGTGCCCATAACGGCTACAAGATAGCCAAGGAACAAGACACAGACACACACATACTCACACACGTATAATTCAACAAGCAAAGCATATTTGATGTCTAAGCCAATTGTATAAAATTTTTCAGAGGAATTTCAGACATCATCTCAATTGTAAGATGAGTATCAACAAGTAAACAATTTTCATAAATTAAGTATATATTTCTAACAAGAAAAAAAGTGAAGATTAACAAGCAATTTAACAAATCTGAAAAGGAGAAAGTTCAACCTACTCCTTGAGGACAAGATGATCTATTCATTTTAGTCCTATTTATAAAGAATTATAAATAAGAATTTTGTCCATTCAAAAAGTAACACATGCATAAGCGTATGCTACCAACGGCGCATTAAAGAAAAGTTTTTCTATGTAGGTTGATGGTGCACCAAGGAGAAGGGGTAGGCAAAAGAGGACATAGATGGAAGTAGTACGAATAATTTTGAAGAACAACAATATATTCGAGGATTTGGCTTAGGGTCGATTAGAATGGAGAAATAATTCACGCAGCTAACCCCAACATAGTTGGGACAAAGCTTTGCTACTGATGAAGAAATATTAAATGTCAATTCTAGCACTATTTATTTTTACAACTGATTACTCATCTCATTAGATACTTATAGATGTGGGCAGACAAATAGGATTCAGAAATTAAAATACAATGTCATCTTCTATGGATATCCATAGTCTTTTAAAAATAACTTTAACTCCTAGCTAGAAATCTATTCTCATGTGAGAAGTGTTTAGAACAAGCGGAGAAATGGAAAAGACATGTACAACGGGACACATTTATGCTAAGATGAAGATCGCTTGGTAGCAAGGGAAAGCCTTCAATACACTTGCCATTTTTAAATGTTTGGTGCAGTGCTTCTTCACATGGAAAGACAAAATTTTGAATAGTTTTCCTTGAACTATACAGAAAACCATTTCCTCTAGGAGGGGCAAGTATCACTTGAGGTGATCCAAATTTAATCCATACAGTAAATGACATCCTTCATCAAAATAAATCATAAAATGACTTTCACATAGACAAGTACACCTCAAACATTTAAGCAGAACATGGTTGACAATATTTTGTTAGCATCCATTCTTAGTTCGGACCTTTTTTCTTTTTTTGTTATTCTAGTACTTCAGGTAGTTGAGAATGAAATCAATCTGATGCAAATGTAAAAAAATATGTGCATGTCCATTTTTAATAAACGTCTCAACCACAAACAAGTTTAGTTACATATGTAAAAAAAAATGTGTGCATGTACATAAGATGAGAGAGAGAGAGAACCTGAACTTGGATGAGTCCATCTTCTTGGTTAAGAATTTGCTGCGAAAGAGTTCCTTGAACATCAAAGTTGCTAACCCCACCATCTCGCTTAAGAGTTACATTAAGTCTCTCCTCAATGGTAAATGTAGCAGGATCTGCCAGAGGAAGAGGAACAGATGACCTTGAATGACCAGCACCACCTGGCTGCACATTCTTGAGAATAACCTCACCTTCAGCTTTCAGAGATTCCAGGAATTGATTTGTTCTTTGAGTTTATCAAAGTTTCATTTGGAGGAGCAGTGGCAGCTGTTGATGGGCGGCCTGATCAAATAAACATTATTCTTAGAAGCACTAAATTTCATTACTATAATTATCATCTAGTGGAAACTTTATTAGAGAATTAAATACCGAGAAAGTAGGTAAAGCTTGGCCAATGGGTTGGCTGGCCATGAGTTAAGCCCAACAGATTAGTCATCTACAGGGGTTAGCCCAATGGGCTCACTCACTATGGGTTAGACTGGCAGACTGGCCCACCATGAGTTTAGGCCCGATGGGCTGGCTGTTTGTGGGCCTCCATTTTGTAGCCCTTATGCCTATGATGCACTTGAGCTGCATCATTGGGGTATTTTTTCAATAATATCAACCATCTTCTCTTCACATCATTCACATCACACAACTGAATAATTAGTCGTCTCCCTGGCTATTCACATAAAACTAGAAAATGTATTTTAATTGGCAAAAAGGTATTAAATTGAAAAAAAAATTAAAATAAAAGAATTTTAAACAAGACAGATGAGATGCACCATGGTTGGCTAGGAATCTACTTTAGGATTCTGTTCACACAACACATTAGAGAGGAGCTTTCCACATAGCCCCCAGTGCTTAGCAAGAGTTTTTGCCTTTCCTATTTATATTTTTAGGGTGGAGTAAAATGAAATAAAATTGATTGCCAAATGTGCCAAATCAAGAGAAAAAGTGGACGGAGTTGGGAGTAAAAGCACCTTTTTTTTTATTTTGTGCTTTTTAAGAGTATATTTTTTGTCATTTTGTGCCTTTTGAGAGTAACTCCCTTGTCATTTTGTGTTTTTACAACCAACTTCCTCCACTCTTTGTCTCTTCCGATTTGACACTTGATTTTTTTTCATTTTTCTCCACCCTACAAACAAACAAGGATTAGCCTCTTGCAACATATTTGAAAAGCAGGCACGCACTAGCATGCACGTACGCACACATTCAGATTACAAAGCTCCTTATTGTTAATCTTATAGAAATATGCTAAACACCAAGATTGAATTGAATTGGATGATCCTTAATGGAACGATCCGTGTATATTTAAATTACATGGTTGCATTAGATAAGGCTCCATCTCAGCTAATTACAATCAATTACAGTTGATTACAATCATGCAAATAAAGAAAGAATATAATTACAGTTGACTACATCTAATTTGCTAATAATGAATGGACCATGGGCCTATGGTACACAATAATGAATGGGCCTGTTAACAACCACCCCCCCCCCCCCCCCCCCCCCCCCCCCCCTCCCCCTCTCTTAAATTGATGCTGGTGAGTCAATAAGCATCAATTTGTTAGATAAGAATTGATGTCATGGAGGAGGAAGTCCCTTAGTGAAGATATTTGCAATCTGTAGTATGGATGAAATGAATGGAAGTGAAATGACGCCTTGCAAATATTCATCACAAATGAAGTGGCAAACAGCTTCAATGTACTTTATGCGTTCATGGAAGACCGGATTTTGTGTCATATGAATATCACTAGTGTTGGTCGGCATGAAGAGGGGTCGGAATGGTTTAAGAAAAACCAAGATCCAAAAGCAATCTACAAAGCCAAAGTATTTCTGAGCAAGCATCAAACATGGCACGATACTCAGCTTTGGTTGAAGATTTTGAAACTTTATCTTGTTTCTAATATTTCCATGAGATTAACACATTGCCAAGATACATACATCATCTGGTCATGGAGTGACGGGTGCCAGGACAAGCCACCCAATCAACATTAGAGTAAGCAGCTAGATATAGTGAAGATCCAGCAAGAAAGAATAGACCATGATTAGTCGTACCAAGTAGGTAACAAACAATACAGTGGACAACCGCTAAATGAAGATGCTTGGGTGCTGCATGAATTGGCTAACAAGATTAACAGCATATGCAATGTCTGGCTGAATATTAATCAAATAGAGCAAGCTACCAACCAATTACCTATGAAGCACGGATACGGACACGGGACACGGATACGACACGACACGGACACGGCGATACGGCAAATCCTAAAAAAGTAGGACACGGACACGGCTAGGACACGGCAAATAATAAATATATATATTTTTATATATAATCATAAAATTAAAAAATAGTTATATTTTTAGCCAACTTGAAAATTATAATGTCACAATTAATAAAGAAAAAACATAACTGATACTAGAAAAGTCAAAAATAAAATCTATAATGCATAATGTAATGTAATAGTAGGCCATAAGCCCATAGTACATTAATCATCATCAACATTACATGTCACAATTACATCATAATCAAATCAATTTCCTATCACATTGAAAAACAAACTATCACATTGAAAAATAAACTAGGAAAAAAAATGCAACAGTTCTGGAAAAAAAAAAAGCAATAGTAGCATGGAAATATAGCAGCAGTAGTTCTGAAAAAAAAAAAAAAAACAAACAAACAAAAAAAAGAAAACAGCAGCAACAGCACAGCAGTCCCATGGAAAAAACAACAACAGCACTGAAAAAAAGAAAAAAACAGCAGCAGCAGCCGTTCGAAAAAAAAAGAAGAAAGAAAAAAACAGCCAAAATAAAAAAAAACAGTAGCAGCACAGCAGTCCCATTTAAAAATAAACAGCACTGAAAAAAACATAGTAGCAGCAGTAATTCGAAAAAAAAAGAGAAAGAAAACAGCATCAGCAGCAGCACAATAGCAACAGCAAAGCAGTCCCGTGAAAGAAAAAAAAAATAGCAGCACTGAAAGATAAAAAAGAAAAAAAGAAAACAGCAACAACAACAAAACAGCAACAGCACAGGAATCCCATGGAAAAAAAAAACAGCAGCAGCAGTAGTTAGATGGAAGAAACAAGAAAAAAGAAAACAACAGTTTGAAAAAAAAAAAAGAAAGAAAGCAGCAGCAGCTGCGGAACAATCAGATGGAAGAAAAAACAGCAACAGCACAGCAGTAGTTCAAAAAAAGAAAGAAAGAAAACAGTAGCAGCACAGCATCACTGAAGAGGGGAAAAAAAAACAGCAGCAACAAAAAAAAAAAAAAAAAAACAGCAGTACCTGTTCCTCCTCCTCCTCCTCCTTTTTCTTCCATGCGCAATTGCAAATCTTCCTCACGCATCTTCCACACAGATCTTCCTCATGCTCAAATCTTCCACACATCTTCCTCAAGCTCAGATCTTCCATGCGCAGGTGTAGATCTTCCTCACGCTGTCTTCTTCTTCTTCTTCTTCGTTTCACTGCTGGCGGCGATTCCCCCTTTTCATCTTCTATTTTTCCATCTCCCAGATGCGGCCGTTTCCCCCCTTTTGATTTCACAAACGAAAGTGAATATAACATTAAGGTTATAAGTTTAAAAAAATTACATTTACCCCCTTCCTCTTTTTTTTTCTAATTTTAACCCAAGTTGAGCCGATTTTAATTATATTTTAGTCCCGTAGTGTCCACAACGTGTCCGAGCCGTGTCCTGCCGTGTCCGAGCCATGTCCTGCCGTGTCCACCCCGTGTCCTGCAGTGTCCGAAATTTAAAAAATAAAAAAAAATTCCAGGACACGTTTTCGGCGTGTCAGACACGTGTCCCGGCGTGTCGGAGCCGTGTCCGTGTCCAACACGTGTCCGACACGGACACGGGAGCCATTTTGGAGTGTTGGTGCTTCATAGCCAATTACCGATATATCGTGGCATCAAAAAGAAGATCACCACTACCCTTTGTAAGCTTCAAGTTGACTTCTAGTGAAGTATCAACCGGAGTTGAGTGTTGAAGTCCTGCCAGCTCAATAAGGTCAAGTGTACACTTGTGTTGATCCAAAATGATTCCGTTTTTTATTTGATAGACTTTGAGAACCAAGAAGTATGTCAAGGGGCCTAAATCTTTCATGTGAAAGGACTGATGCAACGCAGTTTGAAGTGTGGAAATCATTTTAGAATTTGGTCCGGTGATGATAATGTCATCAACACAAATGAGTAAAACCGTAATGCCACTTGTGGTATGATGAAGAAACAACGAGGGTTCATAAAGCCTTGTGTCTCACTTTTCTCTCTAGGTCTAGCTCATCCACAACTCTATGATCTTGCTTTGGATTGGTCCAATTGGTTTTAGTTTTTGGACAATTGATAAAGTTTGTGAGAGAATCAAACTCCATGCAAGCGAACCTCATAGATCTCCGAGCTCCTTTGATTACAAGGGGGTCGATACATCGGCATTCTTCATTGTATGGGAGACTTTTGAGGAGCTATGATGCCTAGATACAACACGGATACTACAAGGACACGCCCTAGACACGGTAAGGACACAGATTTTACATGTAAAAAGTGAAGTATTTGATACGATACGTTACCCATTTTGAAGTATCCGTGCATCATAATTGAGAGGAGAGCTCATCTTCGTTCTCCAATAACAAATGTGACATGACAGGATTAGTAGGTTTGGTTGCAGTAGGCAATGGGACGACAACGTGACAGGATTGTAGACATGACCATCCCAAATTACCAGCCATGTTCTATTTGTGAGTTTTGACATGAAGAATGATTGTATACGAAGACAACATATTTTTCCTACTTGAAAGAATCCATGCATGGCAAATGCAGTGTTTGAATTTGTGTAAGAAACTAATATTAATTACATTGGTGGTGATAGAGGCCTGAAAGCTATGTAACAGATGCATTCCTTCATTGTCTTACGAAGAAGTTAAGGAAATAGAACTAGCTATATATTCAGGAAAACTTTTTTGACTAATCTTCCCCTTCACCAGACTTTCATTCCAAAGACAAATAAATCAAAGACACATACAATTGATGGATTTTAACTTAACCTAGCAGCATGGATGGTTGAATCTCAAGACTTAATTTTTCTGTGTTCTTTATAAAGAATAAACAGCTATTGGAATGAAAAGCAAGCCAATAGCTTAAATGAACCCTGGAAGTCTCTTTATTTCTTTTTCATTTTTATGTGGGTGTGTGGGCATTGGGACCTCGGAAGTTCTTGAAAAGCTACAATTTCTACCGACCACAGTTCAATTGAGAAGTTAAAAGTAAAGGAGAATACAAATCTTGGACAAGTCCATAAGCGCTTCAGTTGCAAAATGTTCATGTCAGCAGTCAAATGTTTCATGGTTCCAGAAAATATTCAAAATAATTTTTTTCTTTTTGGTATCATATCCACTCATGGACAAAGGAAAAATTGCTTGATATATGTTCCCACAACTGAGTAGTTTGTTACATATCTATCCATAAAAGAGCTACCATATGCTTGGCAGCTTAAATCCTCAGGGAAAAAAAAGACCACAAGAACCTTGATGTCCCTTTTTCCTTAAAAAATAAACAATAATAAATTTGATGATATGTTCACTTAAAAGCAGTTTGCACAAAGACCCATCCATTTACAGTTCAATTGGTTATGGTTTCAGGTATTCATAAAATCTTTTAACTACTTTCCAACAGTATCGACTTGAAAGGTAAACTATCAAAACATAAAAATGATGCAACCCCATCATCTAATCATAAAAACAGAACCCTCCAAGTCAATCACAAAGAACACAAGTTTAGTTAAAGAACAACTTCAAACAGCAGATACAAAACCAGAATCTACAAACATCACTAAAGCATCAAAGTTTCTTTTGAGCAACAGAAATCAGGAGAGAAAGAACAAAAATCCAGAAATTATCAAAAACCCAAAACATTTCTCAATCCTAACCAATAAAAAAGGAAACAAAACAAAGAATCAAATCAACCAGGCCAAGTCCTGAAAATTAAAAAGGCAACCAATTCAAGAAAATCCAAATGGACCATCCCACACAATCTAAAAGAATCAATTAATAGAAAGACATTGTGATGCAGGAGAGACCCGTGGCGGGTCTG
Source organism: Sextonia rubra (assembly GCA_037013555.1). Lineage (NCBI taxonomy): Eukaryota > Viridiplantae > Streptophyta > Magnoliopsida > Laurales > Lauraceae > Sextonia > Sextonia rubra. The sequence continues at coordinate 12,866,065 of JASUAD010000003.1, forward strand.
TGCCTTCACATTGTTTGATGTCTTTTCTGGGTCTTTCAGATTAGGGGTGGACCAAGGTAGGTTAGCCCACCATAAGATTGAGAATATGATATTTTTCATCACATGCTAGTAGGGTAGGACTAACTTCTACAGGAAAAAAATTCAAGAAAAGCCCGCTGCAGGTGAGGGCGTTATTTTGAGAGGTTTGGATATTCAGTAGGTTGGCCCGGCCATGGAGTTTCATGCTACTCACTAGAAGCCTAAGTGAGACACACAGGGGTGCAAACTCCTAACTTTGCATTATCATATCATCTAGACCTTCATGACTTGGTGAGTGATTTTAAGTGCTGACCCTGAACCATCCACGCCTACCACAACACCTTCATCACCTACACCTTCATGACTTGGTTAAGTGACTTCAAGCGCTGCCCCTGAACCATCCACGCCTACCACAACACCGTGACCCACCAAATGATCACAGCTAACAAATCAAAGAATCCTATTTAGATTTGAAAGAGATAGAATCCTCCGTGTTAAAACAAAGGGAAAAGTATTATTTTGAGCGGTTTGGGTTCATTATGATGAGCCATAGTATTTCTGAATTCTCAAAAAATTTTGGAAAATTATGTCTTGGAAAATGATTGGGGTGCATTCATATTGAGGATTTTTCTTTGGGTGTTGTTGAAAAATTCACAAAAATTAATCTAATGCAAATGCTTAGTAATAATAAATCAATGATATGAGAAATTCCTGGCTTCACCATTCTATCGGCTCTTGCACAGAGGAGAAAAGGGTGTGATGGATTTTACAATTTTTCTTAGAAGGATTATAACATACACTTGATATGCATATTTAAATCACAGATTACATACAGCATCACCAACGAATTGAAATCAATCAAACAATACAAAGATGAATGAAATACATACCAAATGAAAACCCAAATCTTGAATTAGTACATCAATCTCATACCCACTACCCAAATGAAAATCCAAATCCAAATTGAAATAGAGGAAGAGAGGAGAGAGTGAGAAGCTTGATACCAGGAGAAGTTAGACCGTTTGTAGCAACAGGCAGAGATCATAGGATTTACATCCACCCATTTGTTAAATCCGCATTAGAATACTATATGAACTAGCCACAAAGGCCTACAGCAAATAAATATTAGATTGATATAAAATTTAAAGCTGGGAAATTGAATATATTATTATTATTATTATTATTATTATTATTAATTCTTAGAAGAAAAGGATTAAAAAAGAGATTAAAATTTTATGGTAAAAAAGATATTCTTCTGAAAAATAATAACTTGCAATTTTTTTTTATTATTAAGAAACTAAAGTAAAAAAAAATAGAAAGAAGTATCGCAATTGATAAATATATATATATATAATTAAAGCAAAAGGCACAAAGTGTATTGAAAAAATGAAGAAAATCTTTAAGTTTTTGTGTCATTAGGAATGGAAAAGAAAGAATATAAAATATTAAAAATGAAGGAATTTGTCAATTTTGGATTCACTTCGTATTCCTCTTTTAGCCATTAAAAGAAAAAATTTTCAATTTAACCTATTTTGGTTAAATGGTTACCGCTTCTTTGGGGCAAAATGAAGTTGAACATTGATCGCACATCTACAGGTAACCTAGGGGCTACTATCTGCGGGGGAGTGCTTTGTTCTGATTATTGTATCTTCATCGTTAGATTCTAGCTCTCTTTCGGCAACAGTACAAACACTTTTGCTGAAAATTGCAACTTTAAAAAATGGCCTCCTTCTTTGTTATAAGTTGAACATATGTGACCTAATTGTTGAAACAGACTCCCTGATTATTGTGAGTTGGTTTCATAATGATTCAAAACCCCCTTGCAAAGATGATGATATGTGGGGGGACATTTTGGATTTTCACTCCTTGATACACTTCCCCATTTCTCGTGTTTATAGGGAGGGCAACAAGGTTGCGAATGGCTAGGGGTGTAAAAGAATCTGTCGATTCGTTAAACCGATTCGATCCAATCTAATCTGCGGTTTTTTAACTGATCCGATGGTTAATGGATTGGTGATAGATTGAAAAAATCCTAATCCGTTAGTAATGGATTGGTGATGGATTTTACCCTTAATCGGTAGATTTAAACCGATTCAATCCGTTGAAATAAAAAAATATACTTTTTTTATTTTAATATCAAAATATTAAAAAACAATAATTTATTCCATAAGGTTTAAGTGTTTTGTGTGGTATCTATTACAAAATATTTTTCCAGAAGGTTTAAGTATTTTGTATGTTTTATTTCATCGTTTTGTTAAAATTTTTCTAATGACTTTATGTTAGGATCCTTTAAAGACCTTATGAAACCGGTAATACAATTCTCTTTCAGTTAGAAGAGTAGGATTTAGTTAAAAAACTGATTTGATAAATGCTAACAAGCCATTTATACTTTTAAAGTACTCAAAATTTAAGGTTTTTGCTTAAAGATTTTATATGGGGTATCTAATTGTTTATCTTTCTATTATTACTTGTATTTTACATTATATATCTGGTGATATGATAATTATCTTATACTATAATCACCTTACATATCTTATACCATAATCACCTTATAGAAGCGCATAGGATGGTTGAATGTATCCTTTTTGAATTTCTTCAAAATTTGGTCTTTTCAAGATATTTCATAAAATGAACATGTCCAGCGTGTTGATCTTAACAATGACTTCATCTAATAATTTAGAAACGGTCACATAGGAAGGATAGAGACGGGCCACCTATGATCAAGTTTTACCAACCGGCTACCTACAACTTTTACTTCTAATTTTATTTTATTTTATTGCAAAAAAAATTCCTATCATGGGTTCAATAACAAACGGATTAAACGGTTTTAACTGATCCAAACCGTTGATCCACTGTTTTGTTCGGATCGGTTGTAAAGGACAACGGATCGGAGATGGATTATAAAACCGTCAATCCGTAGGTAACGGTTTGGTGACGGATTTGGCTCAATCCAATTCAATCCGAACCGTGTACACCCCTATGAATGGCCTAGCTAATCTTCGAGCTGTAGGTAAAACCATCTCTTTTTTTCTTTATTACTCAGTTGCCTAGTCACTTGGCTGGTATTTAGACCCATGACAAATTGGAACTTTCTAGTATCTGGCATTAGTTTCTTACACTTTGAGCTGACTTTTGTAATTTTTGCTTATTTGGTTTTGTGAAAATTGTTGATAGGTTTTAAAAGCTTGGTTTCTCCCAATTTTCTTTCTGTATAAGGTTTTCCTCCTCCCAAAATGAGGGTTTATTAATAAAATTAAGCCATTCAAACTAATAATAATAATAATAAAAGAAGGAGGAAGCAAAAAATAAATAAAAAAAGATGTTCAAACCTATTAATAACATGAAATAAGTAATTCTACAAAAAAAAATATGAAATAAGTAAAAAAATTTCTAAAATAAGAGCATCAGACCTTATTTACCTAGAATTACCAATTGAAAATCATCCTTTCCAAACTGATTTTTCGCTTTGCTTTATGCCCTGATAAAAAAAATGTATTTTTTAGCCAATAAAAATTCAATGATACATAAAAAAAAGTCAGATCACAGGGATAAACTAATAGCCATCTCGAACATATTTTGTTATAAACTAAAAGAAAAATTATTAAATTCATTAGATACACGTCGAACCCACTAAACTTTTTGATCTTTACAGCTTTCCTACCACCTCACATAAACCGGATATACTTGCTAGATCTAAAAATTACTGAGTGCAATACCAAGAATTCAAGGATACATACTTTACTTGAATTGACTTAAAAATATATAGAAAATGAATGCAATAGAGATGTGAACATAAGCAAAATTCAAAATTCAAAACCATGAAAAAGAATATAAAAATAAAAAAGCAAAAAAATAAAATAATATGAAGTAAAACCCATACCCATACCTTTGTTTGTACCAGAAGATGGTGTTCTTTCCAACGATGAATATCATCAACGTATATTTACCAATACTGCTTCTAATATAAGATGTATATTTAATTGAAATTAAAAACTACTTTTGTGTATAATGGTATCCAAGGTGGGTCACACATCAGGCATAAGTAATAGAGGTTTTGACCGGTAGCTTATCTTTAGATGTTTCTTTTCCCTCTATCTTACCAAATTTTGAATATTTGCCCATAGCTACAATTACACTATTTTAGGATAAAAATGCCCTCATCTTATTGTGAAGCCGTACAAGATATGAGGGCTCTATGTTTTTTTTTTTGGGCTCTATGTTTTTTTTTTCTTAAAAACTCTATACATATGTATTTGGCATATATTTTTATGATTCCTCGTCAATTCACAATGACTTCAATGATAAACACTAATAAACAAAAAAAAAATTACAAGGAATCTAGGGAAATCATCAAAACTTTTCATAAGTTGTTTTGGGCACTAAAACAGGCTTGGGCATTACCATACTAACTGTAAAAGTAAAGAAAGTCACGGTAAAAGAGAAAGAACAGTACTCGTAACTAATTAATCTTCGGTAAGCACTGTCTACACTCATCTCCAAAATCACTTCCTTATCAACAAGAAAAAATAACAGCCCCTACACAGTTTCCAAAATTCTAGTTATTGAAATACTTTTAGTTTTTATGACAAATATTTTTTATAATGATTTTTTTATGATGAAAATTTTTTTATCACAAATTTTTTTTATGACAAAAGTTTTTTTGATGACATTAATTTTTTTATGACAATTTCGTTGGGAGATTAAAACGCATATCATCATCAATGTATTGGACCTGGCTTTAATTAAGTACAATCTTGATTAAGCAAGCCTAAATCCATTTAGGCATTGGACCTATTCCCAAACTCCAGATTGGTGACCACTTTATGACATTGAATCACACCCCGAATCATATTTGAGGGATTTGCTGGGTCTCGTCAAATTTGTGGGGCCAGTTTTTAACCACATAATATGTTCTAATTCAAGCCTGAAATATAATATGCCTAAAATTTAGTAGAAGTTATTGGTCTTTTTACCCCTCTTATATATAAGATATGATTAATATTTAACAACAATCATTATCACCAGTCATGTCATATGAGATCCTATTTGTCCAACAGTTGTCATGACCAATCAATTCATACCTTTTCAGCTTGTGGTCCATCTATAACAAGACCTACATTAAAATGGTCTATATTGATGACCTAGATGCATTCCATTTCTTGACTATCTATCCAACTTTACAACTAAAGATTTTAAATTCCACTTTGACATTTACTTTATAAAATTCTCAACATGCATACAAATTATATGGAAACCCAATTCCTATTTATAGATGCATATGGCCTACATATTGCAATTCCTATTTAGAGATGTAACCAAAGTTAACTGTTGATGGCCACATGAATTACTTTATCTTCTCTCCATCTACAAAGCCGGTGCTGAATGGTGTCACCAACCACTTTCATGTCTACTTTTTTTTCACTACTTCCTATCCAAAGGTATTTAGTGTAATGTGCAAAACTCCCAAATCCAAAAAAGAGAAATCAACCCACAACATCAATAGGCTGTTTATATGCTTTCAAATGCACAAGTAGAATGGATTGAATTCATCTTATCACATTTAAAAACTCTTAGAATATAATAATCATTGAGCTAGGAAATTTAAAAAAATAGTTCTAAACATTGTTTAAAAAAAAACCCACTAGACACTAGATTTACTGTACAACTGAGCAACACACGGAGGATAAATTAGGAACGAAAACAACAATGAGAAATAGGATACAAAATAAAGTTGGCACACTACAATGTAAGCAAAATGCGACACACAATAGGATAAATTAGGACAATTTTGTCTTTTTTCATTACATAGAGGAGTGTAAGGAATATTAGAATTTTTGGCAAGGCAAAGGCAAAAGATACATCTAAAGGTAAGCAACGGGTCAAAGCCTCCTGTTAATATCATGTCAATATAAATCTTGAGAGAAAATAAACGAATAAGAAGATGAGAGATTCTAGGAGGAGAAATGATTTAAAGAGAAAGAAATAAAGATCTTATGTAGATTTCAAATAGATTGAATACGTAAGTAGGCTGTAATTTTTTTAAATTTGAAAGATGCTAATTTAAACCCAAATAACAACTTGAGGATTTCTTTCAACTGGACTCAATTAAAAAAAGTTTGAAAATTAAAAGAGCCGTGTATTTTCATATTTGTTTGATTATGGGGCCCACTTTCTAAAAACAAATGTATGCGGAAATGATCTTCATTCATTCATTCACGATCTTCACATTCGGACCCTTAGAAAATTTTTCTTGTTCCACTTACCACATCAATATTAGTTTTCAGTCTATCCATTTGACCCTGGCCCACCTTTTCTTGTGATAGGATTTTCCCTGAGATTGTAGGCCCCACTTCCTATCACAGATGTTTTTGAATTTCTAATCTTTATGTAAAACCATTAGCGAGCAGTTAGAGTCCGGATCCTCGGTCCAAAGTCCAACATAGAGATAATCGGGACCCATTCTGTGTGACCTTCAATTATCTCCATGCAAGGCCCACGGTAGAGAACTAGAAAGGGCAGAAGATTCGACCCAAACAGCTGTGGGACAAATCTCTAGCTTATCCTCTTTTCCATTTGAAATTCCAGCTGTGCGATTACCAGTAGATCCCCTGCGCCCATTTCCTAGCTTGTATCATTGTTTCTTTATTCAGTTTCAAAATGATAAGTTGTGACTCGTGATCTTGATTTAGATTTGCTGTTAAGGGATGCAACATCCAATTCCAATTGCATGTCGATTTCAAGGGTTGGAGTAGATAAAAAATGACCCTCGACCATGAGGCAAAAAAAGCCCCTACTTTATACTCCCAAAAAAATAAGGCCCAAAATAAACAATTGCCATTCTTTTTTTTTTTAATTCTCAAAAAATATGGCCTCATAAAAATAATTAAAACAACTAGTATCTTTTTCAAATTCCAAAAAAAAAAAAGCAACTGTCATCCTTTTCATTTCTCCCCAAAAAATAAAGCTCTATGAAAGTAATTAAAACAACTATCATCTTTTTACATTCCAAAAAATGCAATTGTTATCTTTACGTATTAAAAAAAACATTAAAGTCACTTTTCACAGTTCAAAGTTTTCATTTAAAGAAAAAAGAAAATCTTAAAATTACTAGAAGCAAAAAATCCTTTTTCTGTTCTGAAAATCCTTCAATTTACATATTCCCCCTTGCATCTGTTATGTTTGAAATCTATAGAAGACAACTTCAAATATAATCTTTTTTTTTTCTCATATTAAAAAAGTTGCATCAAATTCAAAAGTAATCAACATCTATGCTGTTGGTGGTCAACACTGATAAATCACTAAATTAGGTTCTATTGTTCTACACTCTTAGAATGTTTTTAATTCTAAGCTCATATTACATGTTTATTATAGTTGATGTTCGTTTTATTTGTAAAATATTATTAGTTATAATTTGTAAATAATAAATATGTCTACTAGAAACAAATTGACAATACATGTAACAATTGCTTCTGCAAAAAGAACTTTTTTAAAATTAAAATTGATAAAATTCTACCTAAGATTAACAATGTCATAAGAAAGATTAAGTGGATTAGCTATATTATCAATTGAAAAAGATATGTTAGCAAAACTTGAATACAAAAACTTAATTAGTAATTTTGTATTACAAAAGGCTAGAAAAATAAAATTTAAATAAAATTGTTACAATAGTATTAAAAAATAGAAAATATCTCATTTAGCATTGTCGCTTTAGGCCTCAAATTGTCTCGAGCCGACCCTGTACACAATTAATTTTGAAAGACATAATTTACACTCTCCTTATTTAAGTGAGGAAAACAAATATACTCTAAAGAGATCTCTTAGTAGGGTTGCAACTCGAGTCAGTTCCGGAATTGGTCCATCCTAGACTCAGACCCGAATCCATTTATAAATGATTGTCCCGTTCCCGAATCAGTTCTAACTCAGAACTTGTTTTGTTGGTTCCAGATCCAGTTCCAATAAGAAGACTTAGATTCAGTTTTAGAACTGGGTCTGCCTGGAGAATTGGAATCTAATTCCAAATTGGTTCTGACTTTTTTTAACTTTTTTATTTTCTTTAATTAAGGATATTGTTCAACTTATAGCAATACATTAAGTCTACTTTCTTTAAAATTAAAAACAAAAATAGCAAACTAAAGTTGATTTTGAGCTACAATTTGAAATATTAAAGGCTCTTGTGCTGGGTCCCGGGTCCACGATTCAGAACCCATATGGACTCGGAACCGGACTTATTTACTAATTGGAACCTAATTTGAGTTTTGGACTCTGACATATTTGTGAATCAAAACCTAAAATAAGTTCCAAACCTGGTTTTTCGCAGGCCAGAACCTTCGCATATTCGGAGAATCGAATGCCTATTTGCAACCCAATCTCTTAGATTAGATGTGGAGCCAAAGCTATGTATAATTTTTTTAAAGTATTTCTTCCAAAGGAAAACTCCATGGTGATGACTTGGCATCTGTCAAAGCTCTCCCTTTCATTTGCTTTATTATATATAATGGGTGGTCTGGTAATCTAAATGGGCCACTTTCTTATATGTAACTGAGGGCCTTTTAATTCAATACAGCAAACATATGAATATTATTAACTACTACATGTATCTTTTTCTTTTAACAAATCTTGTTAATTCATATGTTTTAAACAAGAAAAAAACATGCCCATAAAAACATAGTGTGAGCAAATTGTTTACGATAAGGTGAGCACTGCATGCATTTAGTGGACCCCACTTGGTGATCCATTCAAGTGGACTATAAAATAGGGACTAAGAATGCACACCGGTCAGTTTAGGTGGAAAACATACTAACATGGACCTAGAACCATTTCTTAATAATTGTTTTGATTTTGACTCGAAACTTATTTTGTTTGTTCTAACCTTGGTTTTAAGAAAAGGACCTAGCCTTGGATTCAGGTCCGCAATCAAGTCCAGCTGGAGTGTTGGGATCTAGTTCCAAAACTAATTTAGCTTCTTTTTATTTTTATTTTTATATTTTTTTGCTTAAAATAAGGATATCATTCGACTTATATCAGTACATCAAGTCTATTACCTCTTCGATCAAACATAAAAATGTACAATGAAAGCCGATTATGATCTACAGTTTGCAATATTGAATGCTCATATGTTCGGTCATGAGGTCCATGGGTCAGAATGTATATAGATCTGGAAGTAGACTCGTTTATTAATCAAAACCAAAAAATAGGTTTCAAACCCAGTTTTTTACACGTCAAGACCTTTGAATAATGGGAGGATCATGTACCCATTTTTAGTAAACACCACCCACCCCCCCAAAACCCACCAACCAAAAAAAAAAAAAAACCTCTGGCATAATCCTAGATTTGGCACCCACAATGGATTGGACTTATATTAATTATTTTGGACTTTTTTTTTTGGTACCCTAACCTTAGAGGGGCTAAAATCAGTGCTCTGGCAAAGGGAGACTCCTCAAGTAAGGTTAGGGAATTCTCTGGCGAGGAAAAAAGATTTATGGTGAGGTAACGCGTCCTCATATGAGGAAAGGTACCAGTTAGAGACTGTTCTTTCCTTTGGATGTTAAAAACTTCTTAGCCACTGATTAAGTAGTTAGGATAATGTTTTGAACCTCTATCACCACGCACAATCCCCCACCCATAGGTGGAATCAATAAGAAACGGTGCTTAATTTATGATGACTATCGGTGCTCAGGTGAGGGGGACCCCAATGTACCCTTAGTAAATGGTTGCACATAAAAATATAAAACAGGCCAGCCCAGCTCATGTAATTTTTGGGTCTAGTATGTGAGCGAGAATGGAGATCATCTTAAAAGTTAGGCCCAAGCCGCGCCATTCTGAACCCATTTTACAAACGGAGTAGAATATGAAACACGGGATCTACCAAAGTGTTGGCCAAGTGGGTCCAGATCATAATTGGGTTCAGTATCTTGGGTGATTTCCCTAATTATATTAAGAATTTCCTGTTTTGTCAAACAGTAGTTTTCTAATAGGTTAGGACTTTCCTTTTTTCTTAAAATAGAGTTCTTGGGGGATAAGGACGTAATGATTATATATATAGTGTAATCTGTAACCTTGGATAGATAGAGAGGCTGAGATTCCAAGGCTGTGGTTTCACAGATTGGAGGAGAACCTAGTGGAAATTAGTTTCCTGTGGACATAGGCATCTTTGTTGAACCACGTAAATTGCTTGTCTTCTTGTGTGGTGATTGTTGATTATGGTTGCTTATGCACACACGGGCACAATAAGTGGTATCGGTGAGTCAAAGTTGTGTGCGGAAGATCAACGAAAAAGGAGAGATCAACGTGTTGATCTTTGCTGGGCCACAGAAGCAATTTGGTCCTCTGTTACAGTAACAAAGATCGTTTTTTACAGTCACCGGAAGAAGAAGACAGTGAGGTGGATTCTGTTGTTGACGATCTTCGTCAGAGAAGAAGATTGGCTGCCGGATTTGAGGAGGACGACTGGACGAAAGAAAAAAAAATGGAAATCTCACCGGACGTTCGCTGCTGTCGCCGTCATTGCCGCCGCCGCGCTGCCGCTAGTTGCCGGACTTGTCCACCGGAGCCGCAACAGACGGGGTTTGCACTTGCTGTCTGCAATTGAGTTGCAGACCCAGAGTTGAAGAAGGAGACGACTCCCAGGTCAGTTGGGTTACAAGTTGGGTCAGTTTGACTGACTCGTGTAGAATCAACCCGGTTCATTGCTGTTTCAGGTCAGTTAGGGTTTCGGTTTGGGTCCGACCCAACCCAAGGTAGAAGCCCAGAAGCATAGGGGCAGTTTGCAGTTCAAGTCGGGTAGACCTGAACCCATTCGCAGTCGGTCCAGCCCGTCAACCGCCGCGCCGACGTCATCAGAGTGACGTCAGCCAACTTCATCGGACAGACGATCAACGACCAGAGTTGACTAGATTAACGGCAGAAGTTTGTTTCTGCGATATCTTGATCATCCGACGTCCGATCGAAAATCCGTTTGTGCTTGCGGACTCGTTTCGAGCAGATCTACGTGCTAGTGGAAGAAGATTGGTTGTTTGACGGTCAACAAAGAGTTTGACCAAATCAGAAGCGCAAAAAACTGTTTTTGCGATATCGGAGCCATCCGGAGTCGGATTTCAGATCTGTTTCTTCCAGTGTGCTCGTGTTGACGAGATCTACAACTTGGTGCAGGAGTTGAGGTCAGTGTTAGTTGTTTATTTTTTTCCTTGTTGCTTAATTTAATTAAGATGGAAAACAACACTATCAACACTACCATGGTTAAGCTCAACCATTCCAATTGGTTGATCTGGAAACCGAAGATGGAGGATATTCTTTATTGTAAAGACCTTCATGATCCCGTTGAGGGGGATAGTGCCTGACCGAAAGATATACAAGATGTTAAATGGAACAAGTTGCATAGAAAAGCAATTGGTTACATCAGACAGTGGGTTGATAACAGTATATTTCACCACGTGTCTAATGAAACCAATGCGAATACCCTTTGGAAAAAGTTAGAAGCAATGTATGATAAAAAGACCACAGTGAATAAAACCTTTTTGATTAGAAAGCTTGTGAACATGAAATTCAAGGATGGTGGTCACATTGAAGATCACATCAATGAGTTCTAAAGTGTGGTAAATCAGTTAGCCACTATGAAGATGGTCCTTGATGATGAGATGCAAGCTTTATTGTTTCTGAGTTCTTTGCCGGATACATGGGAGACATTGGTTGTTTCTTTGAGCAACTCTACTCCAGATGGTATGTTATCTATGAGTCAGGTTACCAGTAGTCTATAGAATGAAGAAAGCAGAAGGAAATCTACAGAGACAGATAATGCACAGGCCTTTGTTACTGAGAACAGGAGGAGGAGTAAGAGTAGAGGACCAAAGGGGGGTTGTGGCAAGTCTAGAGGTAAATCACAGTCCAAGTCTAACAGTGAATCATAGAGCAAGAAAAAGTCTGTAAAATGCTTTTTCTGTGGCAAGATGGGCCACATGAGGAAAATTTTCTTTGCCATGAAGGAACAAAAAAGATTCAACAATGAGAAGAAGGATGACAGTGATAACATTACAACTACTTTGGAACAGGAAGTAGTGGTGCTCGCCGGCGATGATGATAAGTGTTTGAGTGTTGCAGATGGTCAGGTTGAGTGGGTTGTTTGACACAACAGCATCTTACCATGCTACTCCCTGCAAAGAGATGTTTACGACGTACAAAGCATGTGACTTTGGTACTGTGAAGATGGGCAACACGAGTCATTCAGGTATTGTTGGTATCGATAATGTCTACATTAAAACCGATATTGGTTGCACAATGATGCTAAAAGATGTGCGACATGTTCCTGTTATGCTGTTAAATCTGATTTCCGGGATTACATTGGATCGTGCAGGTTATGAGAATTACTTCGAAAATGGCAGATGGAAGCTCACTAAAGGGTCTCTTGTTATTGCAAGAGGAAAAGCAAGTAATACTCTTTATAAAACACAAGTAAAGCTGTGTAAAAATGTGTTGAATGCAGTTCAAGACAGTTCCTCTCTGAATCTGTGGCATAAGAGGCTTGGTCATATGAGTGAGAAAAGACTGCAGATGTTGGTAAAGAAGGATTTAATTCCTTGCTTCAAAGGTATATCCCTTGACCCTTGTGATTATTGTTTGTATGGTAAACAGTATAGGGTTGCTTTCTCTTCGACATCAAAATTGAAATCAAATGTGTTGAATTTGGTATATTCTGATGTTTGTGGTCCCATGGAGGTAGAATCATTGGGTGGCAATAAGTTCTTTGTTACGTTCATCGATGATGCATCTAGGAAAGTCTGGGTTTATCTGTTTAATCAAAGGATCAAGTGTTCCAGATGTCTCAACAGTTTCATGTCAAAGTTGAAAGAGAAACAAGTAAACTCTTGAAGTGTCTCCGCACAGATAATAGGGGAGAGTACACATCCAACCAGTTCAGAAGCTATTGCTTGAAACATGGTATTCGACATGAAAAGACAGTTCCTGGTACTCCACAGCACAATGGTGTAGCAGAGAGAATGAACCGCACTATTTTTTAGAAGATGAGATACATGATAAAATTAGCACGGTTGCCTAAGTCATTCTGGGGTTAAGCCGTTCTGACTGTCGTTTATCTAATTAACAAATCTTTCTCAGTTCCTTTGAATTATGATCTTTCAGAGAGAAGATGGACAGGTAAAAATGTTTCCTATTCACACTTGAAGGTGTTTAGGTGTAAAGCATTTGTACATGTACCAAAGGAGCAGCGTTTCAAGTTGGACAATAAAGCAGTGAGTTGTATCTTTCTTAGCTATGGTGGAGATGAGTTTGGCTACAGATTATGGGATCCAGCGAAGAAGAAACTTATCAGAAGTAGGGATGTGGTTTTCCAAGAAGACCAGTTCTTTGGAGATGCTGAGAAGCTTGAAAAGTCTTTTGAGATAGTTGATGAAGTGGTTGATCTCACACCGACTCCTTCTCCAGTGCAGACTACAGGTGGAGAAGGTGGACAAAACGATCCGGATCGTGATGAGGCATAGGGTTTGCCAGATGATGAGGGTGTTGAGCAGGGGGAGCTGCAGTCTCCTCGGTCGGAAACCACGAAACCTTAAGTTAGGAGGTCGTAGTTTTCTAATAGATTATGACTTTCATTTTTTCTTGAGATAGAGTTCTTGGGGGATAAGGATATAATGATTATATATATGGTGTAATCTGTAACCCTGGATAGAGAGAGGTTGAGAGAGAGGCTGAGATTCCAAGGCTGTGGTTTCACAGGTTGGAGGAGAACCTAGTGGAAATTGGTTTCCCGTTGACGTAGGTATCTTTGCTGAACCACGTAAATTGCTTGTCTTCTTGTGTGGTGATTGTTGATCATGGTTGCTTACGCACACACGCGCACAACACAAAGGGCATAATTTGACATCACTTACATAGATGGATGTCAAAATGTATTTGGTTATAGTGTTCAATTAACAATGTTTATAGGCATCGCATGGAACATATTTTTGGATTCGGAAGAAATTTGAATCAGGTGGCCCTTTAAGCCAATGCCGAATCTAGACCCAATACAGGATTCTTGTCAGATTTTGAGTTAGAAAAACACCGCTAATTGTCCAACCCAGGGCCATGCTTGGATAAGAATCAGTTGATCCACTTACATCCCTTCCCTTAATGGGCTTCAATCTTCTTTTCTTATTTCTAGATCTTTATTATTCAAATCGAATGATCTCCCCTTTGGATTAACTTATTGTCACTCATGATCCTGTTTTACACGGAGGAGGATGAAGTTCTCTAGTAGTACTATTTATTGTCTTTCTTTTTAAATTTTAAACAAAAAAGATATTGTCTCAGCATTTCTAAAAATATTAAATCATCATCATCAAAGTATTGTCCTAACTACATCGGAGTCGGCTACATGAATTATATTTCTCTAATATGTCATATTCTGAACCAAATTATCAGATAAGTTAAACTTCTTCATATCTTATTTTATTACTTTCATTTATGTCTTCTTTGGCTTACCTCTTTTATATGATAAGCCTTCCATTTATGTTTTACGTGATAGGCCATCTATCTATGTAGCCAAAGTTTTTCTCATTAGTGTCATTATCGGCCTACGTTCAACATGCCAAAATCATTTCAAACAGGTTTCTCAAATCCTATCTTATTGATGTTATCCTTAAATGCTTTCGAAAATGTTCATTTCTAATTTTATCTTTCCTTATTTTACCACATATCCACCTCAACATTCTCAACTTTGTCACCTCTATTTTATGGATATGTTGCTTCTTTATTGGCTAACATTCTACCCCATAGGTTATATTTATTCTAATCAATGTCCTATAAAAATTTTTCCTTATAAATTTTGTTGACATTTATCTATCACAAAACACTTAAGAAGTCTACACTTCAGTTATCTCTCTTTTACTTTATGTTTAACATTTTCATTAATCTCCTCATTCTTACTAATGATCGAGCTAACGTACCAGAAAGAATTTATATATGGTATTTTCTGTGCTTCAATTTTCAAAGTAGTTTCAACTCCTTGTAAATACTTACTAAAGTTGCACTTCATATATTTTTTCTTTCTATGACTTATTTTAAAGCTTTTGGATTTTAAAGCCTCCCACTATCTTTTGAGTTTTACATTTACACTATCTCTTGATTCATCTACTAATAATATATATCTACAACCAACATATACCAAGGTACCTCCTCTAATATTAACATTTTTAATTTTGGAGTTTTGGCCCCCATTTAGTGAAGAACTAGAAAAGCTCCCTAATAATGAATCAAGCATAGAACCAATGGGGAATGCTTGATTAATACAAATTTACAATTGTGAATCCGCTATCACATGTTTGCACTAGCTTTTGTTGTCTTTGCTGTTGAAACAGAGTTACAACTGGACCGTGGCAGCCCAGCTCGTCTCTTTTCATCTAGATTTGGGCTGCGGTTTTAGCACTAGTCTGAGTTGACCCTTGGACCCACTAAATAAATAAGGATGCTCATTAGGGTTGTCAATCCGGCCCTTTAAAGAGGGGACCTGGCCCGGCCTGGCCCGCAAAAGCCCTCAAAATGAGGGCTTATTTTTTTCATCTAAAGCCCGAGGGTAAGGTAAGGCTCTATTTTTAAAAGCCCGCATCTAGAGGGCTGAGCTTAAACTTGACTAATCAGGCTCGAGGGGTTCCGGCCCGGCCCGCTGGTGATTAAATTTTAATATAAAATATATAATATACACAAGCCTTTTGGGCCTATTAAACTTTTTGACAAAAGCAATGTCCATGCTACAGCCAAGTTTTTTCCACTTTCCACTTTGTGAGAAATTATCAAAATACCCAGTCAACAGTCATAAAACAATAACATTTGAGGGGCATTTTAGTCTTTTAAAAGATAAAGCCCTAAAATTATCAAAATACTCAGCCAACAGCCAGCTACTGCCTTTTGCATTGCATTGTTGGTCCTCAGCCCGGACAAAGGAGGATGGTTTGTACAAGGTTGGTTGGTGATGATGGCATAGGCTGTTGCATAGAAAAGATTTATTTCCATTAAAAAAAAATTTTTCCTTTCTTTTGGCCCTGGCCCGGCCCTAACTCTTGAGGGATGGGTAAGGGCTTAAAAATTATAGGCTCGCCGTAAAAGTCGAAGACTTTTACTTAGTTAGGCACGGCCCGCACATGTGAGGATAGAATAAAGGCTTACCTCAGCCCGGGCAGAGCCCGGCCCTTTGACAACACTAGCTCTGGGAGAATATTGCCAAACCTGCCCCAATCTCATCCTCTTTGAGTTTCTGGCCCACTATCCTGTCTCATTTCAAGTTCAATGGGGTTGGAAACTGGACTTCATCCAACCTGTTGTAGAATGTAGAAATCCGTGCAACTCTCCTACCAAACGCGATGTGCCTGTCCTTAAGCATATAAGGGTCCAAACCTGCTGCATTTACAAGTTAGGCAATTCTGTCCAAGCCCAAGTCCTGGGCTGTCACTGCCCATGGCCCCATTGTAGGAATTTCCCTCCTGGCCTGGGCTGTCACAGCCATGGGACCTTTGTAGCCTGTAGGAATTTGGACTGGGCTAGAAAACTTGGCTGGCCTTGCCCAACCTGTGTTTCGTGACAAGATGGTAGTACGATGTAGGACCCAAAATCGCGACAACTGATCGTGATTGGCCTCAGCCAGTCGTGAATCTGTTGCTGGCCCTGACTCCACCCTGAAACTCTAGAACTGTGGATACTCAACAGAGAAAGACATCTCTGTACTAACGATCCTGACTATTCATTTAATGCACATGTACTATCAAGTACTCAAATATGTTTTCTCTGTTTTAAGAGATGATTGCTTTCTACCGAAAAAACCAGAAAGAGATCATTGCAAATTTGAAATGAAAAATGGCTTAACCATGGTCTAAAAGAAAATGCATTGGTCACATTACAAGCTCAGGCGCCAAGGCCAGCATTATGCTCCAGCTAGGTTGCAAACCAGACGGTTAGAGGCTGCAACCAGCTTGACCCGGACTCAAACCCGTTTCTAAATAATAGTCCAATTCCCACTCGAAACTGTTTTTTTGGGCTCAAAACCCAGATCCAATAGAGGACTTGGATCCAGTTCCAAAACCAAGTTCAACTGGAGGAACAAAATCTCATTTCAAAACCGGTTTTAAACTTTATTTTTATTTTTATTTTTTTATTTTTTAAAGATAAGGATACCATTAAAGAAAAGTTAGATTTTGAGCTATAATTTGCAACATTAAAGACTTGTATGCCAGGTCCCAAGTCCACAGCGTTGGAATCAATTCAATTCAAAACCGGACCTATGTATCAATCAGAACCTAAATTGCATGCCGGACCTAGAACCGTCTATAAATTGAAACATAAAACAGATTCTAAACCTCTATTTTATGAGTGGGAACTTTTGGATAATTAGAGAATCGAAGACTCATATGCATTCCTAACTCCAATACCAATAGGTGGTTGCACTAGGTCTATTTAATATTTGAGGTGAACCAATAGAAGTAATGACCATTCAACAAATCCTCACATATATATCAGTCACGAAATCCATTAGGGTATTAGATTTAAGAGAGAACAACAATCCTTTTCATTTGCATAAAATTGAAAATATAGGAATTCATAGTCAAATAAACTCAATCACATGCTTAAAGTTGTAAGGGGTAAACAATATAATGTGGAGACTTACATGAGATGTCTGTCTATGATTTAAATTATTAGGGTGATGACTGGGTATTTATTTTTCATCTTACCTTGTTTCATTTTCATTAAATAAAAGATCGTTCAATAGTTATTTTTGGATATTTCACCTTTTTCATCTTCAATTTTAACAACTTTTAGAAATACTGGTTCTAAAATTCCAAGGAATTCAACATGAAGCCGGCCTCCAAGTTATGTGCAATTTTACCATACTTCAAGCTGTGATATATTATATGTCAACAAATTTTGAATATCTGGAACTCTAATCTAAAATTAGGAATATGGGTGATGATAGGTGGGTTGGGCTAGGCTGGGCTTGGATTTAGTTTGAAGTCCTCCAAGTAACGCCCGGGCCTAGCCTGTTTGAAAAAAAAAAAGTGATTTGTGTAATATGTTAATATGTTGAGCTGGGACGAGCCTTTACGCATAGATGTACCCAGGTTATGTTCCGGCCTAGCAAGTTAAGCCTGATCCAGTTTGTGCTCCCAAAATCCGTCCCAAATCATGCCCCTTAACACGGGCCAGGCTTGGCCTTAGCAGCATCCACAAGCACCTCTATTTAGGTATCAGGGTCTTACCTGCTGCGTTTGTTGAGCTGATACAGAAATGTTGTTATTCTTTAGAAAGCTCATCTCTCGTACATTCAACTATTGGGCCATAAATGGGCCCAAGATCTGACTGTTGTACTTCAACTTAAATACGGATTGCAAAATAGTTATTGATTATCCAAGTCTTTAAAGTGTCTGGCTTTGAATAAAGCATGTATGGACCTATTTTGGATCTCAAAAAAATTGGATCCAGATCCATGCATTTAAGATCTTGAACTGGGTCTGTTCCAACTCAAGGCCCAACTCAAGGCTGGATTCAAGACGATTAATTCACACATTAAAAATATAGGTTTCAAAGAACTATAAAGCTTGAGC
Organism: Sextonia rubra; assembly: GCA_037013555.1. NCBI lineage: Eukaryota > Viridiplantae > Streptophyta > Magnoliopsida > Laurales > Lauraceae > Sextonia > Sextonia rubra. The sequence goes on from JASUAD010000003.1 coordinate 12,884,661, forward strand.
GGTTCTCATATTTGAAAGTCTGCTTAGCTTTAATGATATTTCATTTAATAGCCCCACTTGTATATTCAAAAATATTATTTAGAAGCTCTTTTATCCAATTACACTAATTCACTTGACATGCTATATCAGATCTGGATTTTTTTTAAGTTGATGCCCAATTCGGATATAATTAGTAGGTTCCGTGACAGATTGAGATCTGAATCCGGATTGTATAAATCCAGATCCAGGTCTTAATCAACCATGGTTCTGACCCGTTTGCATCCCTTATTGGCATGAGCCAATAACAGTTGCAAATAATAAATATAATCTCATGAATCAATTCAGACATGATTTATTTTAATGATGGCCCACTTCAAATCGGATCTGTCTTCCTATCATTTGACCACCCCTTTCTGTGAGGCTTATTTGTTTGGTAGGGTAAAACCCAAAAATAGATCGTGTAATATCAAGTGGCTCACCTTTACGGCTCTCTCTGGATTAAGATCAAACAGAAATTCAACGATATGGTGCAGTGTTATGGATGTAAATGGGTCAGGTCTCGGGAGGACCATAATGCAGTCAGATCCATTTTCTGCAAATGAATCTGCCTTCAGATTTGGGTTCAGAACGGATCCTGTGTGTCGGATCCAACATTAATTAAAAAGCTAAGGATCAATTTTGGATCTAATCCAGACAGAAGTAGGGCTAATTAATATGAATGTGCCTTGAAATTGATTGGCGGAATATAAAAGGAGAAAATCTTAAAATGACAAAATTGCTATAAGATGTATTCCAATAGGTGGATGCCCACGTTAGGACTCACATGAGATAAGAAAGATTACTTGGGTTGAAGTCTTTTCCTGTTAAGTAGCTTGGGGAGGAAGCAATCTTATTCTATAAATAAAATCTTCTCACCTTTATAATGTACACATACACATCTCATTAATAAGAGCTCTCTCTCTTTTTTCCTCTGCTCTTCAGTTTTTGAGCTCGGGTTGAAGTTGCTGCTCGTGTGATCAACTTCATTGAATCCCATGGTGGGGTTTAGATTTTTTTTTTTCATTAACGAGGTGAGACCGATCTCTCTTTCTTGATACAGAGAAGAGATCGAAATAGTTTTGATCTCAGTATCACTATCTTCCTTGACCGAAAAGAAGAGAGGAGAAGGGTGAGTTCATCGCCGGACTGGTTGAACAAAGACCTGCTACAGGTTTGTTCAACCAGGTTTTTCAAATCTTCTCAGACAAAAAGAAGACGCAGAGACACAATCTCACTAGTCCCACCATCTCCACCTATCTGGAACATTGGATCAATCAGCGCTTGTGAAAATTTAAAAATGGGATGGTCGACGTTCCTAAAAATTGGCCCAGGGAGAAGGTTCTCGTGGATCGATCGAGGCCGTTCGTTACGTTTTTGGGGAACCCACTAGCGATGCCAGTCATCACATTTGATGGGATGTGGAACCAGTGCTATGGTGGCAGTGGAATCGCACTTCTTCGTGGCTGTGAATATCGTCTTTCACCACGAAGAGCTCCCTCAATTTCAAAACAGACAGAGATCAAAGTTGTGATCTCTTGGTGGGCTCAAAGCCAGAGTTGAAGAAGAAGGAGAGGCGCAGGTCTAGTCGTCGCTGCACACACCATTGCCGTAGACGAAGAATAAGGGCTGCACGGCGCTTCTCTCCCCTGTCCAGCCATCCCCAGAACGGAGAAAGGCGTCACGCCGGTACTACTGCTTCCGTCATCCACTCGCCGGTCTTCATCACCAGCAACGGGAGCCAAGGTGTCTTAGAGGATCGGGTCCCTCGATTCCTACCGGCTGCAATCCCTGTTGCAGGAAACAGAGTGATGAAGGAGAAATGAGAGACCTGATTTTATGGATCGGGTTAGGTTAGACCTAACTCGTGAGACCCAGTCCAACCTAGAAAACGAAAGGTGCAGTTCAGGTCGGGTCAGGTTGACCGAACCTGCATGCAACAAGCCCAGCCTGCAGAGACGTCAGCCGCTGACGCAAACACTAACGTCAGCAGGATCGTACGGTCAGAGCAAGTCTGATCGGGATCAATGGCAGAAATTTGTTTCTGCGATATTTTAACGATCCAGAGTCCAATTTGAGATCCGTTTGCCTTTACGGAAAGCTCGCGAGCAAATCTATGCATTGGCACCAAAAGGAGGATAATTCAAAGGTTAAGTAATTTGTCCTTATTTTATGATTTTTTATTAGTTTGATAATCATACACCTGCATTTATCTTTATTCCTTTTAGATCTGCAAATATTTATAATTTTAATTCGAGTGATAAATAATTTATTATTTCTTATCAAAAAGAGATTATGATAAAATTGAAAATCATGGATCATAAATAGAACCAGAAGTTCTATACAAGTAATTGGAACCCAAAGTTCCATACGATATTTAGAACTAAAAGTTCTACATGGAATCAAAAACCCGAACTCGAAGTTCCGTAAATTATTTTAGTCTATGAACCAGAAATTCTTTCGAATTCGGACCAGAAGATCCGTTGGTTATTTTACTCTGAAACCAGAAGTTTTCAGATCCACAATATGTACTCAAAGATTCATATTCATACTCAAACCTGAAGTTTGATTTTAAATTCAAAAATAAAACCAATAGGCCATTCATATTCGTACTCAAACCTGAAGTTTGATTTTAAATTCAGAAATAAAACCAATAGGCCATAATATCCAGCCCAAAGTCTTGATAGAACTTGAAATTTTAATTCATGAACCTAAAGTTCTATATTAACTGAATAACTTGGACCCGAAGATCTATAAATTATCTGGAACCAGAAGTTCTAAAATTTGAAATATGAACTTGAAGATTCATATTCGTAACCAAAATTGGAACTTTGATTGCTAAAGATTCAAAGTAGTGTAGATCGATACGAAGGCTATGAAATCAAACCTGAAGTCTTGACAGAACTAGAAATTGTGATTCAAACCAGAAGCTTTAATAGAACCAGCAGTTCTAAGAACCTGAAGTTCTATCTCTAGCCTGAAGTCTTGACAAAACTGAAAGTTCTGATTCGTCAGTTAAGAACCTGATGTTCTAACTTTTTAATTGGTTAATTCTTTATTATACTTTGTCATCGGATATTGAGAACCCGAAATTCTATTTTTGTTTGATTGTTATTGGTAAATCGATCTTTACACACTCTAAAAGGCTTAGTAATGCTATCAAGGTCGGACATAAGATATGACTGGTGGAAATGGCATATGCTCTTATTTTCTGCGCCATTATATCCTCGTTAGACATGGATGATCACCAGCAGATGGTCATACACCCAATACTTGAAAATAAATGCCAAATTAGTCAATCAAAATCCCTCCAGAAGAGGTAGATATAATATGTTTTTCATGAGAGATGAAAATAACCACCCCAGGAGAGGTGCTTGAGAAGGCATTTTGTTTGGAAATTGGGCAAACCACCAAGCATGGTTTAGAAGACCAACAACTACTTTTATGAGTTTGAAGATTGAGTTCAATTTTCGATATTTTGTTTGATGTTAGACTTATTTTTTTCCTCCCTCGTATATTATGTTTATACATTATATTTGGTTTGAATGCTGAATTGTTTAACTGTTTTTAATTTTATTTATTTATTTATTTATTTTTGTCATGCAACTGGATAGTTATGTTAGTTTATTATTACTTGCTCTATGGATCATGGAATGCATGCAACTGAGAATAATATCTGTTCGGTAGACAGTGCAACAAAACACACTACATTGAAAAAAACCAGAAGTTTTTTCTTAGAGTTAGTATTTAATTCGTGCACGGCATCAATTATAGCTGTATCTGTACAAATACTTGAATGCTCCAGAAGAGTCTATATAATAGTATTTGTACATCATTACTAGTATTGACAGCCAGAAGCTGATATTAGAAAAGCTAAGTGCATTCTCCTTATATCTCAAGACTATCTTACAAGACAATCTCCAATATCGAATCACGTTCGATTATGAGCAAAACGACAAAGTCAAGCCAGAAACTTACACTAAACCCTAGACTTAATGACCATAAGGCTTTCATGCTTTGGTATAATAGGTTAGGTCACTTTAAGGGTACTCTGTTAAGGCAAATTATTGATAATTCTGTTAAATACTCCTTAGAGTACCATCTATTGACCATCCTTTCTGCAAATGATATAGTGTGACATTTGTGAACCCATCAAACCCTGCCAATTAGCACAAATTATTAAAACCTATAGTACACTCCCTTGAGTATGGTATTAAATTTATAAGGCTTGATATCATAGGTTCGTGACCTGCATGACCCACAACGTAAACTCTATGTTGGTTATATTTCACCCCCAATTATTGGATATCTAGACCCAAAGACGAGATATATTCATTGTTCATTTTTTTGCTGATTGTCATCTTGATGAGACAGTCTTCCCGCCGTTAGGGGGAGATATGAGAGTTCCTGAAGAACGTCTTGTTCATGTAGAACAATTCATTCCTGAAGAACGGCGAAAATTAGCGTGGAATACTTCCACTCTGTCTCATCTAGATCTATGTACTTCATAATGTGAGAATGGAGTACGGAGAATTGTGCACTTAATTACAAACAAATTCCCTGATGCTTTCAATGATACAGCAAAAGTGACTAGGTCACATGTACCGGCTATGAACACACAAGCACGAATTAGTGTCCCTGTAAAATACAAAAGTCCAAATATGGCAGCAAATGAATCTATACACGCCAGAAGCATAGTAGACTTATAGGTTTCAAGGAGTCAGCTCCCCAGAAGAGGAGAAATGAGCAATCATATCCCAATCATATTCCAGAAGAGGTATACTCCAGAAGAATTTATGACAAAATCCACTCTCTCTAAAATTCCTGAAGAAATTAATGTCCTGGAAGATACATGAGTCTCAAAAGAGACTCTGGAAGCCCCTGAAGAGGCAATGGGTACCCAATAAATAAAGAGATTTCTATGCTTTATAATTATTCAAGAGAGAAATGGGATAGAAATGAAATTATCATTGATGACGCATTTGCATATGCGGTAGCTACACAAATATCAAGGGAAATTAAGAATAATGTTTATGATATAAAACCACGTTCTATAAATGAATGTCGACAAAGAATATATTGGCCAAAATAGAGAGATGCTATTAAGGAATTACAGTCTCTCAATAACGTGGTGTATCTGAACCTATAGTACAAACCCCAAAAGGTGTTAACCCTGTAGGTTACAAATGAGTGTTTGTAAGGAAAATGAAATTACTTGATAGAAGGCAAGAATTGTGATACAAGGTTTTCTGCAGAAACTTGGGATTGAAAACATACACAAACATATATAAAAATCCCAGAAGAATTTGCTTTGCCTGAACCAAAATCAGAGAGTACGTACTCAATATAAGTAAGATGTTCATTGTACAGCTTGAAGCATTCCAGAAGAACATGGTACAATTGTCTTACTGAGTATTTATCTAAGAAAGGGTATGAAAACAATCCCATTTGCTTGTGTATCTTTATAAAATCCTTAAACGGATTTATAATAGTAGAAGTTTATAAATCTAATCGAGACTTCATAAGAGCTTAAGAAAACTATTGACTATTTTATCTCGACCCGTAGATCGAGAGAAGTTCTAATGAGATTTTTCATTCTTTGTAAATATGCTTGCTATATATAGTTTCATACCAACTCAAAAATACTGTATTGGTATTAAACGAATCCTACTATATTTGTTACTATTTTATTCTTATGGTTGTAAAGATCCAAATTTTGTAGAACACGCAAATTCAGGATATATCCTTGATCCTCATAAGGGTCGATCATAGACATGTTGTATGTTTCTTGATGGCCACATCATTATTTTTGGAATTTAACTAAATAGACTTTGGTATTTACTTATTCTAACCATTCTAAGATTTTAGCTGTCTATAAAGTTAGTGGGGAATGTATATGGTTAAAATCTTTAACTCAGCATATTCGTAGTTCTTGTCAATTGCCTCTTAGTACAGGTACCCCGAGCATTATTTGCGAAGATAATGGGGCATGTATTCAACAGATTAAAGGATGATACATTAAAGATGACAAGACGAAACGCATGACACTAAAATTCTTCTTCACTCATGAGCTTCAGAAGAATAGCAAGATTGAAGTCAAGCAAGTTCGTTTAAACAACAACTTGGCTGATCAGTTTATGACGTCTTTGCCAAAATCAGTATTTTAAAAACTTATATACGAGATTGACATACTTAATTATGTACAAGGTTGTTATGATCAGGGGGAGTAGTCAATCAGGGGGAGGCATCCTGAAGTATGCTATTTAGGACATCTGTGCGCTGTACTCTTTTTCCTTTTCTAAGTTTTATTCCATTGGGTTTTCCTAATTAAGGTTTTAACGAGGAAGCATTATGCACGTCCAACACCAAGTCAATGATCTTGTAGAACGTTGTACTCTTTTTCCTTCGCTTTGGTTTTTATCCCATTAGGTTTTTCCTTTGCAAGATTTTAATGAGGCAACTGTCATTGAATGATGGTCATTCAAGGGGGAGTGTTATAAGATGTATTATCATAGGTGGATGCTCATATTGGGACCCACATGAGATAAGGAAGATTACTTAGGGTTTAAGTCTTTCCCTATTAAGTTGCTTGGGGAGGAAGCAATCTTGTTCTATAAATAAGACCTTCCCCACCCTTATGATGTACACATACACATCTCATTAAGAAGAGCTCTCTCTCTTTCTCCCTCTACTCTTCTGTTTTCGAGATAAAAATATGATTTAAGTTCCATAGACTTAAAATATCAGCATGATCCAAGCTTTGCTAAATCTTGAATTATATATATTTTTTAATGCGTGACTCTAGTTGGTTTCAAGTCCAAATCCAAAACATATGAATTTGGATTCGGATCTAAAATTTCTCCCAAACCCAAAATATGTTCCATATTTTTTTAAACAAATTTCCTGGGCTGGAGACTGTAGTTATTCGATTATTAGACACTGATTGACATCCTTACCTCTTCCTTCAACTAGATGGGCCTCAATTATTTGTGGGAAAACCAAATTTTGCAACAGCCACAAGCAAAAAGGCTAACACTATTAGGTTTTTTTTTTTAATGGTACATGAGAGGCATGGTAAACTATCCTAGTCCTATACTAGCTTAGTCCAAATCCTAAGGATTAACCAAACCTAACAAATTGCGCACGCTCAATCAACTCGAGCATGACTTGTTAATTAGGTTGACATTCTTAACCAAATTAGTAAGTGGGTCTGCTTGAAGGTCGTGCCTGTACATATTGTCAATAAAGACCAACCCAATCCAACCAAGCCCAACCCAACCAATCCAAGATAACCAAATACAATGCCAGCAATCGTAACTATGGCTAGGGCAACTGGGCAAGGCCATACCCTACTCTCAGATACACGAGTTGAGCAAAAGCCCCCAACTCTCTCAGCAGGCCTACAAATTTTATGCCCTTATTATACCTTCGAAGGCTAGGGCCGGGGCCAAGGTTGAGCTAGAGCTAAAAGAAAAAATAAAATCTTTTCTAACCAAGCAAGAATAGTTTTCTTATGCTTAGAGAGAACACATAAGAAAACAATAAAATACGATCCTCACTGGCAAAAGCCCCTTGCGTACAGTATACTGTTGGGTTGGGTTGCAAATCAGGGCTGGTTGTACTGTAGGCTTGTAGCCCTTCGTTTTGACTTGCATGTACCTTGGTGCTGGTTTAAGCTGTTGGCTTGATCATGATGGGTTCTGATTACTGAAGAATTAGTATGTTGAGCTTTTGATTAGAAAAGAGGTTGAAAGAAATTTTCTCGGTGCTTCTATTGCAAACCTTGCCTAGCCAGAAGTGTCATGCCCAATATGGCCTTGGGCTACTAAAGATTCATTTGGGAGCCGCTCAGTGTGCTTTGTCTCGGATGTCACCCAGTTGAGAGACATCATGGTTGGATTCTACACGACATTGTTTTCATTCAAGTGGTAATCCAAAATGACAACTGTATTTCGGAAAGAAATACAAGATTTCATGTGAATTTTGAGGGTAAATGTAAAAATTTTATGTAAATTTTTTTAAATACAATCAGAATTCTCTTCATCATTTTAAAAGCGGACCAAAGTTTAAGGGATGCATCCGTCCGGATATATATAGCTCTGCCGGTCATAAGTGGCGTGTGATCAAGACAAGGTCTTTTCGATGGATTTTTTTTTTCTTTTCTAGTTTTCTAGAAGTATACTCAATGTTGAAGACAGTGAGAAATGCCAGAACTCAGGTAGCTTATTTACAGAAGGCTCCAGTCTGTTTCAGTGCTCATAGCCTCATACGGAACACTATCCAATTAGTTTCATTTCTCTTCACTAACTAGAAAATGCAGAACATGTACGCAAAATTACTATATGTAATGTCCTTAACCTAACTCGAAACTAAGCTAACTTCAGTATCATGTCTAACGGACTCCAGTTGAAATATCTTCTTCAGTCTTCACAATAAACTAAATTGCAGACACCCACGTGAGGAAAGGGTAATTATTATACGTCAGTAATAAATGCAGGTCCACATCCATCAAGTCGCATGATCTACAGTAGAACACAATTAATTTATAAGATCGTGCAGTCGATTATATCTACATATGGCATACAACGCATACGTCTATCACCATTTTTTTCATAAAAACTCGAAGTGGAGCCCATCTATCACTTAATTCAAATCTTGCAACATATATGGAACCCCATGATAGCAATTCACCCCAACTTTTGATCAGATCTGGATTTATTAGACTGTTGGATCGACTATATACCAATCTGAACGGAATGAATTTGTGAGCCATGGATGAAGGAGTTATGGATATGTGATTGGGACCAAATTTGATATGTATGGTGCTTTTATATAAATCTTTCCAACCATCACAGTCTCATCCCTTGGTGGGGTCTATAGTGGGCCCCACCAAAGAGTGTGCACGAAAAGTCCATGAGAGACGTATGCACAGGAAAAGGCCTCTACATATATACATATATATATATGGAGAATTTTTATATGTATCCATCCGTCACCATTTTTCTCATGAAAACTCTAGGTGGGGCCCATCTATCACTCAATCCAAACCTTGCAACACATATGGGACCCCATGATAGCAACTCCCCCAACTTTTGGTCAGATCCAAATTTATTGGACCGTTGGATCAACTATACACTAATCGGAATGGAATGAATTTGTGAGCCATGGATGAAAGGGTTAGGGATATACGATTGAGACCAAATTTGATATATATGGTGCTTTCACATAGATCTTTCCAACTCCCACAGTCTCATCCCTCAGTGGGGTTCATAGTGAGCCCCACCAAAGAGTGTGCATGAAAAGTCCATGAGAGACGTATGCACAGGAAAAGGCCCCTACTAAGGGATAAGACTGGGGGGTTGGAAAGATCTATGTGAAAGCATCCTACATATCAAATTTGGTCCCAATCACATATCCCTAATCCCTTCATCCATTGCTCACAAATTCATTCCGTTCGGATTGGTGTATAGACGATCCAACGGTCAAATAAATCCGGATCTGATCAAAAGTTGGGGTGAGTTGCTATCATGGGGTCCCATGTGTGTTACAAGGTTTGGATTGAGTGATAGATGGGGCCCCACCTAGAGTTCTTACGAAAAAAATAGTGAGGGACGGATGCGTATGAGAATTCTCCATATATATACATGTTAAAATATAGCAGGTTGGCCCAGGGTACAATAGGTTAAGCCCTAGTCCGTTCATCAAAGTGGCTGGCTTTTAAAAATAGTGCTCTACCCTATTCTTAGTAGACCGAGCTTGCTAGAACTCCTCATCAAATGCCCGAATTGACAATCCTACTTTCGACACTAAATAGATCCATAGAAATCAAGGCAGCTGGGGCACGTCATGCGGCCTTTTGTAGTCGCCCAGATAGAAAGCCATGTCTTTATCCATGTATTATATATAATTCCTTGATTGATTACATGAGGAACCCTCGTCAATGATCTTGATTTGGGTCCAGTCATCCTTATCAACCCAACTCAGCTGGATAAAACCCATGACACATGGACACGTTGGCGGCAACACTTGTGACAGTATGAAATGTTTCCCTACCTGAAATCAAGCTTTCGTTTGTTAATATGCTGTTTAATCTTTCCTTGCTAAAATCCAGAGTCAATGAGCCCATAGAGTGCTCGAAATCCTAGATCTAAAATCCGGTCCCACTTGCAAATTGGACAGACCAGATATACCTATGGACAGTCTCTTCATTCTAGCTATCGCTATCAATCCATGATCGTTGTCATAAAATGAAACACAGTCTATGACCAACTAAAGAGATTTTTTCTTCATATATGTTCAAAGGTCACGTGGCCACATCATGGACAGCTCAGATCTGGGTGGATCTCTCCCAAATGCCAAATGCTGCATGTATATGACAAATTTACCTGCAAGAGTATACACGCTGCAAAAGAATTGTAGGCTGGTCGCTCTCCCTCCAATAATTTAGACTAGGACATGGATCTTGCTGTTGCCCTTTAAACTACGATATAGGAACGTGATCAAATGAAAGAAGACTGCACGCCTCAACATACATCAATAAGACAATGCAAGTAGCAAAATTAATGATTTCTTGTCTTAGTCAAAGATTCTGGGTTGAAGCTGGAGTGGAGACCAGTATGAGATTTTTTTTTTTTTTTTACTTCCATGCTGTAATAGGGAACAGAATGGATGTAGTGGGGCACGTAGTGAGATTGGCTCTTTATCCAAGTAACAAGGAGTAGGAGTTCTCACCTAATTACTAATGGTTCGAACTTTATGTATGTCATTTTTTTTCTTTTCCATATGTATGAGCTTTCATGTGCGCTTTTTTTTCATCTAAGTGCGCTGCTTTTCCGCATGTGCAGGTTCTTTTCTGGATCTTAGCCCTTGGGTGGAGTAAAAAAAAAGAGTGAAGTAGGTAGCATAGGATCATAGAGGAATTTTCCTAAAAGAAGAATTTATTGTAGGAAGGAAAATGGTCTCCAGCACACAGTTTATATGGGGGACCATATGGGAACCATGTCATTAAGGCAGGTCCCACCGACCACATTCATCCTCAATGGCTGCCTACACTGGTCCCCCATGCCAACAGTGGGCATGAAATATTTTTTTTTTTGTATTAGAGCATGATTTTCCGGGCAAGAAGACAATTGTCACATAAGCCATAACATGAAACTCATGTGACCTGGTTCCATGTTTTAGTGTCTACATATATGAGTCATTGTTGGGTCACATACGATATTATTATTATTATTATTATGAATCATACATACCTCCAACAGACAAGGAAGATGGGCACGACGATCTAAACTAATGAAACTTATTTCTTTATTTAGAAAATTTTTGTTCGGCCAAGTCAAACAAGGTTGAACAGTTCAATCTTCTTAGTTCATACAGCGGCTTGATTTTTCAATAATAGAGTTTTTTTTTATTATTATCGTTAGGCGGAAGAGTTTATTAAGGTAAAACAAAAATAGACAACGACTACATAGGATAAACTTTCTTCGACAGCAACGAAAAAAATTATTTACCCACTCTGACACATACACAATAACTCTGGTGATTAAATAATATATACTTATTAATTCAGAGTTGGCAGCTCATTAAAATATTTTGAGAATCTTTTCATCAATAATAATAATAATAATAGTGTTGATCAATTATTCTCTGCCTACATTAGTGTTATAAGAGAAGTATTTTCAGTACCTCTACTAATTAATGCATTGAGGTTTTGAAAGAATATATTAGCTGACGAAATTTAATATAATATAAAAGCTGGTTGTCATGACACTACAACAATTAACATTTTTAGCTATAAAAAATTTCATCGCCAAAACCCTCTAAAATGTTGGTAAACACTTTTTCCGACGAAAACATTTTCGTCGCCAAAAAAAAGGTCAACGAAAATTATTACTGACACAAAAAAATTTCGTCGGTGAAAATAATATTCATCGATGTTAATATAGACATTTACCGATGTTATTTAACGTTGGTAAAAGTCATTTAATTTCATTCTAATTTTAAATAAATAAATTGCCGATGATTCTTTAACGTCGGAAAACATTTCACTTATTTTGTAAATTTCAAAATATCATTTACCGACGTTTTTTAATGTCGTAAGTAATTCTAATTTTAATTTAAAATTATTTATGATGTTTTTATTTAATGTAAATTTAAATTTCACATTAATCGACGATTATTTAACGTAGGTAAATAATTTTAATTACCATTTACTGGCATTTTCAAATGTCAGCAAAAAAGTAAAATTGTAAAATTCAAATTTATGGACATTAAAAACCTGTCGGTAAATTAATCTCAATTTTTTTAATTTTTAATTTTACTTTTTATGACATTTTCTAACGTCGACAAAATCATTTTCTTAATTTAAATTTTTTCTTTTATCCATTTTTGCTCACGCTAAAAAAACATCGGTAATGTATTTATTTTCAAATCTTGATTTTATTTTTGCCGACATTAGAAAAAGTCCGCAATTTATTTATTTTTTAAAAATTAAATTGACTTTTGCCGACGTTAAGGAACATCGGCAATTTATTTATTTTTTAAAATTTGAGTTTACTTTTGCCGACGCTAAAAAACGTCGGCAATTTCTTTTTGTCAAAAATTAAATTTACTTTGCAGACGTTAAAAAACGCCGGCAAAAGTGATTTTTCGTTGGCAATAATTAATTTTTTTTAAAAATGTAATAACTGTTTTTTCATTATAATCTTCCAATAAACCTATTTATACATGTATCCAATATAAAACTATTCATACACCTGTATTTAACAAAAGAAATCTATCCATACAAGAATTACTAAATAAACAAACAAGCATCACCATTTTTCATCAAGTCATTTATCTCATTTAGCAAATATTACAATGATACAGTCCCATATAAATATCCATTATAGAAATACTAATAGACTAAATTGAAAATAGAAAACTCCTCTAAGTCTACAACCGAACTGAACTTGTCCATCAATCTGTAATGATAAAAATAACATTAGAACCTTTTTAATAAATTAAAAAATTACAAATGTAAGATTATTGAATACAATGAAATGAGAGATAAATGATGTTAGATAAGTTTTGGTTATTTTTACTTGTCTCTTGAATATAATAAAATTCGCCCACTTTAAACAAATGGAATGAGAGATAAATGATGAATGAGGGAGGGCGAGGAGCAAGGAAACCCTTGAGAAATCGTCATCTTAGAAAACTGAGGCTGAAAGTACTATATCATATGAACAAAACCGAAAATGCTCAGCATGGTGACTCAGTCCAGGATTCATATGCAGGAGCATCAGCTATGCTAGGGGCATCCTTACTTTCAAAAGTTGTTCCCAAGTCAACATTCATGAAGCTCATTACTTAGAAGATCTCTGCTTTTGTCAAAATTGGTTTGGCACAGACACAAAGAACAGCTGCTCTTGCACTAACTAAAGTTCTTTGCCAACGGTACTCAACCTGAGTGTATTGGCAAGGGACCCTTGCTCTTTTAATGCACTTTACAGTTTCATTTCAGGTGAGCCTCATCATGCAAAATTTGATTTTCTTAATAAGAATCATCAACTATGATATTTAATCAAGCATTTTGGAAAAATTCACTAATCGAGCCATAATTTCTTTTAGGAGTCTAAGCCTACCTATGCAAATATAGGTGGGCTCATTGTTTGAACAATTAGATCTTGGAAAGGTGGCCCTTAAATGGCCCAAATTTTATTTTGCATCCAAGGCAGGTTAACCTTGACCAATCATTCTCATTTTTTTTTTGCCCTACGGCCCCTGTTTCTCAGGTATGTATAGTGCATGGGGCTCACTGCCACACCAGCTCCAGTTCTTTATCCTTTTCTTCCTAAGAAATCTATAGGCGCTTATGCTTTTTTGCTAATAGATAACTTTGAAATGACGTAGTAAATCTCCCCATTTCTCAACACAGAGAACCAAAGAATGGAACCTACTAAACAGCATGGAGGGATCTTCTAAATGGCCTACAATTTCAATCGATCTTTTAAATAGGGATCATAAAACTCCAACTGGGGAGTTTAGGGGAGATCTGCTCAATTATTGCCATAAAAATTGCTCATCATAGCAATTTTACATCTGTGGAGAACCCATCCTGCCTATCATTTTCAGGATTCATTTTATGCATATCCACCCAATTTCCACTTCTCTCCCCTCATCAAAAGCCTTCAACATTCCCCTTGCCATGGAAACCATGTCAGAAGTACACAAACATGCCCTAAAATCAGCTAGTTAGATGTTAATACAGCTATAATGTATAACAGAGATAAAGCAGGTTAATTTGACAAGCACAAGAATGTTGGGGACCATCAGCTTGAAAAAAAAAAAAAAAAGGAAATCACAATTTCCCATAAATCTGTAGCCACCTTTGGTGTGAATCCTTTGGTGAGGAAAACTCAATTATTATGACTTCATGTAAACTTGTTGCCCTTTTCTTTCTTCCAAAACAGACTACTATTGAAAGTTAACTTTCACCTAGCTGAGAGTTGGGGTGGCTTTTTAGTCTTTCATCCATCATCTCAGCAATTCACCAAATTTCTATCAAACTAACAAAAATGACTAGGAAATTATAAATTTCCCTTCCCTAGGAAGCAAGCAGCCAGTTAAAGGCATAAATACCTATTTGCACATAAGAACGTGATAGGAATGCCTGTGAACATTTTATGAAGATAATTACTACCCAAAAAAACTCTGAAACATGGTTTTGGATAAAATACACAGTGAAATGGTGACAACAAAATAATCCATGTATACTGGTTGGAAGTCATGCAGGGATGTTTTGTAGTATCAGATGACTGCTCCGAACTTTTGAAAATTTAAGCAACTATGGGTTACAAAAAGATAAAAGAACCAATAAATAAGGCAGTCTGGTGGATTCCGGCCTGATCTTTGCCATCAATCCTTTGCACTGCTCATACGAAAAGACAGCAAAACCTCTCAGTAAACATCCCTACCATTTAACTATTGAGGATTCGTCTTGTTTCTACAAGACATTAACTAGTAGTGTGATCGAAATTTAGGCAACAATTTTGAATCACACATGGGGTTCCAACCAAACTTCTCATCAATATGCTCTTATGCATATTTGACCTATGAAATCTAGATGATACTCATACATACCATGCCTTGCATCCTTTATTTTATAAAGTTCAATGTTCTTACCTCTACAAAAATGGTTCCCACAAAAGTCCAAAGTTGTAGTATCATATAATAATCAGCTGCAGTTCACCATCTATCTCTCACTGTCTTGGCCAGTAATAATCAACCTGACACAAAAGTATGCTTATGTTCCAAAAGCTTCTTAATAGCAACCTTATGCTAAAATATCAACACTTAGCCACATGAAGTGAAAAATTTTCAACTAGTTAAGATGATGAAGAGAATAAATAATTACAAGATCTATAGTAAAACTTCCCAAAACAGTAAGTTTCAGAATCAGTGAACTTACAGTGTTAATATTTCCCGGTCGACCGAGCATTTGTCATGACATTACCAATCATCTCTCGCATATATCTGCAAAGTCAATGGTGAACACCAGGTCCATAGAACAGGATCACATCAGAATGCCAATAATATACCCAGACTGGAAACTGCAGTTTAATACATTGTAAACATGTTCCCTTTATTCCATGCTCATGTTAGATAGTTAATAGGTGATTGTCAAATGAAAATTAATTAGTAGCAGCTTTTATAGTGCATCTTATGGTCAAATAAATTCCTTCCATTCAATACGCTTCTAAAGTCAGAGTTTTGACTTTATCTCCCATTTTCACATTTTCTTCCTTCTTACTCCTTGTCTCTTACTCAAGGCTTTCAGGGGATGGTAATGAAAGAAAAGAGGTATCATCTTGTTTGGTGAGAAGTTGTTGAAAATCCTACATTTTTTGTGTTGATAAATTTCAACAAGTTATTATGTTAAAATTTCAAGAGAATAATATACTAACCAAGGGGTCGCATCATGCTCTCCAGTAGTTGTGCAATCACTAGCAGAACTGATCCTTTTAGAGATGTTGAGGCAGATCGTCGGATCTATCCCTGCCGCAGCTGCTAGCTGTTGAACGAGGGCCTCGAGTGCAGCCGTCCTCCTGTCCTGCTCAGCCTGCCACCTGTCTTGCTCAGCCTGCCCCCTAACCCGCTCAGCTAGCTGCTCGAGCAGGGCGATCACCTCAAGATGCAGCACTCGAGACTGTGTGGAAGATGAAGAGGTCCTCGTGTATATACCATACCCATTCAAGTAACCCGACCTCTTCCTAAGCACATCAACAACAATTTATTCCTTAGTCATCGGAGTTGTGACAGAGGGCTGCGACTGCTCCTCGGTTCGCTGCACCAAGGCCTCCTACCATTTAAATCAATAAGGGATTTAGAATGCTTTTATGGCATTATTGATCAAATTTGAATCGAAGAGCAAACATACATATCTCTGCTGAGCCACGTCATTTATCCACGAATTACTCTTTTGTCTATAGTGGGTGTCGTGAAAAAACTGAGTAATAGGAGGTGTCTGATTGTCATTCTGTGCCATATGTCATTTGAAATTAACTTGTATTAGATATGAACCTACATATTGATAAATTAATAAACTTAATCAAGTTTGTTTATATGAATATAATTAGTACCATCAAAGACATCTTCGATATAAATGACCTGGAGCCACTAGTATGATTGTATGGCAGTTTGGCTCGACTCTTTGAGCCTTCTTCGACTTCACCTACATAGAAGAGCAATAATACAATAGCTTTTTTTTTTAACAAATCATACCTAATAAAATTACGTTGAAATATAATTAATTGTTGTAGATAACATCTAAATGTTACCCTCTACTGTGGTGATTCCCAACATTGCGAGATCATCAACTGCCAGTCGGCTGGATCACAGTCATTTGCCGGGTGGTCCTGGGGTCGGGGAACTCCCTACTCCAACAGCTCGAGATAATGGCTATACAGCTTGTATTTCCAACTCCTATGCAAAATCCCGCACTGGTGATCAATGTCCACCCTGAGCTGCATATCGCCCTCGTAGTCCCTAATATCAAATATTTGTTGCAATTAAGAGAGAGCCATATAACGATTAGTAATAATAAAATATAATCCATGTCTTATAATGACGAGCACAACTATGATCAGTTTGGTTGATAATTCTCATTATAGTTTACCTGAACTAATCCAATGACGGCAAGCTTGATCCCACTATCAAGCTTATTCCAACCATGGGGTCGGACTAAGACCATCTCTCTAATGGCTAACCCAAGATGGATAACCAGTGATGGTGCATGTTTCCCCTTTGGCTTATGTCTCGAACTGGGGATCAGAATTGGGATGTTATGACCCAACTCTTTCCTTAGCTTTGCCGCCTTCTTCCCTTGCGTAACTCCTTTACACAGCTCCGAACCTCCGAGACTGGGGCTGATACTGTTAAGATGACAGTGTTAAATGAGTTAGTAAACACAAAACATTAAATTGAGGTAAATTCAGCATTTTAAAAGGTCATAATTTTCTCACCAAGACTGCTAGCAACTGTATGACGACTGGGAGGAGGTAGGGACGGCAGCGGTACCCTCGGCGATGGCTGTGTGTAGCAGGTTAGTTCGGCGGGGGCTGTGTGGTAGATGGCTGTATCGGCGAGGGTTTGCAGTCAGAGGCTGTATCAGCAAAGGCTGTGTCGCAACCTCGAGTGTGCTCTCTGCATGAGCTAACCCAAGTGCAGCTGTGATACTCCGAGCACCCCTAACCCTCTTCTCCCGGGGCATATCTGCAACCCAACTTAGAGCCAAGTGACAAGGAAAATAAAAAATAAATATTAATAAGCAAAAATCAATAATATTAGTAAAGTGAATGTCAACAATTTACATTCCATGCAAATGAAAATCATTTTAGCATGAGTGTCACTATAAAAAACTAATATTTTAAAACACATGTCATAGACATTCACAGAAAGATTACCTCATCTGATTCTGACGAAAATGTCTTGTCATCTATGTCATTAGCTTGTGGGGGACTGTAGTTCTCGTCATTATCATTCCCACTAACCTTTTTCTTTTTGTTCTCGTTTATCCATTTAGCCAAACCAAATATAGCACGTGCAGTCGATGGGAGCCCTAGAGATACAAGTTTATCTGCATTCTGCTTAATTGTCTTTTTTCTCTTTAATAAATAATTAAATGCTTGCACGTGACGGGACAGCTCTCCTAGTTTAACCCATTTTTTTCCCTCCGTTTGCCATCATTTGCAACTATGATATATATAAATAAGCATAAAACGTAAAATATAGAAATGTTTTATCCATATATGAAAAAATCACAAGAGAAAACTAAATTTCAGATGATGTCATTCTGTAAGGTAAAATCTTTATTAATTTATCTAATCATTACATGTGCAAAACCTGAAACACGCACTACATGTCATATTCCATGTCAGAGTCAGACTGACTAAGTACATCATTGTCTTCTTTATCTTCGTACTCCGCCAGTGTTTCATCCTTGTCTTGGCCCTCTTCGTCTTCTGACTCATCACTAAGAACGATCTCACGATCTATATCATCCCTAGAATATTGGATACTAATACCATTGACGAGGACTGGGATACTAAGTGTTGTTTGGTCCTGCTGAAATGCATCATTAGATGCATCATTATCATCATCATCATCCCGCTTAGCAGGTACATCCCACACTCCCTGAGGCTTGACCCGTTTTACAACTCTCCAATTTTTTTCTCTAATAGTTCATTGACGTAGAAGACTTGTGTCACCTTACTTGGTAGTATAAATAGATCATCCTTACACCAATGACCCGTGATATCAATGCTTGTAACATGTTCTTCAGTGTTTATCTTGTGCTTGGTGCAAGTGTTGTAGCATTCACATTCAAATAAAACCACTTTACCCCTGTGCAAATAGGACAACTCCCAGAGTTTACGGATGTATCCATAATAGTCATGTTTCTCTCCTTCGTATTCCCCGTTCACAACCAAGCCACTACTCTGACTTCTATGGCAATTCTCACGGTCTTTAGTATGATATCAGACACCATTGCAATCACACCTTTGATATAGATTCACTAGTGATCTAGGGCCATTTGCTAAGGACCAAATCTCCTCAGTAGCTTCAGGTGACCCACTAGTTCGCAATTGGTTCATCTACATAAGCAAATTAAGACAAATGTATTACGCTAATGTCATTTGAAGTGTAATTCAATAATATATATAGCAATTAAAATGATAATGTTTTATATGTCTTACATGTTGTTTGAGCCATTTAGCAAATTCTTTTCACTGTACACTCCCGATTTCTCCACTGTGTTAATTTTGTACTAAATTCTTGTGTACCCTACTCAAGGCAGCTTTTAGTGAATAATTAAAAGTAGAGAATAAATCAAAGAGTTAACAAGTAATGCATAAATATGGTTAGATTGAAGCACATACTGTAGATATGGTTCCACCTCAGGGGTATTATTCAGCATAAACCAATGAGCCATGTCATGCTCTTCCTGCGAAGGATCATGTGCCCTTGCCATCAGTTCGATTGGATGGACAGTTTGTTTGAATACTGAAATCCCCGGGCCACGTTCGCCAGCATATCATCATAACGTTCAACTTGATCAGTCTGCCTTAAATACATTGAACAAAAAGTAAGACACTCTTTGATAATGTAAGCCTCGGCAATCGAACCTTCTGGCCGAGCTCGGTTGCGAACGTACTCTTTTAGGGTCTTCAGAAACCTTTAAACAACAAATGATATTATTTACGATTTTCAATGCAAGGCAATTGCAATAATAAATAAATAATTAATCAATGGTCATTAACTATTACCTTTCTATCGGGTATATCCACCGATATTGCACCGGTCCACCAAGCATGGCCTCGCTTGGTAAGTGAACCGATAGATGAACCATTACATCAAAGAAAGTAAGAGGAAAAATCCTCTTCAGCTTCCATAATATTAAAACTATATGCTCCTCCAATTTTTTCAAATCATCGTGTCTCTGTATTTTCGAGTAGAGGTCTTGGAAAAAAAGAGCTTACCTCAAATAATGTTGTACAAATATCCTTATTCAGAAAGCCGGGCATACCAATATGAAGGATGCATTGAATAAGGATATGGCAATCATGGCTCTTTAAACCAGATAATTTACCATTTTTTGATGTTACACACCTCGAGAGGTTTGCCGCATAGCCGTCTGGATATTTAATCAACTTCAAGAATTCATAAAATTCATCTTTCTATTTTGATTCCAAAGTGTAAGAGGCATGCGGCTTCAAGCTGGATCCATCACCCCTCTCCACTAGATGCAACTCTGGCCTGATGCCTATATTTTTCAAATCCTTACGCGCTTCCTTCGTGTCCTTGTTTTTGCCCTTTATGCCCAAAATTGTTCTAACCAAAGCTACACAAATGTTCTTATCAATGTGCATAGGATCAAGGTTGTGTCGAAGTTTTTTACACTTCCAGTAGGGCCATTCAAATAGGATGCTTTTCTTTGTCCAATTTAGTTCTCCAGAGTCACGCAGTATTTTCTTATTCTTGCCAAACTTGACCGGCGCTAGTTCTTCTAGCTGGTCTAATACCTTCTGCACCGGTAAATCCAAAGAATTCTTTACATGCTCAGGCTGACCGTTGAAGGCCTTGCTTCTACGCCATTGGTAGTTCAGTTTCAAGTATTTTCGATGGCCAATATACCCAATCTTATCTTTCAACTTCACCCCTAACGAGCTGTCGTTACATGAGGGGAAAGCGTTATAACCTTTTGTGCTCCACCCAGACAAGTTGCCATACACATGAAAGTCATTTATAGTCCACATCACAGCCGCATGCATCTGAAAGGTCTGTTTAGTAAATGCATCAAAAGTGGATACACCATTATCCCATAAGTCCTTCAACTCATCAACCAAGAGCCTCAAATATACATCAATCTCATTTCCCGGTGAGCTTGGTCTGGGAATAAGTAATGACATCATAAAAAATGGCTCCTTCATGCACATCCATGGTGGCAAATTATAAGGCATAAGCATGAGAGGCCACATGCTATAGGAGGTGCTCAAGTTACCCAAAGGGTTGAATCCATCGGTGGTTAACCCTAGCCTCACATTACGTGTCTCTCGAGCAAACTCTGGATATTTCTTATCAAATTCTTTCCATTCTATGGAGTCAGCCGGATGCTTCACTATCCCATCATCAATGCGCTTCTCACAATGCCATATCATATCTGTGGCTATCTTCCTTGACATATACAATCTGCACAACCTTAGTGCCAATGGGAAGTAACGGAGCACCTTATGAGGGATCTTCTTTCGCTTACCATCATTGACCTTGTACCTAGGCTCTTGACATTCTGGATATTTATCCAATTGAGCATTTTCATTCCAATACAATACACAATCATGTTTGCAGGCATATGTTCTTGTACCCCATGCCCAATTCACGTAATAATTTATTCGCCTCGCAAACTAAGGCTGGCACCACATGACCTTCGGGTAAGAAGTCCTTAAAAATCTGCAGGACCTTGTTGAATGACTTATTGTTACACCCACTTTCGACCTTCACATGTAATATCCTGATAACAAATGCTAATAGAGTATCTGAGGTCTTGCATCCTAGGTACATGCCACGCTAGGAAGACTGCAACAATCTTTCAAAATACTGCACATCATCCCTCTCTTGAGTATTTTCCTCCAAGTAAGTTCTCCTATGATGGTCCTCTATCAACTCATCGTATTCATCCTGATTTTCTTCCGATTCATCCTCACTCTCATCCGATTTGTTGAGTTGAACTATAGGTTCCCCATGAGCTATCCACTGTTGATATGAGACCATCATTCCATGAATGTGCAAATGACTTCTCACGATTCCATAGTCATGCCTCTGATGGCTACAACAATCATTACATGGGCGGCACCTAATGACCACTGCCCCGTTCAAATTTGCCTTTGTAAAATCAATAAATGAGATCACCACGGCCGTGTACTCCACACTAAATTAGTTCTAATTGAGTAATATCCAACTCCTGTCCATATCTGACCTAATCACAAGCAATTAGAAATATTTAGAACAAAACTCTCAATAGTTACTAATAACCATGGTGTGATAATGTTTAGCATCATTGACAAAGGATTTTCTTCAGACATTGAGCTCAACCAAAGAATGTAGTTTTAGCCTCAACTGTACCATTCTTAAAAAGTTTACCTAAACTAATTTTCAAAGAAAAAGGAAAAGAAAATTTTGGATTAAAAGTACTCTTTCAATAATAAATTTTAAATAAAATATTTAAAATAGTATTAAAAAATAAAAAAAGTCTTATTTAGTATTGTCACTTTAAACCTCAAATTGTTTCGTGCCCTCATAACCATTACGACATTGTGATGTGCAGTGATATACAATACCCTTTTTCTTCCTATCCAATGTGTTTTCACCACCGCCCTAGGAGAAAAGCAACACTTTGGTGTACTTCAATTTAGTAGGGTATGCCATGTCAACACAACCATGGGTTTGTAAAAGATAATATAATATCTTTGATTGTCTTGTCCAAATTAATGAAGGGTGGCCATGTCTAGAATATAACAATATCCTGAGAAAAAAAATAATATATGTACGTGCTGACTTTGGGCGGTCTAGATTTTGAAGGTGAGCCTTGCTGATAAGATATGTACCTACCAAAAGGGGTACGGTTTTCATGTTAACTTTCATTTAAAAAGATAAATGTGAATGAAATATACAATAAAAATGGGACTTTTAATAAAAATTAACAATAAACATTAATTAATTGGCTTTTTGAAGAAAAGTCATAAAAAGATAAGGGAGTTATTAGTACTTTTTTTTATGAAATTACCTGGGTTAATGATATTCTCAACCCAGTTTATGCTATCGTAAATGTCCCTTATACAAAAAACTCAAAACCTCTTATTCTCTAACCTTTCACTTCATCTCATTTCCTTAACCACTGCCCCCACCTAACAAAGTAAGACTTAGAGCATATTTAGCATAATGTAATTGAGAAGTTCCTAGTTCTCATTAGATGTCCCTCTATCCCTCTCTCGCGCAATCTTTGCTAAACACCAAATTAAAAATCGTATAAGAATAAAGCTAGCTTCTACTGCCTCATTATCCCTTATATTCATATCACTTATTTCTTTAGACAGTCTATCAACTCCAATCATATTCTAATTGTTGATTCTCACACCAACTGTACAGCCCTTAAAACTCATACTTCGCAAGTCTCATAATTTTAAATAAAAATAAAATTGTAAGGGTTAAAAAAAAATAACCAGAAAAGCCTTACCTTGGTTGGCAGCAACAATAGAGAGCGAGAGAGAGAGAGAGAGAGAGAGAGAGAGATCAGATCGGTGAGATCGAATGAGGGAGAGAGAGCAGAGAGCGACATAGAGAGAGTAGAGAGAGACCGAGAGAGGGAGAGATCAGAAAGAGATCGAGAGAGGGTGAGATCGACTGAGAGATAGAAAGAGCAGATAGCAGAGAGAAAGAGTGACTGAGAGAGAGACCGAGAGAAGGTGAGATCGACTAAGAGTGAGATAGACCAGAGAGAGAGCAGAGAGCAGTGAGAGAGATCAACTAAGAGAGAGAGAGAGAGTAGAGAGAGACTGAGAGAGGGTGAGATCGACTGAGAGAGAGAGAGCAAAGAGCAGAGAGAAAGAGTGACTGAAAGAGAGACTGAGAGAGGGTGAGATCGACTAAGAGAGAGAGAGCAGAGAGAGAGACTAAGAGAGAGCCGAGATCGAAGAGAGCGAGCCAGAGAGAGAACCCAGAGATCGGAGAGAGTGAGCGAGCGAGATAAAGAGATCAGGTGAGCAAGCGAGACAGAGAGATCAGGAGAGCGAGCGAGTGGGCGAGAACCCAGTGATCGAGATCAGAGCGCCTAGAGCAAATTGAGAGTGAGAGAGAGAGAGAACCCAGTGAGCGAGCGACAGAGATATCAAGAGTGAGGAGGGTGTGAGATCGATTGAGAGAAAACAAGGCGGGTGAAAGGGGAAAGTGGATGGCATGAAAATTTATACATTTTTTTACATATGATATGTCTTCGTCGCCAAAATAGAATTTCGTCGGCAAATAACTTTACCGACGTTTTGGGTTTTACCAACAAAATTACATGCTGGTAAAATTTTCTCTTTTTCTAAAATAAGCACAAAAATATGTAATTTACCAACGCATATAATTTTCATTGGTGAAAATTAGACTTTTACCGACGTTTTAAATAAACATCAGTAAAAGTGACATTTAGCGACTTTTTATATAAAATGTCAGTAAAATTATGACTAATATTTACCAACGAATGATATCTTTGTCGGTGAAAATTGAAAATTTATCGACGTTTTAAATAAACATCGCTAAAAGTGACCTTTAGCGACGTTTTATATAAAACGTCGGTAAAATTATCGCTCATATTTACCAGCGAAAATTATTTTCGTCGGTGAAAATTAGATATTTACTGACGCATATAATTTTTGTCTATAAAAATAATTGTTGCCGAAGTTTTACTCAAAACGTCGGTAAAAGTCTTATGTCCACCGACGAAAATTATATGCGTCGATAAATATTATCCTTTAGCAACGAAATTTTAAAAGTGTTGGTAAATAACATCGCCAAAAGTACATATTGTTTTAGTGTGAGTTTAAATTATAGGAGGATCCACTCGATTTTGAAATGTGCAGCCACAAAATATGTGCCGACCAAGTTCCACCTAGGGACATGTTGAAAGATATTTTCACTACTTCTACTGATGCAACTCTAATTACTTCGAAGTTTGAATATATCTGGAAAGACATAAACTTTAGAGAATTCTCTCACATTAAATTTTGTTAACATGAAAGTGATCACTCTTTCTTCAACTTCTCTAGTGTAGAATAACATCAATCCTAGGCTTGTCAATTTGGCCCTGAGATAATTAGGAAGCTTGGCTTAGCCTAGCCCAGCCTGACAAAGCTCTTAAAATGAGGAATTTATTTTTAAAGAAAAGTTCTAGGGCGAGACTTAGATAATTTTTTTACAAGCCCTAAAATTACTTGATTGTCGGACTTGGACAATACTAGCTTGGCCAAGCCTGGCCCGTTGACACCCTTAGTCAGTCCCTCTAATCAAGCCTAAAACAATTAGGATCCTTAAGCATTATGTTATAACCAAGATAGACTTACCATTAAACACATCAAAAGCCGCATCCGGAAAAATCAATACTTCATTTCTTCTAATCCTAGCAAAAATGAATACTTGATTTCTTCTAATCCTAGCATTAAAATGAGACGCAGGGTTGTTTTCAAAATGGATAGATTGGATAGATTCAAACCATTCGAACCACCAATCTAAAATGCTGCTATCCAGAATATCATGAGAAATCAAACCAAAACTTGAAATAAATCACATAGCTCTAGCACCATTACAATGCAATAGTGTGTTCATTTGATGACTCCTTATTATCATACATTATCTATATTAAAGCTACAAGAATGGAGGCCTGTGAAGAGTGCCACATTACTATTTTTTTTCTTTTTCTTTCCCCTAAAATCTCTCCCCCTCTTCAAACCTAATTTCCTCAAATCTAGGACTTGCTTCCCTATTAAAAATAATAAACCGATCCCATTATGTTTGCAGATAATATTTATGAATTAATTGAAATATCATTAACACCCTCCAAATCTTCGCTTTCATATAGATTATCACATTAATTTAGAACTGCCTTTGATTGGATGATCTTAACCTCATGATTATTACCTACTAAATCCACACAATTGTTTGTAGTCATGTTTCATTGCAGATTTCTCAACATTTCATCCAATCATTGTAATTATTTGGCCACATTATATCTATAATTTGGCCAATATTAGCAACTATATGTGCTTATTATGTGAATCATTGGTGGATGGGTGTATGCTTCCAAATCCTCGCTTTCATGTAGATCGTCGCATTAATTTAGAATTGCCTTTGATTGGATGATCTTGATCTCATGATTATTACCAACTAAATCCACACAATTGTTTGTAGTCACGTTTCATTATAGATTTCTCAGCATCTCATCCAATCAGTATAATTGTTTGGCCATAATTTTGTAATTTAAAAGATATTACAACGACTAAGATATGGCGTATTTCTTTTTTTTATTTCAAAAATTCCTTTGAAAAATACAATTGGGTGGAAATCTATAATTTTGGATTATGTTTATATTTTTTGTAAGGTTATTTCAAAATTTTCTTTTTTATTTAGAATGTTATTGCGTAGAATAAATATTAATGATGAAAGATAAATACATTATATATTTTTTTTATTTAAGATTTACTTCTCTTAAAAATATTCCCAACAAAAACTAAATTTTTGATAATATATTTTAATTTTTGGGCCCGTGCTTATTGCTAGAAATCTATAACTAAGTTTATTACACTTTTTATTTGAAATAAAAACTTATTATATAGACTTTAATAAATAATAAATAATATACAATTATTTTTAAATTGATATTATTTTTAATAAAATTTAAAAATTTTAAATTTTGTTATTATTTATTTTTCAGCTCGGGCTTAGCACGGACTTCGTTGTTAGTTAATAACATAAAATCAAAATCTCACCGCACTATGATTACCCACAGCTAGTAAAGATAGTAAATACTTACATATGTAGAAAAAGGTGCTAGTACAAATGCGATAGGCGCATATGCCCGCACAAGTTGAGTAATTGAATCACTTTAACCACATTTTTTTTGCACGATTGTGAGCTCCATCGGTGCTCTAAGCTGTTCTTCTTTGTTAGACTAATAAATCTTAAGACATTTAACACTTCTTTTATCTATAGGTTTAATTTTCTACAATTTAACAACTCATAATTGCCGATCTAAATGATTCAATACCCTCATACTATTGATAAGTACTAAGGGATTTAATTTAGTATCTTAAAATTTTCATAGATTTAAAAAATGTTTAGAAAAAAAGTCCAAACATACCTAAAATCAAAATCATTGGATGTTCAACCATAATAAAAAAAAACGAGGATTGATGATTTTATCAAATATAATAATGCATTTCACATTCGGCCCTATTCACATGTAAAACCCATTCTCTCCATGAATTTTCGGCTTTAAATCGTGGGCCATTGTCTTGTTAGTAGTGTGTGGACCCATCCGATCAGCAGAGGTCAAAATCGTCGGCCCGCATATGATAAATAGACAAAAGGCATTCAATGCAACTCCAGCAGTGGGAATGGCCTTGCCAACTACCACTAGCGGAATGGCAAGGGCCCCACATCGCATTATATATTAGCATGGTGCGTCCGGATCCTCCGAGGCTAAATCTTAGAGAAATTCTGACCACAGTGGGGCCTTAAAATAAAAATCCTTAAGTTAAATTAGGCATCGTCATGCTATACATTAACCCGAGTTTTTACTGACATTGGATTGACTGTTTAATTAAAAAAATACGATAATAATTAATCATGTGGGTGTGTTAATCACATTTTTTTTACCAAACATCCAATCCAACATTGGAGTAACTCAGATTAATGTAAAAGGGGAGCCCTATATATGTCCCTGGAGAATTTTTATTTTGAATAGTTTAGTTCTCTTCTTAAGATCCGGATACTTGAAATAACAGCTGTGATACCAATTGGGATGGATCTAACACCACTTCTTATGCTTATACACAAATCCTATGATCTACCATCAAGCAATCACATAAGAAGAAACACAAAGATTTACGTAATTTAACCAAAGAGGGCTACATTCACGGCTACAGAGACTATCATTTTTACTAGAACAAGGAAAGTATGTTGAGACTCTTACTCACTCACATTGTCTCTCCTGCATGGTGTGGGAACATCATGAACAAGAGAGCTCTCACATATCTTCCGTAAGATATAGAGTTACAGATTACATGATATATATATATATATTCCCTTTTTCTTAGCCACCAAGAGAATCCCAGCATAATTACTAAAATACCCCTATTGTTAAACTAGTCCCTGGCTAACCCAGTGGCCCATCTAATTAAACTGAAATATAAGACATAAACCCAACAATGTGTACCTGCGAAATTCTTATTTTAAATAGTTTAGTTGTCTTCTTAGGATCCGGATGCTGGCTGTAGTATTACAACTTTGGTGGGAATCTGGACTTCTGGATCTGCTAATTTCGCTTATGTTACTTCATATATTTGTGAAGCCCTTACATAAAGGACAGGGCTACAATGTAGCACTGTTGCATTGTAGTATGATGCAATGCTCCATTTTTTATTTATGGTGGAGCCACTTTTTCAAAATCCAAGCCATTCATCAGTCTTCAGACTCTTAGTATTGATCACCTTATAACTTATTATTTAAATATGTAACATTGCCATCATTATATTAAACTCCATCTGAAAGACATGATGAACTTGCCTTATTATTCTCTTGTTGGAATAGAAATGAAGAGAAGCACTCATATACAATCAATCTAAATGGTTGGTCTGCTAAATGTTCTTTTGAAAACTTAGATACAAAGAATATTAAGGGGCTTAGGGTTGATGAATGACTTGAATTTAAAAAAAATAGCCCCACCATGCATTAAAATGGGGTGTTGCACCATACTATATCAGCAGTGTTGTAGCCTTGCCTTTACATAAAATACAAATTCTTTAAAATAAAGATCACTTTAAAATCACATAAATAAAGCCACCACCCTCATGCGGCCCACTTTAAAATCACATAAAAAGATCTCATGTCCTCACTCTTATCAATTATTGTTTTGGGCAAGTTCTCTCTCTTTGAATTTGTCTTTTTTCCTTTCAGATGTACAGTGGTTTGGTTTGCCGACCAACTCAATAAATGTGGACCACCATTTTCAGATCTTGGCTGTTAATCTGCCCGGCACACTATGGGCCTGTTGATGGGGACTATTAGAGACTTCTTGAGAGAGATTAAGTGGTTGTTCAGGAAGTTCTAATTTTGCTGTTTGTTTGAGGTGTTTTAGTGTGAAGTAATTGAGCTGGCCATGTAAAAGGTTACTTTTTTTGGTAGAAAAAATTTAAATTCCTTTTTATAAAAAGTTAGTGTGTATTCTAAAGAGGAAGAGTGTAGTGTACAAATGAGTGTGGAGTAGCTCTGTCTCACTCTATGGCAAGAGCTAACTCATAGAAGCCCATTATACTGGCAAAAAATGAAAAACCCACAAGCTAGGCTAGTAAAAAACCACAATAGGGTGAAACATGCAAAAACTTTTAAAAGATGTCCCTAATAGATGCTTCTATTGAAGACTGCCCCTTACCCTAATGGTAAGAGGTTTGGTTCTTACCTGCCTAGCAAAGATTTAAACCTCGTCAAGAATCTTTCCTCACTATAAGATTAGTTATATCATATGAGGTCTTCCTCTCCCACCTAAGGTGCTTCCCCTCACCAATAGGTTAGCGGCCCAGCGGCCCTAAGGCTAGGATGGAAAAAAAAAAAAAAAGCTTCAGTTGACTGCTTTTTGAAATTCTACATTTCAAATTCTCCAAATGTTCCACAAAAAATATGGCTAAATACTTACAACTAAAGAGTGATAGCAATTCACTGGCATCAATTAGGATTAATAGAACTTTCCCATTTTGTTTGCTTCAAATAATATAATAACCTTTCAAAACCATGCCAACTAATCATCATGAAAAGATGTAAAGATCTCACTGTGGGCTATGATTAGACAGAATATCACCCTACCAAAATTTCAAAATTAGATTTGATGGGTCTCAAAAAGTATGGCAATCTTTTATTGCAATCTGGGTTCGTCTAAGCCCCACTGTTTTTAATCCCCACGAGAGGCAGAGTGATAGAAGAAAAAAATCAATATCCATCGGATTGCCACATAGTGTGGGCCCCACAGCAACAATAGGATATCGCAGAACGTGGAGTGAAACGTGGTGTCTACCTGGAAATGTGAACCTTGTTTGGTGAGGTTCATGACCAACCAACCCCAGGATTCAATTCATCTAAGTGTCATTAAAATTTATCAACTGTAATAATAGTTAACAAGAACAGAGAGGAACATAGTGGGGAAAGAAGAGATTTTTATGAATAAGAGATTTGTGTGTACATATTAATAAAAGGAGGTGACTCTTATTTATAGAATAAAAAAAACTTTCAATTAAGATGTTGCGGTAGAACTCTTTTTCTAAAGCTCTTTACCTTCTGTGAGTCACAATGTGAGCATCTACCTTATGATATTTATATTGTAACACTCTCCCTTGAATGACCATCATTCAATCCAAATATAATATCCAAACATAAGAGATGGGCGATAAATGAATAAGTTCCAACATTTGACGAAATATCTAAAAATCGAATTCAAAATACATTTGCTATGATCATAATAGTAGTTGTTGGTCTTTCAAATCATACTTCGTAGTTCTCCCAATTTATAATCAAATGCCTCGTTTATCACCTTTCCTGATGTGGTTATTTTCCTCTCTCCTGGAGCAATTATTATGTCTATCTTTTCTAGAAGAATTATTATGTCTACCTTTTCTAGAGTAATTATTATTTCCACTTCTTCTGTAGAAATTGTATTTCATGTGTTTTATCCTTCTTTTATGTTTGACTAGTTTGGCATTTTTTAAGTATTAAGTGGTATGACCATCTTTTAATAATTATGCATGTCCTTCAGCGTTATAATGGCGTTAAAAAAATGAGGGCTTATGTTATGTGTTTCAGGGACATCTTATTTCCTTCTTTGACGGCCTTATCAAGTTTTTTCAATTTTACTTTGGATCTTAATATCAAAACTTAAGATTTGATTATAAATATGAATCTAAAGGTTCATATAAAAGTTTAAAAAATCTTAAGATTGTCGATCCATAATTTAGGGGACTTCGTGTTCAGATTATATATTTGATATATAACTTTCAATTCTGTTATATACAACGATTGCTTCTGGCAATAAATTCATCAAAACTAAAGTTTCATCTAACTAAATAGTTATAATTTTACCGAAATAATTATCTCAAGCATGCGGTGCAATGTAATAAAAAAATATATATAAATTAAAAGTGTGTTGAGAAACAGAAATAAAAGATAGAACTTCAAGTTCTTAACATCCAATTGAAGATAATCAAAAATAAATGTGATGAAGAATTGACCAATTAAAGTTGGAACGTTAGGTTCTCAACTTAAGCATTAGAACTTCTGATTCTGTTAAGGCTTCAAGTTTGAGTTAGAACCTTAGGCTCTTAACTCATAAATCAGAACTTCTGGTTATATAAATGCTTCAGGTATGATTCGGAACTTTTGGTTTTGGCAAGGCTTCAGGCTTGGATTAGAACTTCTGGTTCTTGTCAAAGCTTCATGTTTGATTTTCTGACCTAATGCTCATCAATATTGTTTTAGATCATATTATTAAAATCAAAGCTCTAGGTTTGATTATGAACATGAATTTCTGAGTTTACATAAATTATTACAAATCTTAGAACTTCTGGTTCCAGAATAGAATAACTCACAGATCTTCATGTTTATATTAGAACTTCTAGTTCTAGATTAAAATAACGTACGGAACTTTAGGTTGAGTTATTTATTCGATATAGAACTTCTGGTTTTAAATATTGAATGCAACTTCAGATTTCGATTACTTATATAGGACTTCTAGCTTTATTTATTATCCATGATTTGCAACTCTATCATGATCTCCTTTCGATAAGAGAAAATGAATCATTCATCACTCGAATTAAATTTATGAATACTTACAGATCTCAAAAAAATAAAGATAAATGCATGTATATAATGATCAAACTAATAAAAGATTATAAAATAAGAAAAATATACTTAATCCTTGAATAGTCCTCCTTTTGTCATCAATTGTAGATGTAGATGTGCTTAAGATGTTCCTGTAAATATAAACAGATCGTCGATCAAACTTTGGATGGCTAAGATATCGCAACCTAAAATTTGATGAAGGAAAAAAAAAAACAATCTGCCTACATCAGCGGCTGGCGGCGACTCTAGCCGATTGCCCCCCCCCCCCCCCCCCCCCCCCCCCCCCTTCTTTTCTTCAACTAGAACTAAAGAAAAAGAGCTTCTTCGTGTCAATAACATTTAATAATATTAAACAAGAAAAGAGAGGAGTAAAGGGAGAAAGAGAGAGATTTTATTAATGAGAGATTTTTGTATACATAACAAGAGGAGAGTCTTATTTATAAAATTAGAAGACTTTTTCTTTAAGTAACATGTTATGATAGGACTCTTATCGTATGTAAGCTCTTTATCTCATGTGCAACCCAATGTGGGCATCCACTCTATGATATTTATATTATAACATCAAAAAAAAAAATTCTTATAGTGGCCCCAATGTAGTTATAAAGTTAGAACTGCAACTTCCAGAAGCAAACCGTAATCCTAGACCAGCTAATGTTGTACAAATGATGTTTGATC
Organism: Sextonia rubra; assembly: GCA_037013555.1. Lineage (NCBI taxonomy): Eukaryota > Viridiplantae > Streptophyta > Magnoliopsida > Laurales > Lauraceae > Sextonia > Sextonia rubra. The sequence continues at coordinate 12,917,028 of JASUAD010000003.1, forward strand.
CTTCCAACCAATACAAAAATAGATATATACAGTGGAGAGCTACGAATAAATACCCAAGTTGTCATGCTTCTCATGGCCATGCTCTTTGTGGTCCCCAGATCATAGTATGGTTTTTTTTATTTCAATTTTAACATAAAAATAATTTTAAAAAATTAATCATTTGAGATAACCCAATTGTATTTTTTGAAAATTATTATCCCCAATAATGAAGTACTGAGGTATTAATTTTTGGGGGCTAATATCCAAAGTATTCTAGAAAAAAAATCAGTTTTTAAATAATGAAATACAATAAACAAATCTAAGGTAAGTTTCAAGGGACTCTTCTAAAAAAATATTTAGAACTTTAATAATTAATGATCAATGATAGAGGATTAAATATATCATGATTTAGAAGGGGTAATGAGTAAAAGGGGATTAGATTGATCATAAGATGTCCAATATACTAAAAAAAACGGGCCACACTAATTTCTCTAATAAGGTCTATATGAGTGGAAAATCCTATATATATTATAAGTGGAATTGCAAAAAATTCTATTTAATTTCATTTGATGTGTAATGAGGTAGCTCTATTCCAGTCATTGCAAGTGTGGACCATTGAGATAGAGGGACTAGGATGATTGGATATGGTTCTTTGTTTCCCATCAAGATTTTTTAATCTCCCCCACCTTTTATGGCAATCACATACTGAAATGGGACCTATAAATTTCACTCATGTATCGCACCATCTCATTATGTGTATATATATATGGGAGAGTTATATAGTGCTCGAGAGTTTTTTAAAGAAAAAACACCTCTTATTATTGGGGCCCATTGAGATGCATGATGATCATAAAAAGTCCATAAAATGTAAAGATCTAAATGATAATCATAAACTTTTGATCAATGGCCTTAAAATTTAATGGTTTGGAATCATTATGTTATTATGATTTCAATTAAACGGTAAAAAAAAGTTGGATGAGTGTCAAACTTAGACTTATAACTATTTATAAGGGTAGTGTGTATGAAAATACTAGATTGAATCAACATAAGCCCTATGACCAAAAAGAAAAAGGGCGAAAAATAGATGCTTTTAAAGTGGGAGCTCAGTAGAATTCCTCATATATATGAAGGGCATGAGGAATTGAAAATTAATGATGAGAATTAGGTGTGTGCAAAAAATCATCCCCGTCCTATTATCCTAGTCTTTTCATCTTAATGGTTCACATTTGCAACAATTAAAATATGTTACCTTATTTTACACATCAAACTACATTAGATAAGGTTGATTTTTTGCATACGCCTAGTTTCCATCACGATCTTTCAATTCTGTATGCCTTTCATGGTTGGCACAACTCCAGGTGAGCCCTAAAAACTTAACTCATGTGTCGCACCATTTCTCCGTATATATACACACACGCACACATATTGGGCCGATTTCCCTAAGCTCAACCTTAGGGGGAAGTAAGCTCAAGTGTGTGATTCACATTGGTAGGGCGCACCTGGGGACACACATGGAGATAAGGAGGATTTGAAGAACTCCCTACGACCTTTTTCTCTGCAAAAAATCAGCTTCAACAGTGATGTTTGTCATTTCCATCTGGGCCCCAAAAGTTTAATGGTTAACAATTTATTTGGATCGGTGCATAGTCAATCTAATGGTCCAGTAAATTCGGATTTAACAAAAAATTGGTGGACATGTAGAATTCAAAGGGATTGTATGTTTGGTCTATTTGGATGGACTAAGGGCATGCCCCAAGGACTCGGGCTTAAGAGATTTTTTATATAGGCTCGAGCTTAGGAAAACTTTTTTATATATTATATATTTGTTTGTTTATATAGTTTAGTTCTCTACACATCATGAATTTTATTTGTCGCTCTAATTGAAATAAAGAGTAGGCCATTTCGGATGTGGTGGGTGGCATTTGACATGGTTGGATTAGATCAATTAGAGGTGGACTCTACTCGAGTCAAATTAGATGCGAGGCTTACCTAGATGCACTCACGTCAACTGGGGTAATAGCAGCCTCATCATTTATTAATATATTGACCTTAGGCACTACTGATTAACGGAGTCTAAGGTGGTTATGATCGTCCTTGTATGAGGCCCTTCTGCTAAATCTTGATGGGACCCACTAATCGCCACTTATCCTCGATATGCAGACATCTGTATGCAGTGACAGACTCAAAATTTTCATTTGAGGGGGTAATTGGATTTTTTAAAGAAAATCTATACTTTTCATATGGGTTTTGGGTGAGGATGTCAAATTTTAATGTAAAATTTTAAAACAAAGATAAAATTTTCATTATAATTTTAAAAACATAAAAGACCCAAAAGATGCCACCGCGCCCTACATCGTCATACCTTGGTCCGACTATGGTCCACAGCATCCAGTATTTTGGTCCACAGCATCCAATATTTGTAACTCGAAGAGTTCCACTCATTGCATGACTAGTCAAACCTTTGAAATTGTTTTTCATGGATATAATATTAGTTCTTTTGAATATTTTACAGCATGTACTTCGAACGCATATTATGATGACAACAACTGGCAAGAAAATGAGAATCCTTTGCAGGCGAACGCATATTATGATGACAACAACTAGCAAGAGAATGAGAATCTTTGCAGGGATGGTTGTGGGTTGGGATCAAAGGGGATCTGTCACGATCTGCTACAATTATATTATTGGGGGCAGATTTGGTGGTGTGGTACTAGAGTTTGGGTCAGATGTGATCTTCATACACTAACTCAAGTTGGGTTCATATTTTGAATGTGTCTAATGTGCCCTGCATGTATGTCTTTACTTTATCGATATTACCAAGTAAGGTTTTGTGTATGGAATGTCATTAGTGAAGTGGTCCTAATGAGTGATACTTTTCTAAATGTCTGCACTAACACATTAGTTCTAATATCTTCAACCCAACTCGTTATTGTCACGCCATGGATGACAACAATAAAACATGCCCTGGGTACGCGAGTATAGGCAATATAATTACCAAAAGGATTGAGTTTAGATATGGCTAAACGACAACCCACCCCGCCCATTGCCACCCCTACGTGATTGAACCAATATGGGCCGGCCGTTGGGCGGATTATATGAGTTCACTTCAGTTGCATTAAGGATCACTAAAGTTTATTTGTGGTGGAGAGAAGATGTGTTTGAATTAATTAAAAGGAGTGGCTGTACTTGTTGAAGCTGATGTTTATGGAATAGTTTGGTTAGCCAGTTGATGAGAATTTACAGATTTCTATGTACCATCCATAAAAAGTAGGCACCGAAGCTGGATAAGCATAAAGTATATTGGGGTCCAGATCATCTCCAGCTTCCTAATAAAACATTGGAGTATGAGAATTTACAGATTTCTATGTACTTTCCAAAAACAGCAGTCGCCGAAGCTCAGTAAGCATAACGTATGTTGGGGTCCAGATCATCTCCAGCTTCCCAATAAAACATTGGAGTACCGTGTGGTTAGATTTTGTGAGAATAATTAAGCTCGCTTAGGGACTTCAAATTGGATATATGAAAGTCCCCAATCTTTGCTCCAATATGAACCGGCTTACCGGCCCCATTGTAAAATTAACCAGCATGATATTTCCGTGCTAAATTTACACAATAAATATAATTCATACCACAAAAAAAAACTAAAATTTTTTTATCTTTTTATAAAAAATTATAATTAGATTGAAATAAAAGGATGTTATATATATATATGATGTTGTAATATATAAATTTATCAGGTTATTAGATGATTAAGATATGTGAGAAAATATTCACTTGCACATGTACGAAGGTAGGTTGTAGTAGAAGGTCTTCCATGATGCGTGTCTTATTGTCTATATTAGTAAAATCATAATTGTTTTATTTTAAGTTACAAAGACAATTCCAACTTGGTGATGTCTCACCTGCTTAAGAAGTAGGTTTGTTCTCCATGTTTTTTTATTCATGTCTCACTCCATATTTACCTAGGTCACTAGTGTCACAGGGTCATACACATGCCTATGGAAATAGTCTTGTCAAGTAGAAATCCCACAAGAACACCTATGTCATTAAAACAAGTTACAATGAAAATCTAAAAATGTAAAATTTAATTGAAAATAGCTATAGTTCAAATTTTATGCACATTAGGGTGTACCTAAATGATGTAGAAATAAAAAGAATAGTACCCTTATAAGATAATATCTATAAAAAATTTAGCACTTTTTTTCCAACAAAATGAAGTTTTTTTTCCCGTCTGATCTTATCACATGATACTAGATAGCCAACAGTCCATCTAGGGTTTTACACATTCAGATTGGATTGAATTGAGCCTAATCCGTTATCAATTTATTACTTACGAATTGACAGTTTTGTAATGCGTAACAAATCTATTCCATTAAAAACTGAACCAAATCGAACCGTGGATTAATGGTTTGGTTTAGTTAAAACCATTCAATCCATTAACGGTAGTGCCAACTATTTCCTCACTATTTTTTATAGAGAGTGAATAGCCGAGATTAAAAGTTGGATGATTAATGGCTAAAATGTTGCCTTTTACTATTCTTTATATAAAAAAATATTTTTTATTTCAATGGTTTAAATTAGTTTAAATCTGCGGATTAAGTATAAAATCTGTCACCAAACTATTACTAATAGATTATAAATTTTTTAATCTAGCACCAAACCATTAACCATTAAATCATTTAAAAAACCGCAGATCTAATCGGTTTTACAGATCACCAAATTTTTTTGTATACTCTAAGTCCATCCTACAAAAGGAGAGCGTAGGAAGTTAAAACCCATGAAATCTGATCTTGAAAACAGCCCATTCTGTCTTATTTTTATATATTTCTTTTGTAATTCTTATTGTATGAGCTTGTGATAGCACATTCGGTAAAAATTTATATGTTATTTTAAAGTTGATGTCCGGTTTTACAATCAATGAACCTTCACTCACCATTGGATTAAATCTCAAAAGAAAATAATAATAAAAAGGATTAAGATGCTATTAAACGTTATACCTATTAATCAAGGGTTAGGATAATTTAATGGGGTTGACCCTATGGCTCCCAGTTGTCCATAAGGAGAATGTTCCATTTGCCTCCTACCCATTGGTAGAGATGCATTTATGAAGGCCTCATGAGTTGGATTGCATATTAGGAAAATGCAGATTGTTCATAGGAAAACATTTTCCTTTATCTATACCTGTTATATGAAAAACTTTAAGACACGTTTGCATACACATTGCGGAAAACCAATGCCGCAAAAAATTTCCTTTTATGAAAAAGAAAGACTACCCATAGAAATTTATTTTCTAAACTAGAGCAAAAAACATATCCCATTTTTTGCATTTTTCTACTAGGAAAAGCAGTCGTACCAAATATAAATTTAATTACAGTGTAGAATTCAATTTCTTTAATCTTTCATTTTTTTTTTTTTTGTGGAAACTAGCTACACAAACATGCCCTTTTAGATCTATATAGCAACATAGATGGAGTCGACTTCTTATATATACTACTAGATTCTATCTAAACATGTCGTTGATGGATTCTCTTCAGAGTGAGTTCTACAATTGTGTTCATGGTGCATTTTGTTTAGTGGGAGGATTTCACTCTATGTAGATTTTCATCTTCGTGAGAGAAAAGAATCCTACATTCCTAACTCTAATATAGGAAATTTACACATTCTTTATCAAGGAAAACTCATCATTGCATGAAAAATTGGACAATTTTTCTTTCTATTACAAATTCCTCTCTCGAGTCTCGATACACACTCAAGGTGAGTCTTTCTTTTGCAGAGAGATTAACCTTGTGTTACAAAATTGTTAACTATACTCTTGACATACACTCGAGGGGAGTCTTGCTTTTGCGGAGAGATTACCCTTGCATTACAAAATTGATTACTATGCTCTCAACGCACCCTTAAAGAGAGGGTTTTTTTTTTCCTGAGTGATTGCCCTTGCTTTTGGATATTCTAAAATGCTTTGATGTAGAGAAATCTCGAGTTAAAAGAGTGAAACTCCGAAGTGAACCTCACCCATTAAAATTTTGAATCACTAAAAATAAAAACCCTTTGAGTGAATGAAGTAGCTATAGGTTTTAATAGGAGTTAATCCCATTGTAAGATTAACCATTTGCTAAAAAAACATGTGATAATGATTAATGCAAATGATTATTATCAAGCAGTCAATCTTACAGTTAGACACTCTTATTTGGGTGAGTTGGTCTAAAATTTTGTAATACCTCATTCCATGGAAGGGTCCTTTATTTTCAAAATTTTAATATGTAGGTCCAATCATAGAATTTGCTTCTTACACATGTGATGCATCCCCCGGCGAATACCTACAACTCAGATGCCAATTATAGAAGTCACCGTTATTGACAACTCCGTGCCACATGCTCTCTCCCTCTCGAAAGTCTCTAAATGAAGGGTTAAATAGACATATCTATCAGTTCTTCTCTTTCAAGTTTTAACTCTGCAACTGGGTTTTAAGCCACCTCTCTGCTATTTTTGTTCTTCTTCTTTGGTTCTAGTTTTTGTTAGATAGAAATGGCAATCGACCAAGATATAGAACATGGAGAAACCGTCAGACAAGATGAGATTGCCGAGCCTCTTATACAGCGGAAGAAAATCTCAGCTCATGATGAAGAAAATAATGAAGCCAAAGGCAGCAGCCACAAGGAGTCTATTTCCATGGTTTTGCTCAGCACTGCCGTTGCAGTCTGTGGCTCTTTTGAATTTGGAACATGTGTAAGTTGGATCAGCCTAGAGCTTTCATTTTTAGTCATTGAAACTTTCACTTATGAAGCTTTTTACCACTTTTTTTGTTGTTGAAATTATCTGTAAATAGTACTAGATAATTTTGAAACTGCAACAATAAAGTTAAAATTCAGAGAATGTAATTTTGGAGTGTATCAGAAGCATTCCATTTTTTGGTGCTCCATCATTATTTTACAACAAGGCAAATCAAATGCACAGGCCTGTACATTGAAAAATGCATGTATACAGTTACTACCCATAATAGCTCTAAATCATTGGCTGGAGTTGGCAATCCAATTAGTTTTTGGGCTACTGGGTTGGGCTGGCTATACTGGGGTTCGACCCAGTCTGTGAAACATCCATCAGGTTTAATTCAAAATCAAATACTTAAATTTGTGTTTGACTCAGTGGGCAGGCACCACTGAGTCTGATGGGTGAGTTGACTGATTACATAAGCCAGCCATATGCTAATAACTAGTTCGTTCTGATGGAGTAGATTTTGTTTGGCAGGTGGGCTACTCGTCGCCTGTACAGTCAGCCATCAGGAATGACCTCGGTCTGTCTCTATCTGAGGTCTGTTCATGATTTCTCTTGCTTATGTTTCTATTCTTTTCTCAATTGATCTTATTTAATTCTTCTATATCAAGAGGATTCTCATTTTAGTTGTCTACTCATAATCATTTTGATTCCTAATAAGTTCAGTTTTAAAATGGACCTCTCAATTGAGTAGGGTGGACGCAAAGAATTAAAGAGCCTGTTGGGCTCGGATTTTGAATCGATCGCAGCCTATGTCATGTTAGGTTTGTTAAAGTTTGAAAAAGCCCGAGGTCCAAGCCTGCTCTAGTGTAAAAACATGGATAAGACTTCTTTAATGTGACAAAGCCTAAGAAAGAGACCGTGGGCCATTGACCTGGAAAACAATCGCTATTTTCTGTTTGCTAAGATTTGTGAAGTGACAAAATATCCAACCAAACTCAATGTTTTTTTTTGCTCGGATACCCGTGTCATTTTATCTTTTATCTCAAAAGAGGGTGAAACTTGGCTGAGGCCTCTCTCTCTCTCTCTCTCTCTCTCTCTCTCTCTCTCTTTCAATCTTTATTTCGAAAGAGGGTGATACTTTGAAGATCATATATGTAAAACCTTTAAAAAAGGGTGAAACTTTGATGAGCAATGGCAGACCTAAGATTTGCTTTTGGGTGGTGCGGGCAATGGAGTGTAGAAGTTAAATAATAAAATTTAAAAATTTTAAGGTCATATCTAAGGTGGGTTGCTCAAATCTTGCACCTGTATGATTACGTTTGGGTTTACCCTCTTGATGAGCATGTCAATTGCCACGAACTCTCTCTCTCTACCCTCTTTGTAAATATTATTAACTAAACATAGAGATAGCTCAATTGGTTGGATTTCTTCTCCTCACCCATCTGCCTAAGGTTGAATCCCTTAGTTTCTCAGTCTACAAGTACCCCCACATTATCTCTACTAGGCTGGGGTCTTTCATGGGTTCTAGCCCCCCTTGGCTGGGTTTAAGAAAGAACTTGTGAAGTTCCTCATGCCCTCAGAGATGATAATTTAAACATCTTTGGATCTCCCTTGGGACTAACTAAAAACTTGAAAAACTTGGGAGTCAAAACACCCAATTCTGTCCCAGTTGATTAGATTCTGGATAACTAGACCAAAACACAGAAAACTAAGACCCTGTCAAGACTTGGTAAGAGTTTCTATATAGGTTGAGTTGAATCTTCATGTTCAATTGGGTTGAAATTTCTAATCAAGTGCAATTTATTGGTTTTTTTTTTTTTAAGATTGAAGGCAGAGAAAATAACAAATACACTGAAGTTCAAAACTTATTTAATATTTTTGTCCCAAATCATAACTTTTCTCATCAACATCTAGCCCATGTCATCAATTTGGGATCTATTTAAAGAGTTACACAAATATGTAGCATTGGACCATGCAGGTGGTCTGGATTTATTCTGTTGGGCCTTTAGGAAAATATAGGCCAGACCCACTTTGATTGATTGTGAGCCCTGTAAGTGCTAGTGTGGATCAAAATTGCTGGATTTTTCCCTTCTTTTCAGGGTGAATGTCTTCCGTGTATACCTAATTTGCCATAAGAAAACCATTAGTCCTTGTGGCTGTGATAGCACTTTAGTAGTATAGAGGAGTAATACAAACAAGAAAAATCATTATATAAATTTAACATAAATAAATTTTGAAAAAAAGATCTAAATGACCATTTTGGGTGTTTGTTATTTCACATGGTGCAGTATTCAGTGTTTGGCTCAATACTGACCATTGGTGCGATGATTGGTGCGGTGACAAGTGGGCGCATTGCAGATTTCATGGGTCGGAAAGGGGTAAGAACTGCAATAACATACCAGTTGAGAAATCTTGCCTAGTGTAGTAACAAGTGTTTTTTTTTTTTTAATGTCCTTCTTTCATTCTTTCATGTTCGTCTGAGCTATCATATCCTACTGTGTTAAGTTTATCATTTCATATAACTTTATTTGTTTTCTAACTTTTCAATATAAAAAATTGTTAACAATAAATGTAAATAGTGATAAATTTCATGTAAATAAGAAAACCAAGATGTTGCATGAGAACTTTTAATTATAGAATATGAAACTTCATATTATGTCCATCTCCTATATCTCAGAATGTATAGTCATATCCCCACTACCTATATCTATGTCCATATCTATATCTGGGCGTCACTTCTTCTATTCGTCCTTCTTAATCTGTTTATTCAATGCAGGCAATGTGTCTGTCAGCCATCTTTTGCGTTGTAGGATGGATTGCTGTTTGCTTCTCTGTGGTATGTTTCTCCATTCCTTGAATTTGGATGCTTGATTCTTTAACTTTAGACAGATTTCCATGCAAACATTTGTATCTGTTTACAACTATGGTTATCAATGGACTGGACCAGCCCAAAAGCTCCAAGGATAAGATTGAACTTGAGCCTAAATTTATGCAGGACAAATGGGTAGGTAAAGTTATATATTGAGATTACGAGTGACATGTTCACTAGTATGCGACAAGTCCATTGCTTAATTTTAGCCCCATAAAAAGGGTTTGGCCATACCTGATCCCAACCAATAACTTCCTTTTAAAGGAGTAGGAGATTTTATTATGACATACTTAATCTAACTCCAATGAAGGGTCCTTGGTCGCTCGATCTTGGAAGATTATGCTGTGGATATGGCATCGGCGTTCTTTCTTATGTGGTATGCATTCCTGAACACTTTAAACCCAACTTTCTAGGTGTAGATATACCATTGAAAGGTAAACAACAATGCATAACCATGTTTCAGGAAAAATTATAATCCTGCTAAAATGGTGAACAGGTACCAGTGTTCATAGCTGAAATAACACCCAAAAATCTTCGAGGGGGGCTCACAACAATAAACCAGGTGTAAGAATTGTATACATTTTGATCATGTTAATGACCAACATGTTATAATTAGTAGGTCGTCAAGTAAACTGTAAAATTTTAACCTCCTTATTTTAACTTTTCAGCTCTTCATCTGTACTGGTGTATCGGTTATTTTTATAATAGGAACACTGGTATCATGGCGCATGCTCACTCTAGTTGGTAAGTTTTGATAGTGCACACAAACCATCATTTAGGTTTACGAAGTTTTTTCAGCATCTTAGAAGAAAAGTAAAAGGACAATAAGATGAAGGAAACAAGAATTTGAGAAATGGCATGCATTGTAAGTTCCTTTTAGTGGTGTGACTGAATTTGACTTGGACTTGCAGGACTGATTCCATGTATTGCTCTGATCCTGGGTCTCTTTTTCATTCCAGAGTCTCCTAGATGGCTGGTAAGCTATCAATATCATGCATAAATTTTACATACATATATGTATGGATATATGCAATTGTGTTTACATATATGTTCATGCATCTACAAATGAAAAATGGAGAGATGATAAATTGTATGAAGACCTCTTTCTTTGTTTTAGGCAAAGGTTGGCCATGAAAAGGACTTTGAAAGTGCACTAAGGAAGCTCCGGGGAAAAGATGCCGATATATCTGAGGAAGCAGCTGAAATTCAAGTTCCGAATCTTAACTTGAAATGCTAACACAAACCTCATGTAAAATCTTGAAAATTACATGATGGATTAATGTTCTTATGCAGGATTACATTGAAACTCTTCAAAGCCTTCCAAAGGCTAGAATACAAGATCTTTTTCAAAGGAGATATGCCTATTCAGTAATTGTAAGCAACTTGCATTATTTTTAGAAGTGTGACCCCCTAACGTTGTAAATCTTGTAAAGCATTTACATTTTACTTCACAATATTAGTTTCTGACTGCTCAATGTTCAGGTTGGGGTTGGACTAATGGTATTTCAACAATTTGGGGGTATTAATGGAATTTCATTTTATGCAAGCGAAATTTTTGTTTCTGCTGGTACGGGCTGTTTGTAAATTTCCCTACTTTTAGCCTTCCAAATTCTAAATAGCTGTGTAATTATCATATATGTATGTGTGATTTCAGGTTTTTCTTCTGGCAAGGTTGGGACTATTGCTATGGGATGCATTCAGGTATTCATACTAGCTCACTACTTTTGAATTTCCTTTATCTTTCTGTCCAAACTTTATTGAGCTGAATCTGTTTTGCAGGTTCCAATAACCATAGTGGGTGCAATCTTAATGGATAAAAGTGGAAGGAGACCTCTTATTATGGTGGGTACTGGTTTAGACTATGTACGTTTGAAAATGCATTCATTTAATCATACTACAGAATTCTAGGATGAATAATGCCTTGTGCGTATTTCAGATCTCTGCATTGGGAACATGCCTTGGCTGCCTTTTAGCAGGGGTTTCATTCTTTTTGAAGGTTACTTCTAATCTATCCTAAAAACCATTTCTGCATCTAGATTTTTTTTGAGTTTTCTAAATATTTTTATGTCCCTTTGTCAAACAGGGCCATGACCTGTTGTTAGCATGGGATCCGATACTGGCTCTCACTGGCATTCTGGTACATAAACAATTACTAAATTTGCATTTTCTACGCGATCACTATGCTTAACATGAAATAAATACTACTGGTAGAGTCAATATTTCTCAAACTCTGTTACTGATTTGGTTTTATATGTTTTTGCATTGAAATCAGATATTTTTAGGCTCGTTCTCAATTGGGATGGGCGCTGTTCCTTGGGTAATGATGTCAGAGGTAGGGAAATTGATGTAAAAATAGTTTTTATGGTATTCTCTATGTTTATCTACCGAAGTAAAATTCCCAAAGGAGGCTATGCTCTTGCCTAATAATTTCTTCCTCTGCAGATATTCCCAATAAACATGAAGGGGATGGCGGGAAGCTTGGTGACTCTGGTTAACTGGTTTGGTTCTTGGGCTGTTTCATACACTTTCAATTTCCTCATGAGCTGGAGTTCATCAGGTAAGAATTGTTCATTTGAATCAATTTTCAGTTCATTTGGTCTTAAGTGCACCAAGTATGTGGATCTAATAATGGATGCAATCTTACTTTGCATCTTAGAACTTAGAATTATTAACCTCAAAAAGAAACAGTTATTAATTAGAAAATGGATTTTATTCATGGTACGGTGCATATACTTTGCACATTAAAGAATCAGCTGAAATCAACATAATTTAGGATAACTACTTTTACTATCAGTAGGCAGAAAAACCTTGTGGTCTTAGATACATTTTCAAGTTAAAAAAAAAAGGACGTGTCATTCAGAGTGACAATCAGAAGGTTACTAAGGCACTGTTTGATTGGGAGAATTATGGAGAATTCCAAAATGTTCTCCTACTATAGGTCTCCAAATGCTACTCTTCTATTGAGCATTTGTAATTCTAGATATGAAAAATTCAAAAGACCAAAATTGGCATTCCATTGTAGTAAATTTCAGTAGTCATAGAAAACTTTTGTGGACACTATCTAATAAGGATTTGGAATTTCCAGTAGGGTAATTCAACCCCATCTAAAGGGTTTCATGTGTTGCTCTAATTTCAGGTACCTTTTTCCTCTATGCGGCTGTGGGTGCAATCGCTATTCTCTTTGTCGCAACGGTAGTACCAGAAACTAAGGGGCGAACTCTTGAAGAAATACATATTTCCATGAACTCATAAAGATAATGAAGAGTTTATAAGTAAGCTTTGGTGAAGCAGATTATAGTTTTTCCAAACTTGTGATCCTCATTGTCTGAGATGAATGCTAGTGGATACAAAAACAATGAGAATAGGCATTACCACATTGTCAAGTTTCCAAAACCCAATTTGATTCTTGCATTGCAATGCTATTGTGTTAAATGTAAATGAATTTATTTAAGTGCATCTTGTCATTACAGCTTACATTTGCAATAGGCAATTCCAAAAACATGATTACAAGAATGTTTTGGCTGAGGATTGTTTTCTGGAGTTAACTACACCAATCAACTGGAAGCAACCACACAAAAGGCCTTTTCTTTGAATATCTTTATTGGCAAGTGTAAAAGCTTCTGTTTAAGGATGCTGGCCTCATCAGAAGAATCTACTTCTCCTAGGTCCATGTTAATGGGCTTTTACTAGGGATATTGAAGATCCATCTCCTACAGACAAATCATTTCTTTGCGTTAAAAAGGAATGAAGGGCTTCCAAATCAAAGGCCATTATAATTAAAACAAAAAACACTACTCTGAATATTATCTAATGAACATTGTGGCGCGTTTAACTCTAGTTTCCTCGAGTTACCTTGATTCCTATTAATGAGTTATGGTAAATAATAAAACAACTACAATATATGCGTGACTCAGATTAACTAAATACATGAACCTTCATTTATGCATGATCATAGCTACCTGCTTCTTTGTTTTGGCCATCCAAAATGCACCCACGGATATTAACCTATGATGCATGGATACTTCAAAATGAACACATATCATGTCGTATCCTATCTGATACTTCACTTTTTATGTGTAAAATCCATATTCTTGCCGTGTTCATGGCGTGTCCCTGCCGTATCCACTTTGTATCTGGGCATCATAATTTATAGATATTAACTTTGCTTTTTCTAAAGAATCATCCAATTCCACCTCAAATGTTTATAATTTGGATAATTGTATGTATATATTTTACGCTTGACTGGGTAATTTGTGTGGCTGTGAATAATTAATTAGCCATCTGCCTTCTGCAACCTATGAGTATGAGGGTTTTTTTTTTTTTTTTGCACTTCCCACGTCCAAACGCCCTTTTAAGATTTTGTGTTTTTCTACTAAATATGTCTTGCACAAAACAAGACTTTCTACATCCATTCATCTTGGTAGTGTGGCAAGAGAAATCATCCCAGCTAAATTCAGGAAGGGGTCACAGGTAATATTGATTACTATTGTTAATAAAACAAACTCTAATGAGTAGTCACTAATGTTTTTGGCAAAGGTGAACTAATGAACAAAGATCTTGAGGTCCAACAGACAAAAGCATGAAATCCTACCCATAAACATTCAATGGTTAATCTCATCCACAATAAAAAGCAGAGACAAAAAAAGGCTACAAAACTAAGGATAGAACCATAAAAAGGATCGGCCCAATTACTTAAAGCAGCACTCTTATTTAAAATCTAAATTTGCATAAGCACAATAACAATACCATCAATGTGTAATCATATAAGGGGAGCACTATACAATGCCCAAACATTATTTAGGAGAAAATGCCCCTCCTATTTGGGCCAATTAAGATGCACGATGATCGTGGAAGTCCATTGGATGGAAGGATCCATATGAGGTCTACCTCTCCAAAAACCTGAGTTCATAAGATCAGCCAACCTTTTGATCCATGATCTTAAAGTTTAATGGTTTAAAGACATTATTTTATTATAATTTTAACCCAATTGTGAGGAAACGTTGGATAAGTGTTGGACTTATGACCATATATGGGGTGTATTACTTGTGAAAAACACTACATTGACTCAATATGGGCCCCTCACCAAAAAGAAGGAGGAGATGAAAAATGGATATTTTTAAAGTAGGGTGTTTTTTAGAATTTTCAAATATAAAAATACCGATGCTGGTTTTGCACAGTTTAGTTGAAAAGGGTGAAGTGAAAAACTAATCTCATGATGTGACATCTTTTTACCACAAACTCCATCCCACACTACCTTTTTAACTTAGAAAAGGTGTAATCTTATGTGGGGAAGTTAAGTGAAGATAAAAAAGCGCTTTTTAATTACACTCTTCCCTCATTTTCTTAACCTTAATTGTTCAACCAAAGATTTTACCACACCTACTATTTTTTGAAAGCATTTGATAGACAGGTTGTCGAGAGCATTTTTTAGAGAATTCCAAATTATTGTGTCTTAAGAATTTTAGATTCTTATTCTTCAATGTAGAATTCCAAAATGCTTTATGCACAAGAATATTCTAAAACCTAGAATTTTGAGAATTCTATTGGCCAGAAGTGACTTCTCACTTGGCCAATTAAGTAAAGTCTCACAAGATGAACCCAATCAAATAGGGAATTGAGAATTCCTAGGGACAACTACCACATTTCTATTAGAAATTCCCAGCAAAAGAAATTCCCGTTCGAAATACTCTTAACCAGGCAAGCCTTCTACATGATTATATTGCATGTTTTATCTTTCTCATGATGTGATAATCACTTCACTTTCACTTATACTACATTAGCATACAAAGATACACTTAAGCCTACCCTCCATCTTGTTTTGCACCATAGGAAAAACTTGCTTCATATGAAACCGTTGTGCTCATGGTAAGCAGATAATTTCTTACACATTTAACCTTTTTTATTATTTTAATCTAGTGGTTAACATGTCTTTAATTTTCTGCAGTAGTGAGATGGTGATCTTCAACTTTAAATGTGAATATCACTTTTTGGTTTGAGTAAATAAAAGTGGGAAAGTGAGGTTAATCTCCTATTTCTTGTCACATAATAATTTACTTTTCTCTCTTTGATTAAAAACTAAAATAATTTCTACCATAAAAAATGAAGTATAATAATTGTATTAACACCCCAAGATAAAACTTTTTTTCTTTCTCCACCCAAACATAAAAAAAAAATAAAGGGATTTTCTCCTTATGGTCACCACTAGTCATATATAACCCAGTCTTGTGATGAAAGTTTGAAAATGTTACCTAGACATTCTAAATACTAATACTTTTTAGTAATATTATAAAATTATTATGCAATATCACATAAAACTACCTTAATATTCCTTATTTTTAACGTGATTTTATGCGATATCACCTAAAGATTTTGTGATATTGCAAAAAAATATAGATATATATGTATTTATACGGAGGACACATAGAAAACTTTCTCAACTTTCGTCAAAAGGCAGGATTACCGATGACAACTGTTGGCCACATGGAGCTAATCCCAAAAAGTAAAAAAATTAAATAAAGATAAATTAGGACTGACTAAATTGCAAGCATCCTACGTACTCTCCTGACAATTGAATGTCTTTTTTTACACTGAATGGTTAATATTGATATTTTTTTTTTTTACCAGGAGTCAGTATTGATCTTTGAAAACAACAGGATAAGTGCCTGTTAACTTCTTTGAAAAACCAAACGAGGAAACAAAAGAAGCTCACCAAGATGAACAACGGACAAAATACTTTAGGAGGTAAGTGACAACCAACAAGCAGACGGTCCCCATTTGTCTCTCACCCACATGAAGAAAAAAGTAATCTTTTGAAAGGGGCTTCAATTCATTGCTTCATTCCTTTTCTCTGAGTCTGTATACATTCTCTCATCATCCAAGTCCCTCCCAAATCTCTCTTTTCATATGCTATGATTGTTCTTTAAACAAGGAAGATGGTCATCACAAGAGATGGAGAAGAAATAGAGAGACTACTCTTGGAGAAAGGAGAGGAGGGTGCTGGAGGAGGAGGACGTGGGTCCATATGGATGGTGGTTTTCAGCACAGCAGTTGCTGTTTCTGGCTCATACGTTTTTGGGTCTGCTGTAAGTAGACCCACCGTAGACCTGCCTGATATCTCTAGTCTATCTATAGTATATACACATGGGTCTCATTAAGGACTAATTAATTTGTATGCATCAATACCCTTGAGCAGTTAAAGTTAAACCAGGCTGTTATTAGTGGGCAATTGCTCCAACACTTGGTAAAACTCTCAACCAAGTTATATGACTCCGTACAAAAGTTAGTGCTTGGTGAGAAAATCGGTTTAGATTTGGCCTCACCCAGTTTAACACGATCAAAACCCATTTGACTCAGCCCAAACTCAGCCAAGAGTCAGTCAGATTTTAAGAAAAACTGATTACAACATCTCTTTTTTTTTTTTTGTTTTTATTTTTTTATGCACATATGTTTTGTAGCTAAGTATTATAACTCTGGTATCTTTTTCCATGACTTACTGTCATTGTATTGATAGGGAATGATAATGTTTTGCAACTAACTTTTGTATGCTTGCAGGTGGGATATTCATCACCCGCGCAGGAGGGAATCATGACTGATCTTGGACTTAGTTTGTCTGAAGTAGGTTTGCATTCTTCTTTGTTCTTAACGTTGCAGTCATTTATATGCAGTAAAATGTGCCATTTCTTGAGAGTATTACTGTAACATCTCAATACCATTCTTAATTTGTTCCAACTATATTACTCTGCGTTCTACAATTCATCCAGTGCCATGATTTAAAAATTTAGTCCTAACAACTAGCAACAATCAAAATTACAATATGTAGGAAATCGTGTGTCGCCCTCATGCCACTGCTTCAGACCAAGTAAGGCATAGGTGGTGAAAGAATACAATCCCACTTAGAGTAACGCTGATCTGTCCCAAAAAATAAGACTCCCATTAGGATTAGTGGATGTGGGTTTCTTAGCGAAGAAGTGGGTGACTCTGTGAGCTTTGTCTACATAAGGTAAAGGAAGCCATAGGGTTGGAAACTGTCCCCGTAGTTAAGACAAGAGGCAAAGAGTGCATTTTATTTTTATCACCTGCTGGACTCCCTAACTAGTCCTTAGTGCCTGACTTTAATTTGAGACAGATGATGCTGCATTGGTTACTTGTGGGAAGTATTTGTCCCCTAAAAGCTTTTTATTTGAACATCACTTCCATTTTCAAGTGGTTAAATAAGGATTACCAATCTTGTTAAGCACGCTTTTTTGTATGCTTGTATATGCTTCACCTTTTAGTGTTTGAATTCATTCCATAATGTGCTGTGTCTGACATAAGCTTGGTGCAATAGCATGAGTTTTAGTGGAAATGGCTTTGTTGATTAAAAATCTACTGAATCATCCTCATTCATCGAAGCCGCTTAGGAGCTCAAATTCGAAGTGTGTATGGTGGAGAGTGCAGTAATATTCTAAAGCATAGAAAAACAGAGGAATATATATTATTGTTGTTAAGAGACATGACTTAGGGTTGAAATTAGGCTGAATTTGGGTTAAATGGCTTGAATTCTTGACAGTTCACTGACACCAAATTGCGGTGTCTGGAGTTTGATTACAGTTACTTTATTTAGACCCAATAAGAAGTTACAAATGGTGATTTCATTCATTCCCTTTGTTTAAACTTATTCTTCACAAGCTAGCCAAGTGTACTAATTTTTATCAACTTACAGATTATTTATAAGTGTTTATTGTGCAGTATTCTCTTTTTGGCTCGATATTGACAATAGGGGCCATGATAGGTGCTATAATGAGTGGGCACATTGCAGAATACTTGGGTCGGAGAGGTGTAAGTGATGGTTCCAAATTGTTATTCTCTTACAAGAATGGATTGGAGACATATCATCCTCACTACACTAATCTACTGTCATGGATAGCAGGCAATGGGACTGTCAGATATTTTCTGCATCATTGGGTGGCTGGCAATAGTCTTTGCAAAGGTTAGTAGTTTTCCCATTAGAACAACCCGGTGAGCTAAATTTCAGATGATGAAATGGGGAATATAGAAAGTAAACTGTAAAATGATTGTCTGAAACTCGCCACATACTGTGCTTCTTATAGTTTTGACAGTTTTTTTATTTATACATTCTGAGTTCGTGATATGCTTGTTCATACAAATATGAGAAGGCTGCTTGGTTTCTTGACCTTGGAAGGCTGTCCTTGGGAATTGGAATGGGGCTTCTTTCTTTCGTGGTAAGTCAAAATCTAACTCTTCCTCACTGGCTATCTAAGGCTGTGCTTGAATCAACCCTGAATCACTCTCATTTAGAATATGTTGGGAAGAAAGTTTAGGAGTCCACCATGCATTTGGGGGGCAGGCAGAATTGGAGACAACATTTTTTGGATGCTTTTGCTCTAAATTTCCATTCTCAAATCCATCAGTGTCAACATTGATAAGGGGAAGACTACAGAAAAAAAATATATATTTTCCACGTTTATCCGACCACTTGCATTGTGGTGTATGTCCAAAAGCAGAAAAGTCTCCTACAGACCGTTTGATTGTGTAGGGAAGTTGTGGTTCGCCCACATTTGCAGAACTTTTTTCTGTTGAGAAGTATTAGTGGAACCTGAGAAATGAGAATAAGGGTGGATGCCAAAAAAAGTGGCAAGAATCTTTAAAAGATGTACTTTTTTACCTGGAGCGTCATTATTTTCTCAAGTACTCAATGACCAACTCATTGCATCAACCCATCAGGATTTATTTCTCTGCAAATGGAAGGATTTGAGTAAAAAGTGGCTTTGGATCCATGAGAAACCTGAAATTTTTTTTTTAATTATGTGAACAACCCCTAAATGTATCTTTTGTCATGCATTTATACAGTTACAGTCTTACAAACTTGCATGCATGCATTATAGTTGTGCATCTACTGCTTGTTTATGAGAAGGATGATATGCCATGACTGATGAATAATTATACTGTTAGCTTCAAAACACATCTACGTGCATCCAAATGTGTGCATAGACATGACACATGTATTTTCGAACTTACAGATGTTCTCTCACAATTTTCAACTTTCAACTTACCTTACAAATGATGCTAACAAATGGCCAAATAGGTTCCAGTTTACATTGCAGAAATAACACCAAAGAACCTTAGAGGAGGATTTACAACAGTGCATCAAGTAAGAACACTAGAATTTTGTTCATCTGAATCAACACCAAAGGTATCTGTTTGAAATTATTTACTACTTTTCTGCAGTTAATGATTTGTTGTGGAGGATCCCTTACATATCTGTTTGGGACAATAGTCACTTGGCGTATCCTGGCACTGATTGGTGGGTTGCAAGTACCTGTTTATTAATACCTGCCATTTTCTCCATCTCCTAATCATTCTGCACTTTTTTTCTTTATGTTATGCTGATCCATGTTACATAAAGTATAAATATCTTGATTGATGATGCACCATTGTCAGAGGATGCTTGTAACTGTCTCTTGGCATTGTAGTATTTTGTTATGTGGAATCTTTCATGATATAATCAAGATGAATTTGGATCAATTTAATGGGAAAAAAGATGGATGGCTATCCCTTGCACACTGCATTTCAAGGCAATGATTGCTGTTAGGATTTGAGTGAGAAGGCAGAAAAATCAGTCCAAAAATGGAGACAATGCTTCTCTTATGCACCTATTTGAATAGAAAATCACTCTGAATACAGAGATAATGCTTAACTGGCTCTCCTGAGTCCTGCCTTATCAGGCATGATTGATTGGAGTCTTCTGTAGGTTTGCTTCTAGGACGATGTCCACAGGCATAAGCACTAGAAGTCTAGAACCCATTTTAAGTGTCAGTTTTAGTGGTTGGAAGGAAATAAGCCCATATTTATGTTTTTTCTTCTGTTTTGCTTGATTGGCATTTTGTTTTTAGACCATTGTCATTATGGGCTTCATGAAAAGGCCAGTATACATCAACACAAGAAAGTTAGGGACGGCTTGGTCTTGGGGATTGCCTTGGGTGGGATTCCATATTTCCTACTTCTTTACCTCAAGAAACATCGATGGCTGTTGTGGATAACGATCATCATCATCATATCATGGTCATTATTATATCATGCCTTATCTCATCATTCGAGGTTTTAATAAGTTTTTCTTAAACGAAACTACTGAACTAAGCTGCACAAAAGTGCACTCTCCCTCCCTCTCTCTCTCTCTATATATATATTGAAAAATTCTAAAGAATGCCCCTTTTAAAAAGGGAAGTTTCTGCTCTCTTTCTATCCTCCAATGAGGGACAAATCATGTGGTGATTTTTTTTCCTTTTCAAAAGTAATATTAATTACTTCTCCACATTTCTAATCTCCTATATGTTGCAAAAAGGGGCGTTTTCACTTTTAAAAATGCCCAAGCGCTATCTAGTGCTCACCATATATATTTCCCCTATATATATAGTATATATAATATGTGTGTGTATGTGTCTGTGAGAGAGTTTGGGTTTGTGTGTGAATGAGGGCACAAGAGACTTTGGGCCAGAAAAGACAGATAAACAACATACTACCTATTGTTATTACTAACTTTTTCTTGATAATAGTCATTTCTGCGGACTGCTTGCCTACAGAGTTGGCCTGTTCATCAAAATTCACCCCCAAGATGGTCTTTTCTTTATTGATTGTATACAAGTGATTGCACATATTTTGTGCCATTTCAGGGACTATTCCATGCCTAGTACAGCTTCTAGGCCTCCTCTTCATTCCAGAGTCTCCAAGATGGCTGGTCAGTCATATACTGCATTACATTCTCTTGTCATTTTAAAGAACAGGTAACAAATTTAAACATTAATGTAGGCAAAGAGAAGTCATGGCAAAAACTTCGAAGAAGCATTACAAAGGCTCCGTGGAAAGGGCGCAAATATTTCTCTTGAGGCAGCTGAAATCCGGGTACTAGCTCTAATCTTGAAAGCAAAATAAAATGATTGATTTGTTTGAGACTTGATAGTGTGTTATGTCTTCATTGTACAGGATTACACAGAAACGCTTCGATCCCTTCCAGAGGCCAGAATTCTTGATTTGTTTCAGAGACAATATACTCATTCAGTCATTGTGAGGACTAATTAAATAAATTCCTTGCTGTTGTGAAATTCCTCATTATGTGACTAGATTTTGCTAATAGCCTTTATTAGGATCTCCATCCTAATCCTAGTTTCAGTGTGTCCCTGAACTTTTTTTAGATTGAATGTTTATTAAAAGAATTGTTTAGGCAACACTTTGTTGTCAGATTTCGACGTTATAAGTGTAAGGATCTGTGGATCCTTATGTTAACTAGATTTAAAGAGGAAGAGAAGAAGAAGAAGAAGACAGAAGAATTGTGGAAATTGTCATATACATGGATGGGCATTGACCTTCACATTTATAATGTGTATTGCCTTAATTAAAGGCTGATTTACAATGATTGATATCTAATTACAAGGAAATAAAGAAAGACTATAAATCATACAACTATACATAGTTGACTAATGCTAACTAGATCCCTCACGTGGGATGGATTGCTGCATTTGTGCCTGATGAGCTTGATGGGCCTGAATGCACTATACTTCTACACTCCGCCTCAAATTGATGTGATTGTTCAAGAAGCATCAATTTGGAAAGAATGCAATCATGATGATCCCGGGGCAGTCCTTTGGTGAACACATCTACTAGTTGTTTAGAGGATGAGATATATGGTAAATAGATTTTGTCAGTGACAAAATGGCAATCAATCTCAATATGTTTAATATGCTTATGGAAGACGGTATTCTTGGCAATCCGGATGGTACTAGTGTTATCTGCATATAGAGGGGTAAAGCCACTGAGGAAGCCTCCAAACTTACGAAGAAGATGCCGGAGCCATATGACCTCACTACTAGTGGCAGACATGGGATGATATTCTGACTCAGCGGTTGATTTTGATATTGTGCTTTGTTTCTTGCTTTTCCATGAGATAAGAGAGGACCCTTAGAACATTCACCAGCATGTCGTTGATTGACAAGTATCAGGACATCCTGCCTAATCGGCATCAGCATAGGCTTGCAATTGTAATGAGGATGTTGAGGGGTTAGAATAATCCGTGAGTATGAGTACCTTTGACATAACGAAGAATCCGATAGACAGCTTGAAAATGCGGTTTATGAGGATCCCCAATAAATTGACTGACAGTTTGCACAGCATGGGAGATATCCGGCAGAGTCATTGTTAAGTAGAGAAGACTGCCAACAAGGCAACGAAATTGAGTAGGATCTAGAAGAGGATTCCCATCTTCTTTGTTAATTTTAACATTGAGCTCAATTGGAGTAGCAAAGGTTTTGGCGTCTCCTTGAGTTGTATAGAATGAAGTAATTCATCAGCATATTTTGATTGAGCGACTTGAATTCTATCTTTGTTATGTGCAACTTCCAACCCTAGGAAGTAAATCAAAGGACCAAGGTCCTTCATTTTAAAGGAACTCATGAGATGAGAGTTAAGTTCAAATATGCCAGCGTGATCATTGCCACTAAGGATCATATCATCAACATAGATCAATAGAATTATACAATCACGAGATGTTCGTCGAATGAAGAGGGCTGTCATTGGAACTTTGATAGAAGTTTATTTGAAGAATGGCAGAGCGGAACTTGTCAAACCAAGCGCGTGGAGCCTGTTTAAGTTCGTCCAAGGATTTGGTCAACTTACAGACATGCTGTGGTGGACAAGTATATCCCGGAGGAGGACACATATAAACAGTTTCCTTTAGATCCCCGTCTAGAAAGGCATCTTTGACATCCATCTACCAAAGGGGCCAGCGACGAGCTGCTGCAACAGCAAGTAAACACTAAACTATAGTCATTTTATCAACCGGGGCAAAGGTTTCATTATAATCGATCCCATACTCCTGTTTGTAACCTTGAGCTACTAGACGAGCCTTGTGTCTATTAATACTACCATCAGGTCGCTGATTAATAGAGTGTATCAACTTGCTTCCAATAATGGATGTATCTGGAGGAAGAGGCACCAATTCCCAAGTTTGATTGGCCTTTAGTGCAAGAGTTCATCTGTCATTGCATCTTGCCAACATGGTATATTAGCAGCCTTATAATAAGATGTTGGTATGAAAATTGGATCAGAAACAATAAATAAAGCTGGAAATCCATATCTATCAGCGGGCATCGAGGGATGACTAGAGCCTCTTAAGAGAGGTCTAGAGTTTATACCTTTTGTAGAAGCATCATTGTCCAGAGGAACTGGCTCGGGAGGTGTGTCAGGAGAGGGAGCAGTATGAGGTAGCTGTCTCAGGCAATAGGAATAAACTTGTGTGATAGGAGGAGGCTTAGCAGGAGATGGAGGTGAAAATGATGGAAGGTAAGAGACTTGAATATTAGGGGGATTTGGAGATTGAGAATAAAACAGAACGTGTTCTAAGAAAACAATATTTCGAGAAATTCGCAGTCGTCGCTCTTTAAGATCATAACATTAGAAACCTTTGTGTTCATCACTGTAGTTAAGAAACATGCAGCGAAGCAGCTTGTGGTGACAGTTTGTTATGCTCTAGAGAGGGAAGATGCACAAAACTGCATCCAAAAATCCGTAATTGTGAGTAGGAAGGAGCCTAACCAAATAAACACTCAAAAGAAGAGATTTTATTCAAGACAGAGCTTGGTAATCTATTGATAATATGGACCACTGTATGGGCTGCCTCACACCAAAACCTGGGTGGAACGAGTGATTCCACAAGGAGAGTTCTAATAGTTTCTAAGAGATGGCGATTTTTCCTTTTTGCAACCCCATTCTGTTAAGGTATGTGAGGGCATGATTTTTGATGAAGAATTCATTTTTTTGTTAAAAAATTATGAAATTTAGCGGATGTATATTCCCCCCCTAAGTCTGAATGAATTATTTTTATGGACTTTTGAAATTGAGTGCTTACCATGTGATAGAATTTTCGGAACATGGAGAAAACTTTATATTTAGATTTTAAAAGATATATCCACGTGTACCGACAGTGATCATCTATGAAGGTGACATAATATTTATATTCAAGTCTACTCAACTGAGGAGAAATCCCCCATATATTTGTGTGAACGACATTAAAAGGAGCAGTGCTACGTGAATAATGAATAGGAAAAGGTAAGACATGACTTTTGCTCAGACAAGATGATTTACATTTAGATTTGCAAAATTAGAAGCCATGGAACTAGAAATAGATTTATCCAAACATCCAAGCTTAAATAAAGACAACGAATTTTCATTATTCAAATGGCCAAGTCGTTTATGCCAAGTGGTCCACACATTATTGAAAAGACTCATAGAGGATGCAAATAATGAAGCTTGTCCAATGTTGAGAAGGAATAGCCTACCATGCTTACTCCTCATCCCGATCACCTTTCCAGTTTGTTGTTCCTGCATGACACAGTCAGATGGAAAAAAGTTAACCAAATAACCGTAATCAATAAGTTGACCAATGGAAATGAAAATTGTAGCCAAATTTGGGATACAATAAACATTGTGCGGGGTAAGAGTTCTAATGGATACAATCCCAGTACTAGAGACAGGCAATTGTTGACCATTTGCGGTGGTGATGGAATCACAACCATTATAAGGTTGTTGGTTGTGTAGATTTTGTGCCACAGAAGTCATGTGATTCGAGGCTCCTGAGTCTAGGAACCATGTGGTAGGGATGAGAGATGTAGATGGTGAGGTGGATGAGTGAAATGCAAGAAATGCAAAGGAAGAAGATAGACCACTAATACCCATGGAGGTAAATGCAGATACAACTGAGGAATTGATTAAATCCTTAAGCTGAGAATGTAGTCAGTGTGATAGAAGTTGTGTTGGAGGAAGTTGCCGTTTCCATTGGAATAGTATCTTGTGCCTGAAGTGCAGTATTGCCATGCTTTGGAGTTTGTGCTGATCTCTTTTCAAGCCTTCTTGTGCAAGTGGAAATGACATGGCCATTCATTTTGTAGTAGTTGCAAAACAATTTGCTTCTGTAGTCTTGAGCCACATGCCCATACTTCTTACACTCAAAACATTGTGGTTTCTGACCACGGGTAGTAAACATGGCTATCTCTTCAACAGACGATGAAACTGGAGATGTTAAAAGTGCTTTGGGTTATGTAAGAAGAGAATGAGTAGTTGCAAGGCAAGTTTCCTCTCGGAGAACCTCCTGGACAGGTGTCCAGATTAGGAAAGGTTTCTCTATTAATAAGAGTAGCCTGTATAGGTTCAAAATTAGATCGAAGGTTTATGAGAAACTGACTAACATGTTGTTCTTCTTGTAATTTAATGGCTTGTGGAAGAAACTCAGGTAACATAGATTGGAGAAGCATTTGATCCTTCTCAGTCCATAGGGTGAGAAAGCCAATCTAGTATTCTTGGACAGATTTGTCATTTTGGTAATATTTGGATAATTCTTTATCCAGGTAAAATCGGCAGGCCTCGTTTTGCTGATGATATATTTTCTTCATGTGAACCCACATATCAAAAGCCTTGGTAAAGGCTTAAAGTGCCATGGAAAAGGAGTGATCTGCTGAATTTAGGATCCAAGTTATCACTTTGGCATTGTGTTGGTTCTAAGTAGCTAGGGCCTTATCATTGATAATTGGTGTGGTTGATGTGGCAGTGGTTTTTGCAATTGGTTTGGAAGTTGTGCCATCTAGATACCCGATCATACCTTGTCCTTCAACAAAATTTTTGAGATGAAAGGACTAGGATAGGTAGTTAGTCCCATTAAACTTAACATGAATGATGTCAATCTTGTCCATTAGAACTATAGAGATGAAGTAGCCCAAAGAGTTAATGGATCCAAACAGAAAATTTGAGACACTTGCAGAAAAAACAGGAAAATGCTGAAAAAAACAGGTTCTGGGCATCCAAAAAGTTGTAGCTGGAGTTGAGTTGGCTTGATTTATGATGTAGTATGCTTTGATCAACCTTCAGTTTAGGCTAAGGGCATAATTTCACAACTAATGGAAGAGGAATTTCTCAGATCCAATGGTTTGATGTGAATCAGATGTGAGAAGTTCAAACAGTTCATGTAAAACTGTCGAACACAAACAGAGGTAAAACATTGACCTGTTGTGATTATAAATTCCCAGAAAAATATGGAGAATTCCTAGAATAAATGGATGACCAGCTTGGTGCAGAAAATCTGACAATCGCACAATCTGAGGTGGGGCCCACTTCTTGCTCAGACTAGCAGATCTATCGAGAGTTGTAGAGAGAGGGACAAAAACTGTTCTCCTTGTTCTGATCCTGAGATCTGATGGCTAGATGAGATGTTTTGTGCCTTGATGTGAAGGATGGAAGAGACAGAGAATGTGGTCTCTGTTATATACGACAGGTAGATCCGATAATATGCAAGGAAAGAGTATTCAGATGCTTTGATACCATGTAAGGATCTGTGGATCCCTATGTTAACTAGATTTAGAGAGGAAGAGAAGAAGAAGAAGAAGAAGAAGACAGAAGAATTGTGGAAATTGTCTTATGCATGGATGAGCATTGACCTTCACATTTATAATGTGTATTGCCTTAATTAAAGGCTGATTTACAATGATTGATATCTAATTACAAGGACTGATATCTAATTACAAGCAAATAAAGAAAGACTATAAATCATACAGCTATACATAGTTGACTAATGCTAACTAGATCCCTCATGTGGGATGGATTGTTGCATTCGGGCCTGATGAGCTTGATGGGCCTGAATTCACTATGCTTCTACAATAAGTGGTGATTTCCCTAATCATGGGTGACAGTTTCAAATGCTCCCTAGAAAACCCACCTCTTGTTTTGGGTAGAAATCATCCATTCTGCTAAAGTCATTCTTTGATGCTTAGGTTGGAGTTGGACTGATGGTACTTCAGCAATTTGGAGGAGTGAATGGTATCGCTTTTTATGCGAGTTCGATTTTTGTCTCAGCAGGTAAAATAAGACTTCACTCAAATACTCCACATTGTTAGCAAAAAACTAAATTTCTATGGTTTGTCTCAGGATTCTCTTCAGGCAGAATAGGAACAATAGCAATGGCTGTCGTTCAGGTTCTCAACTCTCCCTAGGTCCTTCAATTGCTGATTGTTAAACAAAACAACTCTAAGAAATGTGGCTCATTCCACAGATCCCGATGACCACGTTAGGCGTGCTTTTAATGGATAGGTCTGGAAGAAGACCACTTTTAATGGTAAAATTGCAGGAAATGCAATCAAGATTCTAACAGTACTTGCAATGTACTACTGAAGTACTGAATATGAAGGTTTACAGGTATCAGCTGCTGGGACATGCTTGGGTTGCTTCCTAGTTGGAGTGCCATTTGTCTTGAAGGTTTGAACAAAGATTGTATTCTTGAAATGCTATACTTTTTGAGTATTGATTAGTGAGCAGAATGACATTTTATGAAAACAGGATCATGAATGGTTGAAGACGTTGCATCCCACATTGGCTCTCGTGGGTATACTGGTAAGTGGTAATGCACTATGGAGATTATCCCTTTGCAATGATGTGTAAGGGTGCATTTAATATGACTCGAGTCCCAAGTAGTTTGGATATTTCAAAAAAAAAAAGAAGAAAGGGATGCCTCTGTTGGCTTAGATCATCTGCAATCAAAGCCTTGGGGATTCCTCACCGGTTTTCCATAGAGTCATGGAAAAGCCACATGTGGAAATTGTAGTTCCCAAGGGATTTGGGTTTGTAGAATGAGGATTTTCAAGTCCAACCTTCCTACCCATAGGCTTTAAAAAGCCTCATTTTTGTGGATTTATGCACCAATGCTAATTTTTAGTCGCTATATGGATTGAATTGCACCAATATCGATGTGAAACCCTCAGCCATGCAAATCCTCAGTGAGGAATCCCTGTTCTGGGGGCAGTGAGGAGGATTCATCCCTTGTTACCAGATGTGCCCTTTTGCAAGTTGCTGGTGCGAAAATGTAACAAGGCCTCCACTAACTTTGGCTCCCTCAATGCACAGTAAAAAATTTAATATTCTAATTGCCAAATTACTCACTGGTTGCCATTTGTGAAAGGGCATCTAATCTTAATCTTTGATTTGTTTCTTTCATATTTCTGATCTTTAGGTGTGGACAGGATCTTTCTCATTAGGCATGGGAGGAATACCATGGGTTATTATGTCTGAGGCAAGTTTCTTTTAATTGGAATGCTGTTTAATATCTTACGGTTACATTTGGGTGCAAAGTTGAATAATCCATCATGTTGGGAAAGTCCCGCATCCCACATTGCCTAAGTAATGAGTTCGACATGGCTTCATATACTTGTTTGGGCCTTCCATCTATTAGCTTGAGCTCCTCTTTACACATCATTCAAGCTTTCTACCAAATATTGCAACATGAGGAGGGTGAATACCGCCGTATTTGGCATTATTAAATGCTATATCTTGTGATATTTTTGCTGTTGTGGTTAGAACTCCACCACATGAAAAGGTAAAAGTATTTCAAAATTTTTGACTTAAAAATATTGTGAAATTTTGAGTTAAGCATGTCCAAGTGCATTGTAATGCATGAATTGATTTTGTTAAATGATGAAAAGATATTGTAGAATTAATCTCCAAATGTTTCCCATTACAGATATTTCCCATTAACATGAAGGGCTCAGCAGGAAGCCTTGTGACACTAGTCAG
The DNA here is from genome assembly GCA_037013555.1 of Sextonia rubra. Lineage (NCBI taxonomy): Eukaryota > Viridiplantae > Streptophyta > Magnoliopsida > Laurales > Lauraceae > Sextonia > Sextonia rubra. The sequence goes on from JASUAD010000003.1 coordinate 12,946,189, forward strand.
CTGGTTTGGGTCTTGGATTATTTCTTACATATTCAACTTTCTCTTGAGCTGGAGCCCAGCCGGTAATTAATTGTGTGCTTCTCTGCTACCATTAACTTGGGCTATTCTTGATTCATTGCTTGGTTTTTACATAAATATTATTTTCTCATTGTCCATCTCTTATACCTTCGCTCCTTTAGTCACTCAGTCACACGCGTATACACTCGAACATTGCACTTCCTGCATTTACTTTTGGAAAGATAGGAGATATGATCTTAGTTTGGTTCTTTATTTGAGCATAATACGTTGGGACAACCCCAAGTAGATAGGAAAAAGCAAAGAAGAAAATGATGGTAACATTGTTTCTCCGATAGGTACCTTCTTCATATTTGCCAGTGTTTGCGGTGTTACTGTTTTATTCGTGGCAAAGCTGGTGCCAGAGACTAAGAACCGAACTCTGGAAGAAATACAAGCTTCAATGAATTCGTTCTCTACAGAAGAAAAATAAGAATCATAAGATCCCACACAATTTGAATTGAAGCTTCAAACTACCCCTTTACTTGGTTTAACTATCCATGTTTCAATGTTGTTACAATGGGCTGCACTTGTTGCCATGATCTTTAAACTTATAGTTGTATTTGACATTGTTTAGATTGTAAGCAATTTCCTGACTTTTTATGGGACTAAACTCCATTTTTCTCTACTGGAATTAACTTTATAAGTATTTGTAACCAAAAGACTACACTTAGCAAATTGTAAAACTTGAAGACTTAAAAAAATGTCTCTAAATTGCTGAAATTTCTGTACAGTTAAGGGCAGGGGTAATGGAAAATGAAAATTTCATTGATTGGATGGGAATGCCATCTGTTTCCCAGACTCTCAGGTTGGATTAGGTCTGGTGGGCAGGTCAAAGTGAAATGGTCAGGTGGTTCGGACCTGATCAATAAATTTGATCAAGATAAAATGAAAGTAATGTTGTTCATCAGATCATAGCCACACACTTGGTCAATACATTTAATCAGTTTTTTTTTTCTTTCTCTATCCCCTTCTTGGATTTTTTTTTCTTGGTAATAGTCCAGAATGTAGCCCCAATATGATTTGTTGGGATCCCATTATACACTTGCACAGTTTATGAATTTCAACCAAGTTTGGTGTTGTCGAAGTCGATCTCAGGGAACTAGCCGTTGGATACTGGGGATTGATTATCAAAGTGAAAAGTGATTACCATTATCTTGAACAGTAGCTGCACCATAATTTGAACTGTTGATCTGAACCAACTTTCCCCATTTTTCTGTCTAATTGGGGCGTTTGGGCCCTTAAGACTCATCATGCTGTCACATGGATGAACTGGTTTTTTGGGATCTCAGACATTCAACTGGCAGTTTCATTTCTCACCTTATTTCACTTGATTCATGGTTCAGGGCCATTCTAGGAATAGCAGATAACTTGATAGATCTGATGAGACCTAGAGGTGCGAAATATCAACCCCATTAGATCATCCTAACTCCTTAATTTACAGCCCTCAAGTTCAATAGTTTAGAAAGGAATAATTTTCTGCGACTTCAATCTAATGATGAGTAACAATTGTATATGACTCATAGCCCCAAAGATAAGGCAGACTGAATGATTAGGGATCGATTACTAATTTCAAGGTGGAGTTGAGATGGGAAATACAAGAGACCTAATCATTTGAGTATTTTGGTTGAGCCAAACTTCTTAATATACCAAATTCTAACAAAACATGGTCTTACAAATATTTTTAAATTTTAAAAATAGAATGACAAAAATGCATGTGGGGGCCATCACAGATCAAATCAAAAGTCAAAATTAATTTGAATTGAAATAAAAATTTGGGTCATTACACAGATAGAGTGCATTCTAGACCCAGCCATGAATAAGATGAACCTGACTCAAGGCCTAACTTAGAAGCTGAAGATGTTATCAAATAGGGAAAATTTAAAAAAAATTTAAATTTTGGCTCATTTTCAACAAAGCACACAAAGAATTGAATCTTTCAAAAAAGTACAAAATTTTTTCGTAAGTCTTTCAACCAAGTCCTTTCCATAATACTTTTGAGACATGACAGAAATACCCTTCTCTTATAATATGTTTTTGTCTTTTCTTTACCTTTTCTTCCCTAACACTAACCAATTTTATTTTCAATCATATTACCATTTAATGAAGCTAGTTTTTAGTTATTTGGGATCCCCTTTTTTAATCATTCATCCATAAAGGTAGTGGCAGTGGAGCCCACTAGATCATTGGGTTAGACTTTGTCATTTTTCTTAAATGATTTATTAAAAATAGAAATCGGAAAATGACATAAGGATATTTTTGTTATTTTAAAAAATTATAGAGAGGACTTAATTGAAAGAATTGTGAAGAACTTTTAAACTTTTATGAAATATTTAGATCTTTATGTACCTTTTTGAAAATAAGCGAAGAATTTAATACCTTTTCGAAATTCTCCCTTTTAAATATTATACACGCCTCAGGCTTTAGAATGGAGATGCGACTGGACTCTGGCTTTGACAAAATTATCAATCGGGCAAAAGAGGGGCCATATCCAACATTTTTCTCTTGACCGATTAGTTATCTTAGTCTTGAGCGGTTGGTTAATGACTTGTGTAGTGTGTATGTGAGTATTCTATAAATATTTTATCTAAGAATTTAAGGAAGAGAGAAAATTTAACCTTCTCCATGACTCTATATTCTCCAACATTGTTCCTTTTGTTTTCTTTTATTTTTTAAACTTTTTACTAAAGTCCGAGGCATTATTTTCACTCCTTTCTACGAGGCAAAAAGAGGAGATACATGGGCATTATGAAATTTATTGGTGGACCCCTGAAAGGAAAAGCCCCTCAGATTTGTTCCCCTCTTTTATCTTCTTTCTATAGTGGGGAATAATGCTCCACTTCATTCGTTCCTTTATGCTTGTGGAAGGTGGAACCCATTCTTTCTAACACATACAATGCAATCCCCTTTTAATATCTGGTCTAGAGAAAAAGAAGGAAGATAATCAATAACCCTACTACTTTTTAAGTACATTTCAAATAACGACACCTGGATGGCTGGATCCCATAATCTCAGCACCTTTTAACCTTTTGTTTTCATATTAATTCACTACCCAAGGCCCTAAGTATAATTAAGTGCATCTTTGACACCTTTATTTATCTAAATATTTAAAATAAATAAAGGTTTAGAAAATAAGAGCGTTTTACTCATGATTCTATTCTTTACTTACTTTAAAGAAGTAAAGGTAAATCATCATAAAAGGAGAAATTTTAATTTTGGGCTTCCAAAAATAAGGGCCTTAGGGTCTTTAAAAAGTAAAGGTGAGAGGGTTTTTATTTTTATTTTTTATTTTTGTTAAATATGAAATACTTACTTAGATTTTAACCTCTTTTTTATTGCTCTATTTAGATGCCAAATAACTTATTGTCCATTATTTAAAGGAAGATCTCCCTATATGTGTGTGTCTCTTTAGTCTTTATGCTTAAATTGTTAAAAACTCCAACTTGGGCTGCACATGTCCAATATATTCTGACCAAATAAGCTTTTTGCGTTGTGTCCAGAAGTTTAAGAATTGACATGGAACGTGGATGGGTCGTGCTGCTTAAGTGGTGTAATGGCTGTAAGTGATGTAATTTTATCCCAATTGGAAAAAAATTTTAAATGATATTTTTGTATGAGTCCAAGTTGACAAATACCCATGTGTAACAATCAGAAGGAAAAATAGCCCCCACCAAATCATTTTAATCATTGATTTAACAACTTTAAGCTTAATGGTTATAAAATTATATATATGAAGAAGCATAATCTATCAAAGGATTTTGTCGATGATGCTAAACTCCAATGGTGAAACATAATTCATATAGTTGACTTCAAATAGTTAAGACAAGGCTTTTGATGATGATTGAATTATAAATTCTGAAATCTAATAATCTGCCAGTGAAGGTCAAATGAGTGGTACTAGACTAGAGGTGGGATGGGTTGGGTAGCAAGTGTGAAGAGGCACCGATGATCAAAAGTGGTTGTGGAGCTAAAGCTGCATGCACTGCACTTGCAATCCACTAGTATGAGAAATTTTATCTTCACTTGCTAACGCACTGATTGAGTAGTGTTGGCACATTGGTATCATATTTACATACACTCCAAGGATTAATCTCTAGGTGTTCAAGTTTAAAGCATCACTTTTTACCAGTAGTCCAACTTAGCCCAATAATAATAATAATAATAATAATATCTCCTTAATTAGGTTGAGCCCCAATCTATGTCTGGTTAGAGCACTGTGGGTAGAAGTAGAGTGAAGTACCTGCCCTACAAGAAGACTTAATATCAGCTAGGTAGCAGCTCCCTTCATTTCATTTAATCGAGTTATTAAAATTTATGAGACTTGAATTTCTAAAGTTATAAATAAAAAATAGATGACAGTGAATATTCAAAAAATGATCATCAAATAATCTCTCCTTTAATAGAGAGTGAATCAAGGTGAGATGAAAGATAAATTTCCGACACCCTAGTAATTCAAATCATATGAAAGTCAATATCTCATATGAATCTCTTTACCCATTTATCTTCAATAATTCTACGTTGGAGCCCATTTGAATTAACCATGAATTCAAACTCATGCAAACAAACAGAACTAGAAAGGCTTTGAAAATCTAGACACCCATTCAGGGCAGACCCAACTGTAGTCATGTGGTGTGGTCGCACCCATGAGACTCATAAAAACTCATTCATTAAGACCTTAAAATTTTGATTTTATTATTTAACTTCTTCACTTTGACGATTGCTTGCACCACCCAAATGAAAATCCTAAATTTGCCATTGCACCATTGATGATTCATGAAAGTAAGTATTTGCCACTTTTAGGTCAAGGTAGGGTCCTGATTACATTTTTCTATGAGGTACTGATTACTTGAAACTTGGCCAGACTTTTGCATCTTTTGTAGGAATTTTCCCTAGTTTACTTGAAATTTGGCGAGGGTAACATGTGCCATATTACTTAGTTCCGTTTTGTGGTATGGTTTTTCCTTGGTTTCACCAATCAATATATGGTAATACAATTCTAGATTTTACCCCAGCAGTTCTACGGAAAATTTGTGAACAACAAGGGAATGATAGATCATAGACTTTAAATATCTTTCGGCTTCCTACCTACCCTGCCATAAAACGCGCAAGACCATCCACTGGGGCTTGGAAGCTCAATGGCCAGCCCAAGAAGACATTAGTCCAGCTGAAATGCATCAGGGACTCATTCCAGGAATTAATATACCATTCCTCCTTCCTATCACTCAAAAAACAAAATCTAGCTAATGCATGGGCTGCCCTGTACCTTCTAAAATGTTAAATGGCAAAGTAGTGTTTTCAAACTAAAGTTGTCCTCCTTTCTTTACCAAAAAACTGAAGTTGTCCTTAACATCTAATGTCTTCTTTCCTTCTCTTCCACTGTGGGTCTTCACCTTTTATGAATTGTATCAAAGATGTGGGGACTCCTGTCAATTATTGTGGTAGAGAGTTCAGGATCATCTCTAATTTGGGAGAATGTCCAGTGGAGTGTTATACTGGTGCAGAAGTAATATTTTTAATTAACAATTCGGGACTTGATCCTGATTATGTATAAAACCAAGGACCTCAATATGTTGGAAGTAGAGTATTAAAGTTGCTGAACAGAGTTGAATATAGAAAATAGTCATGTTGCGTATGCCTCACAGATCAAAATCTTGTTGTTCAGGTCCCATAAGTTCCATTATGGGTTCATTGTCCTCCACTGTGCCCCTCCTATGAGGCCACTTGACTACTTGTCCCATCCCGGCCATCAAAAATCCTGCCAAATGAATGTCTTTTTACCCCCTTAAAATTGCATGAAGGTGAAGTAGAAGTGTAGAACACATTTTTTTAACAGGCCTCCCAATTTAAGAGCCGGGCAAGCACAATAGAGGGTCCAGCTTGGCAGGCCTTCTCATATTTATTGTTATAATTTTTATTTGTAACATAAGTTAGAAAGTTTGAACTAATATCAGGTACTGCTATTATACCTACAATTGATTTCCTCTAAAGATTTTTCTGTCACTACCGCTCCAAAAACATTGAAAAAATTATCTATGAAAAGATTCCACCCCCGACAATATGACATCAACAATTGTCACTAATGCGATTAGACGTTGATTATCAACTCTATTTGAAGAATTGTTTCAAATTTGGATTTTAAAATCACAGTTCGAAAAATATGTAGTGGACGAAATGAACAAACTTGCAAAATCATTCAACCACACGAGAGATAAGAGGCACACGATTTTTTACGTAGAAAATCTTAATCAGAAAAAAATCACAAGTCCAAACTGAACCAACAATCAAGTACAATGAATCATACATTTATAGGAGATATACTTACAGCTCTTATCTAGTTCTTACACACTTCAGGACTGTAATTCTCTATGCACAGCTTCACACCACAACGACACCTTACCCTCTAGTGCACTAAATTTAAAATGCACTTGATTTCTCAATTTATTATGAAAAAAGATGTTGCTCTACAAGGAATATAGAAGCAAAAACTCTTTATAATAAAGTTTCAACTCAATCTCTCCAATGGTAGCTTTAGCTTGAGAAGTAAGGTAATTTTCAATGTGTAATTTATACTCAGAACAATAACATTTATATTTTAAAGTTGAGAGAACCTATATATATAATCCACAATTGGTGCCTTAAGGTTAGACCTCTTGATGAATAGGAACTAGTAGTTTTAACACAAATAGGAAACAGTTCCTTAACGGTAAAAAAGGTTTCTGTTAGACTGGCTTGAGCGCAAAAACATTCAACTTAAGTGCATGTACTTCTGTCTGCCTCTGCTCGATTGTGCGTGCATATCTGTTCAAGTGCTTGCACTATTTTTTCTTCTAATTTCTTCATTTCAGCTCTTCTAAAGATGCGAACTACAGTCTATTTTAAAAGAAATATAAAACATAACTAAATAGGCCCAGAGTTTGTCTAACCCATGAATTAGCCAATTACAAAATCCATGATTATATCTTTTAATTTCATAGTCTTTCAAGGTCTACTAGTTTGATATATGTAAACCTTTTGTGTGGGAATAAAACTGTGGACGTATCCAGATTATTGTAGATGTTAATGCTAAGAGCAATTTTAAAGCAGATTAAGAGGGAGTGAAAAGAATCAGATTGATAATCAGTCTACCCTTAAAAAAAGGAGGGACACTTGTAGTTACTTGAAATGTGGGGTTCATTATAGAATTTATCTTAGAGTCAGGAAGTAGGAAGGGGACTCAGTCAAGCCATCACGAATCGGAGACATTTTCAATTGTAAGTTTTGATACGACCAAAGCTGCTTTTTGTTTTAAAATGCATTGTTATAGTCCTAAACCCAAGGCTCCAAAGCATAAACAATCCTGATTAATTTCTGACATATTAATTATATTCTAGTGGGTCTTTCTCTCTTTCATAAAGAAACAATGAAATGCTGTTACAAAATCATGCCATATCTAACACGTTATCGCCATACCCTTTGTTTTAAAAGCATAGTGCACATCCTCCACCTATAATTGATATCTCCACAATAATTCAAGTCTAGGACTTTGAACATTGAATATTTGCCAGGGGCCCTTTCCTTGCAACCTTCATCTCTAAGTGGAATTACTCGATACTCTCCAGGAGCACAATCATATCTACAGACGCAAGTTGACAATGCACATGTGTCACCCATATTGTATGGAACTCTGAACTGTCCAAATTGTGGGCCCACTCTTTTGTACATGACCCAAACCTGCATCTCTCATCAACCCAATAAAATCAACAAAGATCCAGCATAAAATGAAAGGGTGAACCAGTTGTTGGGTGTTTGATCATTCGACCAATCTGAACTAGGGTCGAGTCCCATTTGCAGTGGTCCACACCTTCCCAGGATTTATTTTGCACTACTTTTGCTTCCCAAGTGCATGGATGTTTAATGCCATGTTCTGGGAAATGAGAATGAGTGATTAAAATGCTTCGGGTCAACAACTTTAAAAATGCTGTTTTCCGAACAATGTGTTTCCCACATGTACGACATTTCACAGAGTATATTGATCTAGGATATGGTCCAAGGTGCATAATATAAGAGCGAAAACTTATAGAGTATTTTACCGAAAAAATTTTCTAAGAATCCTTCTATACCAAAAAGGACTTTAAATATTAAATTTCACCATAGTAGTTCAAAGGGTCTTTTTTGATTTAAAATTTTTAAATCTGAATTGGATGGGGATATCCTGTTCGTGTATCTCCACTCACTCATGTACACGAATGGAATATCCCTACTCATTTTCTTTTTTTATTTCTTCTTCTTCTTCTTTTTTTGTTGTCGCTTTACTTATTCTTTCTTTTTACCCCTTCCTTCTCATTCATCCTTTCTCTTTCTGATTTCATAAATCATTACCTCCAAAGTGAAAACCTCATATCAATGTAGCCCATCAGACCCAATCTCCACTCGACTTTAGTTTTTCACACCACAACCACAGCCACCACCCCTCCACTACCACCACTTCTTAGACTTGTCGCGTTTAGCGTCTGCATCATCCACACTGAAAGCATCCTCGCCCTCCTCTTCGGTGTCTCGATTGCCTTGATTTATCCAGAAAGAGATTGATAACAAAAATAATTTTCTTGTCTTGATTTAGGTCTAAATAAGGATATAGAAATATGTGATTTTTTCCCTTTGAAATGTTGGTTACAAAAAATGAGTTTTTTTATGGAGATTTTAAAATGAAGTTTAGAAAGATATTTATTTTTTTTTTCTAAAGATAAGGTAGAGTATGTGTTCCAAAGAAAAGAGGAAGGGTGAAGAAGAAGAAGAAGGGAGAAAAAAAAAGAACATAAAAGGAAAGAAGATAAGGAAGAAGAAGAAAATACGAGTGGGCGAGGATATCTCGGCTCGTGTTCTTGGTGAGCAGGGATATTTTTGCCTAAGTCAGATTTTAAAATTTTAAATTAATTAGGACCCTAGGACAATTATGTTGAAATCATGTTCTTTTGTATTGATAGACTCTAAGAGGATTTTCTTGGCAAAATCCTCTAACTTATATCATTCGTTTTATGAATCGGGTCCACCATATGAACAGAGCTTAAGTAGGACCCCTTCTTTTATTTACTTTCAATTTCCAGTCTACCCTACCTAACCTAACTGGTTAAAAACAAAGATCACATGACAATGGGAAAAATAAAAAGGACTCAGAATTTAATAGTGGGTGGGTCACAACTAACCATCTACACCTTACCGTGTGGACGACGACCATGACATAGAAATCACAATAAATGAACGATATTGGTTGTCCACCATGAAATTTGCAATGATAATTGATTGCGCGTGGTGGCAGTTAGAAAAAAAATTTTTTGGCCAAAAATGGAGAGTTTGATTTTTTTTTAGCCAAAAATGGAAGTTACAATTTAGATGATAAGTTTGAGTGAATTATGTAAAATGGGTCCATATCTATCTGAATCCCAAACGAATGGGGCAATATCCACCGTTGGATTTGACATTTTTTTTCCAAAATAGGTCAAAAGTTGATGATAATGTTACAAGTGAAATACCGATAGGACTTTTATTAAAAAAAAAGGTCAGAGTTTCTCAAATTCTTTAAAACAATGGCTGAGGGGTCTCTCTTTCTTAATATTATAAGATAATTTGTCTTTCCATGAAATTATGGAATAATTTTTTTTCATAATATTAAAAAATAACCCCACATTTTATAAATATGTCGATGAAAGAACTTTTAGATAAATATAAATGGAGAAAGCCCTTTCCTGTAATTATGAAGTGTTTGGACATATCACAGAAGTGATTACTTACTAATTCATGTGTATTGAAAGAATGCCCTCTTACTTCAAACATCAGCAGGCATCTTTTCTTCCGTAGAGGTCTGTGTCAGCTCGCTTGAGATTTATTTGCTCTTTCTTGCCAGAGATCTACCTATCTCTCTATCTCTATCAAGGTAGGAGTGATGTATGATAAGATCATACCATACGTGGCCCATTATACTGTGACCCACCCACCTTCATCACAAATTGCTCACGAGTCAAGATCAGAAAACAACAACTTCCCCCCCATCTCGGGATCTCAGCCATTCGCTGAACCTTCCCTTCCTCCACTAACCAACAAGAAAGGGATAAAAGAACTGCCGCGTGGAACGAATCAACGCTTAACGACCCCGTGATAACAGAACATACCGCTTCCGTCACCGTGAGGGTCCACGTCATCATGCCAACCCAACCACTCACTCTTCTACATAAACCCCCCTTCTCACCCGCTGTCATCCCACGCCAAAATCAAATGTATACTAATTACATATACACACAAAAATTAAAAAAAAAAAACCCCTTCTTCTAAGAAGAAGGGTTGCAGAAAGATGATGAAACCCTAATCCCCAAATTCCCCCACTCCTCAAACCCTAGCTTTCTCTCTCTAGATCCCTCAAGGATTCAATCGTTCTCTCTCTCTAGATCTCTCAAGGATTCAAGTTCTCTTTCTCTCTCTAGCTCTCTAAAAAATTCAGTTTTCTCTGTATCTCTCTAAAAGATCATAGCTTTCTCTTTCTCTCTCTAAAACAGCCCTAGCTTTCGCTTTCTCTCTCTATCGGTCTAAGTATCGTAGGTTTATCTCTGATCCTGAGGAGCCGCCATGGGAACGGAGATCCTGCACCCACAGGACTGCCTGATCCAACGGCTCAGGGCCGTCCCCTCCATCTCCCCGCGTCGCAAGCAGCACGCGAGCCCTAGATCCTGCCGCAAGCAGGCGAAGCGATATCCCCAGCCGGATCCGAGGAAGCCGTGCGCCGAGGATCCGACCCCCAGGCCCGGCAGGAGCCTCGTGCCCGGGCAGGTGACGATCCTGAAGCGAGGCGAGTCGCTTGACGCGAAGCGGAGCGAGCCGAAGAGATCCGATCTGAAGAAGGCGGTCTCCCTCGGCGAGGCGGATCTGGTCGTCTGCGGGACGGAGCGGCTGGGGCCGGACCCGGATCTGGTGCCGAAGCAGATCCGGCTGAGGGAGCCCGCGCCGCTGCGATCCGACGTGTATGCCGGATCGGCGTTCTCGCAGTCGCCGTCTCCGAGGCTGCTGCCGCTGCCGAATTTCTCTTTTAGGAAAGGAACGGCGGCGGCGGCGGCGGTGGATGACTCGGCGACGAAGGATCTGAGGCGGCTGCTGCGCCTCGATTAGTTTTCCGTCCCGTTCCCTTAGTTTCGGATCTGAGTCTTTCCCGTGCTTTTTTTTGTGAAACGGGAAGGGGGTCTGTGCTTGGGGGGGAGTTGGAAGACTTTAAAGTTGCAGATAAGGATTTGGGAAGGAGAGGTAGTTCTATGTATAATATTTGATGATGATGATGATGGTGGTGGTAGTGGTGTTTGTAGTGATGTATCTGTGTTGGTATTTGTTTCTGTATAAGGGTCAGGGTTTGATATTTGATGGATGGTGTATCAGAGTTTGATGGGGTTTTTTTAGTTGTATTGGTGTTTTTTGTTTTTTTTTTTTTTTATAATTTTAATGGTAAGAAAGAAGGGTGAGGATGCCCAAATGTGATGAATTTTCCTTGTAATTTGGACTGTGTAATTCTCTTTTTGAGATATAGAGAAGATGTGTAAAGAAGTCAGGTGATATGAAATGCCTCTACTTCTTCTACCTAAGTTAATTTGCTGTTTCTGATGAGTGTTGGATATGTGTGATCATTCTCTATTGCAAGCTCTCTCTCTCCCTCTCTCTCTCTCTTCTATTATTTGCTTGCTGGGCCTGTTTGTCATGGAGTGGATTGGACAGGTATGCATGACTGAGTCTGACTCGGTTGGGAGATAACCGGGAGATTCTTGTTTATTAGATGATGATGTGATGAGGACGTGTGTGGTGAGTGGGAAGTGGGAAGACTGGGAGGGATGCTTTGAAGCGGTCCCCCTAACGTGAAGGCAGGTTCACTTTTTCTTGGGAAAAGGTTGGAAATCAAGTGTCTACGGGTTGGGTTAATTGCATTCTGAAGGGTTTAATGATTTCGGAAGTTAGGAGCGAAATGAAATGATATGTCACTGAGTTTTTTCTTCAAGGAATTTCAAGCTGAGAATTTTGAATAATATAGAGGACATGTTTGTGTAAAACTTGTTTTTGCTAGAGGGGGATGGCTGTCTTGAAAAAAATTATTTTAATGCATTTGGCAGAGGAATTACATTATTCCTCAAAACTCTTTTTTCGCAGCTTCAATGCTCGCATTAGACTTTTTCTTAATGAGGTTGGAAATGAATTCTTTTTTGGACTTCCGTTTCTATAGAAATATTCACCTGTCTCACGTTGCAATTTTATATCCAGGCTTTTCCCTCTTTATCTATTATCCCTCTTTGTATCCTCAACGCATCCTTTCACCCCATCCATCTTTATATCGTTTTTATCAAATATATGGCAACTACACCAAACAACATTATTTCCAATTCACCAAAGAAAAATATATTGCACCAAATACCAACTTTTATGCTTGTGTAGAACTCTTTTCCCATAAAATTCATTTTCATAGATTTTGTTGATGTGGTAATTTCTTCTTTCTACGAAAAGGGTGTGTACACACACGTGCTCATAGGGTTTCTGATTTTCATTGATACAATTGACTCCTTTTAGTAGTTAGTATCTAATTGTTTCATTCATGTAATTGAATTATTAGGAATTTTTAAGTGTTATGTATATATATATTGTAAGCAGTTAAAATTAAAGAAATAAAGGTGAAAATATAAAATGTCGATGGAGGTCCTCTTATCTCAAGCCCGGGTTAAAGGAGGTGGATTATGTTTTTTTTTAATGGTAAAAAAAATTTCATTAAAAGAAATTAGAAATGCAAGAGATGGAACAAAATGAAGAAAAAGGTACAAGAGCAATGAACCATCCTACTCATTACACAATTACATAATAGTTCCCGTCCATGGAGTACTCTTCTCTACCCCCTGTTTGATGAGAGAATTTGCCATAAAGTTTGTTGAACTAGTTCCCAAAGAGGAAAATTATGTTAGATAAGTTAGACATTCCAAACATACACAAAATGGATATAACTGATATGTTACAATCTTAAAAAGCACAATAAATATGGTGGAGATGAAAACAATAAGGTGAATGTGTGGTGAAACTATAGATCATGTTTGGATTGACATCTGGTAAGGGCGTCAATAAAAAATAAAATTAGCCCACTAAGAGGAGGGACTAGGCTGAATAGCAGCCGATGGAGGTAATTAAGATAGGTGGGAAAAAGTGAACACCTAACAACTGTCATATTTATTCTTCATCATTCAATCACGGATCATCTTTTTCATCCCTTTCCTAATTCAAATTGGATTGCATTCTCTTCACGATGCAGTACAGCAGTGTTTGAAAGGTTTACTTGTAGAAAAACAAAAGCCAAGCCTACAAGTTACCAGCAAATCCAAGAGAAAGTTCAACCCCTTTCGGGAGTAAGGATGGATATCCAACTTACCTCGTTTTGACTTAGTGCTGGTTCTAATCTCACACGACTCCGCAGTCCGCACGTTGGTCAAGCCTAAATATTACATACAACAACTTATGTAGACATTGGAATTTGAAAAGGTAAAATTAAGGGCATAAATGGACTGATGTTGTGGGCACTCTAAATCCTAATTTATGTCCTAATCTATTATACTCTCGTGGGAAGTTTTTGAGGAAAAACTTAAACACCACAGCCATGGCCAGCTGAACTCTTGCTTGCTTGGGAAGGTAGGCATGAGAGTCCATCGGATTTGCAGTGGGTGACAATATATGGTTCAGGTTTAGCACCTAAAGAAAAACACATTGGCTCCATCCAAACCAAACCCATTTATTGATAAGGTTGAAAATCTAAGCTTGCACCCTTTGACCAGCAGGTTTGGTTTTGGCTTGGGTTAGCAAATCATAGTATAGTTAATCAAGTTGGATCATGTTATCACCTCCAATAGTAAAAATGTACCCAATCGAAAACCAGCCCATTTATTATTCAGGTGAAAAATATCAACCTGAACACTATTTTGCAGGTTATTGGGTCGGGTTGGATCGGATCAGATTCGATCAGGAGTCCATGATGCCCCCAGTTTGAATCTAATTGGCTGCTCTTTCTCCGAGACAAGCATGGGACTTCACTTCTTTATGATGCATGACAAGCAAACAGCTAGGATCATCACAAGATTTCACTTTCTTCTCGACGTTTTTGATAAGCAAGCAAACAGCTGGTATCTTCCGGAACAACATATTCTTGGAGAGGAGACAGCTTTCTAATGCAAGTTGATGGCCCACTAAAGAAGGGCGGTGGGCTGGAGAAAATGCAGATGAAAGTAGAAAACGCAGATGAAAGTAGCAATTGTAAGATATAAAGAAGTGCAACTTATCCTAGGATGTGCAGAGATAGATCACAGTATAAAAATATTATTTATGTAGCTGACCCTAACACAAAGCTTTGATGAAGATGATGACGCTATTGATCCTCTCATAATACATGTACCATCTCATATTCGATTGGCATAATCTTGCCAGAACACATACCATATCAGTGTAATTTCTACCAAAGGAAATAAGACATTAATTGCACACAACAAACCAGAACCCTGAACCCTAGAGTATTGGCTCAACACCATCATGAAAAACAGAACAGTGTGAGGCAAGAAAATCCAAAGAGATTATGTATATCCTTCTTTCTTATGGGATAAGCATAATGTACATCGATAAAGATTATGAGATAGAATACTGCAAAAGCATCTTTTACACCCTCAGTCCTCACTAAAACTTAACTGCAGGTAATGAGTTTACCGACTTTAATAGTAAGGCAGCTAGTTGATAACTGATGGAGGTACGGGGAAGAGGGAGAAACACCCAAATCGATATTTGTATATTTGAAGGAACTCTCAATGATTCCAGCAGTGATTTTCTCACTAACAAATAAATAATTAACCCTTGATTCATGGACATTGAGGGCGAAACAATGTAAACGCTTCCAATGTTGATTGGCCAAGGTACACTGGGATTTAACTGTGGACGACACACTGATTAGAAAAAAAAAAATAAAAGGCTACTTGTTTGTGTTTATTTGTCTATGCATGAGATCAGCATAGATCACAGTGACAAAAAAAAAAATAAACTAATGCATGTGTATTTAATCATATGTGAGAATAGAAGCATTAGAACTAAGTTGTCCATCAGTTTCATGTTCTCTATAAGCATTTATATGATGAAATCAATTATTTTAAACAAATTAACACAAATGGTGAATATGTCAAGCTTACATGAACCAGTGGAGTACACATGCACCACACCCCACCCCCCCCCCCCCCCCCCCCCCCCAACCAAACAACAAAACACAAAACAACCACCCAAAAAAAAAAAAAAAAAGACATAAAAGTACATATTAAAAACCAATACAAAAATCTATATGTAACGCAAAGGCTTATGTCCTGTACTTCGAGTCTATGACATTGAAAAATACAGTGCGTAACAAACCTTGCGAATGCCAAACTAGTGTTTTGTTCTTGTATGTATTCAATTTATTCTCCCTCCAAAATCTGGTTTTAAAAGAGTATTCTTCCTCGCATTGCCACTCTAATCATCACAGATAGACCATAAGGTAATGTTAATGATGTACCATTTCCTTCCCTTCTCTTGATTGCAAACCGCAAGTTAGTTAGTTTCCTCGGAGCCGGAACATACAGTCGCAACATGTGTTCTCAATAAATCAACAAGCACTTGGTTTCTTAGAATTTTTGGTGGTTTGTATTGATTCGCCGGCGCCCCATTCTCCAGTGCTGCCTGCTGCAAATTATCAAAACCTCCCGGCTTCACAACACATATCTGCAGAGGTCCAAGGTCGCCACTCGCCCTTTGCGCTTGGTATATATTCCCCAAGCAACCTTCCAAGAATGAGCAAAACTTTCTAAGGAAAGCAATAGATTTATCGAACTCACTCACTTCAATGTAAATTATCATGTGTTTTGGACTTGTCCCCATGTCCAAGACGCTTGTGTAGTCCACAACCTCTGCCCCGGCTTCATCGCCAAGCAAGAACTGAAATGTTTCCATGGCTGCCACCAATTCTCTCTCAGTTAAAACTTCACCGACCATTTTTGGAGCCCGAGTCACATACTCTATTTGCGGAGATGAATTATAGAATCCGGTAACTTTAACAATGTCACCCAAACGGTATCGATATAAACCTCTATATGTAGTAACAATCACCTCATACATCTTCCCAATCTCAACACCAGAGAAATCCACTGCCTCTTTTGCAACAAAACTGGCACCCAAATCAAATGGAAGAAATTCAAAATAAGCTGCAGTTGGAAGCATGATGTACCTTGTGAGGTTTGGTGGATTGACACGGTCTAGGTTAATAGCTACACTGCACTCAGAAGCAAAGTAGTCACCACCCAACAAAGTTAGATTGTCGCCTGCATAGTATTTAAGCTTGGGATAGTACTGTTCCATACTTCCAGTGGTAACACATGAAACAAAGCGTACTTGTGGCCACAACCTATTCAAAACCCCACCCCATTCACCCTTTTCACAAACCGTTCGAATTCTATTTGCTATGTCTGGTTGAGGCCCACCAAGAAACTCATGGACGGCCTCCCTCATCGCAACATCTGTTATCTCTGAACTAACATTACCATTTTCTATATCTTGGCAAAGCTGCTTCCACTTGGATTCTAGCAGGCGCATTGCTCTGATTAAGCCTGCAGCATATGGGGCTCGAATACCATCTATAGAGTCAAATTTCGTTAGTCCACAGAGGAGGTGACAATACATTTGCTGCTGAGTATCTGATCCAAGAATTACTTGCTGGGGACTAACACACATAGCAAGCAACCGTGATGTGCTGGGGCCCCTGTTTTGGAAGGGATAAGCTGAGGCAGCCATTGCCTTGATCCCCCCTTCTGTCTCTGTGACATTTCCAGCATAAAGAAACCATAGAATCTTATTTATTGATGCTCTGGGTGGAAACAACCTGAACAAAAATTCACCCACCCAACTAAGTAAATGACTTGAATAAACTCCATTGCTGAACAACACAAAGAGAATGGATTCAGTCACCTTCTGACAATTGCAGCACTTGCTTGGTGAGAGAAATCAGAGGAGGATTTTAAAGGTTTTGAATCAAAGTAAGGTATCAACTTCGGTTTCATGGAACTTGTTCCAGAACTGGAGAATAAGAGAGAATATCAGCACACTAGGAAATGGAATTACAAATTCCAACAAGTAGCACGCAGATATTACTAAAATGGAAAACATGCAATTTCATCAATTCTATTCAACCTAACACAATCATCTCAAAAGGAAAGTGTGCTAATTTGGACTGTGTCCCTTATCTAGAATTAAATTATCTAAAATGTGAGTGCATACTTCATGTTGACAGTGTATTAAAGTTTCTCTCCATGCAGAGAAATGGTGTAGAAGGCAGCATTTGTTGTGGCTTTTGGCAAGTCTACTTTTGGATCTAGTTGGCCTAAATCCAATTTAAATAGATGTTGGAGTAATTTAAATTGTGTTTATTCTTTAAACTGACTTTTTTTTTAAAAAAATGTTGAAGCACGTTAAATCTAATTTAATTAGTTTCAAGACTTGACTCTTTTTTTTCATCTTTCTCATAAAGTAATAAAAATAGTTACTTTTTACGTGAATTACTAAAGCAAATGGACACCATTTTCGTTTTTATTTTAACTTTTAACAAGTTTGTTAAAGTAATTTTTATTAAGATCTGAATTTGCCTTATTCTATTTTAACTACAGGATAAATTTACCTTTCAACTATAATTATCATATGACTCCTTTGCCCCTGTTGGGATTATATCTTGTATTCCAGGTTCATTGGTCCATTGGTCCAAGGTTAGTCTTGGATCGGACTTTTTGGATAAGGATATTTTGGTCTTTGTACCAAACTTTTCTAAGGAATAAGAAAGAGAGAGTTATTTGATCTTAAATTTAAGCAAAAAAGTAAAATTTTCTTTTGATCATGAACGCAAATATTTCATCAAACTACGTAAATTGTTTATATGTGTGCTATTGTACACAACAGCCGGTAACCTTGTGGAAACGCGTACATGGAAACGCGTACATAACAGCCGGTAACCTTTATTATAGGACAAAAGACCCAATGGGCTTGCTCAAGGCCCAAGAATTACATTTTAAAAGAACCGAACCATTACGATCATCAATTGCTAACAGGTGTAATTCAACTGATCATGCAGCTCTATAATAGATGCCGTTCATCAGGTGGGGCCCCAGCAAACAAAACCAAAGCGTCAGGGGCAGTGGTGAGCAATGATGCAAGCAAACTTCAAAATGGGCTATATCCTTGCCGTGTTCCTGTTACGCGGGCATAGGGTGGTGAGCGGTACCTGTAGAAGAAGCAGATGAGAGGATCGACGGACAGGATGGGGCGATCGTCCCCATGGGCCATGGACTGGATGGGGGCCGCGTAGTCGTCGTAGGAGGAGATGGGGACGAGGCGCCTGAAGGAGTCGGGGTTGGTGGGCCCACCATGGTCGAGGAGATAACGTGCGGCGGCGGCGTTGCGGTCGAGGATGGTTTGGAGGGTGCGGAGCTGGAGCTCGTACGCGTGCTCGGTCGCGTACTCGAGCTCTTTCAGAGTCTTCTCGTCCGGGTCCGACAGCATCTGTTCTTAGGATTCTTCTGCAACTGGCCCACAGACAGAAACAGGCATGACTGAGGGAGAGAGAGAGAGGGGGGGGGGGGCCAAGAGGCGAAGACGACACGGGCGCCCCCGGTTTTGGAAAACTGGGTGGATTCTCTCGGAGGGCAGAGCACACGGAAAAATCCTAATATGGGTGGGGCCACTCATTGAGGATGGGCTTCCTCAGCAACAAAGTGCACAAGTAGTCGAGTTTTGCTTTGGGTTAACTTCACTTCGTTTTCGTGAGGTAAGTGAGGTGTAAGGTTCCAACCATGAGAAAAGGTCAAAAAGCAGTTGAATTAGAAAGTGCCAAATTTCAAAAGAGCTCCTTATGCTTATAAAATGATGATAATAACATAAGGTTAAATTTTGTAAGTTAGGTTGGATGTCGAGAGACCTGATGTGGGACTCTGATTTGGGTAATAGTTTCGAAAGGAAGGTTAGACGGCCGCTTGTTTTGAATGCTTCGAGCAATCTACATCAAATGAAGAGAAAAACCGTGTTGGTAAGAAAACGGTCCACGGGAGGGGGGTCCGACCATAGGCCGTCTGATGGTTAAGTTAATGAATACTTTTTTGTAGAGGAGATAAAAGCCAATAAGATTCAGATTGTGTGCTTGCCTCCAATGTCTTCTCCCAGTTCCTTTTTTTTATTCTCACGGATTAGTTCTACATTTCTTAGAGGTAGGATCCACTCTTGCATGTCTCTTTCCACTTTAGAAGATTTGATAGCACGTATCTCTCCATTTCAGTAGACTTGATTGCGTTCTCTAAATGTCGAGGAAGTGCTCCTTCTGTTACCACTTTTTACTAGAGTAGGCGATGCCAACTATCCCATGATGTTTGAATTAGTCATGAACAGTGGGTTGTTCAGCCCAGTTTGACGGTTTTGTCGTTTGCCCGCTTTACTCGATTGTAGGAGCTTTCCTGAGCTCATTGGCATTTAGCTCGGCTATGGGGGCTTTCCCGGGCTCATGGGTGCTTAGCTTGACCCAAGGTACAACATGTTTTATCCCCTCACAAATAATAATCATAAAAGTTCAAAAAATTACTTTTTCATACTACTAAATAACACAAAATCTATTTTTATTAAAAAAAAGTAAAAAAAAAAAGATACATTTGATGTTAGCAAATGCAAAAGGCCATAAAATGACTTTTTCTCATTTAACACTTTTAATGTAAACCAACCCACCCCCCCACTTTCTTTTTTTTTTTTTTTTTAAATAATCCATCTTTTTTTATCTCTTCAATTGATCATTCACCTCACTTCACTAGCTAGTAAATTGAAATTACTAAACAAGACCTAATAAATATAGCCAAATTCCTTTTTTATAAGTAGGCCTTTGTATTTTTCACATAATCTTCAAATGGCTCTTGTTTTTACTAAAACCTCCATTTGTCAAACTATGCAAACGACAAGTTTAAGAGGAACCCTATTTCTACTAAAACCTTCCTTGACCATTAGTCAAGGTAGACCAATTTACGCTTACGAAAAGCCCCATATGACTTACACCCTAAGTTACTAGATAAAAAGGTAATTTTTCTGCTTAAACCTTGTGGAGATAAAATCAAAAGCTAGAATGATTTGAATAGCTTGATATTACATATTTTTCAATTGTTGTGATCCTTTTGTCTCAATGCATCTAGGTGGCCCCACTAAAAAGAACTTGAGTCAATGAAATATTTTACTTTTTGAGAAATTATAATCAGTTACAGAAGTCATGAACATGGAGTCAAATTCAGTGCTCAACAACACTAAACTTCACTATATTTGGGCAAAGAGAGTACTTTTAAAAGGTTAACTTTCATAACTTTACTAGTTTACTATTTATTTTTATTTTCTGAATTTTTTATAAATCATTTTACCTATTTTGAAGCCGGCATGGGTAGTAGAAGTAGGCTTGGTCCCAACTAGAATAAAATCAGCACCAAACTTCAAAACCCTAAACCTGCCCCATCTGAGCTTCTAAGCATAAAAGACTGGACTCAACCGACAGAGTTCCGAACCCACACCTAATAGAAGCAAGTCGAGGCAAATCCTATCCAAACCCGCCTCATTGTCATCCATATGTGTAAAAGACACGGGGAGTTTCCCATTCATAGAAGAACATATAAGTAGTTCCCAAGCTTTATCTTAGATGGTAAGAGACTTTGAGTGTGAGTTAATAAAAAACGTCTTTGTTTTGAATGGTTTGCATTTAATAAATGATCTTAGCAATTGTAAACCATCATAACTTTCCAAATCCTTCATATTTCTGGGGCACTTATATGGATGAGTTTGATCATCAAATAGCAAGATTTTGACCAAACTCTGATTCACAATGTGACTAGCCACTTGCCAGTCTTCTCCTCTGCCCCTGATTGTAACTGGTCGTGCTTGGCAATGTAATAAAGTTCACAACCTAGTTTTTGTAGCCACTTTCTAGCCAAATTCCCCTGCACGTATACATTATAGGTTCTATCTGTTTTTGTAGAATAATTAGGAATTCAATACAATGCACTAAATAATAACACAGGAAAATAAAACTCTAGCAGCATCCACACACGGGATCATTGGTCTAGATCCACAAAAAAATGGGCCCCTTTTGGTCGAACTAGTAGCATGTACCATGTCCACATTACACGAGCACCGTCTGATTTAGGGTTTTATAAGATCCAAGACTTATTATAAAAGAGGATTTTATTGAAAAAAACCACTTAGATGTTCACTACTTATGATCGGTACCAATTTTTAGTGTGCACAGATTAAATCCATTGGGCTTGATCGTGTGCAAATTTTGTTTTTCTTTTGAATGTGTATGAAAAAAAATACATAGAGAAGAAAAGAAGAAGAGAGGAGAAAAAAGAAAGGAAGAAGAAGAAGAAGAGAGAGAGAGAGAGAGAGAGAGAGAGGAAGGAATAAAAGAAAAAGAAGAGAAGAAGAAATGAAGGAATTAAGGGTTTTTTTTTTCTTCTCTTCTTTCTTCTTTTTTCTCTCTTCTTCTTCCTTTTTCGTTCTCCTCTCTTATTCCTTTTTTCTTGGTTGCTTTTTTTTATTTTTTTTGTCGTATATAGGGTTGAGTGGCGTTAAAAGAGAGGCAAAAGGAAGGAAAAGAGAGGGGAAGAAGATAAGAAAGAAAGAAAGAAAGAACAAAAAAAAATCTTAACCCATTTCCTCCTTTTATTCCTTCCTCTCTTCTTCTCTCTCTTGTCTTCTCTTCTTTCTCCTCTTCTCTTCTTCCTTTCTTCCTCTCTTCTTCTTCGTTTCTTTTTCTCCTCTCTTCTTCCATTCTTTTCTTTGTCACTCAGCCACACATTAAAAAAAAAAAAATTATACACAATTAGACTGTATGGACTCAATCAGCGCACACTAAAAAATTGAGACCGATTGTAATTAGTATACATTGAAGAAGATTTTTCCAGTAAAATCCAATATAAAATGTAAAGTTTATCTAGCCCATTTATGAGATGTTTGGATACCTTACTTTTCATATAACTGCCAATAGTTGAATCGCCGAGTTCCCTTTTTAGCTGGAATAGGCATCCTTCCCATAGCTGGGTCTCTCATGTGCCCCAATTGCTTTGTTTGGGTAACCAAAAAATTAAGAAAAGGTTGAACTCATCAAAAATGGAACAGCGTCGACAGCAGGGTTCGAACCTGCGCGGGCGAAGCCCAACAGATTTCAAGTCTGTCTCCTTAACCACTCGGACATATCGACCACCAGTGAAGTGGTGGTGCTAAAATATATTGATATTAAGATAGCATGTTCTTATTTCATTTTCCACCCGTTAATCAGAACCCTTGATCACTTTTACCAAGTAGCATTGAATAAATTAAATGTGAACTAAATGGATCTCCACTATGGGTTATTTTACTTAAGGATTATGGTTATAGGGAAAGGCTAGGAGACCAATGGTCAAGATAATCAAACCATTGCCCACTTCAGCGACTTGATGCAGTGTGGATGGCTGATGGACGAATGCATTCAATTTCATTGTTATTTGTTCATAACCACATGCTCAAGACCATGCAAAAATGAATGGCAGAACTAAACTGTCCGGTTTGAATTACTGCCACTGTTATTCAATTATTTACCATAAGAGAAAGTTGCTTAAGTAGGGCCCACAGCTGCTATGTCAAATATATCTTTGATGAATTGTCAATGGATGATTATCAAAACTTTTGGTTTTCCTTGAAGTTATTAATAGGGCGATAACGAAGGAAATAAAATAACAGTAAAAGAGATAATAAGCTAAAGTACATTCAAAATCATTTAAAATATAAAAATTTATAAATATTAACATGTCTGGTGATTTTCCTATGCAAACTATTCTTTGGGGCCTGTTGTGGCCCCATCAAAGGATTTGACTTAGGAGATGAAAAGATTCATACAAGATCACTCCAAATATCAAGTTTAGCCTTATGACCCCATTAAGGGATATGACTTGGAGGATGAAAAGATTCATACAAAATCACCATAAATATCAAGTTTAGCCTCAATCACATATCCCTAAACATCTTGACCACTTTATCCCAAAATCTTAAGGTGTTAAGAAGGGTTGCAACAATTTTTTTATAGCTTACTTAGAGGGTTGGTTGGATACCATAGGAGGCTAATGCCGAGCGGGCCCCAGTAGAGTTTGCCCTTGGGTTTGCTACCTATACATATGCATTTTGAATAGTACCCACAACGCTTTTGCGATGTGCAGACTCGAATCCCAAACCTCACAGGGCTCTAATACCGTTACTCGAACATCTTGACCACTTTATCCCAAAACGTTAAGGTGTCAAGAAGGGCTGCAACAATTCTTTATAGCTTATGCAGAGGGTTGGTTGGATACCACAGGAGGCCAAGGCTAAGCGGGCCCTAGTAGGGTTTGCCCTTGGGTTTGCTACCCATACATATGCATTTTGCATAGTATCCATCCATGGCCTAGAAGTCCAGTCCAATAGGATGGGTGTGCAGTTAACTAGTTGATTTAATGGTCAAGTTCATTTGGATGTATGCCAAGCTTGGGCCTGTGACTAGGGAGGGGGGATTATTTGATAGATGGGCCCCACCCATGGGTCTCATGGGAAAACCGGTGAGGATATCATATTGTTTTGATTCTTTGCATTATGTTTAAATATTCATGATATTATGGTGTTAATGACTATTAAAGAATTGTCAGGGGTTACTGCTTTTGCTGTCTTCAAAAAATACTGGTACATTTTTTGTGAAGCCCACAGCAAGGTTCTTCCGAAGTGGTTCTAGCTCTATTTCTTACTTCATCATTTCTTTGAATGGAGATTACATGATTTCTCCATTGTGTGTACAATAAACGGATTACTCTCCAGATATCAGCAGCAACTGCAGAGCCTCAATCCATCCGGTTGTAGGATGGCCAGTCATGTAAAGTTCTTGACTTTTTGTTTTTTTCCTTTTCCACGGAGTTCATAATGAGCAATTGGCACAAAGAGTCATATTCATATAATAACATCCATCTATTCTTGATGGGAAGATCCCAATTTAGATTTTGGTCACATGAGTGTTAACATCAAGTGTACAACTTTTCTGCTATTTAGTACAACACTTTTCTGTATGGAAAGAGGACAACTTTGAACAAGTCCTGAAGTTACTCTTACCCAAAAAACCATCCGAAGTCACAAGGATTCTCAGTTTAGTCAAACTTGGAACAAATATAAACTGGAAGACACAAAACTTTTATCACTTCTTGAGGAAAACTCAATCCAGGAAAGATAGTAGACGCCAAGTGAGTGCAATTTAGCTTTGGTCTGGTTGAATTAGATTGATATAGGTATCAGGATTTCAGGTTTGGTTTGTATAAACTTTAAAATTTATATGTTTACTTAAGAGGGCTGATGGACTAGTACTTTGGTTGTATCCGAGTAGCCGAACCCTGACCCAGACCCAATCCAGATTCCATATGGGTTTCAAACGCCTGACCTAACCCCAATCGAACTCTGCACAAGCTCAACCTGAATTTCTCTTTAGGTTCATGTTGAAGATCCAGGCCTGCCTCAGCCCAAGTTGCACTTCCAGCTATAGGTCTATGACCTATTTGGAAATGCCTCTAAGTAGATAGAATTCTACTTCCTACTTTAAGCATTGCCTTACACGTTACAAGCAAATTGCACACAGCACTTTGTTCATGGTAGCAATAGCAGATCCATCATATCCACCTAAATTTAGGGACAGACCTTCATACATCTACATGAGGGCGAACGCACCCATTGAACCCTTGTCCGCTTGTCAAATCATAGTGAAAATCCTAATTTTACTTTAAAAAATTGGATATGCACCCTGAAACGAAAACTCTTTAAGTCCGCCACTGCCTAGATCTATATTATATTTGTCATTTTCGGTGATTCGATTCATATTTGATTGCATGTCACAACTCACATGTATGCAGAACTTTATCTCCTTTTTTTATTTTCCAACTTTCATTTATGTTTGTTACAGTTGATGATCATGCATTGGATTATTATTTCACATTTAATGGCTATTATTCATATTCTCTGTACATTCCGTCCTTGGTGAAGTCTCAAACTGCTACTTGAGCTGCTGCAAGCCTTGCTATAGGAACCCTGAATCATAGCAGGAAAAAAAAATGCTTTCAAAAGCCAAACAACACCAGATTGCAAGACTAGTTCAACACTGCTATGAACATTTTGAACTTTGTATGAAGATAATAAGCAAACCTGAAAGGGGAGCAAGAAACATAGTCCAATCCAGCCTCTGCAAAGAATGCAACGGATGAAGGCTCTCCACCATGTTCTCCGCATATTCCCACCTGTTTATGATTTTACATCATGCACCCATCAGTCATCTATCCAAAAAAACAAACTGAAAGATCTCTGCAGCCTACAAAGTCCCGTGATGCTTACCTTCAGGTTGGGCCTCGCCGCACGTCCTCTCTCTGTGGCAATCTTTATGAGTTGACCAACCCCTTTTCGATCGAGCACCTGAAGCAGAAACGGACAGAAGAAGAGAATGGTTAGAATGTCATTCATTTGAAACTATAGAGGAAACTTGTATGGAAGAACTCAGGAAAGATTGAGATGTGTTCAACTCTCCATGAGAAATGGATCAAGTATATATGTTCCTCAGGTGTGGTTTGGTCAGATTAGCAGGTAGAGCTTGACTGAAAGAATGCAGGAATTAGTGGCAAGGAAGATGGTGTGGGTGCACCCACAAAGGTTTATTTGGCAGGTGACTGAAATAAAGAGCAGAGAATGTGCCAAGTGGAATCCTGTTCTTTGTTAATAACATTTATAACATATTTTGAATGGAATTAATGTTAATTTTGCTACATTAGGCCCCTGATGTTAACAAATAAATGCCTTCAGCCTAGCAGATGTTAACACCTTGGGGAACATCGTTCAGTCCATTGTAGTGGAGACAATATACATAAAAAGAAATGGTCTCGTTGATCTTTAATTGCAGATCCATTCAGTAGTCAGGCAGAGTCCTGTCAACTCAGGTAGTGGCTCCATTTGACCAAAAGAGCCCACTGGGCTCGACTGGAGGAGTCACTGAACAATATGATGTGCTAATGAAAGGCCATTTTGCATCATCATATCCACCAATGAATTCCCAAAAAGAAGTAACATGAAATAAGCACTCATGAAGAATAATAGGCCAAAAGTGTAAATACTAGAACTTTCCCTTACCACTAAAATCTCATTTCCTTCTTCAACTTCAATTCAGTTGGCCCTCACAACCAACCAAATTACAAATAAGAAAAAACGAAAAGAGAAACAAAGATCTAAATGTTTCATCTAAATTGCATACTACAAGGGATCAGGATTTACGGTAGCCTCAGTATCAATGTTCATTGGGCTGTTTCAACCAAGGGACAATGTCATGGAAATGGAGCACCAAAAAAAATCATGGTTTGATCCAACAGCTGTGATATCATAGCTTTAATAAAGTCAATAAAGACAAGAACGCACATTTTTATCTTTATATGTTGTCAATATCACATAAGATGCCTAGATACAGTATAGAGAGACAGCGCAGATACAGTTTGAAAATGACAGAGACATGGGTTTTACATATAATATAAAAAGTGAAATATTGGATATGATATGATACGTTGCCCATTTTTTAGTATTCAGCTATTACAATATCAAATAATCATACTAACCTCAAAGGGATCATTTTGGAGCACGCCCTTGGATAAGTATACAGGAAGGAACTTTCCAACATCATCCCTACTGTATCCGAATGTCATCTGAGTCAAATCGTTAGTTCCAAATGAGAAAAACTCCGCCTGCTCTGCAATCTGCCAACAAGAGAAAAAAAAATTAATTAACATTCGTAACATATCTGATGGGTTAATAAAAGCCAACATGTCTAAAATGATCACCACCATTGAACGTCCACAAGGTAGCTTAATGTTGGCATAATATACCTCATCTGCCACTAGAGCGGCTCTTGGGATCTCAATCATTGTCCCTACTTTATAGCTTATGGAGGAACCCATCTCAGAGAATAATTTCTCAGCAATACCCCGAATGACATTCACTTGATGTCCTAGTTCCTGCCACACAGAAACCTTACTTATTCAATGTCAAGAAAAAAAAAAGAACTTGTACAGTTGAAATTAAATTCACGAAACCAATTTCGTGTCTGCTGGAATTAGTTTTGAAGAAGAAACAATTGATAAAGTAAGAGAGGCTAAAAAAAAACCTGAAAATGGTACCCAGACAGCTAAAGTCAATGTCATTTTTGTTGTGATTTTGACATGACCCGTTGTGCACATACATCAATCACAAGATCAACAAAGAATAACCACACACAAGAAGGGACATGAGATTTACGTGGTTCACCCAAACAGGGCCACATCCACGGGCACAGAGACGATCATCTTCACTATCACAAGTAAAGCATACAGAGACTCTCACTCTCTCACATTGTCTCTCCTATGTGTTGTGGAAACACCACGGGCAAGAGAGCTCTCACCTCTCTTCAGCGCGCAAAATCTAGGATTACAGATTATACACATATATAATCTCCGCTTTCTTAGCCACCAAGAAAGCCTCGGTACAATTACTAAAGCACCCTTGACCTTAAATCAATCCCTGGCTAACCCAGTGGACTCATCCGGTTAAATCAAAATACAACGCATAAACCCAACAATTTTAGTCAAAATTGGAGTTTCTATCAACATTCAAAGCTAAAATCCATAACATTTTCTACTCATGAGTGTTTTCCACAACGATGAATAAGCTGGTATGTAGAGGCATAAACTTGGTGTATATTTGTGAGCATTCTACACAAATACATAACCAGAGGTGGATTTCCTAGAATCTTTATCTGACATAAAGTTAGAATTTGTGTATCCGACTGAAATCAACTCATCACTGCTATAAATCAACATGTAATCTCTAGTCCTTCTCAAGTATTTAAGAATACATTTTACAGTAGTCCAATGTTCAGGTCCTGGACTAGATTGATATCTGTTGACTAGGCCCACTACATAACAAATATCTGGTCTAGTACATAACATAGCATACATGAGGCTACCAACAGCCGAAGCATATGGTATCGACCTCATCTACTCCTTTTCCTCGGGTGTCTTAGGACACTGATCCTTGGAAAGGTGCACTCCATGCCTGAAAGGTGTGATACCCTTCTTGGAGTCTTGCATTGCAAACCGTACTAGCACCTTATCTATGTATGCAGCTTGGGATAAGCCAATCATCCTATTTTTCCGGTCTTGATAGAGTTTGATCCCTAGGATGTAGCTAGCTTCTCCCAAGTCCTTCATATCAAAAGTCTTGGCTAACCAAACTTTTACCGTTGACAACATTCCTATGTCTTTCTCGAGGAGAAGGATGTCATCGATATATAAAACCAGAAAAACTACCTTGTCACCCTCACTTTTCATGTACACATGACTCATCCGGATTTTGACAAAAACCAAATGACTTGATTGCTTAGTCAAAACGGATATTCCAGCTTCGGGATGCCTGCTTCAGTCCATAAATAGACTTCTGCAGCTTGCAAACTTTTTGCTCCTGGTTTTTAGCTACAAAACCGTCTGGCTGCACCATATAGATGTCTTCCTCAAGATGGCCGTTGAGAAACGCTGTCTTGATATCCATTTACCAAATCTCATAATCGAGATGAGCCGCAATGGATAAGAGTATCCGGATGGATTTGAGCATGGTTACTGGCGAGAAGGTTTCCTCATAATCGAGCCCCGCCGGAGGTGCTGCCCCCTGGACCTTGGCGAGCTGACCGGGCAGCTCGAACCCCGCCGGGGGCACTGCCCCCGAACCTCCTCTACGTAGGGGATCTTGTATAGTGGAGGCAAACCTTTGGCATCTTGTTTTTCCATTGTGGTTTGGTGACCTGGTTTTGTGAGATGCTTTGTTGTATGAGATACTAACTTGCAGGTGATAATGTCCTCTTTATATGGTCCACATGTTTTTTCTTTCCTTTTACTTATTGGTTTATTTGTGGCTAAGTGTAAAGGGCATCATAGTTTCTTTGGTTTCCCGTGAAAGGGCAAGGCATGGTGAATTTCCCTATAGCCCTTTTATTTCCATGTTTAGATTACCATGTAAGTCTCATTATAGAGACATGAATTTATGTATTTTTTAAAATTTGTAAATTCTGGAGATGTCCGAAACAAAGAAGGAAAGAGAAGCTGGACTCCTAATCAAAGAGTTTGAAGATTACCAAAAGGTGTTTTAGAGATGCCCAAAGAGTTAGAGGAATCCCAAAGTTTTGGAAAGTCTAGAAGTCTAAGAAGTCTTTTCTGCCTGGGCCATGTGGAGGAGAGGACTAGTATTTTATTATAGCACTTTTGATTTATGGATGAATGCTTATTTTAGAGTATTTCCGTATCTGATCCAAACATAGCAAATTCCAAAATTGGTCAAATCAAATTAATTTTTGGAAAGAGTTCTAATTAGAGTTGGTGGGCCCATGAGATGGATTTATTGGTAACACTAATTTTAGAAACTGGACTTTCCTTAAAATAACTTGACTTGGAACCAATCATTGGTCGTATCATAAGATGAATTTATACCTATATTTGATGGACCCATACACCTATAAGGAAATCCTCAACTCTAAAATATTAAGTGGGAGCGGGGCATTTATATATATACAAATCCCCATGGTTTTCCACCATAGGTCCATTGTAAGGAAAGTATTAGCCTCGCGCCATTTTGAGAATGGCCATTCCCCACGGAGGGCTTGTATTTATCTAGATACTGGATATGGATCTCTTATGGATAGTGTCGATGAGACGGGGTGAGAGCCCACTCCCCAAGGAGGAGCTGCCCGCAACGGTTGTCATGCAATGCTAGTTGGTGGGTCACACTTAACTAAAATAATGATGTATTATCCCTAAGGATTTACCTCATGTATTTTAGAAACCAAAGCTAATCGGGAGTCATACATTATTTGGTATGAGATACCTAGATAGTAATGAATGAAGGGGATCATGGATAGTTAGTCTTAATCCCAATTTTGACCAACTTTGATCCGCACTAGTTTAGGAGGTATTTGCACTCCCCAATGAGGCATACCCCGCAGTATTGGGATTCCGATGTATTCTGAATTTTGTGGTTATGAGGATTCCCACATAAATTTGGTAGAATACTAAACCCTAATGTCATTTAAATTCATTAATTGAATGTATGGTTATGTGCTACAATATTACAAGCATGAATTCGAATACTTTCAATCCACTTGCGACCATCCTTAACCAGAATAAGTTGGTGGGATCCAACTATGTAGACTGGAAACGGAATCTGGATATTGTCCTGACAGCTTCAGGATATAAATATGTCCTTACCAAAAACCCCCTTGAAGAGCCTGGCCTAGATGCATCAGAAGCAGAAAAGGACCTTTACACCAAATGGGCCAAAGACGATGAGATGGCCCGATGTTACATTCTGGCATCCATGTCTAGTGTGCTGCAACACCAACATCAATCTTATAAGACTGCATATGACATGATATCGAACTTAAAGGAGATGTTTGTAGAACAAGGCAAATCTGCTAGGCAGGCAGCCATGAGGGTGCTCATTAGCACCAAGATGGCTGAAGGTACATCAGTACAAGAACACATGTTGAAGATGATGGACTCATTAAATGAGTTAGATGTACTGGGAGTTGCGATTGATGCAGAATCGCAGATTGACATAATCCTTGAGTCCCTATCAGAGTCATTCAACAATTTTAAGGTCAATTATAATATGAATAAAATGAATCTAATTCTGGTTGAGCTATCTAGTCAGCTGGTAGCAACTGAAGGGATTATGAAGAAAAAACCAACTGCCTTAATGACAGAAAAGTCAGATGCTAAGTCCAAGCCGAAAGGCAAAGGGCGGAAAGGCAAAAAGAAATCAATTCCGAAGGGTCCTAAGGTGGAGAATGGTCCAACTGGTGGCGTGGCTAAAGCTAAGGGTTCAGGGACAAAAGGAAAGTGTTTCCATTGTGGGAAGATAGGACATTGGAAGAGGAATTGTCCAGAATATCTGTCTAAGAAAAAGACCCCAGGTATAATTGAGTCATTGATATCTGAAGTTAGTTTTGCAACTGGTACTTCAGAATCCTGGTGTGTGGATTCCGGGGCAACTAATCACATATGTAATACGTTGCATGGGTTCAGGGAAACCAGGAGGCTAAGTGATGGAGAAATCATTGTCAACCTAGGATCTAACGCTAAGGCGGAGGCTGTTTCAGTGGGAGTCATTACTTTATGTTTTTCAAATAATAAATTGGTTTTGTCAGAAACATTATATGTACTGTCTTTAAGGCGGAATTTAATTTCAGTTTCTAGTTTGGTGAATAAAAGTTATTCTATTACTTTTGGTACTGAAGTTGTCATAAAGAGGAATGGTACTTTCATATGTTCTAGCAAGGTATCCAATGGACTTTATTTGTAAACTCCCACGATGTATGAGTTACATAATACTGAAACAATTAATAGACCATCATTAAAGAGAAAGTCACCTTCATCTAATCCAACAAAACTTTGGCACCTGAGGCTAGGTCATATAAACTTTAACAGGAATGAGAGGCTAGTGAAAGATGGTATCTTACCTTCATTGGTAGTAGAACCAATGCCTGTCTGTGAGTCCTGTTTGGAAGGTAAAATGACCAAAAGGCCCTTTTCAGCTAAGGGTAATAGGGCAAAAGATTTATTGGAATCAGTGCATACTGATGTCTGCGAACCCATTAATGTCAGGGCCAGAGGAGGATATGAGTACTTCATCACTTTCACAGATGATTACTTAAGATATGGTTACATATACCTTATGCACCTCAAGTCCGAAGCTTTTGAAAAGTTCAAAGAGTTTCGTGCGGAAGCAGAAAAGCAATTAGGTAAGAGTATCAAGACTCTTCGATCAGATCGAGGAGGGGAATATCTCTCTGCTGATTTTATGGGTTACTTATCAGAAAATGGGATTCTATCCCAGTTGTCTGCTCCTGGTATGCCTCAACAGAATGGAGTAGCAGAAAGAATAAATTGGACTCTTATAGATATGATTAAGTCTATGCTGAGTTTCTCAAGATTACCTATATCCTTTTGGGGATACGTTTTGGATACTGCAATGTACATACTAAACCTCGTACCATCTAAGTCTATACTTAAGACTCCCCGGGAATTGTGGTCTGGGCGAAAGCTTAGTCTACAACATTTACACATTTGGGGTTGTCCAGCACACGTGCTCAAGGTTAAGACGGATAAGTTGGAAAGGAAGTCAGAAGTATGCACGTTTGTAGGATATCCTAAAGGAACTAAAGGTTGGTTATTCTATAATCCCAGAGAGCAGAATGTGCTGGTCAGCACCAATGCGGTTTTTCTGGAGGAAGATTATATGATGGACCAGAAATCTTTAGAAAAGGTGATCTTGGAAGAGATTCAGGAGCAATCAATTCCAAATCCAAGTATGACCGGACTTGAGGAAGAACCGCCCTTACCAGACCCAGTAGTTACACCAGTACCTCGTCATAGTGGGAGGATTGTCAGACCCCCTGACAGCTTCTCATTCTTGGGAGAGTCTTATGAAGCAATCCCAGAAGAGCCGGAACAAGATCCCTCTAACTATGATGAAGCAATCAATGACTTAGACTCGGGACGCTGGCAAGATGCTATGAAAGCTGAGATGGAGTCTATGTACTCAAATCAGGTCTGGAGACTTGTGGACTTGCCTATGAATATTAAACCTATTGGGTGCAAGTGGGTCTACAAGAGAAAAAGAGGACCAGATGGAAGAGTGGAGACCTATAAGGCTAGGCTTGTTGCGAAAAGATATACTCAGAAAGAGGGGATCGATTATGAGGAAACCTTCTCACTAGTAGCTATGCTCAAATCCATCCGAATACTCTTATCCATTGCGGCTCATCTCGATTACGAGATCTGGCAAATGGATGTCAAGACGACGTTTCTCAACGGCCATCTTCAGGAAGACATCTATATGGAGCAGCCAAACGGTTTTGTAGCTAAAAACCAGGAGCAAAAAGTTTGCAAGCTGCAGAAGTCTATTTATGGACTGAAGCAGGCATCCCGAAGCTGGAATAACCATTTTGACCAGGCAATCAAGTCATTTGGTTTTTGTCAAAATCCGGATGAGTCATGTGTGTACATGAAAAGTGAGGGTGATAGGGTAGTTTTTCTGGTTTTATATGTCAACGACATCCTTCTCCTTGGGAAAGACATAGGAATGTTGTCAACGGTAAGAGTTTGGTTAGCCAAGACTTTTGATATGAAGGACTTGGGAGAAGCTAGCTACATCCTACGGATCAAACTCTATCGAGACCGGAAAAATAGGATGATTGGCTTATCCCAAGCTGCATACATAGATAAGGTGCTAGTACGATTTGCAATGCAAGACTCCAAGAAGGGTATCACACCTTTCAGGCATGGAGTGCACCTTTTAAATGATCAGTGTCCTAAGACACCCGAGGAAAAGGACCAAATAAGGTCTATACCATACGCTTCGGCTGTTGGTAGCCTCATGTATGCTATGTTATGTACTAGACCAGATATCTGTTATGTAGTGGGCCTAGTCAGCAGATATCAATCTAATCCAGGACCTGAACATTGGACTGCTGTAAAATGTATTCTCAAATACTTGAGAAGGAGTAGAGATTACGTGTTGATTTATAGCAGTGATGATTTGATTCCAGTCGGATACACAGATTCTGACTCTATGTCAGATAAGGATTATAGGAAATCCACTTCTGGTTATGTATTTATGCTTGGAGGCGGAGCTATCAGCTGGAGGAGTATAAAACAAGAATGTACCGCTGATTCAACTTCAGAGGCTGAATATGTAGCAGCTTGTGAAGCAGCTAAGGAAGCAGTATGGCTTAAAAGATTCCTTTTGAAACTTGGGGTGGTACCTTTGGCACAACAGCTACTCACAGTTTACTGTGACAGCAGCGGGGCATTCGCTCAGTCAAAGGAACCCAGAAGCCATAAAAGCCAAAAGCATGTACAGAGGAAGTATCACTTAGTCAGAGAGATTGTGCAGAGAGGTGATATTTGTTAAACAGGTCATGGCCCAAGGCCCATGATCACAAATTATGTCTCACGTGCATGAATATTGGTCATATTGTAACAGCTGTACAGTTTCTCTTAATTAGATTTCCCATTGTAAATTAGTTAGCTTACTTTCTAAAGTTAGAATAGCAATTGATGTAAATTAGCTAGTTTCCTAACTTAGAAGCCTTGATTTAGGCATGTAATACTCTATATATTGGGATTTCATTCTCCAAAGTTGATACACAGAAATATATACATTCAAAGACTTTTGTCTTCGTGAGTCTGTCTTGGTCTGAGATTGTCATGGTATCAGAGCCAGGATTCTAATCCTCAATATTAGAATTCATTCAAGGAATCAAATCAGAGAGAAATCCTTCTTTTTGAAGGAATAAACAGATAGAGCATCTGTTTCAAGGGATCGACATCATCTGATTGGATCAGATCAACAGTGGCCCACCTGCGATCGTCTCAGTATCATCAAGAATTCTTCCAGCCAGGATCGCCCGAGTCTCCTCAGTATTTTGGTGATTTTCTCAGATTTTTTCTGACAGTGTAAGGTGCGTTTCTGATCATTCTCGTGTTTTCTCAAAATCCTGCACAAGTTTTGATCAAGACCATCCAGATTCTTGGATCTTCAGCAGATTGTTTTCAAACCACTTCCAGTCTGAGCGAAAACTGTGTGGCTTCATAGATTAGGATCCTGATCAGAGACCAGGATCACCAGTGGGGCCCACGACAAGGTTTTCTAGCCCAAATCAAGGACGTCTGGGGTGTTTTTTTTCAATTTTTTTTCCTCTGATTGACCTGATTGGTCTGATTTTGGGTTTGGATCGTCTCAAACATCTTCTCCAGCACTCCAGCATTTTTTTACTACATTACTGCTGCGCTTATCACTTGTTCTGTTTCACAATATAGTTGCTATGGACAAATCTGAGATCACTTTGGTCAAATTTAATGGAAAGAACTACCCTG
Organism: Sextonia rubra; assembly: GCA_037013555.1. Lineage (NCBI taxonomy): Eukaryota > Viridiplantae > Streptophyta > Magnoliopsida > Laurales > Lauraceae > Sextonia > Sextonia rubra. Next base: position 12,981,318 of record JASUAD010000003.1, read on the forward strand.
CATGGTCTTTCCAATTTCAAACCTATCTTGAAGCAAAGGAATTATGGGGATTTATTTCTGGCACAGACCCTAAACCCACTGAGGATGAGAAGAAGATCTCCTCTTGGCATACTAAAGATGCCAAAATTAAATCCTGGATTTTGGGCTCTGTTGAGCCTCATCTGATCATGAATCTCAAACCTTACCCCACTTCCAAGGGTATGTGGGAGTATCTGAAGAAAGTATACCATCAAGATAATTCAGCACGACAATTTCATCTTGAATGTGCGATTGCTGAATATACCCAGGGAACCTTGTCCATACAAGATTATTATTCAGGTTTTCATACACTGTGGTCGGAATATGATGGCATAAAATATGCTGATGTGGCTCCGGATGTTTTGCTTGTTATTCAAGAACTTCAGGCCTCTAGTCACAGGGATCAGTTTTTGATGAAACTTCGTAGTGACTATGACAGTGTCCGCTCTGCCTTGATGAATCGGATGCCCTTACCATCCTTGGATGTTTGCTTAAATGAACTCCTACGTGAAGAACAGCGCATTGCGACCTCCGCTCATCTCACACATCAAACGACTGAGACTTATTCCGTTGCCTTATCTGCCAGTAGAACTTCTCAGCCTCAGCCACGCGACTTGAGCAAAACACAATGTTACAGTTGTCAACGGTTTGGTCACATTGCCACTCAATGTAAACAGAAGTTCTGCAATTACTGTAAAAAGTCGGGCCATATCATCTCTGAGTGTCGCCGTCGCCCACAGCGTCCATCATCTCAGCCTCAGACTTCCCCATCTCAGCCACCGCATGCGTATGTTGCGTCGTCGGTTATGCCTGCTCCCACATCTGCACCCTCACAGTCTGACCCCTCATCCTCTCTCACTCCTGAATTGGTTCAACAGATGATCGTCACTGCCCTTTCTGCTTTTGGTCTCTCAGGTACCTCCTCTCCATCTTCTCCTTGGTTCCTTGATTCAGGGGCATCTAATCATATGACCGCTTCCTGTGCCCCACTCTCCAATGTGCAAAGATACACCGGCCCTCTTCAAATACAAACTGCTAACGGGGGCAATGTTCCCATTACTGCTGTCGGTGACATCTCTGGTCCCATTCCATTGAAAAATATTTATTTGTGTCCATCATTAACTTCAAACCTCTTGTCAGTTGGGCAGCTTGTTGAAAATGATTGTAACATCTCTTTTTCTTCTTCTGGTTGTGTTGTGCAGGACCAGATGACCGGGAGGGAGATCGCGAGGGGGCCTAAGTGTGGACGCTTGTTTCCACTGGATCTGTCTCAACTTTCTAGGAATAAAATTGGCACTAATGAGTTTTGTTTTTCTATTAGTGATACCAGCCAATTGTGGCATAAAAGACTTGGACACCCGAATTCAAGAACTTTGTCCCTTTTGTTCAATTCTGGATTATTAAATAAAATTACTGGTTTATCATCTTCTTCTGTGTCCTTTGATTGTGCTACTTGCAAAATAGGAAAGAGCAAATCTCTTCCTTTTCCTATTTCTACTTCCCACAGCACTCAGTGTTTTGCGTTGGTTCATAGCGATGTCTGGGGCATTGCTCCAACTCTTTCTCATGCTCACTATAAATATTTTGTGACCTTTATTGATGATTACAGTCGGTTTACATGGGTCTACTTTCTGCATTCTAAATCTGATGTTTTTCATGTTTTTAAAATTTTTTTGGCTTATGTCGAAAATCAATTCTCCACCTGCATTAAAATTTTGAGATCTGATTCTGGTGGGGAATACATGTCATCTGATTTTCAGCAATTTTTGCAAAACAAAGGCATTATTTCTCAACGTTCTTGTCCTTATACTCCACAACAGAATGGAGTTGCTGAAAGGAAAAATCGCCATCTGCTTGATGTCACTCGTTCTCTTCTTTTGGAATCTTCGGTTCCTGCTCGTTTTTGGGTTGAGGCTCTGGCTACAGCAGCTCATCTTATCAATCGTATGCCATCCCCCTCCCTTGAGAATCAAAGTCCATATTACCGTTTGTTCCAGACCGCTCCCTCATATGATGATCTTCATGTTTTTGGCTCCACTTGTTTTGTGCATTTGCCACCATCTGAGAGGACCAAACTCACAGCTCAATCAGCTCAGTGTGTGTTTTTAGGTTATGCACCTTTCCAGAAAGGATTCCTCTGCTATGATCCTCACATTCGTCGTTTTCGTACATCTCGGAATGTTGTTTTCTTTGAACATCAGTATTTCTTTCAAAAACACATTGATCCGCCTGACCCCACTTTTGTGTCCTTCCCGGGTTTTTCTGACGACTCTTCTGTTGTTCGTTTTAATCCCAACTTTGTGTATCACAGACGGAATACCATAGCGCCTACTACTGCTCTTCCTCCTGATCCTCCTCCAGCATCTGGCTCCGGACATACTTCACTGCGTCGATCCACTCGGATTTCGGTACCACCAGACCGTTATGGGTTCTCCCATACTTCTTTAATGGCCACTTTGTCTTCTTCTTCCATTCCACAATCCTATACTCAGGCTGTGCAGGATCCGTGTTGGAGCAAGGCTATGCAAGAGGAATTGGATGCGTTAGCACAAACTCATACGTGGGATATTGTACCGTCTCCTGTGGGTGTCAAACCCATTGGCTGTAAGTGGGTTTTTTCTCTCAAATTAAAATCTGATGGCTCCTTAGATCGCTATAAGGCGCGTCTTGTTGCTCTTGGTAATCGACAGGAATATGGCATTGACTATGATGCGACCTTTGCTCCGGTTGCCAAGATGACCACTGTCCGCACTATTCTTGCTGTTGCTGCCTCTCAATCTTGGCCTCTCTATCAAATGGATGTCAAAAATGCGTTTCTCCATGGTGATCTCCAAGAAGATGTTTATATGCGCTTACCTCAGGGATGCTCCTCTGCCCCCGGTATGGTTGCTAAACTTCGTCGCTCTCTCTATGGTCTGAAACAAGCTCCTCGCGCCTGGTTCGAGAAATTTCAAGCTGCTCTTCTCCGCTTGGATTTTTGTCCAAGTCTGTATGATCCTTCTATGTTTTTACATCATGCTCCATCTGGGATCACTATTCTTCTTGTCTATGTTGATGATATCGTCATTACCGGTCCTAATGCCGGAATGATTCAGCAGCTCCAAGCGTCTCTTCGTGAGTCATTTCAAATGAAGGATCTTGGCCCTCTCCACTATTTCCTCGGTCTTGAAGTTCATCAATCCCCTAAAGGTATTGTTGTCAATCAGCACAAATACACTGTTGATCTCATTGCCTTAGCTGGTATGACTGCTTCTGCTCCTGTTGATACGCCAGTAGAGCTGAATGTCAAACTCAGTCGCGACGAAGGTGATCTTCTTTCTGATCCCACCACCTATCGGCAGTTGGTTGGCAGCTTGATCTACCTCACGATCACTCGGCCTGATATCTCTTATGCGGTCAACTTGATGAGTCAGTTCATGACAGCTCCTCGTCACCTTCATTTGGCTGCTGTTCGCCGCATCATTCGGTATCTTATTCGCACATCATCTCGAGGGTTGTTTTTTCCATCCAACAATCCTCTGACTCTCACAGCTTATTCAGATGCTGATTGGGCTGGTTGCCCGGATACTCGCAGATCAACGACTGGATGGTGCATGTTTTTGGGTAATAGTCTCATCTCTTGGAAATGCAAGAAACATGACAAGGTTTCGAAATCTTCTACCGAGGCAGAGTATCGAGCCATGTCTGCTGCATGCTCAGAAATTCTTTGGCTACGGGGATTGCTTTCTGACATTGGTTTTCCAGCATCAGGCGCTACACCTCTCTATGCTGATAATACTAGTGCTATTCGGATTACTGAAAATCCGATTTTTCATGAACGTACTAAACACATAGAGGTTGATTGTCACTTTATTCGTGATGAGCTTAAACGTGATGTCATCAGCCTGCCCCATGTCTCCACTGAACTTCAACTTGCTGATATTCTCACCAAAGGTCTTCCCCGCCCACGTCATCAGTTCTTGGTTGACAAATTGATGCTCGTTGATTCTCCCGCATCAATTTGAGGGGGGGTGTTAAACAGGTCATGGCCCAAGGCCCATGATCACAAATTATGTCTCACGTGCATGAATATTGGTCATATTGTAACAGCTGTACAGTTTCTCTTAATTAGATTTCCCATTGTAAATTAGTTAGCTTACTTTCTAAAGTTAGAATAGCAATTGATGTAAATTAGCTAGTTTCCTAACTTAGAAGCCTTGATTTAGGCATGTAATACTCTATATATTGGGATTTCATTCTCCAAAGTTGATACACAGAAATATATACATTCAAAGACTTTTGTCTTCGTGAGTCTGTCTTGGTCTGAGATTGTCAATATTGCTATTACCATGATAGCCTCTGCGGACAATTTGGCAGATCCCTTTACTAAGCCTTTGACTACCAAAGTCTTTGAGCAGCATGTAGAAGGGATGGACATGAGATCAACCCTGATTGGCATTGAGCCCAAGTGGGAGATTGTTAGATTTTGTGGACTCAATCCATCAGTTGATGTAATAAATTGATTAATTTCTTTATTTATCAATAAAACCATGCTTTACTTTCATGAGATGAATGTTATTTTACTACTTCATGCACATGACCAATACATATGACATAATGGTTCATGAGTTGAACCAAGTCCCATCAGTATATTAGATGTGATATATGTGCATGGATGAGATCCACACGCGGGAGATATATGTCACAAATCTTATACTTAAATAGCTTCACAACCAGTAATGAGATTGGGCATCTCATTTGATAAGGTTGCAGCACTTTGATCACTATGGGATAGTATGATTTGTCTCGATCATCAGAATGTAAGATTCTGGATCACGGTGCGGGTACATTGGATGTATTGAAGGACCATGAGATGCACCTTATGGAATTCTGTCTCAATAATAAGGTGTGCTCTCATAATTCCCTAGCAATAGGCTCTCAATCCTGAGACATTGATGAACTCAAGTTTCTATCTATTCATTTGCTTTGAGTCACCAATGAGTGAGGCCGACTGTAGGTTAACATCTCGGTGTCTTGGGTATGTGGTAATAGAACTGTGGGAACGTTGAATGATCAAGATGGAATCTATCTCTATTATCCCCTTGTGCAAATTAATGGATTTGTCATTAGTAAGTGCGCACCCATCTCAATTAAGAGTTAATTGGATGGTATTGGTGATTACTGTGATTAATTGGGGCTCAAGGATAATAAGATGTGGAACTTATATTGGAAGAGACAGATTTATTCCAATTGATCCACGGATATTGATAGAGGAGCCTACTTGTAGTAATTGAGAAGTTTAGGGTCTTCATTGTAATTTATTCTTAAGACTGGAGTGCAATTGCATTTATATAGTGGTGTTATTTGCAATTAACTGTGGGCCCGAATTGCACATGAGATGTGGGGTCGCAGTGTTCCAGTTGGAGCCAGCTTTCTAAGGAATCCCTAGTGGTCCCTACGCTAGCCCAAGTTATTGGAAAATACTAATCTGACTTGAACTCTAGAAAGAAGGGATTAGAAAGGAGAAAGTTGCTAATTGCTTTGGAAGTAACACTTCTATTTCAATTAAGCAAGGAAGAGATTTGAAAGTATATAAAAATCTCTTGGACGTCCAATAAGAGTCTCTCTCACGCCCAAAACCCTGTTCGTGCAAGAGTTGTACAAGTTTCTCTCTCTTTCTCTCTTCTAATTCCTTGGAGTTTCGAGTTGAGATTTCTCCTGGAGATTCCACCAATCTTCTTGAGAAAAGAAATCCAATTCGGGTCATAGCATAGAAGGCTAAGAGGTGTTGAAGATTCTCATCATCAAGTAGAGTCGCAACTTCTCCATTAAAACACTACGAATCTCCAAAGATATGATCTACTTCTTGCATGTCGTAGATTATTATGGATGTTTAGTGCTGTTTGATTCTGTCTTTTAGATAGAATATTTACTGTACATGGTCACGAGATTGAGGGTAATGCATCCTGGATTGGGTTTTTGGTCTTATGGATAGTTGATCCCTGTGTCAAGTGGGTCAAAAGTTTTAAAAATCTATCCATGAGACCCACCTACTTCCAACAGCTGGGGCCAGTAATACTACAGTGGTACAACAATGACTTGATTGAAATGTCAAATGTGATGGTCCTTGCTGTCCACATGCAAAGTCAGCAGTCTAATGCGATGATCGGTCATATTGGTGGTTGTTTTCAGTTATATGCACTTGATTGGACAGTTTTTTTTTTATTTGTTTGTTTGTTGGTGCCATATCTCGAACTGAGGACATCGGCGATAAACCACCAGCTTAGACCCTCCTGTCCAGGAAGAGATTGGCTTGATTGGACAGTTAGGAACATTGTATTAGAGCAATTTTAAGGCCATTTGGAATCTGTGATGGGGCTTTTCAATCGTAAGGAGTAAGGACACTAAAAATGAGGCATGTTTATGAAACTGACAACTACAGAAGCCTTTTTACACTATAATGTTGCACAATTTATCCAAAAAAACAGACTACTACTCAATTTTCCCAGTTGTTGCTCTTTTGAAGTGCAACTTGATGCTTGATGTATGAATTTTGATAACTCTCTTTTTCCATGTAAATGATGGAAACATCCATTGCATCAACATTAGGGGACGTTCTCAAATGAAAAAGGATTTTTTTTTTAACTTCAAGTATTCCAAATTAAATAAATTACAGCAAAACTAAAAGAACTGACAAGAAAAACCCGAATAAGACATACCTGTGGTGTTCCCACAAGTGGTACCATTATCTCTGGAAGAACTTTGATGCCATGATTACTCATACAGATGGCGGCCTCAAAGATGGCACGGGCTTGCATTTCGGTTAACTCTGGGTAGGAAATGCCAAGCCTAATGACAGAGGACCATAAATCAGTATTTATATAAGGATATCACAACATGGCAACACAGATGGTGTGGGCCACTGCACTGTATAGGTGATTCTTTTCATCAATTTGTTAGTATATGAGGACATTCTAAGATTTTCAATACCATTGTCCAAATTATGCTCTACTATGAAGGTCCGTGTCCTAACAGAAATTTTGCTCTAATACGACGACCCTAACTGTCCTATCAAGTGCATGCAAATGAATAGATAAATTAGAAGGAAAAAAAATTTCTTCCAAATTCAAGAACCAAAAATGAATAATCCGATGGCGAAGAATTCCAGGTAGAACAAATTCTGACCCATGAATGATTGAAAGCAGGTGAACTTAGAATGAGAGATCAAGCCCACCCATCCTACAGAGCCAGATTGTATAGTATTAATGGTGCTGCTCCAAACAGGATTATATTTCATGGAAGACGCTACCTACATATTTATGTAAGCTGATTGGAAGAGGATAATATTTTCTATGAACTTTTGTGGAAGTGGTGGGATCAAATGAGGTCCGTTTTCTGTCAAAGAGACATGCCACCTTCAGATTTATGTAAGGTGATTGGAAGAGGACCATATTTTCTATAAACTTATCTAAAAGCTGTGGGATCAAATGAGGTTCACTTTCTGTTACCATTCAAGCAAGACACAAGATAATGTGATTAACCAACAATATATACTATTGCAAGTGTTCATACCCCATTTCCCCCACCCCTCCTTTTTCTAATGAACTGCCCAATAATTAAGAATATGCATGCGCCATGACCATAATATGAATGTGCGCGGCAGAGTATCAATCAAACCTGCAACCACGGAAACCAAGCATGGGATTTACTTCAGACAGCTTTTCAATTCTTGAGAGAATTTCATCTTCAGACATCCCCGTATCAGATGATAGTTGACTAACAATCTCATCGATTTCACCTTCAGGAAGAAATTCATGAAGTGGAGGATCTAACAGTCGGATTGTTACCGGGAGACCTGAAGATTCAGTAGTTTAGAAATGATTAAACAGATAGTACCAAACAACAACAAAATTCTATCCTTCCAAATAAAAAATAAGTAATAACCAACTTTTGAAAGTATGCCAGTTACATGAGCTCTGTAATATTGTCTGTTAGGCAGAGGCGTGCCAAAATGCCGCTCCCTACGACCCCTCTAAAAACAGACCCGTGGGTGCTATGTCAAATGCCTTAAAAACATTGAGTTGTGCCTTTACCATCACCAATTGGTTTTGCCAGGAATGGTAACTCAATGGGTGCATAAGATCCTACGTTGTCTATGCCAGTTACATGAGCTCTGTAATATGGTCCACCAGATCTGTTTAGAATGACCACTCAATGAACCTTGGCTGTTTTGTTTGAGCTTTGTGGGTCATATGACTGAACGGTTTTAATGAAAGGGTCACCATCATCAAAATCTTAGCCTTACTCCATTCATCTTGAGGTCAGCTTAATGAGAGGATATATGGGATTTATTTGGTTCCACAGTCTGACCATAACACTAGCAAAAATGAATGGTGCATAAGACACTACACAGCAGCATATCTTAATGGTGAACAGTCTCGTGGTTGATTTCAAAATAAGGAATAATACCATCCATTGCACGGAATATTCCTTCAAAGTCAGATCTTTGGTAAGGCAAGAGGAGGTCTAAAGCTGCTTTTCTTTGTTCAAGAGTTGCTGCCATTATCATCTGCCTCACAGCTTTTATCCTTTCATCTGAAGCAAAGAACTGAGACCCAAACACATTAAAACCGCAAATGGATTAAACCTTCCTCATATGAAAATTGCCCCAAGCCTGAAATATAAAGTTTTAATATTCAACTTGAAGAATATGGACAAACCATTTTGGAAATACAGAACTATGAAATTACACAAGTCATGTTTGTTTTTCCTCGTATGAGTAAAATAAGTAGATGAAAAAAAAATTGTTAAGTATACACAGGATGGGACCGTTAATTGAAAGTATATTTCTCACTACTTTATTTCAGAAATGAGAAAGTATCAAATAAAATAAATTTCACATTTACCATGTGTTCTGTCCTACAAAGCCCAATCCCTTCCGCACCATTATTTCTAGCTGTTAGTGCATCCGCTGGTGTGTCTGCATTTGCCATAACCTATTACAGCACCCAAGTTTTTTAATTTACTGTAAGCACAACTGAATTTCTATGGAGAAAATTGATACAGTAAGAGCCAATAGTACATCCAATTATTCTACAGGGATCACCGGCTCACACTAACCACAGGCATGTTGGCATCTAGCTATCCTCATTGTAATGAAATTCACCAGGGGACTGAATCACCCTGACGTTACAACTTATATGGATAGCTATCCTCCTCCAAAGAGGATGCATTTTTAGCCAAATATCATCGATGTTGAGATATTGCCATCCCACTCTCCATCCTGACTGATGGTGGGCCCAAGTGGACCTCAAAAAGAAGGTTGCAATGCAATAGATTGTGGACTGTGAACAGCTAACACTGCCCCAGACCTCTGACCTCTATCTAGAATTACAAATGAAGCAAGTGGTACATATATCTCATATATGGAATGAACGGTGCTCACTCATTATCATCTTACTGTGATCCTATCACTTTCAAAGGTACAGACCCACTTGGAAGGGCCTCTTGCCCTCCTTAGTAGGCGTTCTATCTCAGCAGAATCCACGCTCTATTATTAACTTGAGGGATGGGATGATTGCCTCCCTTTAATTTCCTTGTCCCTTAATATCTTCAAAAGATTGTAGTTGGTAATAGTGCATATTCTGAATTGTTCATACCTTTAGACGCCTTGCTTGATCAACCCAAGACATGAAGGTTCCTAAGTCACCGCTTAGAGCTGGAGGCGAGAGTGGCTGCTTTCCTATAATCACTTCTCCTGTAGACCCGTTAAGTGATAGCCACTCTCCTTCCCTTAGGACATTTTTTCCAATGGTAAGAACCTGCATGGAATGGAGAAAAAGAAATCATGTAGGTGACCTCAATATAGTTGGGATAAGGCTTTCGATGATGCATGGTAACATTAGTAACTAATGTTTATGTTGGGACATGGAAGTTCCAATACAAGAAATCATAATCACATTACCTTCTCTGCATCATTTATGCGGACATCTGGACAACCTGCGACACAGCATTTTCCCCACCCACGGGCAACAACTGCCGCATGAGATGTCATGCCACCTCTTGCAGTCAAGATTCCAGCAGCTGCATGCATACCGCCTACATCTTCTGGGCTAGTCTCCATCCTCACCTTCACTCATGCACAACCCAAAAACCATATTCAAAATTCAAAATAGTGATAGCAATTAGAAAATATGTTAAAGCAGAAGACTAATTTTTGCCCATTACCTGGCAAAGGAAAATTTGAATTTACACTAACTTTCTTTATGAATAAAAGATGCACTCCCATAATTTTTCAAAGGCAAAAAAGATGGAAAAAGTTACTAAATATGAGAAATGTCTGGCAGAATTAACGCCGTCTCCTGCAGATACAATTGCAAGAATAGATAGTTAATGGGAACCAAAAAAAAGTTACTGGCTGTATTTCATTTATTCTAGTTCTTGAAATAGAATTTCAGGGATGATTACTCAATGATTCTTCTTAATCATTATGAATTATTCAATCTACTAAAGATTCATGGCTGGAAATTTCTCGCAGAAAGCCATCTAGTCTAAGTTATAAGAAAAACAGTGAAACTAAGAGCATACCAAGATAACTGACTTCCCTTGTGTGTGCCATTCTTCAGCATCATTAGCACTAAACACAATCTGGCCCACTGCTGCTCCTGGCGATGCAGGCAAACCCGTCGCAATCACTTTGTCTTTGTATGCAGATGGATTCTCAAACTAATTAAACATTAAAATGTACAAAAATGTCAAACAAGATCATCGGAAGGTCATTGATTCAGAAGACAAGCATTTGGGCCTACTGATTAACTGTTTATGAAATTCTACTACTGTAAATATCATGTGATACTCTATTATGTATACCTGTGGGTGGAGAAGTTGGTCCAGATGTTGTGGCTCCACCATCTTGATGGCAGAACGAGTATCAACTAGCCCTTCTTTAAGCATATCCACAGCAATCTTCACTGCGCATTTGCCAGTGCGTTTTCCTGATCTGCATTGCAGCATCCACAGCCTATTATCCTGAACAGTGAACTCAATATCCTGTAGTCACAAATTAAAACCTAATATTAGAATCACCTATGATAAATATATGAAATATAAAGAACCTATGATACTATTAAAAATCAAATAGACAATAACAAACTACTTGAGGTTTTTAGAAAAGATGAAAAGCACAAATATTTCTGCAAGAAGGCAAAGCAACTATTTCTTCTCATACAATGAAACACCAAACATTAAGAACATTTTTGAATGATAACTTTTACTAGTTAAGGTTTTCTTTCATCTGGTTTGAAAAAAATTTGCCTCCAATGAAGCACATTCACTCTGGGAGCTTTTTTATCCCTCGCCATCTACCTTCAACACCTGTTTCCTGAAATCATGGAGTACCAGTTTTTTCTTCTTCCTCTTCCCTTTTTTTTTTTTTTTGGTCACCTTGGTTGTAAACATACTTTGGATATCCTAACTCAAAGTGATGGAGTTGTGATATATTGTGATTTTTTCATCAGATTGGACGTGTGGTTTTGCTTTTCTTTTCTGTTTTTTTTTTTATCAAATTGATTCTGATATAGTGAGATTAGGTTCAGGTCGATTTCTAGAAGACTCTGGCTAAAGACAACCTCAAATAGTCATAGTTACTCATCCTTTGAATCGAGCTCAATCTGGGCTAGGATAAATTACTGGTCTCTTTTTCACTTTTTATGCCCTCATTGTATACTGTTATGACTTGGGTTTGAGGCCTATGATTCTGCAGACTATGACACTATCCAAATATTGAAGAACTTGAATCAAATATTGAAGACGGCATTGCATCAGTTGTTGCAAGCACATAGGCTGTGGGTCCAGGTCATGTTAATATACCCTTAGAAGACATTCGGTTGGTAGGTGTTAACCGGACATTTCATGATATCATAGAATAACTCTACATTCCAATATATTCTATGATATCATGGAGTAATTGGACGACAACAACAACAACAAAAAAAAAAAAAAAAAAAAAAAAAAATAATAATAATAATAAAGAAAAACAAAACGAAAATTTTGAATCCATACCATCATATCTTTATAATGCCTTTCTAGAATCTCACAATTTTCCACAAGTTCCCTGTAGGCTTCAGGCATGCATTGCTTCATAACATTCAGGTCCTCTGGTGTTCTAATACCTGCAACTACGTCCTCCCCCTGTATAATCCATCTTAGACTTATTAATGCATCAATCATCAGAAAAACATTTGTCCTTATCCAATAATAAATCTTAGACCTGCAATGTAATCCAGTATAACTTGAATTTTGTCCTCATTGATTTAAAAACCAATGGGCCCCTAAATTATTTTTAGTGTGTGACATAGGTTCACAGACTTTGAGTTTGAGTTGAATTGGTCATACTCATATCCAAGTAGGAATTCACAGAAAAAGATTGTTTCCATTCTGATCACACCTGAGCATTGATGAGGAACTCCCCATAGAGCTTCTTTTCACCAGTGCTAGGATTCCTAGTAAAGAGGACACCAGTGCCTGAAGTGTTCCCCATGTTCCCAAACACCATGCATTGAACATTAACAGCTGTTCCCTTTAGCCCACTTATCTGGTTGATGCTTCTGTACTTGATAGCTCTTGGACTGTCCCAAGAATCAAAAACTGCTAGAACAGCCAAATATAACTGCTTTTTTGGATCTACAAATGCAATAAAAAGGGGTTAGGAGATATCTTAAGATAGGAAACCTACTGTGTCATGTTCAATGAGAGGAGACTTGAAACAAGAAAAAATAGCTCCCTAATTGGCATCATGCAGAAGTATCCTGCAGCTCACTGGGGAGGCTGAAATCACATGACAGTTGAGATAAAATGACTAATAATCTAAACAGCATCAATCAAGATGCATTGGTTTATTTGTAGTATGAATCACCATAGATCATTAATCTATTACTTTGAACAAACTACTCTGTTGTATTGTGTAAAGTGCCATATTTATCAGAAGACATTTAGACATACATCAATATGCATTTGTTAGTCTTGGGTGACTGGATGCTTTCAAACAATACCTTACATATTGGTCTTCTAATCTTAGTAACTATTTAGTGAAACAAAACATCAAGGTTGGTTGCCCTTTTCTTTCTTTTCTTTTCTTCTTTATTCTTGAATAGTATGTTCTAATGAAAATATTATCAGAAAAGTCTAATGAAAGTATTGGCATAAACTTCTTGATACCTGAAGGAAACTGTTCACCCTTAGATTCATAGTATACTTTCTTGTATTGGGCAACAAGCTCTTTGAGATCAGCAGCTGTCAGATCAGTATCTAAAGTGACACCTTTGGTTGCCTTCAACCCTTCTAATTTCTCCTCAAACAGTGAGTGTGGAATGCCCATAACCTCCAAACTCATCAACATAAATGCATTTAGTAACAAAAGCTTTTAAAACTTCAATGAAATATATCCTTCATTAGTATAATTCCATAACAAGATGATATAAACTTTAAAGTAACTATGATAAAATACAAATGCAACAAAACTAATGTCACTCATGGTCGATCAGATTAGCAAAGAGTAGAACTTGAAATGTACTGAATTGCACGTATGGCAGATCATTGATATAATTTTATAAATAGGAATAAGAATGCTCTGCGCTTTTAGCGACAAAAGATTTTGAAAACTAAAAAATAATTGTAACTATTTATAGAGTGTTATTGCATAACTAAAACTAATCTCAACTTGTCAGTACAATCAAACAACAATACAATAGAAGTTATGCCACAAATATGTTCAAATAGAAAAGAGAACTGTTACATGAATTACGATATTCTTCTGTAATACTTAAAAAATCAGAATAAACTCACCACATCTCCAAACATGTCTAGAAAACGTCGATATGAATCATAAGCAAAGCGTTCCCCACTTTTAGCAGCTAAGCCAGTAACCACTTCATCATTTAGACCAAGATTTAGGACAGTGTCCATCATGCCAGGCATGGAGATCTACAGGCACAATGGAAGAGGAGTAAGTACTCAACATAGGCACCTTCATCTTTTCTTTTGGTGTGTTCATGTGATGAGAAGATTCCGTGATAGAAAGTAAAATTATTTTGATTTTATGTGCAATACATTTCTGTTGTTTTTGCAACACATTTTTCTACTAGAAAAGGATGAAAAAAATAACTGGCCTACACCACCATACGAGGTACTCAAGGCTCAGACTACAGAAACAAAGTCACTGGTCTGGCCCAACCAACTAGACTAATCAACAACTGGGGCAACAGGCCTAGTGGATATCTGACGTGTCTATTTATGAGCCCCGCCAACAAGCCCAGTTGTTGGGCCTTGGCTAGGCCAGATAAAACCACCTTTATTGCATTGAAAGCACAAAATATAATGCATTATTTACAAGTCCAATCAAATTATAAGTATTATAATGGTCCAACACAGTGATTGTACAGATGAGTCCAGCTTTTGGTAATGGGAGTTGGCCCAATTATGGAATCGGCTGGGTCCTTATCTATCATGTCAAATGATCCCAGCCATATAATCAAAATGGACATCTTTTACCAATGTTTCATACTTGATGGGGCCCACCCAATCAAATCCATATAGCCCATTCATTTGGCTTTCCCATGGATTAATCATAGCATACCACACAATCCCATCCATCCAATCCTCAGGGTTTTTCTTATTAAATGAGGACCATTTTTACTATCGATTTTTCTTTAAAAATGCACTGCCACTAGAACGCTACTGCATTATGTTGGTACCGGCATTTGGATTTTAAAAAATTTTAGGGACTACTTTGATAAATTCACTCTGTTAGTTTGGCTATTTATAGAGTACGATAAATATACTTAACCTAGCAACTTCATAAATCTTAAAATAACCATATCAGATATAAATTTAATATAATATAATTAATTCAGATAATGATCTTTGCATCAGATTCTTGTGTAATGAACTAGGTCGAGATATCTTTGCCATCAGATTATTATGTAACGAAACTAGGATGCAATATTTTTTGCATCCGATTAACCAGGCCATTTGATGGCCAATTATAATCAGTGGGTGACAGGAATGGAATCATGGATGATTAGGATCAGCCAACATAAGGTAACATAAGGCAAACATAAGGCAAAAAGATTCAAAGATTCCATTTATAGAGAAACCATGGTGGATCCGGGTTTCAGATCAATCTTTATAGATCCGGATTCATTTCTTTGACATGGAACCTATCTGTTATATCGAGATCTAACATCAACCTGAAAAGAAATCCCAATTTCGAATCTGGATCCATAATAAGATATGGAGTGCATTAGTATAATCCTAGATCCAGATCCTCGGGTCATAACATTCAAGGTTCCAGTTCTGGATCCATTTGCTCTAGAACATGCATGGATCCGGATTCGGACCTGAATTTCTCCCAGTACCAAAAAATGATTTTACTCCAGCTTCATCCCAATATTGAGAATTCGGATATAATTAAATAATCGAATACCCATTTGCAATGCTATCTAAACTCAAAAAAAAATAAATAAATAAATAAAATGTTGGGAACACCTAATGGAGAGAGCACATATAGAGCTCACCGCAGCCCCCGAACGCACTGAAAGGAGGAGAGGCTTGGAAGGGTCGCCCAGGGAAGCGCCCATTGCCTTTTCCACTGTCTGCAAGCCCTCCAATACCTCATCCCACAACCCCTCTGGCAACTTGTATCCATTCTCTTGGTACTGTTGGCATGCCTGTGTTGATATGGTAAGTCCAGGTGGAACAGATAAACCAATGCTAGCCATCTCTGCTAGGTTCGCTCCCTTGCCACCTAGCTGTGTCAACCAACCCATGTACAAGTTTTAGGACACATGCAATAATATGGTAAGGCAAGCTATTTAATATAATCTATACTAAACAATCCCTATTTTGTATGTAAAAGCATACGAAAATCTGATACCCAGATAATTCAAATCAGGAAACATATTATATGGTATTCCGCGCTTCAATTTTTATCTATAAAATCCATGTCCATGCCGTAGCCGTATTCATGGTGTGTCCACCATCAGATAAAGAATATATATTTAATCTTAATAAGGTTAGTATGGATCCATAGCCAGTAGTGATCCTTTATCATCCTCATCTTCTCCATGCCCCACACTCATAGGCAACTTTTCTTTCTTTCATTCAGCAAGTCTTGTGTCTTAAAGGTTTCCAAACTCATCATTACAACCATATTAAAGATAAAACATTCTCTATTACCAGGCACCATTGATATAAATAAAAATAAGAAAAACAAGAAAGGTAACATTGCTCACCAGAGACTTCATTCCCTTGTTTCCTTCGCTCTTTCCTTTACCGAATGTAAACACTCTCTGCATGAGTATTAACACAAACTTACAAGTTATGAAGGTGACAATTTGAGAGTACTGCTACATGTTCTACACAAAACTAACAAAATGCCACACAAATGTTAAATGCATATGAGTGAAAATTCATGTTGATTGCATGGTCACAGCCACCAAATCATCTATCACCAACTTCAGTGTATCGTATCGATCTAGAGTTGGCATCATATTCATTGATAATAAAATGAGAGATGTAAGCCATTTTGCTATCTCTGAATTAAAGTAGGCTTCACTGGGGGCTTGCGCCTTCAAAATGGGATCCATCTAATCCTATGACTAGCATAATTCCTTGTCTTAGTGAAAGTTCTTGATATTTTACATATGTTTTTGTATAAAAATATCATAGTCATACCGTGAAAAAGGAAACACGTATTTCTAACTCTCTCTTTTTTTTTCAGAATCAAGAAAAACTAATATAAAATGTTGTTCTTCCTCGAAGAGGTGACTGCACCAAATGACAAATCTCCACTCTAAGCTTCCTCTTTTACGTTCTTTTTCCACAGAAATGAGATTACACAAATGTACATTTAGACTAAGAATACTTGCAAGCGTATGAAAAAAATAAAGAAGTTTTGTACCTGGACAGATGCCACCATTGTTCTTGATCAGCTAGTTGAACTTCTAGACTTCAAATTTTTATTTCAATCTGATTGAGGAAAGGTTTGGAAAATCCAGGGAAATCTGAGAAGAAGAAAGTGTTGGAGAAGATTCAAAGAGAATTGCCAGCAACGAGGAGTTGGGTTGGGCAACCATCTCTGGATATTTATAGTGAACTAATTTTCTGAAATTACGAAAAGCCCTCTAAAGACTTAACATATTTGCAAAAAAAATGCCCCTAATTGCCTAGAAATTACAAATAAGTCCTCTCCCAATAAAGAGATGGATTTTTTTAAAAAATAATTCAAGGTATCCCTCACTATTCTAACTTTTGGACTTTTGGATTCGGCCCCGGTTCACTCAATTCTAACGAACAATAACTATTCCATAAGATATACATATATAGCCGAACACAAAATATCCAATAATGCAAAGGGTAAAAATTAAATTTAAAACCTTCAAGTCTCCAACTTACTGACCCAATGCCTCAACGGCCTGAACAAGATGAAGTAAAGGATCCCTTATCTATATATTTTTTTTTTTGTCATATATTACATTTTAGAAACACGTAATAATTTGGAATCCACTTCACAGTTTCTTAACTTTTGTCCCTCCCCCGTAATAGCCCACATACCATATCCACTATAAATGCATCTCTATCTCTATCTCCATCTCTATCACATCCTGACATGAGAAATGACCGCATTATCTGGAACTCCACTCTTCTGCCTTTCCAACTTTTACTTTAGGAAAACTTTTTAAAAAGGCCTAATTTTTCAGTACATTCCAAATTAAGACAAAAAAAAAACAACTACATTTCAAATTAAAACTTAATTATTTCACTTTTTTTTCATATCAGGATAGAATGCTGGATTGGCCATTGTTCCGCAACTTTTTACCTTTATTTTTTCAAAAGCTCTACAAAACCAGCCATGCTGTGTCTGCGTTGGCGCTTGGTCTTGGGGTTTTGGGTCTGCGCCTGGGTTTTAAGCTGGGCGGATGCTGCCATGAACTCACTCCTTGTTTTTTCCAGTGAGAAAGAGAAAGAAACATAAAGAGGATTTTTGGGCTTTTGTTTTTGTTATAAATGACAGTGAAAATGAAGGAAATAACAACAGGAGAAGAGCGATGCTTACAATAGTAGTAGAAATGAGAATAAACAGATCTTCTCTTGGGTCCTTAGGATAGAGAAAAAGAAAAGATAAACAAAAGAGAAAGAAAACAAAAGGCAAATAGAACAGGAGATGACACCAATGAATGGGATTGGGTGTTGAAAGACAGAAGCCTGGAGAGTGGAGACAAGTAAATTTTTAATGTAGACACTTTTGGAAATCAGAAGTTTTATATTCATTGTTTTGTCAGAATGTCAGAGCTGAATAAAGAGTATTTAATCCTATTTTAAAAATTTCCCTTCACTTTATCTTTGAGTTGTGCCATATCATCCAGTGAAATTCACTTGTCAAATAATCACATTTTTGCATTATTTATAATTATTAACATTTTTAGCATTATTTACAATTTTTTCCCACAATTAAAAAAAATAGCCTCATCCAAATATATGTGTTGATTTAACTTTGGGTGTACATGAACATAACTAACTACCTTATTTTTCATTGATAACACTAAATCTAGTTCTCGTCTATAGACTACAATAAAATTATTAATTTTAACTAGAATACTATTCAAATATTAAGATAAGGAAGAGAATCTAATATAATTTAATCCTCAAATCATGAATCAAATCTAATGTTGAATATTCGCATTCTCCAAAAACCATATGGCCTGTTCTAGAAATGATAATGTGATTGGTCGTATCAAATATGATATGACCTCTTGGTCTTGGTTGTTGTCTTCCAAAATGCTTGCCATGTGGTGATCATCTCTTGCCAGTGAAGCTCATCACTGATTTATCCTACTTTTTTTTTAGTATATCAAAGTTAGTAGCTTGCTCCATCAAATCTGTCGTGATCCCTTCTATGAACTTATAAATTAGAATTGCGTGGCTTGCCGAAAATGATGAGATTGTCAGGTATGATAAATTTGTAGATTAGAGAGGATTTTATTTGAGATCAGAACGTTGAATTTTCTTTGGAAAAGAAAAACTATGATGGTGAGATTCTTAAAAATGAAACATAATCATGGTGAGCTAGATCGTATGGAACTTTGCACTTTGGGGCTTTTTAGTCATTTGAGAATGTAGGATGGTTTAGATTAAAAATTAGAGCCCTACAATAATGAAAAAATAAATAAATAAATAAATAAATAACTGGAAACATAGGATAGGGTATATGCCTTCTTATGATTCACGAAAAACTAAACCGGTAGGATTTGCTGCTTCAACACCCTCAACCACTAGTTCCTTTTGGTTATGTGTAAATATTTTATGGCATGTACATATTTCATATGCATATGTAAATGGCTTTTTACACAATTGTTTAGACGTGATTCATATACGTGTATAAATTCCATGAAACAAACGTACACATGTACAAATCTTTCACCTTAGTAAACATGTAAACGTTCAGGATTTTAATTCAGCTGTCTTTAATTCGGAATTTTAAACATTCTTAATTCCTTTGCAAGGCTTTTAATAAGGAGAAAGCCTTAAGGTGGATAACTCCACTAGCCGGTGTTTTAAAATTAAATGTAGATGGAGCAATGTTTGAGAAGATCCAGAAGGTGAGTGTAGGCGGGGTGCTTAAAAATGAGAGGGGCGAGGTGTTGATGGCTATGAATAAGATAAAAATTGGAGTTTAATAAGCTGAGGATTTGAAGCTTTGGCAGCCCTAAGGGGTCTTCGGGTGATTTGCCGCATTGGGTAAGTAATATTATTCACGAAAGTGGTTTTTTTACGTACAGTAGATCGATGCTTTGAAAAAATCTTCTTCAGTTCAATCTAAACATGGCCCTTTAGTTGATGAGGTAAAAGTTTTGCTGAATTCTTTTAAAAATTTTAAAGTTTTACATGTGGGTAGGGATGAGAATGCAATGGCTCATTTACTAGCTAAGCATGCTCAGTTTATGGAAAAAATGTCAGTTTGGTGATTTTCTTCCTTATATATGATAAAAGAATTTGTAATATTAATTGATTCCATGTTAATCTTTCATTAATAATATCCATATGTTTTCCTATAAAAAAAAGTAATAGTAACATGTAAATTGTTGCTAACAAATAACCCCTCTGCCGTGCACCAGTGCTAGATTTACAATTATTTAATCTTCTATAAGTGACACAGATAAGGGAGACCCCAACCACTTAATCATTGGTTGATATGTTTTGTCCGTTCAAAATAAGTATAAGTCGATCTAACAGTTCAATCAATTTGGATGACTGCCGAAATTAGGATCGGTGATTATCATGAGGGATGTTTATTTTATGGTCCACTTGAATGGATCATAAGTAAAATATAAATGACACATGTGAAACATATCGACATGTTTGCTCAGAAGCACCATTTATCAAGATGGGGCTAAGATGAAAGAGGAAGAACGGATCTACAAGAAATTATACAATTTAGTAGATTCTTGGACTCGGAACTTTTCTAAAGAGGAAATAATAGGTCTCAAACACAGTGCTGGTGCAAATCATGAATGCTAAGGCCCACTGCAAAAAATTAGAAAGTAGGGTTAAAACTATTTTCTGTGTTTTTCTGCATTTGTCGAAAAATCCGTGGGACCTAAGATACGAAACTTCATGCATTTAATATATGTAGGGCCCTCCTCCAATCTACATATGTGTGTAGGGCCCACCTAGGGCTCACATGGGAATGGAGTTGGGGGGTTTTAAAGATCTGCTTGGGCCCATTTTATGTACAAAAAGAAAATAACCCCATCCGATCATCGTATGATCTTGATCTAGTTCACAAATTTAATGGTATACAATCTATTCCAATGGGTTTATGGTAATCTAATGGTGCAATGTCCATTTGAATGGGTCAAAGTAGGTGCGACCCTCGAAGTATAGAGGGTGGAAGTTTTGGTCCACTTGGATGGACTGAAGGTGGGCCCCACTGTGAGCAAATGGATTCTAGCCCATTTGCTTGAGCTGGGAAGAGGATTATATATATATATTGGAAAACCCTATGCCAAGCATCAGTGCTCACAATGAGGTGATTATCGCGTGCCAAAACACATAATGGAGCTCAATGTATGATTCATTCAGTGGATCATAAAAAAAGGACCCATCGTGATGTCAGCGATCCTAAGCTTGACACCATTTAAATGAATTGGATCATTAGATCAGCTTACGCTCATTTGAGTCTTTTTTTTTTTTTTTTCAAAGTTTGTAAGGATCTATGGTTTACCATTTATGTGTGAATATTAAACATTTTGAGTCATAAATGAAAGGCTCATGTAGTGCAAAAATTCATATCCCTAAGGTTAGTTTTTTTTTCTTTTTCTTCCTTTTCTTTCTAGTTCTTTTGTTTTACTCAAAATCTATAAAGACATAAGATATGGACCTCATGTCAATAAAAGAATTGAACGATTCAGATTATAAAGATTTGAGCCACAAGACAACAAAAAAATCAGATGTAGTTCATGAGCTTTGATCACGTGACACATTATATGTGGTTAACTGTACCCGTGCCTGTCTTTGATGTGATGTGTGGTTCCACACATGGACAATTATAAAAATCTTGATGTGAGAATTACCTTAATTTATACATAATTTTTGCAGCAAACTTGATGCATATGATGCATGAATAAGGGCAGACAGACATTTTCATATATAAACATTACACATATAACATTTGCTAGCATAAAAACCTGTGTTGATTAAGAAAAGTAAAATTTCAAAAGCAAAACAAAAGAACAAAAAATTGGGGCTTTGCCATTTTTCCACACTCTCAAAAAAAACGTAGAGTAGAAAGAAAAAATGAGAAGACGAAAATAGAAAAGGTTAGACTTAAGAAGACATGTTAAGGGAAAATGAAAACTTGAGAGTGTTAATCAATGAGAGGTTATATATTTAAAGCATAGTGGAATGGAGCTGGGCAAAAGAAGTGAGAGAAAACATTTGCAAAAAAACATGGAAAGGAGGGAGCTAATGAAAGAGATCTTGAGCATTTTGGAAGAGGAACAAATCACTAATAGGCAAATAGACACGGAAAGGAAGAGGAGGTGGATGCAGTGAACATTTTGACATGGAACAAATAACTGACGGTCAAAATTAGATGTCAAAATCCCAGCTTTAATATAGCATAAAGTGTAAATAAACGACCTAAAACGTTAAAATGAATACAAATTGGCACTACTTCAGCATGCTCCTGCCATCTCACTAGCCCAGATGTAGGAATAAAAATGGGTCAAGGTCAGACTGGGTCTATTCAACACAGATCCAAACCCAAATAACTATTCTACCTCCATAACTGCAGTTTAAATGGCACACACAAATGCTGATCACACTCAAATTAAAAGACTAGGATTACCAAAATATGTAAAATATGGTTTATTTATATATATTCTGATAAATATTATGCTCACAAAATACTTAATTATATAATGAAATACATAAATATGATATGATTGGTGACATCATATATTCAGGTCCACAAGTATTAAAACCATGAGCCAAACCCGGACTAATTACTATTTGGGTCCAACAAAGATTGGACCCAGTTTTTAAAATTCGGGTCTTTTGGATAGCAGGTGACCCATCTTCATGCTTCCAAGATGCTCTAATGCCATTTCGGGTCACCCACATGAAATCCAAACCAGCCCCATACATGTGATGGCTTTTAGCGTGCATACTCAAATCCACCCCAAATTGGTAAAAACATCTACCAAACCCACCCTAATAGGAGCAAGGCGGGGCGGGGCCCAATTTAACCCATTGCCACCCCTACGTGATGGGGCATGATAACATCTACACAGCAGGAGAATTGAAATAAAAGAGCTACGTGTATTGTACCTTCTTAGTAGTTGGTATCGGCGCGGCCACGGCCAGGGATCGAGTGAAGCTACGGCTTCGAGCTAGCGGCTTACGCACATTTGGCTTGGAATCAGAAGATAAAGCGGAGCTAATGCTTTGAACGGCTCGGATGCCGGATAGCTTGGAGCAGAGCCGACTGAGGTCAACAGAGAAACGGCTCTCACTGATCAAACCAAAACCGTCTGTGTATCTCTCCTTGAACCATCTCTGTGCCCAGACACCCGTTGTACTGGACCCTATGGACACCCCTTTTGTGCATGAAGGCATTTTCTTCTATAATGTTCTATTGTCTCTCTGTTGAAACCAAAAATTTAATAAAAATTAGTCCCATTACAGTTAGGAATGATCCCATTAACTAAAATTGACCCTCGATCCATGTTAACTTTTTTGTGTTTCTTAATTTATCTCAAATCATTTAAAATTAAATTTGTTATATTCTTTAAAAATATTAAATTTGAAAATATCCCAATAATTTTTAAGATAGTGCTTCTCAAAAACTTTGTAAGGCAATTAAAATATGAAAATAATATGGGTGACTATGATAAATGCAGGCCTTTAACATTGAGTTGTACCTCAATCTAATCGAAGTAAGGACCATTTGGGATTGGTTGCAAGTAAAGTAATCCATGCACTATTGATTAAAATGAAATGCGTTGATTGATTACTTTGATCATTTGACTGGCCACAATGCAATAGGTATAGATGGTTGAGAAGGCAGCATTTAAAGCCATTCATTACGCATGAAAAGATAACTCCCAAGGTGCAATTGAAATATAGATGATTTAATTGTCTCACTCATGATTTTCCCACAAGGGGATGTGGAGCTTCACATTGTGGCCAGCTTTTAAATATCCCAACCTCTCGAAATAAATTTATCATTCTAAACGAAAATTTTATATATTTTGTTCCAGAAAAAATCGACACCGACCCCCCTCCTCCCCACCCAACGAAATTGAACATATATCTTAAGAATGTCATATGTTCAAATTTCAATCATACAATGGAACCAATACATTTTTCATAACAATCTCAAAAGGGCTCAATATAAATAGAGCAAACCAGCTGGACTGAACTGTTCAGTTGACATGATTCTGTTTCAGCTTTTGACATCCTTGAGGCTTGAGCCTATTTGAAATTTAGTCTGATGCAGCGACAACTGAGAGGATCCACACAAACTGGATGACTACTGTTTTGTCCAACCAGTTGGACTTTTCATCACTCTTGTTTGTTGTCCACCATCCATTTCCCTGCTATCAACACGCAGATTAAGGTGTGAAGGTGGACAATACAGGCTACGTATTCCTTTTGCATGTACTTTCTCCTCTGACATTCTAGGATTGGCAATTCTCCAGAGAAAACAAAATTCAAGCATGGGCCTTAAAAATAAAAAATCAACTGTGGGGTGAACCTGAACTGATACCATATCTTAATTTCTTTACATCCATACCTTCAACATAACTGAAAAAGAAAAAAAAAATCTCTTCATAGATAACAATTGTAGAAAATGGGATTCTCAGTGATCAAAGAAAGTACTAATGACTGGCTCTCTCCATCTTTAAGAACAAAGAGAAAACATTGGAGTCAGAAATCCAGTCATTGGTTCAACTTTCAGCCCTTTCCTTATTTGAGGGATTCAAACAAACAAACCATTTGAGAGAGAGAAATTTGGTTGAGAACTTTGATGTGGTAAGTTTCCGAATTTCAAGAAAAGAGATTTCTTAGATAAGATGGAAATCAGATAATCATACCTCTGTTCTTTTTTGTTTTTTCTCTATTGGATAGGGGTTGCATAAGATTCCAATCTTCTGCTTCTTTTGATGGATGATGATACTTGATAGAGGAAGGGCTCCAGTATTCGAAATGGCTGGCTGTTCGTTTAAGCTTCAGCTCTCTGTTTCATACATTGAAACTATAAAAGATATGACCAGTTAAGGTCAAGTTATGTTATTGCCCTTGGAAAGTGAGAGGTAGTGCAGCTCTACACTATACATCTGGCTCCTGGAATCAATGATAGACTTGTTTGGCAATAGCTTGGTGGTGGCCACACTGACCCAATAGATTGAATATGTAATTCACTGCTTTGGTTTTTTTTTTTTTTTTTTCAAAGAAGTCGTAAAAAATGAATGATGAATTTGGTCCATCCTCATCTTTATTGGTTGGATTTTAACTCTTTTAGTGGAAAAACCAATTTTTAAATAATGAGAAAAGCTGCATTAAAATACATAGGAATTAAATACATTGGATGGTTAAAAATAAAGATTAAAGGTGAGTTTCCAAAAATGAGCATCAAATAACATATTTGTTGATTCTATTTCCCTAAAGGAAAATGTTATTTGTTGTTCACTCTTAGTAATTCACCTTTAATCTTTATGTTAACCACGCCATGCACTCAATTCCTACATATTATATGCAAACAAATGGGCTCTAATTAAAATGATTGAAAAATTGATCAAATCCTAAATTTGGTCTAACATATACCATTGAATTGATCACAAAGACTGAGTTAACTTTCATTTTTTGGATAAAAAGTAGGTAAAATTTTGAGATTGACATCTTCTGCACATTGGTGAAATTTGAGATTACAGAAGGCATGCATTTTGAATTGATTGAATCAAATTATAATGGTGTGTTTGTGATGAGAGGAACCTGCAATAGAGAGAGGGATTGTTCTAAATTTTGCGTAGTCCATTTTGGAGTCATTTAGTATGACACAAACCTTTTTGCAGAAAAAAGAAAAAATATAAATAGAGAACATCCTCTTTCTAAAGCAAAATAAAATCCTTGGAGATCGAAATCCTCTCGCTGCACCATCACAGGCTATCTACAAGTCATCAACGAATAAAATTACCCCATTACAAGGGGGGTGGCATGGGTGAACTTATGTTCAGCTATAAGATTGTAAATTGACTGTCTATCTTATGCAGAGGCAAACCTACACACATGTATATGGGGCCGGTCACTCTTGTCAGCCCTAAACTTGCTTTCAAAATGCATTTAAGAATTTTGGGTCCACTTTTAAAATCCACAAGAAGATTCTAAGTCCACCTAAAAACCCAATTACCCTATTTGGGTAGACCTCTCAAATGAAAACCCTAGTTCCGCCGGTCTTACTCTTGTATCTTCAAATTGAGCTACTGAACAACATGGAATAAACTTTAAGTTGTATAAGACCCATTTTGTGTCACTGCCATTTCTTGTCAGGGCATTCCAGTCATTTCCAAACCTATTAACATAACTGCCAACGACAAATAGCAGGAAGCGAACATAACTGCTGAAAGCAGGAGCACTGGGATGACCCACTTTCTTTGGTTTGAGAATATACTTGCAGATTCAAAGTGTGGGTGACACTTGGCGCAGCTGCAGACACATATGGCACAGTCGCCCTCTTTCTATGCTTTACTCTATCTTATCCATTTGTAACTATCGGCTCAGCCATCTCTAAAATTTTGGTTCCTGATCCAAAATTTTTTAAATACTACGGATTGAAACCCACCGAACCAACAGTTTAGATCCACCGATAGAGGAGCATTAATAAAATTAATCAAGTCTGCAAAACTATAGCTCGTGCTATTTCATCCTCTTTTAAACTAATCACCTATATTTTCCTCCCATTAAGCATACTATCATTGAAGCATTCATAAAGGGCTTATTTGTGTAATGAGAAAAAATGGGAGTATTCGAATCCTCTATAAGAACAAAAAATTGTCAAAATAATAATAATAATAATAATAATAATATTAAGGTATGTTTTCTACAGAAAATCTAGCTAAACCAAACAAGGAGAAAAGATAGGTGAAAAAAACTAGATCCCTAATTCGATATATATATATATATATATTTGTGAATTTGGTGTTGCACAAACATGACCTAATGGATATCCGAAATTCCTACAAATAGTTATATGAATGACTAGACTAGAATTCTCCCATATGACCATAAATTGGAATAGTCATGTAAATTTTCCTTCTCATTAGTCTGTATTTGATTGGCAGGATGAAATTATCATAATTTTTGGATTTGAGAAGGTGTCTTTTTAATTGATTTTTACCTCATCCAAACATGTTATTAGAAGTGAAGGTATTTTTAACCTCAGCATACCACGAACATTCAGAGCTTGGCCACATCAAGCGTGCCTCTAAGATGGTAATCAAGCCATTCATTTGACCCTTTTCTATCTTATACTTGTAGCTTGAAAGCAACTCCTCCTTGAATCCACTACCTGCTTTGGTAGTCCCATAGCCAGAAAAAAAAATTTTTTTGGGGAGAGGGCAAATAGAATCATAGAAACAGCAATAGATTAAGGAGGCTTGGTTTAAAAGTGTAATCCTAAACTAAGAGTCAATTAGGTCTCAAATGTAATGCCAGAGAGAGAAATGGCAACAATCAGAGAAGAAGAGAAAACAACCCAGGCATGACTAAGACGTACATATCTGAAACTAGAAAAACTGCATTAGCATTATGAAACACTGCTACCTTCTGCGGCGACCAATCAAAGTTATAAGGCTGCTGATTATTCTAATCCTCTTCTGGAAGGGAGAGATTGATCAAAGAAAAACAAGTCAAGGGAACTGAAGAAAGAGAAAGGAGAACAGGAGAGAAAAGGCGTGGTAGACGAGAAAGTTCCTTCCCCAATGGAAGGAAAGAAAAAACTTTACCACAAACATAATCACCAATGAAAATTTGCACAATCATCAGAAGCAGGGAGACAGCCAAATACTTGTCTTGAAAATCCACATAAAGGGGTGAAGGCTTTGATAAAGAGGGAGAAGGATAGCTCACTAAGTATCATAACTCCCTTTTACACACACAGACGGTAAAAAAAACATAAACAAGACCTACAGAATTTCCTCCTAACGTCAAAACACCTGAAGAAAAATATCAAGGATTTAACAGAAGAACCAATACTTGGAACTTGAAAGTCATCATTAGGGCCTCTATCTTTGCATGAAATTGAATTCCCAAAATTCTAATAAATGTATTCCTAAAAGTGGCTAAAATAAAAGAAACAACGGTGGAGATCCACATATGGCCATAAAAAACTTTCTCCGTCATTGAAAATTGATTACCCAACCATCACTATCACAAATCAAATCCTATATAAGTTGAGTCCCATCTATATCTTCACCTTATATCATTCACCTCACACCTCTTTAATAATCCTTCCAGAAACCCATTTTACCATAAGTTCATATCGAATTGAATTCAATGCAAAGAAAGAGGCCCTCACTGTAAATTTGATGGTCTAACAACAGAAATAGAACTCCCCACAATTGAAGAAAAGGAAATGAACTAAGCAGCTTAAAGCATATGCCTCATCCATTTGGATTTAACATTTGCCTCTCTACAAAAAGTGTCAAATGCACAGTTACCTGTATCAAATGTTAGCAATTAATTCTAAGAAACAAGAAACATGAAATATAACAAATTAAAAAAATTATTTAAAAGAGCTCAGGTTTTCTTTTATTCTTATAATATTTTTATAAGTAAATGAAACAGCTAAAATTCTTGCCCATTGATTAAGCAAGCAGAGTAAGCAGTCATCCAATAAGGAGAAATCAAAAGCAAGGACAGAATAGTTCTTTGGAGTCTGAACAGAAGGATCAGAAGGATACAATTACCATATGACAGAAGATACAATTACTATATTAGCAGAGAAAACTCAATTGCATTGGGAAACCATCTCAGCTAATTGCATATGTCCTTCATATATTTTATTTTCAATATTCTGGTCTTACAAACAAAATGAATGAGCACAAATATAGCAGCATAATAATGCAGAGTTGAATTGGCACTAAACCTACATACTAGACAGTTTGGTTTGTTGGGAACAAAAAATTGCTTTCTACTTTAGGGAACCAACAGAAATAAATGCTGAAGCACATAACAAAATTAAACATCCACCAGAAAACGCACATTTCTTAATGGTATTCATCATTATACTTGTAAATGACACTCAGGGTGCACTGTTTGCTTCCAAGTAGCACAAAATCATTATTCATTTTTATTCAAATGACTACAGTAAATGAAGGGTTAATACTCAGCCAGACGAACGCAAATACGACGCTGAATAGGAGTCCTACAGGAGGGGCAGCCCTTCATTCCTTGTTTCTCATGAAGTTCATTGCATTTCAAGCAAACAACTTGGTGAGCACATGGAAGGAAGACAACGGACATCTCATCAGTCAAGCACATCACACATTCCCGTTCACGCTGGACATCCCCAATTCCTGAGTCCTGGAAATCTATCATCTCAGGGATATAATTTGAATTGGTCTCCTTAAAAGCTGGAAAACTTTTGACATCCGTTAGGCAGGAAGCATAAGTGATCATCTCAGGGGTACAATTTAGATTGGTCTCCTTAAAAGCAGGGATACTCTTGACATCTGTCAGACAGGAAGCATAAGTAGTCATCTCAGGGATATAACTTGGATTGGTATCCTTGGAAGCAGGGATACTTTTGATGTCTTTTAGGCGGGAAGCATAAGTGATCATCTCATGGGAACAATTTAGATTGACCTCATTAAGAGCAGGGATATTTCTTACATCCGCTAGGCGGGAAGCATAAGTAATATCAGTGCCCATATGCAGTGCTGCTATTTTGGAAGAGTTGCTCTTCAATCTCAAAGGCGCAATCTCTTTCTCAAGCCGCCGGATGTCAGCTCGATTTTGTTGCATATTAATTTCTTCTTTTATTAAATCTTCATTTGATTTAGCCAAAGCTTCCATGATCTGCTCTCCTTCTTTTCTTATGGAGATTGCCTGTGTAAGTACTTCTTCTTTCACTTTCTCCTCCTTTCTCCAACTAGCCTGTAATTTTAAGGAAAATACACCAGATGACAGATCTGAAATGACCCACTTCAAAAATGAAAATTGGCAGGCAATCTGTGAATGAAGACCAAGCCAATGGTTTTTTCTCCCATGCGAGAGAGAGAGTTGGGGTGGGTTTTTTTGGTTGTGGGGGGGTGGGGGGTGGGGTGGGTGTGTGTGGAATAGCCATGTTTTTTTTTTAACATGTGAGTGTGGTCTGGGGTGTGTGTGTGTGGCAGTTGGTATGTATGTTCTGTTGCATATGTAAGTGGCATCAGGCTGCAGAATATATAAATTGAAAAAAAAAATAAATAATAAGAAAGGGGAGAAGACGATTTTAATCAATTGCATTTAGGTGCATAGTTTTTACTTTAATGAATTAAAAGGTAATAATAAGTTGTGCCCAGCTTGGCTCAAGGGAAATTTATTCTATAGTCCCGACCTTTTAGCTTAGTTAGCAAAAAAGTCCCTATAGTATTCAGAACTACCTTTTCGTCCCTACAGACCGGAGAGCTAAGGCGAGTAGCCATATGATTAAGTTTGCAGCCTAGTGATGCTGGGGCCTGTCTTTAGAAATAATTTATCAAAAGAAGAAGAGAGTGATGGGACCCAATGATGGATGAAGTCTTCACCACAGCAGTCAATTCCATTCCGTTTTGGCTGAAATTGGCCTAAACATTCCAAATTTTGTCCTTACTGGAATAGAACACACTCCCCAAAGACCCCAGTGATTTATGTCTCTTTCCCTCGCTTTTTCACTTTACCGAGAGGCATTGTATCTTTTTTTATGGTGCATACACTCAAACAATTAATATGCAATGAAAATATGTCCATTTGTTTAAGTTTGAAAATTTTCTCATTTTAATTTTCAAATATTGTTTAAAGTTTATGAAATCTGGTTTTTTTCCCTTTCTATTTTAGTTAGCTATTCATTTTATATTTTCCATTTTTCAAAGTCTTTTTGGAATGGCAACCCAAAGGAGTCTTCACACAAGGTAAAACACTTGCTCAAAATATCGAGAGAAAAGATAAAAATTTTGATTGATGACAAATGAGAGATTACAATGGTAGTTATAGACGAGCAGATGTCAATCTTGCGTATTAGAGCCTAGATATGTTTCCATTTTCCTTTAATGGAATTGACTACACAACAATCTCATTATTATTTTCTTTCCTTTGCCATAACAATCAATTATCCTTCAATTGATTATAAGTCAATCAATTATCTTTAATTGATAACATGTCAATCAATTAATTTCCTAGATTTAGGATAATATTATCTAGATTTAGGATTCTTATTTTAGAAGGTATCACATTTATAAACTGGGTAGGTTGGCTGTCCATGGACCGGCCCAATGGATCAGTCATCTATGGGCCTGGCCCACTATGGTTAGGCTAGATGGGATGGGCAGATGGCCCATGAGGGGTTGTGCCCAATGGGCTGGTAGGCAGTCAGCCAAATCTCAATCTATGATGCAATTGGGCTGCATCAAAGAGTCAATTGTCTAAGATGCTTGCTATTGTAGGTAGGGTTTACATTCCAAAGAAGGATCAAATAATAAGGCGTGGGCAGTTATGACACCTAGATACGGTATGGATACAGTAAGGACACGCCATGGGCACGGAATTTACACATAAAAAGTAAAGTATTAAATACGATAAGTTCCCCAATTTTAAGTATCCGTGCATCTTAGCTGGACAAGATCTTCAAATGGAAGTTTCTTCATAGCTTCCTTCTTTAGGGCAGTAATAAAAAGGCTCCTAGTTTCCCATTCGGTCCATTGCCTAGTCCCTACTAAGGGTTCTCAGTTTTTTCCTAGTTAGCTCTTCCCGGATGGATTTCTTACCATAGACAACCTTCGTATAAGCAAATTATTGTTAATGCTTGCCCTATGTGCCTACAGGCAGTGAAATCAGCTAACCATTTGTGCTTAATTGAACAAGTGCTCATGCCCTGTAGAACGTTGCATTAAGTAGGTTTCCTAACGCAACACGGCCAGGGGAAGAGTAGCCAAAGACTGCTCTTTAAGCCGAAGCTTAAGAATTGAAGATCCAATCATCTTGGTTTCACACCAAAGACATGTGACCAAGAAAAACTCGAGGAAGAGAGTTTTATTTTATCAATGAGCTACGGAACGAGAGGGATTACAATCCTTTACATAGGCTATAATCCTACTTTGAAAACAATTCCAATCAGAGGAATTTCTAAATCAAATAAAATCCTAAGATGGAACTTTCTAAGTAAATCAATTCAACTTCTTAGTTTTAACTATTAGATATTGCCCAGAGAAAAGGGAAAGGGAATCTGGCAATGTTCTAAACGTAGCACCACCGATCTGTAAGTCTACTTTTTACTAGGCCTTGTGGGCCTAGACCTCCGGCTGTAGACTTTTGGCCCAGGCCCACTGGTGTTGGGTCCATGGCCTGCATCATTTCCTTCCATTATCAATTTGTTTGATGGTTGACATATGGCAGTCAGAGGCTCAGAGCAAATAGGGGAAGAATTATGTGGAAAGCTTATTGCCTGGCAACTTTATGGGTCATTTAGAAAAAAAACACAATGTGAGATGCTTTGACGGAAGATCTTATAGAATCCTTTCTAGAAGATAAGGTGAGATTTCACGTGCTCCTGGGCTTCTAGCCAGGAGGCAGTGTTCTCTTCCTCCTCAATGAGGGTGAACATGACAGAAAATGACAAAATAGGTTTGAAACAAACTTTGATTAGATTAACTTTCCTTATCTCATTCAATCCTTCATGTAAGTAGGATGTTTTTGGTGAGAAGAACATTGTTAATTTATGAAATTCAGTCCTTAAAAGAGTTTAGTCTCTACATGATACCAGAGCCATGGCCGGTAGCATTCCTTCAATCAGGATGGCCATATCCTTGCTTCCTTTCACATCTTCAATACTCTTAATATTCTTTAAAAATTTAACAACAAACAAACAAACCATCTTATATCTATGTACATATCTATGTGCACTCCTCAAGTCCTCTGTCTTCCACGCATTTTATCAAAGCTTCATTCATCACTTCTTTCTCTAATTCTATTTAACAAGAGCTTTCATCAAGCCGCACAAACCTATTTCATATACTTTAGGAAGGAATCATGATAGATTTAATCTGGTAGGCCACTAGCTCCAACAAATTCAAAACGAGCGGGATGCATTGGACTCTACAGACATGCGGTGATCACCAACAAAGAACAATGGATGTCCTATGGAGACATTCTTTCTTGAAAGGATCATCTGATTGCGGGAGGGTGTTAGGTATGTAATGATATGTTTCATAGATTTGAATTAAAATTTGAAATAGAATTAGAATTTGATAAGATTAAGTTCCCTTATGAGAAGGAATGTTCTGTTAATGAGAACATAGTCAATTAACGAAATGTAGTCCTTAAAGTTTCTCCAAGAAAGGAAGAGGCCGTAGAATAAATTTCCCTTGGCTGAATTCAGGGAAAGTAAAATTGGTTTCCATTAAAAACTGTAGTAAATCAGGACTTAGGGCATATCGGGGTGTAACCAAATGTCAATCACCTTGACTATTTTGCTAGAATTTATGTTTGAGACCATTGGTAGAGTACATGCGGGGGCTGGGAACAAGAATAAGGTGAGATAACGTTTAAGCTTCTCTATCCCAATCATATCAGTCATTAGTGTTGATAATGATCTCAGGTAGACAAAGGCAGAAAAAGATATCCATGTAACTGTAGTTAACATTTTAGATTATGCCACAAACAGACAATAGAATAGGAAAAAAATTCATTCTAACATAACATTCTGATTATCCACCACTAATTGCTCATAATTACGATTATATAAAAAATGTGGTTTTCGAATTAACAACACAAAACACATACCTCAATGTGATCCTGGAACTCCTTGGATTTATCGACCTGTTCCTGCAGCTGAGAAAGCTTAAGCCTCTCATTCATAAGCTCCTCTTGAAGCATGGCCTTCTGTCTTTCCCAATACTGAAATTCCTTCAATGTGTTTTTCTCCTTCTGAGTGGCTTCCTGGCAACACACAGCTGATTTTGCAGCCCGCAACTTTGCATTCTCCATCTCCCTTCTCAATGCATAATTCTGCACCTCAAGCCTGTGAAGAGCAGCATTAGCCCGCTCAACCTGCCCACCAGCCTTAGATAATGCATTCTCCATTTCTGCAAGTTTTTTCATGGTGCTGTCTTCCAAGGTTTGCTTCTCTTTCTTGAGGCGTGCTACCTCTTCTTTCTCTTGTCTCAGAGTCTTAAGTTCAGCTTTATCCTTGCTCAGCCTGCGGGCAGCCTGCATCACCTTCTGCTGGGCCCATTCTGTCCACTCTTGCATCTGGATCTGCAGTTCCCTCACACGAATCAACTTCAGCAACACCTCATCTTTACCTTTAAGAATCCACTGATCAAGCACCTTGTCTGATGAAATTCTGCAATAATCACAACTTGTACTCTCGACACTGCATTCATGCTGTAAAGTATCTTTGCTTTGTGATGGAAAAATCAAAGAAAGTTTTGTACTATCTAAGGGTAATCCAGAGGCATTATCACTGGGTACTGGGTTAGCACCAGACCTGGATGTCGGCCCTGCTTTACTCTCAATATTAGTGTTCCCTTCTGTTGGAGATGCATCAATCCCAACTGCTTTACTTATCTTCAAGGAAGCATTCTTCGAATTTGAAGTCGCTGAATGTGGATCCGATTTATATTTCATATTTGAGAAAAAATTGTTCAAGCTATTTAGCTTACCTGATCTCAAAACTCCCTTAGACCCATAGGCTCGGTACATTTTCTCCATGTGAATGGGTTTCTGTCGAAGGGCTGACTCTCTCCTGTTTGTACGCCCCTTTCGACTACCATTTGATTTTTCTTCTGCAGCAGAAGATTGAAATACAGATGAATGAGAAATAGTTGAAACACATTTCCCACTGACAGTAGAGGGTTCCTCCATAACATCAGTTGAAGAAGATGAATGCTCTTTCCGTTGTACTGTCGAATGATTTGGTTTACTGAGTTTGGAAATGTCCAACTCAGGTGTGCTCGGAGTAATAGAACTCTTATCCTCCGATTTCAATTGTGAAGCTGAAGAAACAAACGAACTTCCAGTACTTTCATCACCAGAGAAACTATTCGAAGAATCAGCATCCATCGCGCAAGCATGCGACACATTCATATCACACATAAGCAAGCACCACATTGCATCACCTGTGCTGAAGAACGGTCTAACCTCCCTAAGCACGCAAATCATCTCTGCCAACATATACCTCTCTAGCTGCTGCAAATCCTCGAAAAAATGAAAATCTCTTGAAGAGACTACCTCTGGGCCATTAGTCTTCAAGAATGCCAAAGTGTTGTCAACAATATTTGATATTGTGTCTTTACACCCATAACAAACACCCAACCTTGATATAGCTTTCATCGCGACCCCCTCACTATAGCCATAAGAGATGATTTTTTGAATTGCACTCTTGAAGATCATATCCAAATTGCTCAGGACGAGTTCTTCTAGCTGGCTTTGTGTGGTATCACTCCAATCAGCATCTTGGGTTTCCTCTGCTTCTGACTCCTCTCTACACCCACCACACTCTGGATTGCAAGTCTCCCGGGTGCCCAACGAGTCAAGATTAGCAGTGAACGTTTCGAGCTGGTTATAGTTAAAACCACAAGAATTACAGACACTGTGTTGTTTAAGGCTTGGGCTGCTGTGGGATTTTCCAAATTCGCAATTTGAGTGATCCATCTGTTGAAGGACTTTGTCTGGGTCCTCTGTGCTGAACTTCCTTTTGTTTCTACTTCCTTTATCTTGAACTGAAACTGAATGTGAAAACTGACTCCCACCACTAGCTACCATTGCTGCCATAGCCCAAAATATACTAAATTTTTTTCACAGACCCTTTTCAAATCTCAATCTATAAATCCTCAATGCAGCACAAACATTCCATTTCCAGATCAAATTCACATAGCAAGAGAGAAACAAATACGACCCATCATCAAACACGCAACATCAAAATCTATTGAAACGGCTACCACGATTAAACGACTAAAGCCAAATAATCATAACCAAACATGAAACAACATATGAAAACAAATCGTACCTTTATACAATATACTGAAATTCAGCAACAAACGTCGATTTCCTGCATCAGAGCAATCGAATCAATCAAAACGAGATATACCCAGAACATCAAATTCGAAAAAATCCACAAATTTGCATTCCTGGCCCCCAAAAAAATGGAAAATACAGAAGATTCCATCAAGAAATCCAGAAAAACAATATAAACTCATCAAGATAACACAAATGGAAAAGAACCCACGAAGATTTATGCAAGATATCATAGAAATGATCAAGAACAAATAACAGATTAAAGGATTCAATGGAGAAAAAGACCCAAAATATCAGACAGAAATTAAAAAAAAAAACCCATTGAGCAGCAATCGATCTCCAACATACCTGATTCGAGCTATCGACGATTCGATCAATCAAAGAACCAATCCAATGAAAGAACTGACGAAAACGAAAATCGAGTCGATGAGCATTGCAAGCTTGCAACTCTCTCTCTGTCTTTTTCTCTTCCCTTGTCTCTCTGTCTTTCTCCATCGAGTTTTATTTTGTTAACCATACGTGTACTAACCATGGTTAGCCATTTTTGATAGGGAAAACTAACCATGGTTCATGGTTCATGGTTCATGCACCAAGCCAGATGGCCAGGTAGGTGTCTACAATCCCTATGTACCGTATAAATACAGCATTTATGGTCTACACAATCTTCTTTGTGGGTCCCATTTAACCCAACATTTGGACCCAATGATCGACCGTTCATGTGGTGGGCCATACTTTTGGTGGAAGAGTTGATGAAAGGTGGCACTGTTGGAGAAACCCTAATCTTCTGGTCAATGAATCTGCCTCTGATTCATGTATTCCTATAAATACAACATTTGTGATCTACACAACCTTTTGCTTAGATCACAGTACATACATACAATCCAAAATGTGTACAAGTTAAAAAAAACTGTGTGCCCAGGTCATCGGTTTGTGTATACACCCTTTCCGCAGTACGAGAAAATTATTACATCAGCAAAGTCAATGAAAATGAATTTTATGGATAAATAGTTTTACGGAAGTACAAAAACTAATATTTTGGACAAACTACTTTTCCATAGTGAATTGAACATTACGTTATTTGGTGCAATTGCGAAATACTTGTGAAAACTATATAAAGATGAAGTAAAAGGGTGGGCAAAGGGTATAGAGAAGAATAAAGTGTGTAGAAATAGAAAGAGAAGTGAGGAGTATCATAGTAGAAAAAGAGGAAGATGTTAAGATAATGGGTTGTAACTTGCCATGAAATTTAAAGAGGGTAGACGTTTCTGGAGAAACAAGAGTCCGATTGCCCCATAGAAACTCCAACAAATGTGCCAAATTTATTAGTTTATTATATATTTGTATTTTTGTAGAGATCCACATATGAAAAGGATTGTCAAAATTTATTTTTAAAAAAAATGTATTCCTGTGAGCCCCACATCATAAACTATTCAAAAAAATAATTGGCATGTTGTTTTTTGATGTGTTAATTTTTATTTTTTTTTTTTGCTTGAAAGGCCTACTGGCTAGGATAGAGCAAGCAAATGGCTTACTACCGGGATTCGAAACCTGGCTGGAGCTATAGAAGAGGACACATTATCTGCAAAGCCAGCTTTCTATTCCCTTGGCCTTCATATGATATGTCAAATTTGGCATCACAACTTTACATACCAAATGTCACATCATATTTGGCATTTCCATTGAAGAGACTTCACTTGCTTTCATAGCTAATAATATCATGTGGCATTTGGCATCTCCATTGTAGACGCTCTAACAATACTGCTCAACTGTGCCCTATAATTGTTTGAGGCATGATTTGTCCACAAAATCCATGTACATGTGATCTACTCAATCTTGTCTGTCTTTTCCAAAAAAGAAAAAAATCTTGTATGTGGTTCAACATTGTAATAAGTGATTTGATCATTCATTTTGTGGGCCAAGGTTTGACGGAGAGAATGATGGATGATGTGTCAATCAGGTATATCTTAACAGTGGGATCAACGATCTGGCGGCCATCCATATACTGGACGGATAGAGCTTCTGTGATCTATACAATCTTGAGTGTGGCCTCATCACAAACAACATTGCACTCAGTGATAACCACTCAATCTTTGGGCTAAGTTGTTGATGAATTTATGGGGAAACTGTTGGAAGGGATGCCACTTTAGCAAATACCATGATCGATGATCTTTACCACTGTAGATTGGGGTATATGACATGAAGATCATATCATCTTAACCGCCTGAATATCAGAGTTTGGTTCGAAGATCCTAAACATGATTTTCAGGGCCTCAATTGTACTTTTTTTTTAATTCCTTTAAAAAATTGACAAAAATAATTGTTTTTCATTTGGTGAACATGAGCCGGCGGCCTTTTTTAAAGTAATAACGACTCCTCCAAATCTTGACGATTTGATTAGAGTTTAAAGGTTTTTACCAAAAGACTTGCTTATTTTTAGATAACCTCAAAAAAGATTCTGTTCTGTATTTTTAGTGAAACCTTCTTGGTAAGAAGGAGCAATCATTCCCCTTCACCGCGCCCCCCCCCCCCAACGGTTCTTTTTATTTTAGAAGACATATTTTCCAAATTTTAAATTTTGGCCCCTCAAAGGATTTTATTTTTTTAAGCGGGCCACTAGGCCACATTTTCTGGTTCCACCAGGGGAGCTATCCATAGTGAAAGGTCCTTAGGGATGCACCTAGGCTGATGAATTAGGCTACCCCACTTTTTTTATTTTAGAAGAAAATTTTTTTTTCCAAATTTTGCTTATTGTTACCTCAAAGGATTGTATTTTTTTCAAACGGTCCGATAAGCAACATTTTCTGGTTCCACCAGGGGCACGATGGATGATGAAAGCATACCTAGGTGGAGCTATCCGTACATAGAGGTCCTTAGGGATGCACCTAGGCTAATGAATTAGGCTAGTTTAAGAATAGGATAGTTTACAATTCACTCCCATGTATGCAGATATTTTTATATATTTTTTTTATTTTAGAAGAAATTTTTTCCAAATTATCAACTCAAAAGATTGTATTTTTTCAAGAGGCCCACTAAGTAACAGTTTTTGGTTCCACGGGGGCATGATGGATGATGAAAGCATATTTAGGTGGAGCTATTTGTACATGGAGGCCCTTAGGGATGCACCTAGGTTGATGAATTAGGATGGTTTACAATTCACTCCATTGTATGTAACACTCCGACTAAATTTAATCTGGTTTAGCGACTAATTAATGTCTGTTCGGTCTATTATCAGGGCGAATTAGTTTTATGCTTGTCGTTTTGTCTTTTTGAGCGTCGTTTTGGGTCATGGATAGGTAGTTGTGTTGAATTTAACCTGGATTAGGTAGATATAAGCCCTTTTTTGTAATTTTTTTATTCTGTAGGCTTTCGTCTTTCATGCATCATTTTGGTGTCATCACGTGTATCTCGTCAAGTATGTTGATTTCCGTAATTGACTCGCATGCAGACAACTTCATTTGTCTCTGTTGGACTTTCTTATAATTCTCATGTCATCCTTATCTTATATAAGGAGAGAGATAACCGACTCATCTCCATTTGCTCTCTATCAACGCCTGTGCTTCTTCTTTTCTTCTTTTCCTTTCTTCTTCTACGATCAAAGCAAGGATAGGGGAGAAGCCTTGGCATCCACTTTAGCAATCTAGCTCTTGTGTATTCTAAGGTAAGAATTTGAGTCATGATATCATATATAAGTCTAGAATACTTCATGCACTGCATGCACACTTTTCTTCTCACTCTTGGCATGCATGGTGATAGGGTTGCATAGATTCATTCAATTTGAGCCAAAGGACAACAATTATCTTGACAAAGCTCATTTGAGGCAAGTATAAGCGCATTATGGATGAACGCACATTAGTACACGATGATTGTTATTTTTCTTCTTAATCCTATATGTGTTTTGTGATTTACAGCCCTTTTGTATCATATTATGTACGCATGTTGTTTCTGTTTCCTAATTCGTTGAAATTTAGTTCTATTGTGATAGTTTCAGAACGTGACCTCCTGAAGTCTACGGCTAAACCATAGAGCTCCACGACTCACTCTTCAGAGAGCAACAAAATTCTACTTTACATTACAGTTAGGCTACAACTAAGCAATAGAATGAACTACAGCTAAGCTGTAGACTAACTGTGACGCAACAGTAGGTCAAGTTACGGCTTGATATCCACAGAGTAGAAATATAAAAAACCCTCTATGGTTCAGCTATGGCTAAGCCGTACCTACCCGTAACTCCACCGTAGAACAATCACGGCCCAACTGTAAGAGCATGCACGGGTCAACCGTGGCTTGCCGTAAATACGAAAAATTTTTGGGGAACCACGGCTGAGCCATAGTGCATAATATGACAAGCCGTAGGGCACACTTGGCTAAGCCATGAAACCACCGGAAACAGAAAAAAAGGATAGGTGACCTCATAGGGCCTTCCCCCATACCTTTTAACCTGCCCAATGGACTACCTGAATAACATGAAGGGTCTTAAGGGCTGTGACTCATTTATGTGTGTTATCCAGTTGTTTAGCACCTCCCCATAGGTGTTGGTTCAAGGACTCTGATACACTTTACGATACAATGCAATACTAAGAAAACGACAACTGTGTATCGAATAACTTAAAACTACATCATCATGTATAGTTAGAAATACAGGATAACTAAATTAGGGTTGGCTAGTAAACTGTCTTAATTCTATTAATTTGGATTGCATGGCATCTTGAACGACGAGTATTGTCCTCCACTTTAATGTGAATGGATTGATTGTTCAGTATATGTCTTTTCGATATTGTATAAATTAGATCTGCTTGATATGTCCTTGATAATTGCTATTTCATGTATGTTTGGTATCGATATTGATATGGACTTGAGTATGCAATGAATTGAATGTAATTCAGTATTGTTCTTATTCCCCTTAATGGCTTGCATGTTTTACTAAAGTCCAAATATATGATTGACTCGAAATGGTCAGGCACTACTCAGCTTCAGCTTCATAATACCCGGTAGGGTTAACTTTGGCGTAGTATGTATGTTGCCGCTGCAGTGTGTTCATATCTTGGGGCTTTCGGACCCCAGGAAACCTAAGACCCATTCGTATCCTAGCCCGGCCGATGGTGTTCTTCATGTATAGATTCCTAAAGGGAAGATATGGGAAATGTAGTAGCCACATAGTATAGTATATATATGCATTGATTCTTAGAGCATGCTTTATTTAAATGCACAATTTGCCTAGTATACTAAATTGAAATTCTATGTAAGATCACCTGATCATTATTCTTGTAGATACAACGCATGTTACTTTATTGTTGCTTATGCTTTGTCGAATCATTGTATTCACTAGTTGTCATTGGTATTGCAAACTCAGATCCCACTGCCGACCCCTCGTCGGTCAGCAAGACTCCAGAGGAGACCGTAGAAGCTCCGTCAGGGCTAAAGGAGTAGATATGATCACTCCACTGGAGAGTGGCATGGCATTAGATAGGTCTTCTTTTGGTGTGTGGGATGTATTTTCGTGACTGGAAGTTGGTTTAACATGTTATATTTTGTATCGTGTCATATTGTAACTACTTTCTCACTCTTGTACATCATGTAATTAATGTAATCTTTTGTAGATATTGTTTCTATTAGTGTATTTCCTTTTTTCACGCAATGATACGTACAGCTTTCGCATGTATGGTGTTTGCAGGTGTGAGTTTCCCTTGTGTGTGTGCATTTAGATAGGGTTTAAGTGATCATACATGGGAGTACGTGTGTCTCTGATTAGGTTTAAATTTAATCCCCGATTTTTTGAGCTCGGGTCGTGACATTGTACGCAGATATTTATCTCTCTCTATATATAGAAAGACTACTATGCATATGTTCCTCACATTATAGTGAGGAACAATTCCTTTTTTAAAACTAATAAGGTAAAAAATATGTGATGAGGTATGATGGTTTTGTCTTCTTGCACATTAACACTTTCCAAAAGAGGAAGTGTCCTTCACCATAGTGTGAAGGACATATGCATAATAGTTTTGTCTATAATATTTGTAGCTTTGATGTTTTGGTCCCAAAGGATAGTACTAACCCCATGCCCAAACAAACCACCCCCCCCCCCCCCAACCAAACAACCCCGCGCGCCATTTTTATTAATATTTTAGAAGACATATTTTCCAAATTTTGCATATTGGCCCCCCAAAAGTTTTTTTTATCTTTTCAAGCGGCCTTCTAAGCAACATTTTCTGGATCCAACCGAGACATAATGGATAATGAAAGCATACACAAGTGAAGCTATCTCCATACATGGAGGGCTATGGGGATGAACCCAGGCCGATGAATTAGGCTAGTTTATGAATAAGATAGTTTATAGTTCAATCCCATGCATGCAAATATTTCTATATCTATATATAGAAATATTTGCATGCATGGGATTGAACTATAAACTATCTTATTCATAAACTAGTTAGGTTCCAAAGGTTCATTGGTTGTATATTGTATAACATTCTTGCAATAAAATCCAATCGTTAGTAATATCAAAATAATATGAGATGGAATCACTTCCAATCAAGGGTCCTAGTGTTTATAAATGGGATGGATTAGTCAAAACTTAAAATTTCTTCCCTATATGAAAACCAAAAGAGAACATGTAAAAATGAGTATTGTGAAATTATCATTTGAGTTGTCAAAGGTTTATAATTTAAGCAAAGTCATACGTGTATGGAGTACCTCAGGGATGCTCCCTAAATTGATAGATTAAGCTAGATTGGAAATATGATAGTTTACAATTCACTCCCATGTATGACAAAAAACAATCATTGTCATCATCTTTTGGTCCAAAAGGTTTAAGGTTCATACCTTGTGTAACATTAGTGCAATAAAATTGAATGGTTAATAATGTCAAAAATAACATAAAATGAGATCAGTTCCAATAAAGCGTCCTATTGTCTATACTGGGTTGGGTTAATCAAAATTTAAGGATAACCCCCATATGAAAACCGGAAGAAAAATTTTGTAAAAAGGAGTATGTGAAATCATCCTTTGAATTGTCTAAGGTTTGAGGTTTTAGTGAAGCTATTCATGTATGCAAAACCTAAGGAATGCCCCCTAGGCTAAGAGATTAAACTACTTTAGGAACAAGATGGTTTACAATTCACTCCCATATATGAGAAAAAAAATCATGGCCGTTATCTTTTGGTCCAAAGGTTTAACAGTCTTACATTGTGTAATATTCTTGTAATAAAATATAATGGTTAATATTGTCTAAAATAACATAGAATGGGATCACTTCCAATGAAGGGTCCCAGTGTCTATGAATGGTTAAATTAATCAATATTTAAAGATGGTTCCCTATATGAAAATCAAAAGAGAGCATTTCTAAAAACGAGCATTGTGAAATGATCGTTTGAGTTTTCTAATGTTCAGGGTTTAACTAAAGATATCCGTACTTAGAAGACCTTAGGAATGCTCCCCTAGGTTGATAGATTAGGTTAGTTTAGGAATATGATAGTTTACAATTCACTTCCATGTACACAAAAAATAATCATGCCTTTATCTTTTGGTTTAAAAGTTTTAACTTTTGTAGATATGTAACATTCTCGCAATAAAATCTAACGGTTAATAATGTCTAAAATAACATAAAATGGGATCACTTCCAATTAGGGCTCCTAGTGTCTACATATGGGTTAAATTAATCAAAATTTAAAGATGGCTCTTATATGAAAACCAAAAGAGAACATTTGTGAAAAGGAGCATTGTGAAATCCATGAGAAATGGCACATGTTTTCTATTCAAAGGATTTTCTTGGAACATTCACAAAATCTCTCTTGCAAGAGTTCGCATTAAGGTTGGTGTAAGATTTTCTATCCCCACTATCCACAAAAGCAGGCCCATTTAAATTAAATGTGCCACACCGAGAATTCTTTACTTTTCATGCGAGATTCCTATTAGAGAAAATCTCTTAGAATCTTCATCTTTATAGATTGCCGAATTAGAAAAGAAATAAATAAGAAATTCTTTAGGAAATGATGATATAAT
The DNA here is from genome assembly GCA_037013555.1 of Sextonia rubra. Lineage (NCBI taxonomy): Eukaryota > Viridiplantae > Streptophyta > Magnoliopsida > Laurales > Lauraceae > Sextonia > Sextonia rubra. The sequence goes on from JASUAD010000003.1 coordinate 13,025,124, forward strand.
CACTAACATGTTTGTTCCATGTGAATTTTGTGAAAAAAAACATATGAAAAAGTCATCAACTTTTTCGGCATCTTCCTCATTGATGCATTTGGTATAACAAAAAAATTAATCACCAATGAAGACGGCAAATAACTCCTTTTTTCTCACTTCCGTGGATTTGGTTTTGCATCCTCTCGGGTTAGACTCCTGATGTTGAAGAACAGGAAATGGGTGCACAATCACATCTTAAGAGCATGTTTAGTAACAAGATCATCAAGGAAATGAAACATAATTTTCAGAGTATCTATCAATATCCATATTTGGTGTTGGCATATCTTTAAGAATTTTGGTAAAATCAAATTCCCACTTCTTATGATTCCAAGATTCTACCTCCCCCCATCAGATTTCTAAATCATCTCATCCAAAAGAAGTGATATAAGTGGCTAAATCCTCACCCAAAAGATAGGGGTGCTCATAGGCTAGGTCAGCCTGAGCCCAATTCGATCTCCGCCCACCTTGGCTGGGCTTGGATGGGTAAGTAGGGCCCATTTAATAATTGGACCCTGTTAACAATTGGGCCAAACTTGAATTAAGTGATAGAAAGCGTAAAGCCTGTCCTGACCCGTGTAAGAAATGCATATAATTTAATTTAATTAATACAAACAATTACTAAAATGGCCACAAAATTAAGAAAAAGCCTGATTAAGCTCAGATCGATTAATTAAATGGGCGGGTTCAAGCCTGACTTTTATGGCCTGTGTCGGGCTTGGGCCTGGCCTATGCTACTGTATTTAAAGTTGGGCCAAGCTTAGATACGCTGTAGCACAACCCAACTCAGCCCATGAACACCTCTATAGAAAGAGTATACACTGCTATACACCTTATGAAAATCCTTAATCATTTCATAGTTCCAATCAAATGTAAAACATGAGAAATCCCCAACTATAATTCGTGGATAATGAGGAATTTGTAGAACTGCAAATTCTTCACCTGTTACCAAACGTACCCTAAGTGTTCAAGGATATGAGTTGAAAAGTAGCTAACTGAGGCACTTATGCCTTTCCCACTTAGTCTCAAATTTAGGAGGGCCAAATTTTGGTCTCACCTTTTGGAATTACAACGTGGGCCCACCTATAGAAAATACAATAGGGCCCCAACTTTTAAAATTATTGTATGGGGCCAGCCTCTAGGAATCACAACATTAGTTCAACCTTAGGAATTATGTTTTATGTAGGGCCCATATTTAAAAACACATGGTCAAACTCACTTTTACAAATTACAATATAGGTATAGTCCCACCTTTATCAGAATTACAACATGGGCCCACCTTTTGTATGTGTGAATATGGGACCACAATTAGAAATTACAATGTGGGTCGTCTACCATAAAATTACAATATAGCCCTACTTTTTAGGAATTGTTCTAGAATACAAGACAACAACCCAACAATACATGGGATTCAACTTTAGAAATTATTACAACATAAAATCCACTATGTTCATTTTGATACCGAAATATAAAGTAGAGTGGCACGCAAACAACAAATAGTTGGGTGATTACTAGAAAAGTTCTCAGCAGCAGCCCGCTCATTTCACCTTTACCTCATTTATTTTTTACGGGAAAGCTTTACTAGAAAAAAAGTGAGGTAACGTCAGCTAAACTAAAGTCCAAACGAACATTACTTTACTCTCTTTCACACACTTTACCTCATATAAAACAAACGCAAACATTACTTCACCACAAACATTCCTGTCCCCTTTATTTGCTTTCTTCTATATTGCTTTTCTTCTCTTAATATATATTTACGTTATTGATTAAAAAAAAACTTATCACACATTTATTTTATCTCATCTCTACATTGATATGATATTTACCCATCATTACTTTATCAATTATGTAAACAAACATACCCACGCATTAGTACATGGAGCCCACCTTTAGAAATTTGTTACCTTGGGCCTATCCTGAGAAATACAATGTTGGACACACCTTCAAAATTACAATATAAAAACCCACCTTTTAGGGATTGTGGGACTTACTCCTACTTTAAACATAACATAGAACCCACCTCTCTAGAATTATTATATGGGCTTACCTTTAAAATTTATGGTACATGGGCCCACCTATATAAAATGAGTGCACTAGAGTTTCACAACAAAGTCACCAGTTTCTAATTCGGACACTCATTAATGATAGAGGCTGAGGTGGGATTTGTAGACGCTTCATTTTGAGCATTTAAAATCCTGGGATTCTGAAAATTTTCAAATTCTATTGAGGAAAAAGAGGGTTCCTAACAAGAATGCCCCATGTAGTCCAATTCAATCCAAACAAACAGGTCCATTTGAATTAATCACTTCCTACGGTTCCAATTCCATACAAACAACCCATCGAATTGATTTCTTCCTACATATTTCAATTTCATGTAAACTGACAGGCCCATTTGAAATCAATTACTTCCTATTGAAGTGCGGGCAAATGCGAACGGGCAAGAAAAATCCAGAACGCTCAAAATATGAGCCTCATTTGTTTTTGGAAATCAAGTTGTTGGGAGTAATATCAACCGTCTGGTTTCACCGAAGAAAATTGAACGATGGACCATTTTCAATTAACTCCCTTAATTAATGGGCAAAACATGATTGTTAGTCGTTTTGGTCGATTGTTGATGTCAGACCCACTCCGCTTGGGCTGAAACATGTTCAAGCCGCGGTTGTTACTAGGGGTGGATCCAAGTGCATCAATGTGGGACGGTACCATCTGTTGGACCCCAGCCCACTTCTAAAACTATAATGAAAAGTCTGTTTTGGAAAATCACATAAAAATCACGCATGTGCCTCCTTGTCCCATATGAAAATCGGGGCTTGTTCTTCAAACCCAATTTCCTGTTTTGTTTTGCACCCCTCAATCGGAAATCTTGAGTCAACTGGTATTGGGCTTAATATTCAAGTCTATATAGTTCATATTCCTTAAAGCTTGGCTAAAGCCAATTCAAGCCCATTTACAAAATAGACATGCGGTTTTGTGCTGTACAAGCTGGGCCAGATTTTATGCGTATGAATGTTTGGGCTGAGACCATTTAATATTGGAGCAAATTAACATTCAGTTTTCGGTCAAGGCCCGAGGTTTAAAAGGACTCTCAACAATGGCTGGGTGTGGACCGAGCTCATGCTGAGCAATCACGTGCTCCATAATTTCAAAATATTCCTAAATTTTTGGATAATTTAAAAGAAGAGTCTGTGTAGGGATGGCAATAGGTTGGGTTTAAATAAGCACCTACCCTACTCCTATCAGTATTAAGGGCAATGATTGTTAGTAGTTTTCCTTAAATGGGATAGATTTTAGTTTTGTTCATCTAACCTACCCCAATCACTACTCCGTATATATAAGATGTATTATATTTATTACTAAAGATACAAACAAAACTCATGTAGGGAGATGGTTTTGAGCACAAATTGGAGACAAGTAAGGAGAACACGTTAAGTGTTCAATCTCTAACGCACTCATTCCATGCTTACATATCTGCAGATCCAGATCGTCCATATAGTGTGACATGGTAAGGATGGATCACTTATTAATCATAAGAACCCTACTCACCCCATTGGCCCAAACAAATAGCCAAATCTGCCCCAATGTGGACAGACAATCGACACTCAAGTGAAATCTTCTAACACGAGGCCGCACACTTTTCATCATAGAAAACGGTCCAATATCGATCAACTCATGCTTATAGATAGTGGGTAGACCTGATTGTACCCAACCACTGGACTGAAGTTGAACAACCTCTTGTGCCATAATCAATTTAAAGGAAATTGACCACACTCCAAAGTTTTGGGTTGATTCATTTCATCAGTTTATTTCCACGGACTAGCACAAATTTGAATGGTTACCCTCTGCTGACGGCCACATGGCCGATCATTATATGTGGGCCAGCTGGGAATGGGATGCAAAGATCTATCCTACACTGTAGGCAGAAAGATCAGCATGATTGGATTTCAAATCATCACCTTACAAGATATAGACATATCATCCCATGCTACCACAGTAAGGTGCTGACCGCAGTACTTTGGACCTCACCTCCGTATGGTCACACTTGCTCATGCATGTCATTAAACTTGACCCAAATTTCACCTCAAAATGGAGCTGCCTGTCGGATTGATTACTTGGAGCATGGGTTTCGAATCATTGTGTTATCCATTTGCACTGAATCCATCTTGTGTAACAAGCTTGTAACTGAATCTTGCATTGAAGTGTACTCGGCCCCAATGACGCTTGGCATCACCAACAGCATCAAATCTTTCCACCAAACCAACTTTCTAACGTTTCTCCTGCCACCATCCTAGTGTACTCAGCTCCAATGACGCTTGGCATCACCAACAGCATCAAATCTTTCCACCAAACCAACTTTCTAACGTTTCTCCTGCCACCATCCTGAGTAAAACATTTCTGTGATTAATAGACTCAAATTAAAATATTAAAAAAAAATCCTGCGTGGGGTCGAGTGAGTTCATGCCCAAAAACATTGGTGAGAGAGGCTCAAACTCAAGTATCTTTAGCTATGAGACCTATGCGCTAGCCTCTGCACCACCACCCCATGCATGAAATGTGAATGCTAAAATTATAAAAAACTATTTTAGCCTTCTATTAAACATGTACATGGCATAAGAAATGACCCAAGACTCACTTTATGTGGATAGCTTTTAGGTTGTGTTGGTTTGTTTAGAAAATAAGACCATCTTTCATTCATGATCAACCTAATGGCATATATTATTGTTGGGTTTAAGTGTGCATTAAGCACAAGTTTTTCCACCTTTAAATGCATAAGTTTCCTCCTTTACTCTTTTAAATAACCTTTATCCCACATCGGTTATTTACCATTCTCTTAAGCAGTTTATTAATGTTTTCCTCCTAACTTATAGTGTTAAACTTTTTAGTAGGTATCGTAGTGATTAGCACACATGTACGCGGGACAACTAGCTGTGCCGTGAGGGTCAAGCCTGCCCATCCATGCCAGGCTTGCTTGTTGGCTTGCCAAGGTTAGGCTTTGCCTTGCGCGTATACTTGTTGATCAGAGGTGGATCCAGATTCGGATCCACTTGTTGGCAACCGACATTTATCTGGCCTGCATCTTTCAGCGTGACTTAGATTTCAGATCTACAATCTCTGCGAGAGAACTATCCAAGAAGATTTGCAACGGTGCTTCTCTGATTTCATTTTTTTTTCTCTTTCAATTTGGTTTATTGCTATTATGAGTCTACAAAAGTAGTTCGTTTAGGATTCGAGTACTCTTTAATCAATCTGATGCACGATTATTAAAGATTTTAATCAGGAAAGCCGTCTTATCCTGAAGTAGACATTTATGAGTCTATCTGCATCTGTGTGAAGGCAAAATATGCCTAAAAAAATTATTTCCAAGGGTGTGATTTAGCTACCAACTATTTTGGTGACTCCTAACATTTTCCTCAATTATTTATTTTTGTAACTATTATCAGTAATCCGCATACACCGGTAACCAATAGTTTAGGCAGATTTCGATTTATACATCTACTAACCTCCTAGCCACGTTGCCTCAACTAAGGTCCTATACAAAGCCTGTTCTGGTTGGATTGGAAGCATCATTTCTAATCTTAATGCGAGCAATTTATTGTTTTGTTAAAAGATCAAGAGTTAAGTAATTTCTATTCTTTCAGACTTTTAGGCCTCCTTCTTTATTAAGGGGAAGTACTGCTGTAATTTTAGTGGGCTTTACAGATTACTGAAAATGACTGCTAAAGATTACTACCCTAAGATTTTCAACTTTGAGGGTTAAAACTTTAAGATGTGGAGAATGAAAATGGAATATCTTTTTAAAGTCATAAACATTCTCTATGTGCTAACTAAGTCGTGCCCCAAACCAAATGGAGATGGGCCCACTGGTACTTATGAGAAAGATCAGTGACAATCTAATGACTTTAATTGTAGATTTGAGATTCTCAATCACTTAGATAATTCTTTATATGACTTGTTCTCAAAGCTTAGATAATTCTTTATATGGCCTGTTCTCAAAGTAGAAAACCACCAAAGAATTATGAGATCTTTGATAAAGGAATATACCATTGAGGATGCAGATACCAAGAAATATGTAATAGAACAATTTCTAGACTTTCAGATGCTAAAAAGAAAATATGTGGTTGCACAAATGAGAGACTTTTAGATGATTATCCATGAAGTACAAATTTAGAGAATGAAATTACTCGAACAATTTGTACTAGGCAGTACCATTTATAAACTCTTACCTTCATGAAAAGACTTTGGGATCACCATAAAACACAAGAAGAAAAAGATAAAGCTTGAAAATCTTATCACCCAACTCAGAATCCAGAGCCTCACCGAGAGCATGACACCAAGAGCAAGGATTCTGAACATGTGGGTAAGGCCAATCTCACCGAGACCAAAACTAAACAGAAAAGGTCTAAACCCAACATGACCAAGGCCAAAAAAGGTTAGATAAAAATCAAAACTAAGCTCTGAAGCCCCACTAAGACATATATAAGAAAAAAGACATTGAATACTTTGTGTAAGGAAAAAAGGGCTATTATATAAAAGAATGCTGCCAAAGAAAGGGAACTAAAAGCACGAATCAAACCATTCTCGTAGAGAACTTTATGGTGATTGTGACAGAGATGAACCTTATAAGTAATTGTAGACATTGGTTGGTTGACACTAGTGCAACCAAACACATCTATAGTGATAGAAGTGCATTTGTCTCCTGTGAGCACGTAGGAGATGGTTAAGAACTCTACATAAGAAACTCTTCAACGGTTAAAGTAATTAGTTAGGGAAAAATGGTTCTACACCTCTCATCTGGCAAGTCTCTGAAATTGACCGAAATACTACATGTGCCAAATGTATGCATGAACTTGGTATCTGGTTCTATGTTAAGTAAAAATGGCTTCAAGATAGTATTTGAAGCAGATAATCTTGTAATTGCCAATAATGAAAATTTTGTAGGAAAATGCTATGTTGCTGAAGACCTTTTTAAGCTAAATGTAAATTCCAACGATAATAGATCTTTAACTTCTACTTATATTATTGAATCTTCCGATTTATGCCATGCTACGTTAGGTCATGTGAATTTCTGTACTATGAAAAAATGATAGATTTCGGTTTGATTTCAAAAACTAATTTTCAACCTAACTCATTTGAGATTTGTGTTCAGTCAAAATATTCTAAAAAACGCTTCAAAAATGTTGAAAGATGTTTTGATCTATTAGGTTGATTCATAGCGATATTTGTGAATTAAACGGTATTATCACAAAAGGTGGTAAAAAGTATTTTATTACTTTCATAGATCATTTTTCCATATTTTGTTATGTATATTTATTTAAACATAAATCTGAGGTTGTTGAGAAGTTTAACCATTTTAGACTTAAAGTTAAAAGTCAACTAAGCAAAAAGACTTTGAGGTTTAATTGAGGAGGTGAATACTGTCAAATGAATTCATTGAGTTTTGTAATACCTTAGGGATAATTCATGAAGTGATAGCTCCCTACTCCTCACAACAAAATGATGTAGCTGAAAGGAAGAACAAAATATTAGTTAAAATGTTGAATTTAATGTTAAATAGTTTTGAACTATCGAAGAACTTGTGGGGGTAGTCTATTCTAATAGCCTGTCTCATCCTAAATCAAATTTCCTTCAAAAAGAATAATAAAACTTCCATAAGTTATGGAAACGTAGGACTCATAGCTTAGAATACCTCAAAGTGTGGGGGTGTTTAGCTCATGTTACAGTTCTAAGTCCTAAGAGTGCTCTTGGACCTAAACACATGAACGTGTGTTATTAAGATATGCCTTGTATAGGAAGGTTTATAGATTCCTTGTAATCTCATGTTCAGATATAAACTCAATTATTGAATTTATAGATGTTGTTTTTCTTGAAAATGACTTTCCTTGTAAATTTGGTTTTTCAAAATCTAGTAGCAACAATGATATTATTTTACCAGTCTCCCACTGATGATTCTGAACTTGAAGACCCAAAACCTCGAAGGAGTAAGAGACCTAGAAATGAATTTACCTTTGCTCTTGATTTCATCACTTATATTTTAGAAAATGACCCCACAACTTATTAAGAGGCCATGCTATCTCCTAACGCCGCTTTTTGAAAAGAGGGTCTTAATAGTGAAATTCAGTCTATTATGTCCAATTATATAGGGAAATTGGTTAATCTCCATTCGGGAACTAAACCATTAGGTTGTAAATGGAAATTCAAGACGAAATTAAGAACTAATGCTTCAATTGAAAATTTTAAACTTAAACTAGTTGCCAAAGGTTTTAAACAAAATGAAGGAGTACAAATTTTTGATACATATGTTCCAATAACAAGGATCATAACCATCAAAGCCTTAATTAGCATAGCTCCCATTCAAAACATGATCATCCAACAAATGGATGTGAAAACTGCATTTTTGAATGGTGATTTGGAAGAATAAATATATATAGAGCAACCTAAAGGTTTTGCAGTCACAGGCAAAGAAAAGAAAATTTGCAAACTAACTGAATCCTTGTATGACTTAATAAAAATTCCTAACCAATGTCATAAGAAGTTTGATCAAGTGATGATTGTTAAAGATTCTAAAATTAATGAATCAGATAAATGTATTTACTATAAAGACTTTGGTAGTTCGTGCATTATAATATGCTTATATTTGTGATTGACTTTGTGTTAATAAAACATTAAAAGATTTCTTTGTTCTAAGTTTGACATGAAAAACATGGGTGAAGCTGACGTGATATTAGGTACAAAATACATAAACACTCTGAAGGCATTGTATTGTCTCAGTCTTACTATGTTAAGAAAGTCCTTCAGAGGTTTAAAATGTTCAGAGGTAATGGTGTATCCACACCTTACGATCGAAGTGTCAAACTATCTAATAACAAAGAGAAAGTATATTTGAATTAGACTATTCTAGAGTTATTGAAAGTTTTTTGTATATTATGAATTGCATTATACCCAACATTGCATATACAGTAAGCAAACTGAGTAGGTACACCAGTGATCCCAACAACGAGCATTGGACGGTTGTGACCCGAATGTATAAATACTTGATGAGAACCATTTATTATGCTTTGCACTATGAGAGATATCCCATTATACTTGAAAGATATAGCGATGCTAACTGGATATCTAATTCTAAGGAATCAAAGTCCACGAGCAGTTATATACTTACTCTTGGTAATGCAGTCATCTTTTAGAAGTCAAAGAAATAATCTTGTATTTCTCGATCCACTATGGATACAGAGATTGTTGGAATGGCTTTCGCCAGTGAAAAGCTGAGTGGCTGAAGAACCTGTTGATTGACATTCCCTTATAGAATAAACCAATTTCGGCCATAACTTTACATAACGACCCCAAATCAGCAATTGACAAGGTAAATAATAAAGTATACAATGGGAAATCCAGATATATATATCTAAGGCATAAATTACCTTTATATACATCTAAGGCATAATTTGCTAAGGCAATTACTTAAGCAAGGAGTAATTCCTTTGTACTTTGTGAAATTGATGAAAACTTTAGCCTATCCACTAATGAAAGGACTCACTAGTGATCGAGTACTTTCTACATTAAGAGGAATAGGGCTTAAGCCTATTAAGGACAAATCACTAATAATAGATACTCAGCCTGTTTGAGTGGGAATCCCATAGGATAAGTTCAATGGGAAAAATAAAGTTATCTTTGGGTGGCATTGGAGGAATACTTCAAAACCCTTAAATATATATATACCCATTCTTATGATGTCAAGTGTTCATAACCTATATAAACAATTGGTAAAAACTCTATGTCTTTTATAAGTAGGATATTGTATAGGAACATCTTTAATAAAGTATGCCTATATGAGTATGGAAGTCACGTTGCTTCCTATGAGAGCTTAGGCTCCTCTTTAGAGCGCTTATGAATACTAGGATAATACAAGGCCATTGATGTGTACTATTTAGTTAGAAATCCCTTAAACCCTGAGGCCATGTGTGTCCTATATACGATTTACTGGATAAACTCTTGATTTAAGATCCTAGTTTACCATAGAGTTTTGGCATTTTAAATATAACTATACTAAATGGAGGTTCAAGAATCATTCACCTTCATTTATACGTGGTCTCATATGCATAACTTGTAGCAGCATTTTTCTTCCACGGTTTGATTCTTTTTCTTGTCCTTAAATGAATGGGGATTGTTGGATTTGGGAGTGCATTAAATACAAGTTTTTTCACCTTTAAATGCATAAGTTTTATCCTACTTTGCTCTTCTTTAACAACATTTGTCCTACATCAATTATTTACTACTTCTTTTAAATGGTTTATTAATATTTGCCTCTTTACTTATGGTGTTAAGCTTTCTAGTGGGTATCGTGGTGGTAATCACATATGTGCACGTGCGGTGACAACCCTACAGTGGCATGAGTGTGGGTGAGGCGAGGCAAGCAGCCTAGGCCGTGAGTGCGGTGCGAATTTGGTCGGGCTTGCTTGTCCATGTAGGGCCTACTTGTTGGGTCTCCGGGTTGGGCCTTGCCCCCACACATATATTTTTGGATCGGAGGTGGATCTAAATCCGGATTCACTATCGACAACTCGTATTTTTTCGGACTACATCTTTTTGTGTGACCGTAAACATAATGTCTCTTTGCATTAATGCAAAGAGAAACGTTATGTTAACCATTGCGCAATAGTTGTGTCTTGTAGTAACTACAAAAGGCATAACTCTCTTTTGGCTGTCTCTCCGGGAACCCCTATATAAAAGGTTTCAGAGAGCCTTTCCTACAAAAATGCTTTCTTCCTTGTTTCTTTTTCTGTGAAAGAGCGTTTTACACAAAGGAAGTGTGCATTAGTGCATCTCTGATTTCATTCTTCTTTCTCTTTCAATTTAGTTTATTACTGTTGTGAGTCTGCAAAAGTAGTCAATTTCAGATTCGAGTCCTCTTCAGTCAATCGAGTGTAAGGTTGTTGGAGATTCCAATCAGAAAAGCCATCTTATCCTGAAGCAGACGTCTGTGAGTCTATCTGCATCTGTGTGGGGGTGAAATTTACCTAAAGAAAGCATCTTTAAAAACATGATTCGGCTACCAAATGTTTTGGTGACTCCTAACTTGTTCCTTTGTTATTTGTTTTAGCAGCTATTATTGGTAAGCTACATACACCGGTAACCAACAATTATGCCAACAATAGTAACTTTTTGAATCAATATTTAAAAAGAGGGATGTATATAAGTTAAGGGAGTTTGATCAAAGGAAGGTGAGCTTCACTCTAATTAAATCAGGTTTGTTGCTGAAGATGGCAATGGATTAATTAAAGCTTGGGCCTTTATAGAAAAACATGTGGTTGAGTACAACATAAGAGCCCCTTTTAGTTGGTCTGGAAAGGGAATGAAAATTATTTAAAAACAATGACAAATTTTACTTTAAAATATTTTTGAAATCGTGAAAATCATTTAGTTGGCCAATCCCATTTTCAGATGGCTTCTTATTCTCCTTTCTTGACTCAGTTTGGTGAGTAACTTTCATATTTGTAATATATTCTAATGCAATGATTTGGTGTCTACTATAATTAAAATTTAAAACAAATTCAAAAAATATTCAAGTAGTTAGTTTGGAATTTGTTGGGGCAAACCATATATGTATATGTAAAACGTTAAAAGACATGGAGCAAAAAATTCAACATTAATTCTCTTCAACAATTTTTAAGAAATGCACAATAATATGTTTGAAAGAAGAAAACGTGACAAATCAGTAATGTGTTATAAGAGATTATCATTAGTGGATGCCAACCTTGGGGCCCACATTAGATATAGAAAGCATTTTGGGTTAGAATCTTGCTATATTGAGTTGTTTTGGGAGGAAGTAATTTTATTTTATAAATAAGATCCCCCTTCCTCTTCATTATATATATATATATATATCTTTCATTCAATAGGAATTTCTCTCTCTTTCTCCCTCTACTCTCTCTATTTCTCTATCTCCTTAAACACATTATCAGCACGCTGCCTCGATCTTCGTATAGGAGAAGACAACCACCACTCTTGCTCTTTGTTTTTCTTTCCACGCCTAGGCCACTGTTTCCATGCCTAGGCCACATTATCTACTCCTTGTTCTGTTCACGTGCAACAAGGCCACCCCATTCCTTCTTCTCTTTTATATTTTTCCTGCTCGATCAATGTGTAAAAAGCAACTTTCATAAGAGTTTCTTCTTCTACATTTCACGTACAAGAGAATCCACCTTATTGCCTCGTCTTGTGTGCGACAAAAGCATTACATTCGGTGCCAAAGCTTATTTGACAAAATCAAGCTGCAAATTTCTTTTATACAATATCTTACGCATCCTGAGTCCGATCGCAGATCCGTTTGAAATTATGGAAAGCTTAGGAGCAGATCTACACATTAAAAGTGAAAGGAGGAAGATTTAACGGTAAAATAATTTTCGGTATTTATATTCTTTTATTAGTCTAATAATTATATATACATATGCTCTTATTCTTATTACTCTCATTTGGAGATGAATGATTATTATTTGTTTATTATTTTTTTAACAAAGGGAGACCAATAATGGATCATAAATAAGAACCTGAAATTCTATATTAATTTGGACCTGCAGTTCCGTATGAACCAGAAGTTTATTCTAAATCCGGACTAAAAGATTCGTGGATTATTCAAATATGAAACTAGAAGTTTTCAGATCCACAATATGAACTCGAAGATTCATATTTCTAATCAAATCTGAAGTTTGATATTTAGATCAAAAATAAAACCAATAGGCCATATTATCAAGCCTGAAGCCTTAATAGAACCTGAAGTTTCAAGAATTAAAGAGTTTGAAGTTCTAATTCATGAAACTGCAATTCCAAATCAAGCCAGAAGCCTTGTCAAAACCTATTGTTTTGAATTATTAAAATTGATAACCTGATGTTTTCAATTTTAACTTAGCCAACTTGATCTGATACAACTCACCCCTTGATTTATTCTGAATATTTTTAAAATTTTTATTATTTATCTTTTATCGTCTTTTGCATATCAATGATCATGTATATATATTTTTTTCTTTTCCAGTTCTTGCATAATGTCGAACTTAGCCAAACTTAAATTTAAAGCCCTTAACATTACCGGGGACAACTACTTATCCTAGTACTTAGATGCAAAATTACACTTGCAATTCAAGAAACTTGGAGAGAAGATAGAAGATGGTAATAAAGAGTCCCCGGAAAATAGAGCATTGGAACTTATCTTCTTATGTCATCATATACATGATGACCTCAAGAATGAATACTTCACTGAGGAGGACCCAGCAGGTCTTTGGAGATCCCTGAAGGATTGATATGATTACCAAAAGATGGTTATATTACCAGTGGTTCAGAACGAATGGCTAAACATGCAATTTCAGGACTACAAATCAGTATCTGAGTACAACTCTGCTCTCTTCAATATTGTTTCCCGATTAAGATTGTGTGGAGAAAAAATTACGAAAGAGCAGATATTAGAAAAAACGTTGTCCACCTTTCAGGCATCAAATATAATCCAGCAACAGTAGTACCGTGAACGGCGTTTCTCTAAGAACTCAGAACTAATTTCTTGTCTCCTTATTGCTAAGCAGAATAGTAAAGTCTTGCTAAAGAATCATAACTCCAGACCAACTGGATCTATAGTAATGCCTGAAGTAAATGCCGATTTCAATCTTAGCAGAGGCAGAAAAAGGGGGGTGGGAGAAAAAATCTCTCTAGAAGAGGTGAAAAAAAAAACTCTCGATGAGGAGGATTTCGAAGTCCTCCCACAAAATTAAAAAACCACCAGAAGTGGTCGGATCTTCAGAAATAGCAAAATCAGAATCAACATTAGAATCCATCAAATAAATCTGCCCACCGTTCTGATGACCCTTGTTATAGATGTGGACAGAATGGGCATTGGTTATGCACTTGTAGTGCACCAAAAGACGTGGTGGGCCAAATAAAGCAAACAAAGCCTCTATTCATTCTACAGAGTCAAATGATCTAAAAGATTGGGATTGGGATACAGTCCTACAAAATGACAACTACTAGTTAGATATTACAAATTTGGAGATTAGATATTTTTTTGAAGAAGAAAATGGCCAACCTCTGAACAATGAGGCATTTAATGTTATGATCGAAAACCCTCCTGGAATGGTCTAGAAGACCAAATAAATATTTTCAAAATCTCTATTTAGAATGTTGTTTTTTTTTTCAGAAACTTACTTTTCATGGATATTTTATGCTGGATGATTCATTATTTTTCAATTTATTAATTTGATAAATCTTTTTATGGATGTTTTTATGGATATTTTTGTGATTGATGACTTCTTATAAATTTGATCAAATTTCTCTTATGAATTTTTTTTAATCATGTGATTGCTTAGTTACATTTTTTATTATTATCTTTTGTTTAAAGGTATGGACTACAACAATGGGGATACTCATTGTTTTGTAAATAATGCTACAACACACACCATTTTGAAAAACCAGAAGTTTTTCTTAGAATTGGCATTTAATCCACGAAAGGTATCCACCATAGCAGGACCTGTGCAAATAATTGAAGACTCCAGAAGAGCCAACATAACGTTACCTAATGATACTCATTTATTCATTAAAGATGCATTGTTCTCCAACAGTTCCCGAAAAAACTTGCTTAGTTTTAAAGATATCAGAATAAATGGATACCATATTGAGACTGTTAATTAAGGTAACAAGGAAATGTAATTTATCGTTACTAGTATTAGAGGCCAGAAGTAAATACTAGAAACATTAAGTGCACTTTCTTCTGGGTTATATTATACGACAATATCCATCGTCGAATCACATTCGATTTTGAGCAAAATGATACAGTTAAGCCCGAAGCTTAACAACCCTTAGGCTTTATTGCTTTGGCATGATAAGTTAGGGCACTTCGGAGTTACCATATTAAAGAAAATCATTGATAACTTTGTTAGGCACTCTTTAGAAAACCATAGATTGACCATACCTAATGGATATCTATGTATCCCATGTTCACAAGAAAAGTTAATTACGTGACCTTCCTTTGTTAAGATTGTATTAGAATTCATATCCTTTCTGCAAAGGATACAAGGCGACTTCTATGGACCGATCAATCCACCTAGTGGATTTTTTAGATATTTCATGATTCTGATTGATGCTTCTACATGTTGGTCGGATGTTTGCCTACTTTCAACTAGGAATATAACATTTGCCCGCCTATTAACACAAATCATTAAACTTAGGGCTCATTTCCCTGATAATCCTATTAAGTTTATACGACTTGACAATGCGGACAAATTTACATCACAAGCCTTTGATGACTACTGTTCATCTCTCGGTATTGTTATCGAACATCGTGTTCCTCATGTTCATACCCAGAATAGCTTAGCAGAATCCCCGATTAAACGCATTCAACTTATTTCTAGGACGCTATTGCTACAGTCCAAATTACCAGTTAGTGCTCGGGGACATGCAGTGTTACATGCATTAATGCTCATTAGACTCTGACCTACAGTCTACCATCAATACTTTCCTACACAGTTTATATTGGGACATCAACCTGATATCTCCCATTTGCGCAAATTTGGTTGCGTAGTTTTAATCCCTATTCCGCCTTCTCAGCGTACTAAGATGGGACCATAACGTCGGTTGGGAATCTATATAGGCTATGACTCTCCTTCGATTATTCGATTTTTTGAACCAATGATAGGAGATGTTTTTACTGCTCATTTTACTGATTGTCAATTCGATAAAACAAAATTTCCGCCGTTAGAGGGAGATAAAGAATGTATTGTTCCTGCAGAACAACCCATTCTTGAAGACCGATGTAAACTAACGTGGAATACTTTTACTTTGTCTCATTTAGTTCAACGTACTTCACAATGTGAAAATAAAGTTCGTAGAATTGTGCACTTACAAAAAATTGCAAATATATTACCTAATGCATTTAATGATGCAGCAAAGGTAACCAAGTAATTTGTTCAACTATGAATGCACCTATTAAACTTAATGTCCCTGTAGGAAAAAGCCAAAAAGTTGTCACAACCCGAGCCCAGAAATCGGGGGTTAGCGAAAAGCTAAACCAGTGACACACGTACTCCCGTGCACGTGCATCCAAACCCAGTCCAGATGCACACACACAAGGGATCTAACACGTGCGAAACAGACGAACGCGGAAGCTGTAGATATCATAGCAAGCAACAAAGAAAATAGCGGAAGCCAAAACAAATACGAAACGGAAACGACAAAGACAAATACACTGATATAAAACCGAATACACACCAAAATCAGTATATACAAAATACACAGAATACAAGTCCAAAGTCCAAAGTCCAAAACACCCTCCAAAATCCCAAAACGAAAAGCCACTGGAAGCATGCATGAACGCACTCGGCAGAGATGATCAGGCCCACTCTGCCAAACCTGAGGGTGCCTCTACACTCGGCCCTGCAGCCTCCTCGACCGCCGGGGAGCTGGGCAAGGTATCTGTGCCTGCAACACCACAGACAACACAAATGAATACAACGATCCAACAAATACAAGTAACAGAGATGAAACACTCATAGTATCAAAGTGAGTAAGGACAGAATAGTAATTTCGGAGTTTCATAGTAGTATGCTAAGCAAATCGTGCGTAGAAGTAAAATATGATATGTGAATCAAACATAGAAATACTAACTAAGTGGCTACTACGTTAACTATGTTCTCTCCAATAGAGAGCAGAGCAGAGCAGATGAGAACACCACTGACCGGGCCAGGGTACAAGGAGGTCTCGGTTTCCTGGGTTCCGGGGTCCCAAGACAAAGCAACACTGCAGTTATACAGAGATACAGAGATCTAAGCCAAAGGTAACCCCGTCGGGCATCCTAGGGCTGAGGCTGAGTAGAGCCAGACTAATACCAATCAAATTAAATCCATAAAAAGGGAGATTACCCGCTTTGGACTCACCGATGGCAAAGACCGGATCTTATCCTCACGTGTAAATCTCTGGGCAGAGCCACCCGGGAATACCCAAAATCAGAGATAGACAAAGCCAACAAAGCAGATATATAAAGCCAAAGCATAGCATAGATCAAGCTTAGTGCAGGACGAAGAATAAAACGGATATACAGAACGAAGCAAAAATGACTACGGAATGCATAACAAAGATTAACAGAACTGAGGGCAAAACTATAAACAATATGAAATGCATCTCAGATTAATACGGAGTCAAGGTTTATTACAAACCAGTCCTAAGCTAGTTGTTCACTGTCACTAACCGTGCATGTTGATGTAGTTTTAAGTTAGTCAATGCACCGTTGCCATCAAAGTGTTGCGTAATCTTTGCGTGCACCGACGTCCCTTAAACCAACACCCATGGGGAGGTGCTTAACAGTGATCAACGCTCACATGAATGAGTCACAGCCTAACAGACTATTCATGCAATCCAAGAATCCCTTGGGCCGGTTTACATGGGTGGTTACCTGTATTTGAGCCCTACAAGTCTCACCATTATCCTAAGTTATAATTCAGAATTGCCATGCCTAACGGTTTAGCTATGAGGGACCTAGGGTTGAGCCGAAGACATCTTACGCGCTCGTCGTAATATGCACTAAGGCTTCACCTTGGTTCCATTCAAAACACAGCTAAACTGATCATCCTTTCACCTCTGATCTGGTATCTTTTTCGGCTGAGCTACAGTCAGTATACGGCTTAGCCGTAGACCAATCCACGGCTTGGCCGTAGCATTCCACGGCTTAGCCGTAGCCACACCGTAGGAGTCTTGTGTTGGAAAAGTTTCGACTGATCAGAGATTTAATTCACGGCTGGGTTACGGTTGGATCACGGCTAGCTTACGGCTCAGCCGTAGAACAAGTTACGGCTTAGCCGTATCCTAGCCGTAGAACAAAACTCAAAATTTAAGTCTCTGGAAGTCAAACCGTAGAAACTTACGGCTTAGCCGTACAATACAGAACACGAATTCGGGATAGTTACAGAAACTGGAATGTGGTACAGAAAAGTCTCAAAACAAGTCACAGAGGTTCCAAATTCACAAAAATTGGCTGTAAAACATTCTATACAAAGAGTAAGAGAGAATCAAAGCAATCAAAGGAACAACCCATATGTGTTATCAAAGCCTGTACTTATACTTGCCTCAAACTCTGAAAATCCACTGAAGCAAGCTCCAAATCCACTAAAATCAAAGCAAATCAAAGAGATAAATCATGCATGAGATGAAGACATAGCAATCAGAGAATGAGAGATCCAATTTGGAGGAGAAGCACAAGGACCCACTTACCCAAAGCAAGGACAGAGAGAAAGGGGGAAAGAACCCAATCGAAATGGGACTCCAGTCATCAATCGAGCAAGAGAAGAGGAGTAAGGAGAAGAGAAAACAAGAAGATCAACGTGGCTCTCTCTGGGGAACTCCTTGCATGCAGTCGAACAAGTGAATGAGCAAGAAAGAGAGACACCTGTACTGACTCATGTATATATAGTTTTGGAAGTTTAAACAAGATTCAATGAGTTTAGACTATTTACAGTTTAAGTCACACGAAGGTCCATCTTCCCCAATTGACTCCAAATGTTTCTGAGACAGTTACAGAAATTGTCGAGCTCAACGAAATACGCGTGCTGACACCAAGATGATGCAAAGATGATATGAGCAAAACAAAAGCAAAATTACGAAAAAGGGCTTAGAACTACCTATTCCAGGTCAAAGGTTACTCAACTACCTATCCAAGACCCAAAACCAAGTCCAAAAGAATAAAACATCAAAAACACACTAATGAGCCACTAATCCGGCTCAAAGGGGATCGGAGCGTTACAAAAGTGGCGACGAAAGAGTCTAAAATACGCTAGAAGCGCGGCAAACCTATAGGTTCAAAGGATATAGCTCAGCAAAAAAGGAGAAATGGACAATCATCATGTCCTCCCAAAGATACACTTAACACTCCTAAAGAGGTCCCTCCTGAAGAGGCTCATAACGCTCTTGAAGAAGCTATGAAAAAATCCATTATCTCTAGAATAACGAAAGTCCTTGATGAGACTATAAAATCCTCCGAAGAGGCACCGGTACCAGATAATGAAGAGATCTCTATACTTTACAATGATTCAAGAGAGAGATGGGATAGAAAAGGAATTGTCATCAATGACGCATTGTATATGCGGTAACTACACAAATATCAATGGAACATCAGGATGATGATTGGAATGCAGAATCATGTACTATAAATGAATGTCGATAAAGAAAAGATTGGGCAAATTGGGAAAGTGTCATTACAGCAGAGTTAGAGTCTCTCAATAGACGTGGTATATTCAAACCTATAGTACAAACCCCAAAAGGTGTGAACCCTGTAGGTTATAAGTGGGTGTTTGTAAGGAAAAGGAATAAAAAGAATGAAATTACTAGATACAAGGCAAGACTTGTGGTATAAGGTTTCCTACAGAAACTTGGGATTGATTATGAGGGAACATACTCCCCTGTTATGGTTATAACGACATTCAGATATCTGATAAGTTTAAGGGTTTTTTGAAATTTTGGATATGAGACTCATGAATATTGTGACCGCTTATCTGTATGGGGACTTAGATACATAAATTCATATGAAAATCTTGGAAGGATTTAATTTGCTTGATGTAAAGCCTAAAAGTACATACTCAATACAATTGAGACGATCATTGTATGGATTGAAACAATCTGGAAGACTGTGGTACAATTATCTCAGTAAATATTTGTCTAAGAAAGGATATGAGAACAATCTCATTTGCCCATGTATCTTCATAAAGAAATCATTAAAAGGATTTGCAATAGTGGCGGTTTATATCGATAACATAAATTTGATCGGGACTCTAGAAGAGCTTGAAATAGCTGCTGATTATTTGAAAAAAGAGTTTGAGATGAAAGACCTTGGGAGAACAAAATTTTATCTCGGCCTGCAGATCAAAAAAAGTTCTAGTGGAATATTAGTCCATCAATCTAATTATACCAGGAATGTATTGAAACGCTTTGGTATGGACAAAGCACGTCCACTAAGCACTCACATGGTTGTTCGGTCTTTAGATATAAACAAAGATCCATATCGTCCAATTGAAGAAAATGAAAAGGTATTGGGTCCAAAAGTACCATACGTAAGTGCCATTGGTGCTTTAATGTATTTAGCATAATGCATTAGACCGGATATTTCCTTCTCAATGAATCTACTTGTTAGATACAGTTCTGCACCAATGCAAAGGGATTGGACTAGTATCAAACATATCCTACGCTATTTACGTGGTACAATTGATTTAGGACTCTTTTATTGTAAAGATTTCAAGTTTGTAGAATATGCAGATTCAGGATATCTCTCTGATCCTCATACAGGTCGATCACAGACAGGTTATATATTTCTTAGTGGTAATGCTGTCATTTTTTGGCGTTCTACTAAACAAACTTTGATAGCTACTTCTTCTAACCATGTTGAGATTTTAGCCCTCTATGAAGCTAGTAGCGAATGTGTATGGCTAAAATTTTTAATTCAGCATATTCTTAGTTCTTGTCAATTGCCTCTTAATACAGGTACCTCAAGTGTTATTTACGAAGGCAATGAGGTATGTATTTAACAGATTAAAAAATGATACATTAAAGGTAACAAGAGAAAGCACATTGCACCAAAGTTCTTTTTCACACATGAGCTTCAGAAAAACAATGAGATCGAAGTCAAACAAATTTGTCCAAATAAAAACTTAGCTGATTTGTTTACCAAGTCATTATTAAAGTTAACATTCTAGAAGCTTGTACATAAGATCGGCATGCGTAGAGTTCATCATCAAACAATGCAAAGGTTATTATTATCAGGGGGAGAAACCGATCAATGATAGGCATCCTGAAGCATGCTATTCAGAATATATGTGCGCCGTACTCTTTTTCTTTCTCTAGGTTTTACTCCACTGGGTTTTCCGAGTTAATGTTTTAACGAGGCAGCATTATGCGCGTCCAATCACCACTTCAATAACCTTGTAGAACGTTGTACTTTTTTTCATTCGCTTAGATTTTTATTCCGTCGGGTTTTTCCTTTGCAAGATTTTAATGAGGTAATTGTTATTAAATGGTAGTCATCCTAGGAGGAGTGTTATAAGAGATTATTATTAGTGGATATCCACCTTGGGGCCCATATTAGATATGAAAAGTAGTTTGGATTAAAATCCTGCTATATTTGGTTGCTTAGGAAGGAAGCAATCTTAGTTTACAAATAAGATCGCCCTCTCCCTTCATTATGTATATATCTCATTCAATAAGAGTGTCTCTCTCTTTCTCCCTCCAGTCTCTCTATTT
The DNA here is from genome assembly GCA_037013555.1 of Sextonia rubra. Lineage (NCBI taxonomy): Eukaryota > Viridiplantae > Streptophyta > Magnoliopsida > Laurales > Lauraceae > Sextonia > Sextonia rubra. The sequence continues at coordinate 13,046,397 of JASUAD010000003.1, forward strand.
CTCTCTCTCTCTCCTTAAACATGACACAAATATTAGTCAGACGAGTATTAAACCAAAGTGAATCCAAAATTGACAGGCCCATGTTACACTCCATAAGATGGTGGACATTCACATGGCCCACCATATGAATAGGACCCACTAGAAAATGCTTCCGATTAGGTTCTGTCTCCCAAAACATTTGATGAGAGGACATCAGTCTTCACGGATGGTTGACAGAGACAATTCGATATATTCACCTCATAGCCAATCATGTTAAAAAGTGGCAACCATGTGACTGTACACATGGATGTGGTGGGACCCACCCGAGATGCATGCCATTCAGAAAGAGTGATTGAAATGTCTTGTCATGGATGCACAAGCTTATAATCAAAATGCAACTGCCTGCTTGGGCCGAATCGTTGACTATGTGATCGTGATGGATGGTTCAGATCTAGTACAGGAGGCGTTTTATAAAATTGCCCGTGCAATATCTTTTTGAAAGTGCGATTCAGCGATATCAAGCTGATTGAAATAATTAAGCTACAACTGTTCTCGTGCATGTTCAAGGTCCAAGGGCAGTTATACGGTCAATATTTTTAAAACCTATTATAAGCCCCTAGCCAATATAAGGCTGGATGCGGGCTGCCATTTTAAGCCTTGGGGCTGGACCCGAGCCTTACTGTAATTTCCTACAGTGAAAGGCACGTGCTTAGGTCCACTCGATCTGTCCTCACATATTGAGCGAAAAGGCATGATAGATACTGCAAATGAAATGCGTCTGGGCCTAACTTTCACGCCTATGAGATGAATTTGGCAGCAATTATGAGGTGCCGCTATGAAATAGACCACACTTGAACAAGCTTCAGCCCCACCTAATCCAGAGCCTATAATGCTGTCCAAAGCCTCAAGGCCGCAGTCATTTTCCCAACTTCGTGTAGAAATAAGTAGCAACGAGGTTTAAGCCGAGTTCCAGACCGCTGTGGTTGGCCTGAATTCATTTTCTAACCAAAAAGCAAAATGTAACCGACAAATGCATTAGATTCCATCAAGTGCAATGCTAGTCAACAAGAAGGGGTTCCAACCTTCATAAACCAAGTGTTTGTGTGCAATATGAGGATCCTTGCTTTGCATAAATATGAATTACCTGTAACAATAGGTTCCTTCTTCTTTGTGATAACCCATCACACTTAAAAAACCGAGTTACATGTGATTAGATTTATAGGAAAACTGATTGCAGGGGATTGAAGTAGGGCCAATGTGTGATGTCATTCTATTACGTATCAAACCATATTGGCTCTGATGGTCCATGAGCACATCCATTGGACGGTGGAGAGAGAGAGAGAGAGAGAGAGAGAGAGAGAGAGAGAGAGAGAGAGAGAGAGAGAGAGAGAGAGAGAGAGAGAGAGCAAATAAAAGAGCTAGCAAAAAAGACGTGTCCTTTTCCTCTAAGAAAACTATCAAGGAAACAAATACAAAAGAAAAGGAAGGGGAAACAGACCCCCAACATTCTCCTTTTAACTGCCCACTAAACACCCTCAAAAAAGACTCTTGGCGTGACACAGCTTAGTGGGTTGCATCATCATCATGGCTCTTCCAAAGTCCAACACCCCCATCCCAAAAATCATCCCATTCCCATCACCCTCACATCATCCTCACCCAATTTCCCAATCAAACCTTCTCTCTTCTTCCTCTATCTATCATCCCCTCTAAAAATAACAACACATCACCATACTCCTTACACTTATCTCTAAACCCCCCACTTCTCTCTCTCTCTCTCTCTCTCTCTCTCTCTCTCTCTCTCTCTCTCTCTCTCTTTTGCATGTTTCATGTTGCTCTCTACCAAGTACCAATCCCAACCCCACCACCCAAAGGCCAAAACACATCATCTTCCACCCATATGATGATGCCTCCAAAGCACCCATCTCGCCGGACCACCTCACTTCCGGCGTGTACTGAACGTCTGAAATGTCACACTACCCGCCGCCGGAAAATCCTCCACCCTACAGCTCCTAGCATCATACCCCACCACCCTCAGCGCCGCCCCCACTCTCGAGCACATCTCCACACCACCGTCGCTGGTGCAGATGGACACCGACATGGTCCCCGGCCGGAAAACCCGCACCACCTTCTTCAACACCTCCCCGAGGTCCCCGCCGGCGGACCCGACGCACTCGAAGCTGGCGTAGCTGTAGCCGTCCTCCGGCGTGACGTGGATCGTCGAGTAGTGAGGCCCATCGACCCCGTTCATCGAGTACCCACACGGGTCGAATGCGAAGTCGCACACGAGTGCACTCGGGCTGATCTGGCCGATTCCGGTCGCCGCCGTCATCTCCTTCCCGGCTGCGTCGCCTGAGCTCCGGTCTCCATGTCGCCGGAAGAATTTTATAGCTAGTGCAGCATCAAGTTGGGTCATGCACACTTCAACCGTGAACATGTTGGGCCCCACCAAGTGGCCCACCATGTGATGATCATCATCACTAGCTGTGTACACGTGCCAAGCGTGTGATGTCTTGGATGGCATAATGCAGGCCTTCCTATAGCAGAGGCCATTGGGCAAGCTTTCCTCCAAGTACATCACTTCCTCACTAAAACTAGTGTGTGGGAAAGGCTGGGCCTCCGGGAAAATAAAGTTTCCTCTAGTATACTTACACCCACAAACAGTGAGGCCCAGTTCATCGGCATGGCCCAACAAGCAAGGGATGGATTTCAACAATTGGGTCGTCCCACAAGTCTTGATGATCATCTTCTTTGGGTACACAAATAGACTAGATTCAGATAACACATAGGCATCAAAGAAGCAGTTGCCGACCGCAGAGACGACGCTGCATTGGACGGCGTCTAGAACCTCTTGTAGCGCCGAGAAGTCGAGCCGTCGGAGGCCCATCGGATCGTCCCCAAAGAAATGGAGCTCTAGCCGTTTTTCAAAGCCCTCAAATCCAGATACAGCCATAGGTACAGAAATGGATAGTAAGATATGCAAATAGATGAGTATGTGAGTGGTAGTTGTAAAGAAAGGGAGGTGGATAAGAGCAAAGACAAAGGTGGTAGTAGAGTAGAGAGAGTAAGAGAGAGAGAGAGAGAGAGTGGGGAGAATTGGGATGTAGAGATGGAGAGGAGGGATTTATAAGGGAAGGGAGTAAGGAGAGCGAGATGGCATGCGTGTGTGGCAACCAAGAATAATGATTGTGGGCAATATAATGAGTGGGATGATGATTACATTTGTGAGATCTTCATGAGACAGGAACGGAGAACGGAAATTAAGCCCCACGCCTATTGTAAGGGGCAACCCATATGTATATGTATATGTATAAGATACTTGATAAACAACTACAAATTGGGATTTGTATGTAGACTACATGTCTTTTTTTTTTTTTTTTTTGGGAGGGGGTGTTATATACTTCTATACAATTAGTTTTTAATGTTTTGGTTTTCTTTCTCTTGATCCTTGGGGTCTTGGCTTATCTTACTCTGGACCCACTTGCTACAACATGAGATTAGCTCTTTTTTTTTTGTATATCATAGATTGCCCTACAGACCACAACAACAAGAACAACAATACCAATTGCTTAAATGATAATGTCGGTTGCCAATGTTGTCTTCTGAGATTTGGAGTTGTATGGCTTTGCCTTTGTAGGGTGGCAGATGGGTTGGTCTAAGCCGAAGCTTACGGAATCCAGCCCATCTAATTGTCGGGTTTAATATTTAGGCATGGTCCAACCAAAAGGTCTTAGAATAATTTGGTGTTGGATATCGCCGTCCAAGCTAAGAAAATACATTGCGTACATAGAAATTATCTGCCCCAATAATAGGCCCCACCCCATCCGGGATGGCTAGAAGCATAACCCGAATCTGTATTAACGAACAGCATGCGGATAGCTTAACTTTGCATGAGTTTGTCGAAGAATAACTTTGTATGAACAGCATAACTTTGGTTCCCATTTTTTGAAATAGAATAAGTTTGGTAGTACAGTTAATCGGAGATTTTAGCTAGGCAATCTTGAGTGCTCATTAGTATGGTGAATGCTAACCAAGTGGGCCTCCATCTTTAGATTGACCATGGCCCAAAAGTGACATTGACTAAGGAAATTTAATCATCTTGCTAAAGGGTTGCTCTTGGACTGAGGAGCATTAGTTAACTTTTTTATCATTCAACTGAAAGCTGTTGATTAGACAGATAGGATGGTTTGCTTGAGCCTGGATGGCGTTTTGCCAGCCAATGCAGGGTCAAACAGATGACTGTCAAGAACAATCAATTGTGGATCCCACAATTGTTGTGAGACTGTTGGATCCCTTGTTAAGACAGAAATTACTCTCAAATTTAAATTAAATTTAGTCACGTGTTTTAGACATGATCAATCTAATAATTGATTTCAGCCTGCTTGAAGTGATCTCAGTATAGCATTTCACTGTGGTAATAATTTCAGCTCCATCATGTAAGGGGAGGATGACCTGGGATGGTAGAGATCAAAGGGCCTCTACTTTGTGGATGGTAAAGATTAAAAACTTCACACTGCCCTAGCGTGGTGAAGAAAGTAATCTTAAACTTTTCATCTAGAGGGTTTTTAATTAAAAAAAAGGTAAAATAAGAAAATAACATTGAATCCTTTTACATCCCGCCCCCCCCCCCCCCCCCCCCCCCCCCCCCACAAAACCACTTTTCTCTACCGTTCTAAGAGCTTGTGTGAATATTTGTCTAAATCTATTTTCAGATGTATAGGAAGGGTAGCCATGTTTCTTTACAAAGATTTTTTCTCCACAGTTCTAAGATCTTGTGTGAATATTTGTCTAAATCCATCTCTGGATGTATAGGAAGGGTAGCCATGTTTCTTTACAAGGATTTCTTGCAAGGTTTTTGCATGTTTGAGTTATTGAAACATGATGTGATGGCTTATTTTCTAAAATTTTCAAATTCCATATTTCTTTCTTAGAATTTTTGGATTCCAACTAGTTGAAAGGACTCAAATAGTCCAATTCCTCAATTTTATCTCATTCACCTGTTGCTAGAATTTCTGGATACCCAAGTATAAGGGAGTATTCAAAAATTCTACTATGCCTGAAAATTTTGAAATTTCCCAGACAAGAATTATTTAAATTATTGCAAAAAAACAAGGCCTTATAAAGGGTACTTGGCTTGCATGTAAACTTAAGCATATATATTAAAAATTACTGGTTTTCCATTTCCTTCACAAAAATAACATTAGAAGATAAGGGAAGGAAGGGTCACCTAAGGGCCTACAAAAGAGTAGGAAGTCCATGGGACCTTTTTGGAATGGGATGGAAAAGATCTTTCTATTGTTGGAATTTCCACCAAAAGTTAAAAATTTCACAGAACTATTGTTTATTTTCATCACTTTTGATATGTGGGGGTAATTGATTTGAATGTGAGGCTTTCTTTACATGATTTCACCTCATTTGCCTTATTTACAATTTGTTTGTAAGATACCTAGAAATCACTTTTGTGGTGATTTCTGTGCCCACCGAAATGCTATCTTCTGCCTAGATTTACAAATGCTTATGTTACCAGCAGTTTATAAGCTCAAATTTGACATAAATCAAAAGTAAGAATTTACAAGGTTATTTTAAATATATATCACTAATCAAACAAATAATTTCAAATGCTAAGGGACAATTGACATTGTTGAAACATTCCTCCTAATTAATACTCTCAAAGTAATAAAAAAAAATCTCATATATGTTGTTCTCTTAACTCTCCTAAGCATCTATCCCTATGCAATAAGTTCTTTTTTTTGTTGGAAAACTTGCTATAATTAGAGAGAGATGAGTTTTATATCATAAATAATTCTGCATTTACTGAGTGAACTCTGAATGATTACTGAAGTTCCATAAATTTCAGTTAAATTCTCAGACTTGCTCTTTCATCCAGCTTTTTACATGTTAGTATTAATCCAAGGTGGTCATTAAGATTTTGCACTAGGAAATCTCCAATTTATGGCCAGCTAGGCGCACTTTCAGAAAACACAGGATTACCCTACCAAACAGTATTACTTTTATTATTGGCCTAACTCAGCATTATAACAGGGTTATACAAAAGAAATACTCATCATTGATGGGACAGTACTGATTTAGTATTTAACTTGATTATCAATTAATAATGATTGGTAGCTCTTCTTAACTTGCATATGCTTTTAAGCAAAGCTCAAAGCAACAAATGATTATTTGACACATACTGTCTAATTTTTACACATACTGTTTTTTCTTTACTTATGCAGTAAGTGTTATTCAAAACACCAGACAGAACCATACAAGCCCCGTATGCTTCGGCAACTTTCCCAATCAAAATAATAATTGCAAATGCCCCAACTTTTGGGACAGAATCACATAAGCAGCCGTCGATTTCGATACATCCCTTGAATTAGGGAAGATCCGTACTGAATTCAGAGTCACGGCCATCATCTTATTTTGTAGGTTTATGTTTTTTCTTTTGTGATCAGTGGCATTTCATCATTTCTTTGAAAATTTTCTCTCTCTCTCTGTTTATAGTTCCCCCATGAAAATTCAAATTTTCTTTTCCTAAAAGCAGGCAAAAGACCATCAAATTCATCCAAACCAACCCCCCCAATGAAAAAACTTTGAAATGAAAAGAAAAAATAAAAAGGAAAAAAAGAAAAAAAAATATTAGTAAATTCCCAGGTTTCTAATTGAACCCATTATTGGGTCATGTGTTATGAATAAATTGTAAGGCTTACCCTATATATTGGACACCGTATTTAACTAAGATATGGTGTTAAAAGTTGGGGTGTTAAAGAAGGAAGAGCTTAAAAGGTAAACCCAGAAATAGACATTGATCACATTTGCATAGATTACTAGACTATATTGAGCTTACCCGTTTGAGATTAGCAATGGAGTGTGGGCCTAGCATTGAAGTGGTTCCTTAATTATACTTTGCATAGATTGCTAAACTTTACCGAGCTAGCCCATTTGAGTTTAGCGATGGGGGGTAGGTCTAGTACTGAAATGGTTTCTTAATTATACTTTAGATTATTATGCTTTATCCAGCTTACCTATTTGAGTTTTGGAATGGAGGGTAGGTCTAGTATCGAAATGGTTTCTTAATTATGCTTTGACTAAAGAAACCCATTTACGGTAAGCCAATGAAGAGTAGGATTAGTGATGAAACTGGTTAATTGAATTTCATCGAGTAAAGCCCATTTCAGCTTGCTCCGTTGGGTGTATGATTCGCGATGAAACAAAAAATCAATTTAGATTCTTGCCAACTCCATATAAACTCAGTCCATTGAAAAGTAGAAGAAAAGTGAGGGAATAGTCAATTAAATGAAGATTAAGCCAAATACATTTTTCAAGAGCTTAAGTCCTAAAGGGTAGGATTCAGGGGAGAAATCATTGAAACATAACTAAATAGGAGCCAATCAAATTTAAGCTAAATCCTGTTAAGGGGTAAGAAAAAACAGTAAAGAAAAATCAAAGGAGCGCAGAGAAGAGATAATGTGGAGAGGGGTAGGAAGGGTAATGATGTGAAATTGTGTGTTAGAAACAAAATGGCAGTTTTTAAGGGCACGGTGGAAATGATTCAAAATGGGAATGATGGATGTGACTATTATGGTGGCCTGCACCCCCATTATGATGGCCCTTGGGACCTGCACGCGCACGCATGCATCACACGCACCACCATACCAGACCAAGCACATACACCCAAATGGATACACCCAAAGTCCAAACAGCACCCCCTCCTCTCTCTCTCTCTCTCTCTCTCTCTCTCTCTATCTAACCCATTATCTTTTTATGGTCAAATGTATTCCTCTACGTATATGGAATAAAATCTTGGTTAAAAGCATCAAAAAATCAATTGCACTCAAAAATCCATATCATCCATACATACCCACCTCATCAAAAGGTACAAACAAAATCTCCAAAAAACACTTGCACATTTTACTAAGTATATACTCCTTGTAAAGCCCCTCCTCTAATGTCATCACTCTTTTGACCCTAATTCAACCAATCTTATCACCTTTCCTCCTTTCCAATCTTTTGTCATGGAAAAAAGAGTTGTCATGGACAATCCAAACCCTAGCTTGGGGCCCACTCAACACTTTAAAGCCCCACATTTACACCCACAAGCATCATGCAAGCCTTGGACCTGTCTGGCGGGCCCCGTTCGTCACTTGCGTCGGCTCCCAACAATCTTGTGGTGGGACCCACATGGGAGTCCCTATTGCTAATGATCCCCTATGTGCCCCAACTTCTTGACACATCCGGCCCACCTCTTTTGGTCCCCTGGTTAGTCCTAGACATGTGGTCCCCGCAGCACTCGCATTGTCTCGACACTAGCCGAGACATGAACAGTATGGATGGCTTTAGCCGCCATACAAGCACGCACGCTTCCAAATAGGAGAAATTGGGATACATGTGCCTACTTAAAATTTTTTACATGGCACATACAATGTATACACGTAGGATAGTGCTGCACCACAGTCTTAATGGATGAAAATGGGTCCCGGGCCCAAACTGAAAAAGTTTGGTATGGATCCATTTTTTTAAATCAACCTATTTTAAATTTGTGTCTGGATCCGGTTGATTAAAATTCGGGTCCGCGATCTGTTCAATGGATTTCAATCTGGACACCTGAAAATTTGGAAAACCCATTATATATTTTTTTATAAAATTTGATGTTTTTTTACAACTCCGGGTCGGTCCAAAATGAGCCAGGATTGGGCCCAATTCTGAATAACAGGGTTGACCCAAGGTTGACATGAGCAGAGTCTTAAATTAATTGATTTTTATGGTTGGGACTTGGGAGAATAAATTAGGACGCAAGCCCAATGTTCTCTTCATTAGTCTGATTATAACTGTGGGTTTCGGTTCGTTTTGGTCGAGATTGTCAAATAATTTCATTTCAGACATGGTCCGAACCTAACAATCTAGTATAGATTTTGGACCATTTCGGCAGAACATTTTTCTATGCTAAGTAAAGGCCTTAGGTATCCAAAAGTTTTTTTTTTTTTTTTCCTTTTACTTAAGTTAGATCTAAACCCCTAACTACTCATTGGGCACGTAGAAAATATATTACACTATTAATTTATTAAATAAAGTAAATGAATAATTAATATATTATTTTAAACTTAATATTTTTATATTTATAATTTTTCAAAACATAACACTGCAAAATTCTTCATTGGAATTTCAGATTTGGTTTTGATTTAAAAGGCCAAACTGAAATAATTGGAAATACAAGTTTTTGCTAGAGTGGATACATCTCTCTCTCTCTCTCTCTCTCTCTCACACACACACACACACTCAACAAGACATGAAATCCAAAAATGAGTACAAACAGCTGAGTAAGCACAACAATAAGGGATGGGGTAGGTCCAACCTGTATTTTTATGGATATGAGAATAGGGCCAGATGTTCCATAACCATCATCACCATAGCACAATAGATTTATCCCATCTAACTGGTTTGCCAAGGACAACCCAAAACTACCATCGGTATTAATCATCATTAATATTTGAGAGAAGCATATAAATAACTTATCTGGAACGAAGGAATAGAATTTCTTTGGCCAATCCCAAACGATTAGGATAAATTGATGATGATGATGATGATGATGATAATTTATGATTTGAGCTTGAACTTGTTGTCCAATGAGCTTGTGTGGTGAAGTTTAAATTTGGAATGTGTACTAACCCAACCATCCAATAGAAGACACGAAAACTAATTTGGATCCAACGATCCCATAGAAAATTTGGTCTATATGTGGATCTATGACATTGGTTTAAGTAAGTTTAAATTTCAGATTCAGGCACCCAAAGCCAGATATGATTACATCCCTAATACATATTATATTTTTGTCTATAGATAAGAAAAAAAAAAAAGTCATTGAAGCCACTTTCCAAGTTCGAGTCCTACTTTCATATTGATGTCGGAGCAGGTCAAACACAGATGACCACCCGTGTTGCATCCGGGCCAGATCCGGATACCCTAAAAAAGCTAGCCTGCACACATCATCCCCTCTCATGTGACGTCAATGGTTAGAGATAGAGACCACATCCTTCTAAATCAAAGCTTTAAGAGACCCACCCCCACTGTATCATTGCTCATGTGCCACACACAAATCTTCTTCATGGGAGTAGGATTTTATGCATATAAGTTAGTGCCCTTATGCCTATCATCTCTCCGTGTCCCCACACATTATTCTTCATGTCACCCAACCCCTCCTACCCTAAACCCACACATCCTATTGATGCTCCCCAGGAGCATCATTTCTCCTGTGACCCGCCAGCTCCATGAGGCATGAACCCTTCAAATGGTCCATATCTCTCGATGCACACGCAGGCATCATTTCACCTGTGTGTCCCCCTCTCTCAACAACACCCACTCCCCTTACTTGGTCCTCTCCTCCAATGGCTTTCATATCCTCCCCACATCATTCCCACCTATGCATGTAATGTAAGCCCTTGAGATCTCTTTCATCATATCCCTTGGTGCTCAGGCACACCCATGCATCATTCCTTATGCGTGTGATGTTAGGCTCCCTTGCAACAGTTCAGTCCCCACACCCATAGTTAAAAATAAAAATTAAAATTAAAAATTAAAGATATGCAAAAAAATCTAAAACTCGGCTCAACTCGGAGGTCATATGCCTAGTTGACTCAGGCGAGTCAGGCTCAAACGCGGTCAGTTCCTGAGAGCTCTTTTGGCCATGACCCAAGACTGACCTGAATTGCTTGTGGGGAAGCCTAAATCTGAACCCAAACGGGATGGAACCCACTCAAATTCTCTTACGGGTTGGGTTGGGTTGGGTTGGGTTCTAGTTGCAGATGGGATCCATGCCTAATCTTTGTGCGTTCTTGCAGTGGTAGATCATCCACTCATTGCAAATGTCCAGATCTTTTGGATGATCATCAATCAAGGGCTTTCAACTCCTTTAAATAAGCAATCTCAAGGAATCACACTTTGCTTAAAAGCCTACTCTACCTGGAATACCCCATCACTTTACTAGCAGGACTTTATACGGACGACCATGGATTGGGTAAAACAGGGCCCTGCCCTGCCCTACTCTTATTAGGGGCGGGATTGGGTTTTGTTGACTCAAACCCCCTTTACCCACAACAAATATATAATATTTATATACTTATTACTAAAATAATAACAACACTTATGTGATGTAGATGGTTTTGAGCATTAACATAAAACATATGGGATTGGACAAGCTTGGGTTTACCCCAACCTATGCCAAACTCGTCCCCTAAAACTTTAGGTGGACGATTCACTTTGGTGTTTACCAATTGTTTAACCTAACATGGCCTTTGTAGCAGGCAGGCCATATGATTTCTTTCACTAGGTACCAATTGTTAGAAATTTAATTTGCTTTTGAAATGCTATAATTTTAAAAGATTTTGTTTATCATATACATGTGTTTGTGTGTGTATTTATACACACGTATATGTAGGGGTATCAAATGGGTTGGGCTGGGCTAGGCTTTTCAATATCCACGCCCCACCCAATTTTTAAACCATAGGCCCAAATTCAACGCTAGCCCGCTCAAGGCCATATGGGCCTTGCCTAAGCCTGGTACACCTAGAAAATTTGAGCCAAGCACGATGTGATAATGGTTATTTCTTTTATAATTAAGAAAAAAGGCTTCCATTGATTGACGAAAGTTGTTGCTCAACCAGTTGATATGTCTCTCTTTGTATGAAGTGCATGTGTTCAAATGCTTGTTTTAGCAATATATATATATATATATATATGGGGTGAAATTAGAAAACATAAAATTAAAAATGGGTGCTTTTAAAAGCATTTAAAGGTAGCATTAATAGAGGATAAGATTAGAAAAACTCATTTAAGATGATTTGAGTATATTGAACGCAAGTAACGCTAGTAATAAAGAGTTTGGCTATACAGGTTGATGGTCTATCAAAGAGAAGGGGTAGGTCAAAGAAGATAAGTATAGAGGTAATAAAATCATATATGAAAAAATTTAACTTCTCTGAGGATTTGGCTCAAGATAGATCGGAATGGAAAAACAAAATTCATGTAGTCAAACCTAATATAGTTGGGACAAGGCTTTAATGATAATGATGATAAATATAAATTTTTTATGTCATTAAGGTCGGGCTGGGCTTTGGACTCCCCACCACCAAATCCAAGCCCGGTCTATATGTCAAACGGGCCAATATTTTAGGTCAAAGCCTGGCCCGAGTGCTAAGACCAAAGACTCAAGACCAGCCCAAATCGGGCTGGGCCTGGATCAGGCTTGAGCCATACCAGTCCATGAGCAACCCTATGTTTATGCATAAATTGGATACAGAGGTCAGGAGAGGTGATTGTGGCCGAAACCCAAACCCAGACTGAACCCAAACAAGCCGATTCTGAATTTCACTTTTGGTTGGTTGAGTACTTGAGTTGGGTCATGAAGGTTCAGGTTCAACCCAGACAAAGTTGGGTCCCTACACGTTACTGGAAAATACTCCTCTATACAGTGTACACCCACATGTGGATGCATGTGGTGGCACGCGTGCGACAATCCATGGCCCGATTTGAGTAGGTGGGGCCCAGTGAGCACAATGAGAGTTTGGAAGAGCTACATAGTTACATCCCTTATAATGAGGGTGTGATCTTGTCAGGCATGGATTTGCAAACATGGAGGCCATGATGTCCCCTCTATTCCATACTATGTGTCCTCAGAAAGCAGGATTAGTTTATAAGCAACTTTCCACACTCCAGACTCTACTCATTAAGGAACTTTTTGGTTGCAGAGACAAAGGCCCAAGACTTTAATTCAAGGCTCCTCTTTCCATTCACCCAATAATCAAGAGGATCTGCAATCCTTCCCCTTTTCCAATGAAGGAACTAAGTTAAGGAGTCATTAACCTTTTTTGCTTAGGGTCGACAAAAAGATGGTTGTGCCCTCATCTTGCAACTCTCTTTATGCGGGCTCTTATTATGTGCCTGGTGCATGACAATCTAAGCCTAGGGTAACATGAAAAGATTACCTCCCTCCCAAGTAAATGGTAACATGAAAAGATTACCTCGCTCCTAAGTAAATTGGAGAGAGAGAGAGAGAGAGAGAGAGAGAGAGAGTTTCAACCACCGAATTAATTCTTAATCCTCATTTGCCTTTACAGAGAAGAATCAATATCTCAACTTTATCGGATTAAGCTAGCAACTAGTATCAATTCACCACAATTTGAGCGAGTTTGACAGTAAATTCAATGAAGTTCAAAAAAGGCCTGTCAAAGTAATGTTTCAATTGGTTTGAGTTTTAGATTTGCTCTCCTATTTCTTGAGTTTGACTCCTATCCCGTGTGATATTTAGGTGTTATGTTTGCGGCCATATATGTACTCCCAGATTTTGTTATTGCAACTTATGTTGTACGTGTTCAGAGTTGATGAAAATAGCATTTACATTATATGCTTAAATTTCAGTCACATAGGAAACAGGAAGGGATGACCCATCCAAATCCAATTCTACCAGCAACCATCACTCGGCATCCAAATTAGAGTATAGGTTGTGTGATTAGAGGGTGGAAACATGATTTTCTCACAATATCAAATGAACCTGGTTTTTTTTTTTTTTAACAAATCATCGAGTCCTACTGGAGACTATAAAATAGGGATTTTGACCACCCGATTTTTTAAAATTTGAAATTTGTTCATCAATGGTTGAAGTTTAACAAATTCTCACGGAACTACTCAGGCAACAAAGGAGGCTAAAATATTGCCAATGAAGGGAAAATTGCACAGTATCCCATGAATGAATGTAACATGTCGCATTATGCCATATCACTTGGCCCTAGTATATTACAAGAACAACGATTCAGGAATGTACCTATTGACAGGCAAAAGTCATATCTTAGGCAGCCGTATGGTCCATAAGCTTGAGTAGTGATGCAAAGGGTCAGACATAGGTTTAGGCTGAACTATACCCAACCTGTCTGACGCATTAGCTTTCCTGGCCAACAAGCTTTTTCGGTACAAAGTCTCCCTACATATAGTTGTAACCAATCCTTTTTTTTTTTTTTTTTTAACACGGGAACCCGTCAACTCCCCTTATAATTGATTATTGGAAAAACCCCAAATACGTACAACCACCCACAAGCTATATGTATCGAGTAAGTCTTTACAAAGATTCAAACTAAAGACCTCCGGGTCATTCTAAGACTTCCCAACACACAATCCGTCGAACATTGTAAGCAATCCAGCTTTGATTTATGGTGTGTTGGCAATCATCTGGAAAGCCTTTGGGAAGGGCCAGTATCTTCAAGTCCGGATATGATTAGGATCCGATGTAGTGGACTCAGATTTGAGCTCAATAGGACACAAAATATTCACATCCAACGGTGTCTATGAGTTAGGAACAGGATCTGGCCCCTGAGGACTGTGGCTGAATTTGACTTGGAATATTTTTATGTATTATAAATGGGTTACAATTGGGCTGGATCCAAGTATAGGTCCGGCTGATTGGTCTAGAAATGTATGGATCTATTACATCCGATTGAACCAATACCTTTGACCAATTCGAATCGCAATTTTTATCGGGCCCAAAAACAGGTACCACATCCATGGCTTCAGCAGTCTCCATTGCAGAAAGCCGTCTGAACCAGTCAATAATCTGTCCATGGGCCAAGTGCGTACACGTAGAGGAGCTCATTGTTCAGCCATCAATACAACCGGTGGACCCCACCATATATATGTCCATGGGCGATATCCAATATTCCAAGTATCCAAAATGCAAGTTCATACACCTTTGAACCATCACTGACAAAGGTATTAAGGCAGATGCCATGAAAAGAGAAAATCGTGTTTCATTTTACACCAAAGTGAGAGGGCAGAACCAATATCTCCATTTCGAGTAAAAATGGATCCTTTTTGGCCATTTGGCGATGAAAATGTTTTCCACCAAAGAAGACGATCTGATGTGCGAAAAACTATAAGTTGATTATATGTGACTTAAATTTCAAATTGCTTCAATTATCATGACCATAAATTTCGAATTGCTTCGATTATCATGACCATTCAATCAAAAGCAAGCAAAATGAGTAGATGTTCTGAATTGTTAGAGCCACTTAAATTAGAAGCTCCTCCTGAGGTGGTTATAATGAATGTAAATATTTAGCAATTCACTGTCTATACCCAACCATCAATTATCCATGTAGGTAAGTGGGCCCCACAAAATCAATTGGACTATTTGCTCATTTCTCATTCAAGTCGAGCTCATTACATCAACGATGCTGGAAGATAAAATGGGCTCTGCAAATGGCTACTTGGGCCTAGCCTACTTTGAGCTACACATGGGCTGAACTTATATTTAAGTTATACTGAAACTTTTCCAACAAAATCTAGAAACTTCTAATATTCTTTATAACCCAAGGTATTTCTTACCTCGCACAGCCCAAGAGCCTTTGCCCTTGAGCCCAAGGGATGCTCGAAAACTAATCCCTATGGGCACATGCAAACCCTCTTATACACCATGGGCGGAGCTACATATAGCTCACTGGGTTCAATTGATGCCACTGAATTTTGTAAAAAAATGTATACTTATGTAGTAATATGAAAATTTTGGGGGAACTTTACATAAATTGACCCCATTGGAATTATTAAAAAAAGGACATGCTATGGGTCAATTTTGAAGAAATAGAAGTTAGTTTAGAATCACTCCTGACTTCAACTAAAAATCGCACTCTCTTTTTTACTTCTTCCTAAGAAGTTTAAATATGGTATCAATTTTTTGTTAAAAATAACAACATTAACGTAAGCAATAATATTAATATCCCTTACATTAGTTTTTTTCTTACTTATAGTTTAGTAAGTTTGAACTAATTTTCTCGATGTTATTGAAAATATATGATACTACAAGTATCATGTGAAAGTTGGCTTTGATAAAAATATTTGACATTGATTACAGTTTATTGAATGACTTTATTGACCAAAATTCCTGGCTATGCCACCACTATACACATACGCTGGGTAAAACTATGGGAAGTCACCAACAAAGGTGCCGGTCAATCTCATCGGAACAACATTTTGTCTCGCCGAAGTCTACTAGGGACTGCAGCTTGATTGATCCCAGAATTTTAACGGTGATAGGCCCATTGTTATAAGACCATTACCCTCGACTAGGAAAAGTCCATGTTTACAAATGAAACTCATTCACACCATGCTTGAGGAGCTAGGCATGGACTCGGATGCCATCACACTGAAAATACCATTTACTAAATCCAAACCGTTCAAAGTTTGCCCATTCCAACTGGTGATGCCCAAAACTTAAATCAGAGTAACACACACCATTGAATTGATATTTTTTCCCCACACTTTGACATAAGTGCTGTCTTGAGCCTCAAGAAATGTGGGTCCAAGAGTGCCTGTACCCCACAGCAGATGGACCTACATAGAATTTTAGACAGGTGGGAAGATTGGCCTCCATATAATAAAAGATCTAGAAACCAGACCTGGTAAGCCCCACTGTCAATTGCAGTGGGGGACATAGAATTTTCATTTTGGGGCAAATCCAAACAGGTAATTAGGTTTCGGAGCAAACCTAAAATTTTCATGTGAGTTTTAGGCGAATTTTGGAAGTGGATCCAAAATTATAAAGTGAGTTTTCATTCAAAGTGAACCAAGGCCAGACCACGTGACTGCCCCCAAAAACCATGTATGTAGGTCCACCCCCTAACCGTGAATACAAGAAGGAAAAAAATGCTAATTGGAGAGATTTTTATCCTTAGGGCCTCCAAGCACGGATGATTAGATGAATAGGCCAAAAACACACAAGTATAAGAGATATTTAAATAGAATGAGAGACCTAGCTGTGTATAATTGTCTTGAGTAGGCGGTACCGTTGAAACTAGACGCTAACAGACTTTCAAATATCCAACCAAAGCAAACCACCTCTCCATGTATATAGGAGCTCCCAAAGGACACAGAAACCCCAAGAAAAAAAAATTAGGACATTTTGACAAAAATGCTATTTTTTTTTCAAATTAGAAATATTTAGTAAAAAATTAATAATTTAAATTGGGTCATTTCAAAGTAGGAAAAGAAAAATATACTCCATTTTTTTCCAGGTCAAATGTTGTCAATGGCACACTCCGACCTTTCTTCCCTTCCTCACAATCTCACCAAAAGCATTCCCTTATCCATCCCCTTTTAATACCATTTACACCATCTCTTCAAGTCCTCTTCATCAGCCTCAATGGCTGATCTTCCTCATCTTTGATCCCCAAAGCCAGGCAGGATGGCCTTCAGGAGCCCCACCCCCCTCCAACTCCTTGGCCTCCTGTCCTTCCTCTTCCTCCACCTCACCACAACCGCCTTCCATGTGGGCATCATCCAAAAACCAGCCCCGGATTTCCCTGCCTTCGGGGAAGCCCCCGCCTACCGCAATGGGGATGAATGCAGCAGCGACAAGGTACATGTGGCCATGACACTTGATGCCAACTACCTCAGAGGCACCATGGCCGCTGTCCTGTCCATTCTCCAGCACACGTCGTGCCCTGAGAATGTTGTGTTTCATTTCCTGTACACACGGTACATCCCTGAGCTCTTCAAGAGCTTCGAGTCCACCTTCCCTTACCTCATTTTCAGGCTGTACCAATTCGACACCAGCCGCGTCAGTGGGAAGATCTCTAAGTCAGTTAGGGAGGCATTGGACGAACCGTTGAACTATGCACGCATCTACCTTGCAGACATCATCCCGCCCGATGTGGGGCGCATCATCTACCTAGACTCTGACCTCGTAGTTGTCGATGACATCGGGAAGCTGTGGGGAGTAAACTTGGGTGATAAGGTGGTGGCTGCACCTGAATATTGCCATGCAAACTTCACCACATATTTCACTCCTGCATTTTGGTCTGACCCTGTTTTGGCCAGAACATTTGAAGGAAGGAAACCTTGTTACTTCAATACAGGGGTTATGGTCTTGGATGTCGATAAATGGAGGCAAGGAGATTATACCAACAAGGTTGAGGATTGGATGGGGGTCCAAAAGCATAAAAGGATATACCACCTGGGCTCTTTGCCACCTTTTTTGCTACTATTTGCGGGGAACATCAAAGGGGTGGATCATAGATGGAATCAACATGGATTGGGCGGCGACAACCTTGAAGGAAAATGTAGGAGCCTCCACCCTGGCTCGATCAGCCTACTCCATTGGAGTGGGAAAGGGAAGCCATGGTTGAGGTTAGACTCCCAGAAGCCATGCATTGTAGACCATCTGTGGGCCCCATATGATCTCTATCGCTCTTCGCCACCAACCCTCGAAGAATAAGATGAATGAGGGCAAGGAAGAGGAAACAAGGGAAGGACAGGAGCAAACAAGATTGTGCCACTGGATATGTAAGACAATTTCTGAAAAGCACAAAACCAGTTTCACCAGAGTGATATTATCAAAAAGTAGTGGCTTTCATGGCCTTTTCTAAGGTTACAAGAGCAAAGGGGAGGAAATTTTGGGATAAGCCTGTGGAGTGAAACCATGGATCCATGAATAAAACAAATCCTTGAGATTGGCCATGAAAGGAGTGGAGGAAGATGTGTCTTACTTTAGCCTGGTTTTGTAGTTTTTTCTTTTGCAATCCATGATGCAAAAAAAAAAAAAAAAGGACCAAAGAATAATAATAATAATAATAAACAAAAATTTTCAGTCACCTGAAGTGCCTGAGGTGGCCATGTGTATAAATAAACACAATAGTAGTATTGTGAACAGAAAATGATGATTCTCAGACATTAATTTTATCTGTCAATTTGACCTGGTGATGAATCCATGTAATCAAGTATTTTATATTTCTAAATATTTAAAATTCCCTGCACATGATAAAGATATCTAGTTTTTGTTGTTTCAGTGCTGCAATGCGCTTTCTATAGAGTAAAATACTATTAGTTTTGCTAAATTTCGGTAATTTCTACTTAACTACCTGTGTCTGTATAACTTCAGAAAGGGCAGAAGACCATGCATGGAACAAGACAAGAACAACTAAGAATCCTGGTCAATAATCTTCTGATGTTCTCACTAAAATTCTTTAATTTGTACCATTACTGTAGTTGCATGTAACAATTATGATGTCTTTTGAAGTTAGTATAAAATTCAAGTGGCCTTCTCTCATTATATTTGGTTTTACAAATTATATCAAATGATAATAGTTGACCATTTAGAAGGCACCAATAGATAATTGATTTGCATTTGCGTTCAATGCAGTGAAACTGTTTGAGCATTAATCATCTGAAAATCAACCCATAATTGAGTGATAAATAGGCATTTCTAGGTAGAAATATGATCATACATATAGGCTTTTCTAGGTGGAAATATGATCCTTCATAGTTCTCTTTACTTTTCTTTTTTCTTATGCATAGATTGTGACTTATATTAACTTACAGCATATTATGATTCCAAAACAATCCATTACACTTTTCCAAGTCAGCCTAGGGACATCTCATTAGCGAAAGCAACAGTAAACGCCTCATTGTGCCGTGCAAAAGAGAGGAGAATACATTTATTTCATGGGAAGTTCATACTGACTGTGAGCCAGTATAAGTGTACAGGCTACATTCCTTCAGTAGCCCATATACAAGGTAAGTTTTTTACTTCCCAAATGACCTAAAATATGGATAAAATATGATTTGTGTCTTTCTGGTATTCTCAAGTGAATTATTGAAAATGGGGATATCATTTTTTTAACACCAAATAATGCTCAGCAGCAGAAATCCTGAAAAAAAGGCAAATGCAAGGGGTGTCACTGCAATGATATCTACAAGAATCTTGCCTGACCTAGCTATCACCACTTCAACTGTTAAGGCTAATAAATAACAGATGTCCAGATTTGACAATACAGAACATGATTGCAGCTTACCTTCATTGATTCATTTCAATCAATACAGATAAATACTATCCAAAACTGCAAATCCAGCTGCCACACCACCTTCATTCGACGATGAAACCTTGGTTCGCATCAGGTAACCACTTTGGTTATTCACAATCACCTTTTCATTGTTCCTATCAATTCCAACTCATCATATTAAATTTGCAGCATGTTAACATGAAATGGTATCTGTAAAAATTTGATGAATGTACACATATGGCAAGTGCCTGGAGCATTTTTGGCAGGCAGATTCTGCTACTCTCAGGAGACAGTGGAAATTAGATTCTGCTACCCAGAAGACATTGGAAATTGTTAGGTGTCTACTTTTTCCTGGTTTTCCATCCAAGTCCAATCGTTCCAATAAGTGGTATGGGTTTGAGTCAGATGTGAGTGTCCAATTTAATGTGATTTCGTGTTACCATTCAACTCCAAATACAAGGAAATGAATAACCATCCCTTCTGCAGATATATCAAAAAAAATTAAGATATGTGATGCATTCAAACACACAGATTTTTATTACCTTAAATAAGCTCCGTATACACCAAGCTCTGATATGGCAAGGTCTTGGTGACAAATGCCATCTCGGACCAGAAATGCAGAAGAAGCTGTTGGAAAAATTCTTTGCATCAGAATATAAGCAGCGAGTCCCTCGCTCCCTTCTTTCTGCAACTTAATGAAGGTTTCTCTAACATTGTCACCATAGATATTGTTCCCTGAAGGTGGATGATCCATCAGTGTAGTAAGAAAAATGAAAGGAGTGAAAGGGATTGGATAAGTAAGATTATTATTAACTCACCTCCTCCTTCTCTTTGAGGTTTCAGGACAAACAATTCAGGTCTTTCCATTGCCTCCTGCAAGACACTTGTATCATCCAAACTCCACAAACCCGCAAAACAATTCCGTACTTTTTCAGCATCATCTTTGTTTTCAAGAAACCTGGTTAAATACCATCAAGCGTAAAATTCAGTGGAGAATGGAAAATGCATTCTGATGAGAACATATAAGACTGATAAAGGTTGAACCATCAAAGGCTACAAAGAAACAAGCGTAAAGTTACCATAATTAATCCACCATAGATGAAAAGGTAGAATGTTGATCAGAGGACTGATCCCTATATCTGACACACTCATTGGCAATGACAACCCAATCAAGGATTTAGTGATTTTAAAGAAAACCAATTTGAAATCAGGAAATGACAACATATATGAGTACCATAGAGGAAGAGTTTGTCAATTGTTGTAGGTTTATTTAAATATAAGTTTTCAAAAATTTTACATATAACTCAAGAATTAAAGTACAAAAATAAATTTTCAGAAGTCATAGAAGATTAAATCTAGAAGTGGAAACAATATAATTATGAACACCAAAGAAGGTCCTCAACATTGGAGTCATTTCAGTCCAATCACTCAAAAGTACATGAGTTGACAAGTCAAAATGATGACTTGACTCAAGATTCAGTTAAAGGTTCTCCACTTACGGTTTCATGATCCATGGGCCTGAAGTATCAGGAAAAGTCTGCCTGACATTGTCAGCATTACACAAACATAGATGGCCAATGCAATGAGTAACTACCATTGCAAAGGTAAGCATGAGACTTCCCCTATTCACCAAATTCAAGTATGAATATGAAAACTGAGTCTGACTGTGACATCTTAACTGAGTAGGAAGTGAATAAACTTCTGTGCTCAATACATACAAGTAGAAGCCCAGGGTTCGGTGATCTTAGATTGTTGATCCGCCATCATGAATAGAGAATACCCTAAAAACTTTCCACGCTTCAACACCAACAGATAATTAGAGGAAAAGAAGTTCATCAACATTCCAAGAAATCTCACAGATTCGTAACAAGATCTTCTAATATTTAAAAGGACACTGGGGGACTCTCTTCCACAGTGGGGGTAACCAACTCAATAGACTGGATCACCAAACCATGGGTCCCCCTGAACCAGTTGCGACCATCATCAAGAACCACTATAGTTTCACATGCATCTTATACACATACAAACTCATAGTTTCATCTCTCCATAATTTAAGCTTGTCGACTCCACAAGGCTAGAAGATATTATAAGTCCAGAATATAGCTAACAATATCAGAAAAAAAAATGGAACAAATGGGAGGATAAAGAAAACAGTATGAAAGAAGGAAATTGGTCACCTTTCTAGAACATTTGGTTTCGCCAGCTCTTGCTGGATCTTCTTGGTGCCCACCAAGTGATAGGAAATAGATGGGCACTTGATGGCAGACGACTGCTCCATCAGCAACCTAGCTCTCCACTCCTAGTGGGAAAAAAAAAAGAACAACACTGTCATAAGCAGGAAAAATTATACTGGACTAAAACATGACGACTCCAAAGCTTGTGGTCAATGCATAAAAGAGAAGTTGAAAAATGATAAAGTACAGAGGGTATTGCATACTGATTCTGAAGGATAATCATTGGGAGAATAACCAGCTCTGAAATAGATAACTGCAACAGTATGATGTCCCCTGCATTTAAGGGAACCATATTGTCAAATGTCAATGAATAACCACAAAAACAGAAATTGGATTAAGTGTCTCAATATTGATAGAAATAAATATTCTTTTCATTCCTGACAACAACAATAAGGAAAAAACTGGAGGGTCAGATGTCACATACACACACAAAGTGCCATCTAGCAGAAGCTTCCCCTCTACATCTATTTCTGCCAACGTTCTCCTAATAGTCCGCACACCATGCGTGCCAGAGTTAAGGAAAATACCTTTTCAGGAGATTTCCTATAATCACTAATTGGAAAGCAAAGAAATCATCATGAACTCATGTTCTTGACATAACATAATTCATGAAGGGCCTATTTGTTTGCATAAAATATAGCGGAATTCAGTGTCAAATGAGCTCCACCAAAGTATTATTAAAGAAGTGAGGGGATGAAGGATATAAGGTAGCGATGAAGTTGGGACCTTGGTTTTCCTAGGATTTGAATTACTAGGGTGATGGCTAGGTATTCATTTCTCATCTTCCCTTGATTCAATTTCCATTACATGGGAGTTTATATGATATTATGATGGTCATTTTCTGGATATTCACCATTGATTCTTCATTTTTAACCACTTACAAAAATATAAGTCCTAGAATTCCTAGGAATTCAGTTACACAACACAAACAGGCCCTAAATGACCATGTAGTTTAGGTTGGTAAAGCCCATCTAAGGAAAATAATATGAAAGGGCAAAAAAGTTATCTCAATGATATTTCTAATGATTCATCATAATGATGAAAGTCTTACTCCATCCATCTAGGCCTCACCACCTCTAATGATATCAATGAGAGTATACCAATACAACATAGGATTACCGATAAAAAAATACTAATAAAAGAGTTCCTTGGCCCTACAAACAATAAATGTACAGCCCGTCTTCTTGTGATCTTATGCATTCATTATTACATTTATTTTTTTATGTAGTACTATATTATAATTTTAAGAATTTCCTCAACCATTCACATAAAGAGCCTTATCATGGGCCAACCACAAAAAATCTCTCCCATCAGTTGGTGTTAAATGCCCAGTTTGACCCTGGATGATGATTGTCCATTTGTGAATTGAAAGCACCAGTAGGATAACTAGAACCATCAAACAGGTAGGCACAGAGACACAGAATCCACCAGTTGAACAGCATAAAGTACTGAAAAGAATGCTCACCTGCAGCATCTCAGGCTAGACTAAAGGGACCGAAAGATATAAAAAAAAGAAAAAAGGCATCCACTCAAATCTACACAATTATTCTTGATAAGTATTATACAACACCGCAGACTGTAAAGTTTTCAACCCAAGAAAATTGGAAAGAGATGCAGAATTACCAAGAAAAACTTCAGATAAAAAACATAAAGGATATCTCTCCTTCAGTTCCGCACAAAGCCAATGTTGGTCATACATGTTGCGTTCTTCAGTTTGGACCACAACCATAGCAACAGCACTGTATAAAATGTACTGAAGTCAGTGCAGTCTCACAGAGGCTTCAGTAAGATCCAACAAGAGACATGAAATTATAGTTCATAACCTCCAACCTGGAGTTATTGTATTCATTCCAAGCTTTAGCTAATGCCTCCGCAAATCCCTTGACAGCATTATTTTGAGGGACTCTACTGGAATCTAATTGAAGTTCCTTCCCATAGTAATTAAGCAAGCTCCTGCAATGCACAACAATCAGTTAGACCATTACTGCAACTATAATTTCAAATGTTCAGTGACCAATAAAAAAAAACACACACACACACACACACACGCACATAAAAACACACGCACGCACGCCTAGTATTGTACAGTTACTATCCTACAAAAAGGAGAGACCAGGAAAAAGAAATTTTAGCTTTCCCCAAAATAAAAGTTTTTGCAATATTATTAAAAACAACTAAAATTATCTTGAACAATCAAATCTTAAGTTAGATCTTGGAGGAGCATACAAAGTTGAGCAAAATTGTAATTTAGAGAGTGAAAGACATTTTTATTGGTCCTTTTTTGTTTTTTGGTAAATTAATTATTGGTCTTCAACATGTTAAAACAGCATCCAAATACAAGGCAGCCAACGCAAAGTAACATGGATCAAAATCAGAAAAAAGGATCAAGTGTCCCTCCCAAATGTGTGTGCCTGTGTGTGTGTGCCTGGGTAGGAGGGTGTTTGTGTGCGTGCGCGTGTGCATGCAACTAGACTAGGGGAGGGCCAACAATGAACCCCAATCAGATAACGTACACTTGATTCACGAGCCACAAAGTTTGACAAGCTTTACTTCATACATAGGGTGCATTTTCTGTGATTCAATCCAATTTTGAATGCCAAATAATTGTCAAATTGAGGTGAGTTCCACACATGCACAGAGTGGTTGCAAGTTGATATGAGGGTGTTTGATTTATCACAAGTGAGCCCCAAAGAGGAGGACTTCCTTTTTTTTTTTTTCCCCTTCTTTAATTTTTGACAAATTCTAACTAGCAAACTACTTAGGGTTCATTTGTCTTTTATATGTTAAGTGAAAATGCAATTTACATATATAATTTACATATGTGAAACATGACACCGTGTTTGTCTGTTAACACTATTTTCACATGAATAAATGTTGTATAATTTGGATCACATATCTAAGATCTTCATGTATCTAAAAATCTATGAATATTAGCATTATGGGGACTAATGGGTCAACAAACAATTTGAACAGTTCGGGTTAAAATTTTGGGGAAAGACCATAGGAGTTAAAAATAAATAAATAAAAGTTAGTGGCAAAGTTTGTAACCACGATCTGTCTGGGGTGGAACCTGCACCAGCACCTCTTCTAACCAAGAGATGTTACTGGTTTCACACTTTTTAGGGGTATAAATATTCATATAAAAATGGCCTCATTTATACACCATTTTCAGACACCATTTTCAGACGTCATTTAAGCATTACATGCATAAATGAGTGCAAAGTGCAAACAAATGTGATCATGTGTAACCGCTATGTATGTACACCATTTACTTACATAAATGAGTTCAAACAAAAGATGCACACAAAATATCCAAACTACAAGCACTGAG
Organism: Sextonia rubra; assembly: GCA_037013555.1. Classification (NCBI taxonomy): domain Eukaryota; kingdom Viridiplantae; phylum Streptophyta; class Magnoliopsida; order Laurales; family Lauraceae; genus Sextonia; species Sextonia rubra. The sequence continues at coordinate 13,071,752 of JASUAD010000003.1, forward strand.
ATCATAAGCAATAAATGAATATGAAATTCTATTATGAAACTTATGAAAAATTATAAGAAACAGCAACGAATAGAACGGATGCACAAAATCTCAGATTTGATATAAGGTTATAAGATGCTAAACCTGTGAAGCTCGGTGACAAGACAACCAAGTCCCGGAAATGAAGATGAAATTGTGTTGAGCTCTATTTGAAGAAGTGTGTTGTTTTGAGCATCAAGCATATAATCTGAACGATGCAGACCCAAACGTATATCCTATTACAGAATTGCATTGAAGTAGCATCACAAACCATTTTTTCTTTTATTGACACTAGTATTAGAGTCTTTCCCACCATTAATAGAAATTTCATGCTCCACTCACTAGTTGCACCCATTATGAGAGCATAGATATCTCAATGACTGATTAGGGGATTACCTCTTTTTTGTTGATTTCCAGCATCTTGGAATGGATTTCTAAGAGCCTACTGGTGAAAGCATCCACCTTCTTGGTTCTGCAGCAGAAGAATAAATACCACATAAATTTATTTTCATAATTAAATATAATATTTACAGGCTATTAAAAATCCGAGGCACAAGATTCAAGAGTACTGCCTGTGTCTATTTTTATAGATACAAAGGAAGCTCAATGAGGAGTTTTTTTTCCCAGGTTTCTACAATCTAATAAATTACAAGAAAAACAAACTGCTGAATGAAAAAAATGACAAGAAGCATTAAACGAAAACAAGAACAGAACTAACATTAAATCACTATATATATATATCTTTGTTAATTGAGACAAATAAAGATGCACCAGCTAAACACTAGAAAAATGAAGGTGATTCACTCTGCAATTCCAATGCTTTTTGTCAAGGGGGTTGGGCAGCTGGAACGAGTGGGGCTCCATAGAGGTTGGCCTATGTGGGGATTAATTAAAACTTTCCAATTTTATTCCCTCATGTCATTCAGGCATTAGTAACTACGTTGATCTCCTTGCCCATGTGAGTGTTGCAGCTTGTAGCACTGTTTGAAGGTAGAAACAGAGGAAACGAAATGGAGTCAAGGAGTTTATGCAATGAAGAGAATAGCATCGTTGGACCAGACAGGGTCCAAGTATTCCAAGCCGGTGATTATTGTTCATATTTCTTTGACTTTCAGCATGTACAGACTGAAGAAATGTTTCCTTTGATAGCGTATTCCCTTTGATAGCGCATTCCCAACAGCTAGATGTGGGCATTACAGGGAAACAGTTTGCTTCGTTGCAACGTTCCTCTGGAGGAGGAGTCAAGGTTGTTGAGAGATTTTTGATCCCTCAACAATATCCCTAAGAAATGAGTCATCTAGGGCTATGGCCACTGTGGTGTGCCCCATGAGGGACTACCAAACTATGATACACCGATACTTCAAAATGAGCGACATACCGTGCTGTATTGTATCCAATGCTTGACTTTTTATGTTAACAATCCATATCCCTGCAATGTCTATGGAGTGTCCCTACCATATCTATGCCGTCTCTAGACATCATTGCCACCAAGACTGTTTCATTCAGGAAGACCTTTAAAAAAGACAGCTTTCAAATAACATAAAATAAAAAACTTTAAAAAAAAAACCTTTCAAAAAAAAAAAATGCAGCCCTGTAAGATGTTTAGTAATTTTCCAGTGTCAGTAGTGGATCTTTGACCCAGTTTTTTTTTTTTTTTTGGTAGTGTTTCATAGTGTCTCGTCGGGAACCTTTTACTATTGTACTATAACTTAATCATTAAACAGGCAGTTACATTTCAGGTGGAAAATCACTTTAAAGACAAACAAATGGTCCACAGACTCTCCAAAAAGAGAATGGCCACTTAATGTCAATTCCAACTAAAAAAAAAAAAAAGACATTTGTTTTGTGGAACAAATCAATTATATAAATGAAGTCTAAAGTCCAAGGCCCAAAGTTCGGAAAAGGATACATTTTGACAACATTTCCTGAGTTCCTTCCGTAAAAGGTTGTAAATGTGCATCCGAAAGAAATCCAGTATTTGAGTCAGAATCTCATCATGTACTTTACATATATTGAATTCTTAGTAATTATATGGAACTCCATATCCGGTACTTATTTGTCTCAAAGCAGACAAAAACAAGAAGCATAAATACCCATAACACAAATCTCATATCCAGATCTGAAAGCTAAAGAAGGATCACTAAAGTGATATAGATATTAAAGAAAGAACCTGGACAATCAATCCTGAGAAATCTTCTATCCAAGCTCACTAAAAGTAGTATCTAACTCACATGCTTCATTGTGTACAGGAGATAACTCACAAGCTCAAAGCAGAAAAACAACAAGAAACATAAAAATCTATTAACACAAACGTCAAAACCTAGAGCAAAAAGGTAAAAAAAATAAAAAGACAAAAGAAAAAAAAATGATAGCAGAGTAATATGGATGATAGAGAAGAACCTGGACAATGAATCGTGAAGAAATTTGCTATCCAAGCTCACACGATCAACAAGCTCATTGAAAATAGGAGCTAACTCACATGCTTGTCTCCAGTTGCTTTGTGGAAAAGACCGGGGTAAAAGGGAAAAAGGAGCATGAACCAGACCCACACCAGGAACCGTTCCAGATCTCTGCAAGACAAGAATCAGTGATCACAAATAGAAGGAAGGGAGAGTCTACTAGTTACATTGATGAATTCAGAAACAACCAAGTTACTTTAAAAAACACAACAGTATAGAGCTTAAAAATTTCCATGAAATAACGTCATTCAGACTTCCACTACACATGAAAAATACACATCTCAGGTCTCATAGGCAATCTCAAATCCTCAATAACCATCTTAACTAGTTAACTACAAACAATATGCATTGAAAAAAAAATAACTACAGACAGTGTGGTCCCATGGTAGGACTATTTTCTTTTTCTGAATGTTAACTTCATTAATAAGGCCACTACAGTACAAGACATATACTGTAACAGCTTGAAAAACACTTAAGGAGAAGCTATAAAGCACAAAGTACAGAAAATCCGGTCAACACAACCTCTGTTTCTGCCGTCCTCCTCAGCCAAGGAATCCACCATGGATTTAGCAAGCCCTTATAATAATGAATGGGACTGGTAAGGTCAGCAGTCTCCTCCATCATGTCAGCTAAGCTCCAAGGAAGCTTACATTTACCAGAAGCCCACCTTATCACACATAGAGAATCACCTTCCACCAAGAGATTTCAGATATTTCAGCAATGAGCTTCACGAAGGTCAGTCCGCAAAGCTAACAATCCTGCCTCAGCACCCACACATCTACCAACCGGGCCGAAGCAGGACATGATACTCACTACATCGGAATCACAAATAAAAGTGCTGATAACCACAGGACCTGAGTTCCCAACAATGCTACAGTCAAAGTTCTGCTTGAAGAAACCTTCTGGTGTGGGGGTTCCATCAGACAACTATGGAATATCAATTAGTACAGGAGAAAGCCACCTCCTCCCAACTCCATCAACCAGGATATGGGCAAGTTCTAAAACTATTTCAGGATCGTCACCCAGGAAGCAGCAAGGAAATTCGCATTATCTGCCAGAACTTCAACTGGGAAGGATTTTCCTTAAAAGCAGCACACATTGCACTCCTTCCAAATCACCCAAATAATGGCCATAAAATCAAACTTCCACATGATAATGCTCCTAGACGACCGACTGTCAACTCCAAGTCAAATAATTGAGGAAAATTAGCAGGAAGCACACGTTTGGGGTTGAAACACTTATGCATTGAGTTCCATGATGATACAGCTATCTTACCCTTGGGAACAACTTAAACAAGCATTCACATGACAACGAAGATGGTCCACCATAATGATTTTACCATGGAGGGCTAACCATCCAAAAGCTACAATACTTAGGGGAAACTTGACATTCCAAATTCTGCTTAAAGAGAGAAGAAAAATGAGTCAAATATCAAGAAGAAACCAAGGAGCCATCCATCAAAGCAGTCTACAGTGAACAGTCCACACCCCTCAGATCAAAACCCACCACCAGAACATAATTTCTGGTGACCACATCCAGCATGGAAAAGAGCTGTCCCTCCTTCCCTCTATTAGATTCCCTTCTGAAGACAAGACTCCAGACCATTAAATTGACTAATCTGTCCATATAATGATAACCATTGGACTACAAACCCTAGCACAAGCTAAAACGCAAGGGGAACTAACTCACAAGAGGTGCTCCTGCCCATGCATCCAACCAAAGTATAATCCAATCACCTGTGCCAATGTGGTATCAAATTTTCATCATGAAGACTTCTACAACTAATAAAATACCCCTCCAAATGCCAGATTGATACAATTGATGAGAATTGGAAGCAGGAACTTACCACCCATTCCTGCTCACACCATACTTGGCCATAATAATCTACTTCCATAGGCTAACCTAATCATCCCCTAGCCTCCATAACCATTTACACAAAAGAGCTTGGTTTATCAGTCTAATGGACCTAGAACCTAGACTTGTTAGATCTGCATACCGAGTCCCATGCCACTAGATGGGACTTCTGTCTGTCATCCTGACCATCCCAAAGAAAGTCCCATTGGAGTTTTTCAATATGAGTAACCTTATCCAGACATTTGAAAAGTGACATATAATAAATAGAAAGTTGAATGCACAGCCTTAATTAAGGCGACCCAGCCCCAAATGGAGGTACTTTGATTTCCAAGTGAACAGCCTTTTTTTCCATTATTTCTGCCACTGTGTGACAAAGAGCTTTTGACACTCTTCTTGCAATGGTGGGACTAGGATTTTCTTTTGAAGGAGGAGGATGACCATAATATTAATTTCTTCATTATTTAGTCATTTGAGGGGGTTAAGGGCTTATTTTTTATGGAGGCATAGGCTTTTTCTCCATGCCTCAGCTTGAATATTTCGCTTTTTTTCAGGTCTGCCGGGGGCAGGTGCCCCCAAGACACAGTACCCAGGTCCTCTCCCACCTTCCTGATTTCACTGCAGAGAGCTTGATTTGCAACTCAAAATATCGGCATACTCTTGGAGGAAATCTAAGTCCAAACAAACCCCTATGAGCTCAATTTTGAGGAAATTAACTCTCAGCCCCAATATTGCTTCAAATTATAACCAAGTAGCCTTCATGCTCCTCAGTCAACTCACAAAAAATCAGGTGTCATCTACAAACTGAAGGAGGTTGATAGAAGGAGCTTCCCTAGCCGTTTTAAGCCTTAAAAAAAACCAACATTCCATGCAGCATCAATTATCCTGCTAAGGGCCTCTCTAATAAGCACGAAGGCACAAACCCCATTGAGCAAAAAAGAAGCCTTTTGAGGATCCATTGATGATAATAGCAAGCTACGTTAAAGATACACATTCCATGATCTATCCCCTCCAAGTAGCACCAACACCCATCCCCCTTGTCATATATTGAAGGAAATCCCAATTGACCTGTCACAGGCCTTCTCAAGATCTAGCTAGAAAACCAGGCACGAATTTCAAACCCTGAACGTGCAGTGGATGCATTCATTAGAAATTAGGACTCCATCAACAATCTGTTTGCCATAAATGAAAGCCCTTTGATTCAAAGAAATAATTGCCGAAACAACTTTCCACAGTCTAGTTACCAGAATTTTAGCAAGATTCTTGTAAATGCACCCAATCAAACTAATGGGACAAAAGCCTTTGACACTATCTGCACTTTTTTTTTTTTTTCAAGTGAGGGGCAATGAAGCTCCTATCTACTTGGAGAGTCTGCTTTTGGCATGAAACTCAGAAAAGAAAGCCAAAAACAAATTACTTTAAAACTCCCAGAAACCTCTGCTTCCCAAACTTGAAATTTTAGTAGCAAATCCATTGACAAAATGAATGGCTCTTGGAAGAACAACAGTTGCCCTAACATGTACTGAATGCATCCACATTTTATAACCCCAATCCGTTCTCAAGTACATTCGAAGAATGGGCCCACATACAAAGTTAAGAGCATCCATTTTCATGAAAAGTGCATGGTTCAACATCTGAATTGTACAGGGATCAGCCATTTGTATCCCAGGCCATTCAAATTGATAATATACATCATTTTCTAAATGAAACATACAATTAAAATTTTGATTCGGATGACATACTGGTTGATTTGTACAATCTTCCCAATTTAGAGTAGAAATTAAATGTAACATTTCAGCAGATAAATCTACAAAGTTTTTAACACTAATCAATATCTACCAATGGGTACTAGAGGACTGGTTAGGCCTCTCCCATTAGAAGAGCTAGGTCCCAGGATCAAGTCTGCAAGGATTTATGTACTAGTTAGTTTCTATTTTGCCTGAACCAGTAATGAAATGTTTATTAAAAAGAAAAAGTTGACAGCCAGACCAAACTTATCATCTTTTAATTTGGTTAATGTTAATAATACTAAAACCAAACCAAGAGACTCTCAAGCCAATTGAGAGAATTGGTAGCAACCATAAGACATTTGATGATTTGAACTTGCACAAGCATACCTTTCGGTGGAAATAAAAACAATTTGATCTGATAAGAAAGAAAGTAAAAAATGATCATCTTTATCTCAGCACAGCATCTGACCAATATGAGAAATGATCTTCAGAACTTGTAGTCACCAATCAAGTAAACAAGTGAAAACAAAAATAGTCTTATATAACTCTATTCACCCCTGGAGACAGTGAGGTCAGGTCAGATTCAACCAAATCAAATCCCACAGCCACTGGAATAACAAGCCAGTCCTAACAATACTCTTCCATATCAACCACCAGATATAGGGGAAAACAACACACAACCAAAATAACAATAAGCTAACAGTGCCAATAATTCAACTGACATACTACACACATCAAAATCATCAGAAAGAAGAATGGGGGAATCTATTACTAATCAAACTATCAAGAGGTTGGGGGAGGAAATGAAGAAAGAAAAGAACCTGAACACTTTTGTCCCCAACAACAAGTCCATGGAGAGAGCTCCAGACCAAAGCTTCTGAAACCAGTTGTTGAAGCAAGTCAGGGGAGATATCATCAGACCCACATAGTGGCTTCTCATTGCTTCCCTCATATGTTTCTGACCCATCAGATTTTCCACACTTTAAAGGTTCCATAGAAGAATGAAAATCTAGAGAAGGGGCTTTGTATATGGTTCTGGTGGGTTTCTTGAAATGGATTTGGTTTGTGGAGGTGGTGGGAGTGAATGCAGATATGGGTTTTGGATTGGATGAAAGGCAGATGTTATTGTAGATCGGTAGAGACAAGGAAGAAGACCCAAAAACCATTATTCTTTATGGGGTGATTGTGACCCCCTCTTTTACCACTGTACTTTGAAATATTTTGATGGATGCAGTTCATTTCTGGGTTTTTTATGTTAACTTTTCCTTCTTCCCTTCGACTAAAAAAAGTTAATCTTGTTTTGATTAAGAACCATCAAAACTTTTCAAATCATGGCTTCCCTTTTTTTCTCTTTCTTTCCTTAGTGGCATTGGAATCAATGGAGGATCTAGAATTTTTATTTGGGTGTACAAATAACGACCAAGTGAACACTGGATGCCTGCGGACACCTGGGTCCAGCCCGAGTGGAATAGATAGCCATGGAAAGGAGTCAGTTCAGGCGACCCTAGTGCACCAAACCCACACGCCCAAACCTAGATCAAGGCACCAATACTCACCATAAATGAAGGTCTGATTTGGAACAATCTAGGTCCAACTGGTCCACCTTATAAGCCAGCTAAAACCTTCAAACTCACTGTTATCTCGTGAATTAGCATCATGGGGAAAGCCTTCAATTTCAATTGGGTCGTAATGATTGTTGATTGTGCTTATTCATGGACCTTAGTGATCCAAAATGAGGGTATTCAGCCCGGCTTGATGTCTGCAAAATAAGAGCTTTTGCTTTTCTTATGGACCCAGGGTGGGCCGTACACAAAATTTCTGTAAGCCTACCAATTTTGGGGGTTAGACTTGGACAATATGAGGCACAACCAACCAGCTTAGCCCTCTTTTTTTTTTTTTTCGTTTCCTAAATGGTAACAAAATACAAAAGGACAAAAAGAAAGAAAGAGAAAGGAGAAGGTGTAAAAGAAATGCATCGACTCCAACCTTAATTACAACACGCCCACGTAAGGAACCAACTGCTTAACTAACACATTCGCCATGAAATAATGTCATAGCAGAAAGTAATATTAATGTTGGCTGATAACTCCCTAATTTCATTAAAAAGAAATTGAAACTTTTATGAATTAGCCTTCTTATAAGACACTCAACCAATCTGATTTGAAGAATTAATTTCCATGGGAAGTAGACCGCCATATCTTGAAGTGAACAACTTATGACCTTTCAGAATCTTTAGAACCTCTACCATACACTAACATGCTTTGAAAATATAAGAAGCATTTCATCCTTACTATTGTGAAACACTCCTTCAATCCCTGCCGAACCCGATTTTTCCCTGGAAGCACTGTCCATGTTAAACTTTAAAACCCTTTATAGAGGGTGGCTCCAATGGATTTATCTCTTCTTCTTTAAAATACCACACACTAGACATGCTTCCAAACTTAAGAGAATATCATCAAGGGTAAACTTGAAAAACTCTTTTTTAACCAAAGCCCATTTCGCAATCGTAAAGGTCACTTTAGAGATCAAATATGCCATGGAAGAGGAGGAGCTCTTAAAGATCCCATTATTTCTTTCCTTTTAAATAAACCAACAAACAGCAAAAAGGGTGATTCCTCTATAGAATTTGGCCACACCGCATAAAGCACCCTCCCAACCAAGACTCCACCATATCCACAATATTTTTCGGGTGACACCAAGCAATATCACATCTCCAGATAAAATTGCTCCAAATAAAGCCAGCCACCTCACAATGGAGAAAAAGATGGATAACCAACTCCTCCTCCTTACTACGCACGACACAAAGTGTTTAAAAGATTATTAGAATTTAACGCTCTTCTTCTTAAATTGTCAACCGTAACCCTCTTATTTTTATTATTTCTATATGGGTTTATTTAAGCATGTATGTGGATTTTTATGTTACGTTTTTATGTAATTTTCATGTAGTTTTTGTTTGGTTTTTCTATAAATAAACAATGCATTATGCATGTGTTTGTGTTTATTATTTCTTTTCTTTCAATGGGCCTATATATGTACTTATTTTTGTATATTTAGGTTATTTGAGCATGATTCTTATGCAGGTTCATGATAGCATGTAATATATTACATCTCCTTAGTTATTGGTTAGGATGTTTAACTCCAATTGCCACCTTTTAGATGGGCCAAACCTAAAAAACAAAGTGCGACCTTGGATCTGAAGGCTCAGATGGTGAGGAATACCTTAGGTCATCATAAAAATAAAAACAAAAATAAAAGATAGAAAGAAAGAAAGAAAGAAAGAAAGAAAACAAAGCGCTACAAAGTCTCAATAACATGCTATAGAATAAATTAAGAGAGAATTTTCTCTTTTTTTATATAGGATTTATTTCTTTGTTCAGCGTTTAGTTCACGAGAACTCAAGCCAGTGCGTTCTACCTATGAAAGGCCTAAAATCGGTGATTTTAAAAATAAAATTCATCAATACCATCAAATAGTTTCTACTGGATAGTAAATACTTGCCTAGATTGTGCCTGTCCTCCAAGCGCTTTGGGCCACCTCAGGCCCGACCTGCATACATTGAGGGCAGGGCTTGGACAACCATGGCCACTATGGTTATAAAGCCTTCCAACTAAGACTTGAATTTTATACGTAGAGATAAATATTTGAGCCTTGGGTATCAACCCTTTACCGGCACGCAAAGTGGATCAGGATCTACGACCCAACTAAAAGTTGTATCCTCAAAACTATATTCAATGTTTGAAACGGATCCTTCAAGGATGAGCACCACTAATTACCAAACCAGACCTGAAGTTTGCACATTGGAAGTAGTCAGACCACATCCGTAGACCTAGCTAGGTTTATTTCTTAAATCATACCACTTTCTTTTAAACTACTTTTCTACCATTCCTTGATCTGGATAGGTGGGCTTACCTTTGACAAATCAAAGCCCTTTACACTCACCTTCAACCCATCCCTGTGTTGATACTCTCCCAAATTTTTAACCAGTCGAACCATTATCCAGTAGGATTTAGTTGCTTTTGCATTTTTCACATATTTATCAAAATTCACAAGGAACCAAGATATGAAACTTTATGTCTCAAGGTTTAGGGTCATCCCATACTATGGTTGGGTTGCATTCATTTTGAGTGAATTTAATCTTCAATAAATGGGCCCGTTTATAGAGTTCGACACCTTCATATCAGGATTTCACTAGGGCACAGCCTCAATAGATTAGGACTCTTGCCATTTTGTTTTATAGAACTCTAAGATTCCTGTTGGAGGGCTTTATGAATTTTCCAAATGTTATCCCCACCTGGATTCATAAATACTCACATACAATGTAGTATCTCGTAAAACTTGGAATTATAAGAAATATTCATGAGAGTTCTATAGGCCAAAAGTGATATTCATGGGGCTAATTTTGTCTATGCTCACCACGAGAAATGTTCTCCGACAAGCTACTACATATACAGTCCAGCTTTGGATCATTGTAGGCCCAGTTTGGATCATTGTAGGTCCTCTCACACTCTCATCCCCTTATGATACAGTATCTTGCTTGGGTTCAAAATCATCAAATCTTTACCTACCGATAGATTGAATCTCAAAGAAGTCTATAGTTAAAAGACCTCTAAGGTTTATGGGCTCAAAGCAAGGGCTAGAATTATCTTACGAGGTTGATTTGTTTTTTCGACCACACCCCACTAATAAGAGGGCATCTTAAGTGGGCCCCACAAACTGGATTGCACATTACACTCATGCAGGCTTCTCATAAGAGAACATTGCCCGTCTCACCATTTGTTTGGACGATTTCAACAAAATTTTCCTCATTGAGGCTATCAAGTTACATCGAAAGAGTGCCCACCAAATGATCAACTCTGATCTATTGCACGTATTAAGACCTTTAACTGTCCGAGTTCTCATTATATTATAGGTGTGAGTTAGTGTCTGTATTAAGTTAGTGTTTGTATTCGGATCCCAGCCAAAAAAAATTGGAGCAGTACTGGAATTATAAAATCAAAACCACATGTCCTTAATCAACATTTTTGCTTTTTACCGCAAACTGGATCAAGTGAGTAGCCATTAGACCAGACCAAAGTTCCTGCAAGCCAGCCAATTTTGGATATCAGATCTAGAATTCATTCCCAAACCGGCTGAAAGTTCCCACACCCAGCCATTTAGCAATTTACAGGGCCTACTTCATTCAAAACGAAAACGGGGGAAGAAAAGCAAGGACAGGCTTATCTTGTATATGTTGTGCAGGGAATGTACTCCGCCAAAGCTCAGCCCATTTGTTATCAAAATAAAATATTCGGTGCACTTGACAAAAGATCCAGTCCAATACCTACCCTAGGCCTGCAGTAAGAAGATTTTCCCTCAACCTTGGGCCGAAACAAGCCCAGCCCAAAACATGTTGGATTTGGGCTATGTTTTCCAGTTTGTGATTGGGAAGGCCCAATTGCACAGATAAATACTTCTGCCAATCAGTTGGGCTCAGGTGCAATTTTCAAGAACGCTAGATTGGATCCAGACCTTTTTTTTTTTTTTTGGGTAAAGAGAAAACGAAAGCAACATAAAAAAGGAAAAAAAAAAAAAAGGCCCACCACAGAACACCCTCATCCCACAAGAAGTCCCCATTCATTGAGTACCTCAACTTTACAAGAAGATGAGCAGCCAGCCACACTCAGAATTCTAGGTTGGATCCAGACTTAATAAAACACCCGATAACTAAACTGACTATGCTAATAAGACAGGGCTGAATAAAGTCAGCGCCCCATAACCTTGGATTTGAGTTGGAAAATTGGGCCTGGAATTTAGGGGCACCCAGAAATACAAATTAGGGTTTTGATCTCAGATACAAATCAATCAGTTTCTGCAAGAATATCAAACCAACCTATCCATGGCACTTACAATGGAAAACAAGTTTTAAGGCAGGATTTCCCTGGTCTCAGAATCTGCCTACCTTGTGTGGTTTTTTCTCAGGGTCTAAAATTGTGGCCCTCATGTAAATAATTTTATGTTTCTTTGCTTTTTGGTGTATATATATGTTCGGCTGCTAGTTCAAGAGTAACACTTCCACTTGAGGCCCAGACCAACGGTCGATCCATGGGCATCTGTGTGAAATTGCGTATGCCCCTAATGTAATTTTGCTCTATACATTTTTCTCTAATTTCTGTGGCCCTAATCAAGGCGTACTTTATCAGGATTTTTTACAGGAATTTGTGATATTGGGAATTATTAGCAATGATGTGATGATGGTTTGCCCCTTGGCTTTGCAAATGCCATGTTCATTTCACATAATTCAAAATTCAAGCAACTTAAAAGGTCTCAAATGACATTTAGGATTTTAAAATTTCAGCCTCCTTGGACGCAGATCCTCCACCCATGAGAAGGATTCAAGATTTGCACCCCAAGGAACAACTTTAGAGAATTTACAAATTCTCCATACATACATTTCTTAGATTCTAATAAAAAATTGGGCCATACTATTATTTGGTTATAACAATTTCCATGACAAAATTGTTGTTTTTATCTTAAAACTTGGTTTCCTAGCTAATTTATAACTTTTCCTTAAAACCTAAATGTTTTATTCCGCAGGGCACATTTGTGCAACCTATTTTTCGCAAAAACAGTGAGGCTTGCCGAAAACATTTTTTGTGCTATAGTAAAATTCATGTTTGGTATGGCTACTTTTCCATAAAGAAAAGCTCAAAAATAAGATGAATTTTTCTTAATTCTATAGAAAAGCTCTTTCTATGTGAGGGGGCCGACATTTTTTCCACATAAAACAAAAAAAGGAAACAATAGTCCACAGAACTGGTTTTTGCGGGCATGCAAAGATGTGCCCTGAGTAAGCACATGCACTAGCAATTGATCAGAAACAATTTGATTGGGCCGATCAACTGGTACATGTATTAAATAAAAAAATTTTCAGGAATGCCTCATTTAAAAATGAGTGTTTTTGCCATCTTTCTATCCTCAAATGAGGAATAAGTCATGCAGAGACTTTTTCTCCTTTTTAAAAGTAATATTAATTGCTTCTCCCCATTTCTAATCTCTTATTCATTGCAAAAAGGGCCGTTTTCACTTTTAAAAATGCCCCCGTGCTGTCTAACGCTCCTCATTAAATAAAGGGCATATATTTATAGAGCCTATTTGTTTGGAGGAGTTTCTTATATGAATTTCCAACATTAGAAATTCTGGACAGCGTTAGGTGTTTTTTTTTTTTTTTTTTTGGGTTAGAAATGTGGACAGCATTGTTAGTAGTTGTTCATAGAGTATTTGGAATTCATAAACTCAGTCATCCTAAACATCACTTTTGTCCTTATTTCTTCAAATTCCAGCAAATAAGGCTATCAGGTTTTTTTTTTATTTTTTTCCTTAAAGGAAAGGCTATAAAAGTTGAAAGCGGGCAGCGCACTTCACTGTTATATTTATTTATTTATTTTCTACCTAATAAGATTTTAAATAGTGTAGGCCTATAAATATTTCTTTCATGGGAACTCGATGATTTTGTTTCAAACACCTACCCCTTTTAATTGTCCTACTATCTAATCTGAACATGTATATAATCAATGGGTTTTATCACAACGAATTTACACAATATTCAGCCATTAATGTTAAGAAACTAAAATTAACATTTGGACCATTTGATTTGATTGATAATGAAATCCTTTCTGCATGAGCTAATCTATCCATTCCCTCTTGCTTGTCATGCATCCAAGTAGGCTCCCTAAGAAGTGGAAAATGCAAACATCACATTATTTGGAGTTGTAAATGTAAGTCCTAACTTCAGATTGTTGTGATTTACTGAACAATCACCCGTTGTGCGCATCCACGAAATCACAAGATCAACACGAACAAGCCACACAAGAAGAGACACCGAGATTTATGTGGTTCACCCAAACCGGGCTACATCCACGGGCACAGGAGGACGAACATCTTCACTATGACAAGTAAAGCATACAAGAGATTCCCACACTCTCACCTCATCTCTCCTACGTGGTGTGGGAGCACCACGGGCAACTACTGCCGCCGCCGCAAGGTCTAGGGTTACAGACTATACAATATATAATCTCCGCTTTCTTGGCCACCAAGAAAGCCCCGGTACAATTACCAAAATACCCTTGACCTTAAACCAGTCCCTGGCTAACCCAGTGACTCATCCGGCTAAACCGGAATACAAGACATAAACCTAACAGTCTCCACCTTGGCTTGAATTCCGTACAACTCCATACAACTCGAGCTACTAGGAGATAAAACCGGTAATGTCTTCACGTACCCTGCTGAATGGCACGTCACTGCACTAGGGATGCAGTCTTCTTCAACACTTTGACATGTTGAACCAGCACATGAACTTTGAGCAAAGTTCATCTCGTCAAACTCCACCTCGAACTAAAAGCTCGAAACCATTGACGAATCTGAGTGACATCTGAATCACTCACCATCCTGCCCCATCTTCAACATCACTATGAAGATCCAATCGCCACAAGCATGCAAGCAAACAGATCGGGAATACAAGTCCAGATGACTCCATTGCAGAACAACCTCTGCCTCCGAGCAGTCAAAAAACTCCATTTGACTAGGCCTCCGATCAACTGCTGATACATCAGCTCCTCCTTGCTGCTTTTCCAGCTTGGCTCTGGCAAGATGAATAGCATCACATGCGATCATGTGATCAGCAAACCCTTTGCAACTAGGCCGGCGACTCCTATTATTGGGTTTGCAACAACAACCGGGTCGAGTAGACCCGATTCAAGCCTCAATCCACATCTGTTCAGATCTCCTCTAAATTTCTGCATCAAGTTATAGATCTCGTCACCACGAGCACGCTGGAAGAAACGGATCTAAAATCCGACTCAGGATGGCCCCGATAACGTAGAAACAAGTTTCTACGCTCCAATCGGTCAAACCTCCTCCTTGACTGTCAAACAGCCAATCAACCTCTTCCACTGCGTAGATCTGCTCGAAACGAGTCCGTAGGCGCAAACGGATCTCCGATCGGACATCGGACGATCAAGATATCGCAGAAACAATTTCAGCCGTAAATCTGGTCAAACCTGCCTGTTGACCGATGCTGGCGTCACTCTGCACTGTCTGCTGGGCTTCTGGAGCGGACCCGGGTCGGGTTCACCTGACCCGGAACTGATCTGGCCCAAAGACTAAGCTTGAGGGAGGGAGCACAAAATATGGTGGTGCTTTAGAGCACCATACACTTTTTCTTACTTTTTCCTTTTTCTCCACCTGCAAGTTACACGTTTGCAACCACCTTCTTCACGTTTGCAATCAGGTTCCAGAGACTTCTTGACGTCTTCATGTTTGCAATCAGGTTCCAGAGACTTCTTCACGTCTTCATGTTTGCAATCAGGTTCTGCAACAGGGGACTGCAACGACTGCAACCGGGTTGCAGTCGGGTCTTCTGCTCCAGCTCCAGCTGCCAGCGATGGAACGGTGGACTGGCAATGGCTGACGGCTGGCAGGCCACATCTGCTCCGGCTATGACGTGCAGCAGCAGCGGCGGATTGCGTCTTTCTTCTCCGGCGATGGTGAGGCGCGAGATAACAGCAGAAGCAACAGGCGAGCTCCTCTTTCTCAGATCTGGAAAACCAGATCCAGATCCTCTGTGTCCATGACGAAAACAGATCCCACTCTGCAAAACCGATTTCTCTCCTTCTCAGATCAATCTGTGCGAGAACATCGAAACTGAATTTCGAGAATTTCAGATCTGATCTCGAGAACTTCGGATCCGATCTTATCTTCTCCGATATACCCGGAGAACAAGAGCCTCTTCTCCCCAGTTCTCGTCTTCACTTTCTGCTTCTGGCAACAGCAACAGTGGCTCACAATCTCCTATTCATTCTGTGATTAGATCACAATTGCACCAATCGGCTCTGAGAGATCTGAAACAACATGTGAATCTTTTTCCTCCGATCCAAGCGAGACCGGAGAACCCAATCTCGTCTTCTTCTTCTCCGATGGTGGCCAAACCAAAGAGCACGAACTTGATCTCAGTTAATCTTCATGCGCACAACTTCCAAACCACTGAGCGATCTCCACCTCGCTTAGAAACCCGAGGAACACCAACCTCAGCTCTGATACCAATTGTTGTGATTTACTGAACAATCACCCGTTGTGCGCATCCACGGAATCACAAGATCAACACGAACAAGCCACACAAGAAGAGACACCGAGATTTACGTGGTTCACCCAAACCGGGCTACATCCACGGGCACAGGAGGACGAACATCTTCACTATGACAAGTAAAGCATACAAGAGATTCCCACACTCTCACCTCATCTCTCCTACGTGGTGTGGGAGCACCACGGGCAACTATTGCCGCCGCCGCAAGGTCTAGGGTTACAGACTATACAATATATAATCTCCGCTTTCTTGGCCACCAAGAAAGCCCCGGTACAATTACCAAAATACCCTTGACCTTAAACCAGTCCCTGGCTAACCCAGTGACTCATCCGGCTAAACCGGAATACAAGACATAAACCTAACAATAGCATACATCAAACTGCCAACAGCTGAAGCATATGGGATCTTTGACATGTCATCTCTTTCCTGTTCTGTCTTAGGAGACAACTCTTTTGAGAGTTTGAAATGGCTTGCTAGTGGAGTGCTAACTGGCTTAGCACCTTGCATGTTGAATCTGTGTAGGACCTTTTCAACATATTCTGCCTGAGACAACTTCAATGTACGATGTGTTCTGTCTCTAGTAATTCTCATGCCGAGAATTTGATTCGCAGCCCCCAAATCCTTCATTTCAAACTCCGTTGACAACTGTTTCTTCAGATTATATATTTCTTGCATGTTTGAACCTGCAACAAGCATGTCATCCACATACAAAAGGAGAATGATATAACAGTTATCGAAGTTTTTATAATAACAACAATGGTCTGCATGACATCGTTTATAACCTGTGTTACACATAAACCTGTCAAATTTGATATACCACTGTCTTGGGGCCTGCTTCAAGCCATACAAACTCTTTTTGAGTTTACACACCATGTCTTCCTTTCCTGAGACAGCATATCCTTGTGGCTGATACATATAGATATCCTCTTCCAAGTCACCATGGAGAAATGCAGTTTTGACATCTAATTGTTCAAGATGTAAATCTTCTACGGCCACAATGCTCAAAACACTTCTGATTGTGTTTAACTTAACCACAGGAGAAAACAGTTCGGAATAATCAATACCTTTCTTCTGCTGGAAGCCCTTTGCAACTAATCTAGCCTTGTATCTCTTACTGCCATCATGTTCATCCTTCAACCTGTACACCCACTTGTTATGCAATGCTTTCTTTCCCTCAGGCAACTGAACTAAGTCCCATGTTTGATTTGACAGTAATGATTGCATCTCATTTTCCATGGCTTGCTCCCACTTAGCCCGAGTATCAACCTGCATTGCCTCTTCATAACATTCTGGTTCACCACCATCAGTTAACAACAAGTAATACATTGAAGGTGAATAACGCTGTGTAGGCTTATGAACCCTGGATGACCTTCTTACCGGTGTAGGTGTGTGAGGTTCCACCTGTGGGTTTACATTTTCATGTGATTTAGGTGCATCATTTTCAGGAACATCCTCAGTGTCTAAGTACTCTGTATTATCCTTTTGCACATTATCCTGATCCTTATGCAAGACTTTCTCATTGAATACAACATTTCTGCTTCTGATGATCTTTCTATTTTCTTCATCCCAGAAGCGATAACCGAATTCATCAGAACCATATCCAATGAAAGTGCATTTTCTGGATTTAGGATCTAGTTTGTCCCTTTTCTCAGCATCAACATGAATATAAGAGATACAGCCAAATACTTTTAAGTGTGAAAGATTTACCTCTTTTCCACTCCAAGCTTCCTCTGGTAATCCACCATCCAAAGGTACTGAGGGCCCACGATTGATCAAGTATACAGCAGTGCTCACTGCTTCTGCCCAAAACTGCTTTGGCAATCCAGCGTGCAGCCTCATGCTTCTGGCACGCTCTGCAATGGTCCTGTTCATACGCTCTGCCACACCATTTTGCTGTGGTGTATTAGGAATGGTCTTTTCTCGCTTTATTCCATTTGTGGAGCAATACTCCTCAAACTCCTTGCTGCAGTACTCACCCCCATTATCAGACCTCAGGCATTTCAATTTCAGACCTGTTTCATTTTCAACCAAAGCTCTCCACTTCTTGAAAATACCAAACACATCAGACTTGTGTTTCATAGGATAAACCCATAATTTTCTAGTAGCATCATCAATGAATGTAACAAAGTAAGAAGATCCACCAAGAGAAGATACCTGTGTAGGTCCCCACACATCCGTGTGAACCAGCTCCAATCTTTCTGATTTTGGTTTCCTCCCTACTTTGGAGAAAGTGACTTTCTTCTGCTTACCAAAAACACAGTCTTCACAGAACTCTAAGTCCAAAGACTCGAGATCTTGTAGCTTACCTTTCGAGTGAAGGATTTTCATCCCTTTCTCACTCATGTGTCCGAGTCTACAATGCCATGTGTTTGTGTCTGTGCCTTTATCTGCAACATCAATGGAATTAGTACTGGTATGAGACAAGTAAAGAGTACCTTCCTTTTTACCGCGAGCAATAACCATACTCCCTTTTGTCACCTTCCAAGAGTCACCTCCGAAGGTTGTGACATAACCAGAGCTTGCAAGCTGACCAACAGATATGAGGTTTCTTCTAAGGCTTGGTACATGCCTGACATCATTCAATTGCCATGTGCCTCCGTTTGGCAATTTGATCTGAACATCTCCTTTGCCAATTATATCACAAGGTTCATCATCACCGAGATAAACTTTTCCAAAGTCACCTTTTACATAATTTTGGAGATATTCTTTGTGTGCAGTGTCATGAAAGGACGCACCAGAATCTATGACCCAAGATTCAGATTTATAATCAAATGAAAGAATTAAAGCATCATGAACAGTATCACCTGCAACATTTGCGGAAGCATCACCATCATTGTCATTGTTACCGTTCCTTTGCTTATTTTTCTTTGGGGCTCTGCAATCCTTTTTTAAGTGTCCCTTTTTGCCACAATTCCAGCATGTAATCTTGCCTTTTGACGATCTTGACTTGCTTCTCGATTTCGATCTTCCACGACTCTGACCTCTTTCTGTATGCCTTCCTCTGTTTTCTACATTCAATGCACTTCCTGATGATTCACCTGAGGATTTCCTGCGAAGTTCTTCATCGATGACAGCACTCACAACATCATCAAATTTCAGTTTACTTGATCCCGAGGAATTACTCAGTGAAGTAACCATACCACTCCAACTGTCTGGTAAAGATGATAACAATAGCAATGCCCATATCTCATCATCGAAATGTACTTTTACCGATGACAATTGGCTCATGACTGTGTTGAACTCATTTACATGTTCAGTGACAATCCCACCTTCAGTCATCTTCATGTTAAACAACCTTTTCATCAAATGTACTTTATTTGAAGCAGATGGTTTTTCGTACATTCGTGAAAGGGCAGCCATAACATCTTCAGTGGTTTGCTCTTTAGAAATATTGAATGCAACAGATTTACTCAAAGAGAGTCTGATCGTACCTAAAGCTTTTCTGTCAAGCACCTCCCACTCTGGATCGGACATATTTGCAGGCTTCTGGGCTTTTCCTCCAAGTGGCAGGTAGAAATTTTTCTGATAAAGAAGATCTTCTATCTGCATCTTCCAATATGCGAAATTCTGACCATTGAATTTCTCAATTGTTTGCTTTGTATCGTCCGTCATTGCTCCCACTCAAATCAAGCTCTATTTACTTGATAATTTTCCTGTTGGTCAAACAGTCAATCTGTTCCGTCTATCTTGTAGATCTCGTCGCAACGAGTACACAGAAAAAAACAGAGCTCAATTTGGAGTCCAGATGACCTCGAAACGTGCAAAACAATTCTGGCCGTCGAATCTGGTCAAACGGGGCCGTTGACCGTTGCTGACGTCATGCTGACGTCGCTGCGCTGTCGGCTGGGCTTCTGGAGCGGACCCGGGTCAGGTTCACCTGACCCGGGACGGAACTGTCCGTTTGCGCTGGGCTGGGCCGACTGCAGACAGGTCGGGTTGGACCTGACCTGACCCGGCCTGAACTTGCTGACTGGGCTGGACCTGCTGATAATGGGTCGGGTCGGACCTGACCTGACCCGGATCCAAACCACCTCGGAACTGCTGGGCTGGACTGAAATCGGGTCGGGTCGCACCTGACCTGACCCGAACCCGCTGTTACTGCTTCTGGACTGGACTGCAGTCGGGTCGGGTTGCACCTGACCTGACCCGGATCTGGACCCGACCCCTGCTTCTCCTTCTTCCTTCCTCTGTTTCTGCCGTCTGCAACAGGGGCAGTTCCGTCTTCGTCCTCGGCTGCGATCCGGCGTCTAACGGCGTGGACCCGGCGGCGGTGTACAGCAACGGCAACAGACGACGTCCTCTCCGGCGACAGAGACGGCGAAGATCCCGGCGATGATCCCGAGATGCGCGCGATTTTCGGATCCAAGGCGCTGAATCTCCTGCCAAGTCGGCCCTCGTCGGCCTTTTCGCCGTCTGATCCGGACGGGGCAGCAGGCAGTGGCTGCGGTCTGATCCGGGCAGGGCAGCAGGCGGTGGCGGCGAGGAAGATGGTGGTGCTGCTGCTTGGCAGCGGTGGTGGCAGCAGCGGGGGGGGCACTGCAGGCAGTTTTTTTTTTTTTTTTTGTCTTCTTCTCCGGTCGTCTCCTCCGGTGACGGCGTGCGACAGTCGACGATCGAGCCCGGATCCAAGTTTCTGTAAACCGAAACTCCACGATCCCACGATCTTAACACCACGCTCTGATACCAGTTGTTGGGAAAAAGAGAAAGAAACCAGAAGAACAAACACTCCACACAAAAGACACAGATTTACGTGGTTCACCCGATGTGGGCTACGTCCACGGAGATTCAAACCTGTTTCACTATTATTAGAGATCACCCACGAGAAGAACAGCCCTCTCCTCGTGATTACAAGAGCACACAACTCTCCTTTGGTTCTTCTCTGCAGAAAACCAACTCTCTCTTCTCACCACCCCCTCAGAATAACAAAAGCCCTAATAAATAGTAACCCTAAGCAATAACAACCGTCGGATCTGCCCTCATAACAAAGGGTCCAGATTAGACCTACTTATTACACAGTTACCCTAGATCAGGCTTCACCGGACCCATCACAGATTCACCACATTAAATTAAATACTACTGATCATTTTCGTGATTGGCATAATTCATAAGTTATTTATATCAGAAGATGCTACATCTATTGTAAATTTGGATCTTCTAATTTACAAGCTCAAAAGAATTAAATAATAATGAGAAAGTAATTGGATTAAAAACATTGGATTTCCAAAGTAGTGATCACTACATTAATTTAAGGTGGAAGTTGTCATAAATAAAAGAAAAGAAGTATTATTTCATACATTTTAAGAATATGAAAGGAATTTTGTATATTGGCTAATTCATGAAGTGGATAAAACTCAAATCCTAGTTAAAGTTGTATTTCTATTTATTTTTAGACTGGGAGTTTAAAGAGGCAACAGAGTCCCAAAAATGCTATAACGAAGAAAATCCAAAAAATCGAAGCTGGGCTGCAGATCGATCGAGCATGGGTCCGAGCGATCAAATTCAAGGCAGTGTCCAAATTCAATTGATCGGACCTCTGTGAAAATTCCACCGACTTGCGATGTTGTAAGTCTAATTTTTGTGGATCTTTCTTGATTTGTGCCAACTTTTTTCCTGAATGAAATATACTTATGATGCATGACTTTGGGGCTATAAAATGGGTTCTTTTTCAACCTTAAGATATCCATCTCCTATTTTGAAGTAGAGATTAGTTGTTGGAGATTATCTTCTCTTGAGGTTTTGGGGAGGTTTTGGATAGTTAAGGAGCTGAAGTGCTGTTGTAGAGATCTTTGTCTTCTATTTCTCTAAATGTAGAAGATTGTTCTGAAAAGTCAAGTACAACAACTAGAAAGTATCGAGGTGCTTGGATTTGTAACAAATGACGACAGGGAGTCATTGCAGCGAAGTGCTGTGCAAGGTAAATCACAAGTCCTTAGGTTATGCGAGAGCTGAATAAAGGTTGTGAGTATATTTCTTGTAACTGTAGTATGATTTATTGTGCTATATTTTTTATCGTGGTTTTTTCTTAATTTGGGCTTTCATGTAAAAATCATGTCTCCTTGTAGTGTGTGTTTTTATGTTGATTTTATTTTTACTACATAGTTGATTGTTTGCATACATAGTATGGAGAGTGATTACGTAGATCCATTCTAGACAATCCCCCAAAACCTTCATAACATGTATCAAAACTCAAAATAGGAAAAAAAATTTTGATATGGTGCATTTTTCCTACTGCATCCATGACATAAAATTGGACCATCACTTCATATGTGCTTAAGAGCAATTGCCCAATCTATAAATGATTCCATCATATCAACATTTAGCATGCTTTTAAGTTCCACTCATGTTAGCTTGACCCCTACTTAAAGCAAGGGCATGTATATGTATAAAAATAAAAAAAAAACTTAGTTGCATACTGTGCTTACAGATCAACATTTTAAATCTTTAATTAGTTTTATAAATTAATCGTGATTAAGACTTTATTAGCATCAATATTTAAATTTTAGAAAATAAAAAATGAATAATACAATGTAAGATTTTATGTGAATGAATAAAAATTAATCATGATTTTAATAGTTACATAAAGTGCTTAGAGGTCAACATTTTAAATTTTTAATTAGTTTTATTAATTAATCATGATTAAGACTTTATTAGCATCAATATTTAAAAATTAGAATATAAAAAATAAATAAAACAATGTAAGATTTTATGTGAACTAATAAACTCAAAACTCAAAATGGGAAAAAAGAATTTGAAATACAGTTCATGTCTCCGATAGCATATATCCATGACAATCAATAGCCACAGTTTGCATCCATAAATCCCAGTTTCCATACAATCAGATCAACTCTTATCAAAAATAACATTTATAAAATTCAAAAGAAATAAAAGAAAGTTATATATACCTTCGGAGAGCCTCATTAAATCACTGCATGCAATTCCTTTAAAACAAAGCATACTTATTCATCCCTCTCAGTTTGTTACAAGAAAAAGAATAAGAACAACAACAAAACCATCCCAAAGTGTGACGGAATTATTCATATGCTGGTCATGACACATATATAATCCATGTTCACAAAGACCTGCACGTACATATAAACACATGCATGCAAACAAGATAGATTAGGCCTCAACAATAAGGAACCTTGTATAGGTGTAGGGGTGGTGGTTTTTTAAGCCTGCAAGAGGCATCTGGATACAATTTCCTTCAATTGATGGTACTCCTAGATTTTTCCCTTGTACAACACATAAAATCATTTGACATTATCATTTATGTCTAACTGCCACTCCCTACTCATTTTCTCTGTCTTAGGTTCATCCAAAGGAATATCACGCACTTTTTTTACTTCGGTGGTATCCTCACTCACCATAATCATCTTGCCTGAACCATTATGATCATGCTTAATCTCCACATCTAGCAATGCTGATCTTGAATACCCACGGTTAACGGGCATCGAACTAGCTTCATTGATCAGCAGTTCCTGCTCATCACCTAAGCTGCCCGCATCAAGAGAGGTGGACCGAAAGGCAAATTTGCTCTTGATGAGGTTAAAGACCTGATCCCATTTGCTAGTAAGGTGAGATTGATTCTCTCTCCTCTTCATTTCTTGTGGTGTTACAATAAAAAGGTAAGAGAAAGAGAGGGAAACGAATGTGATAGGCCTTGAGGTGTGAATGGGCAGTGTTATTTCAAGATATGTAGGAGACACTATGTGTGATTCTTTCTTGGGAGAAAAGGTGGCTTAGAAATGAAGCGGAGACAAGGGTGCCAGTAACTTTGTAGCTTTTAGGGTTTAGGATAAATTCCTTGCTTTTTTTTCTCCTGGATGCTCTTGATGATTGATTCTGTTATTGGTCCACTTCTTTCCCCATTATTATTATTATTATTATTATTATTATTATTTTGTAAAGCTTGTTCCCCAACATGAAAGGAGTATGGATACGCTAAAGCTTGGACTTAATGATATTAGTGTGGCTCCTCAGTGAGGCCTAGTTACCAAAATAAAAAAAATTAATTGCTCAAAATAAATGCCCTTCATGCAAAATACTCTTGCCGAATTTTACTCTAATATAAATTTAGATCATTATCAATTGATCACCTAAAAACCATATTTCAAACAAAATTTTATGAAAAAAAAACAAGTGTTGTTTTAGTTGTAATCAGATGATGGGCTCAGCTTCTATTAGAGTGATATTTGGCAAATACCCTCCTTGCCTGTGTGGTAAGAAGTGACAATTTTCATCTAATTGCGCAGAGATCGAATCTATGTTTGGTAAGCCACCTTTTTCTGCATGTGTGGGCTACGTACTTACTTGTGTGGGCTTTTTTTTCAAGTGTGCGGGCTCATTTCCCATATGATTGGGTTGTCTTCTCCTGATGGTTCTCTCTTGGCTCCAGTTCCTTGGTTGAGGTTTTTTTTTTATTTTTAAAAAAAGAGAGGGAATATTTTTCTGAAGTGATTTAGACATATAAAAGTAGATCCCCACTAAGGAGGCTCATTGTGGTCATGAAGGCGGGTTGGATAACAGACCAATGATTGGTGGTCATGAAAGCGAGTTGGATAACAGACCTATGATAGGTAATGTACTATGGAGACCAGAATTGCCAAGCCCAATCATTTTCTTCCTTGTCCAGTCAAAGCTAGCAATGAGGTAGAATCAGATTACTTCAGCTCTTGATAGGATAACAATAATGATAGCCACACATTCGACCATCTCACAACTCAATTCACAACCATCCTACCTTAGACCCCACTCATTTTTAACATTGTACAAATGAGGGTTGTAAGTTGGATTATGAGATGTGGAGTATGGCTAACTTGATTCTTTGTATTTTCAATAAATCCCAGTCTATTCATAGAAGGGATTGAGCTGCCATTTCTAGAACCTAAATTACCCATTTTCTCAACCCAACCGGGTAATTTCAGGTTGCGGTTAACATTTCCAAACCAATTAAAAAATGGTTCAAGTTTGGGTAGAACCAACTCAACTCCATTTATTATAGCTCAACTTGACAAGGTGGCTGTCACAACCCGAGCCCAGGACATCGGGGATTAAATTTAAACATAATCAATGACACACGTACTCCCGTGCATACACACTTAGTCTAAATGCACAAGCACAAGGGAAATTCATATGTGCAAAATATTATATATGCTAAAGCTATAGGTATCATTGCATTAAAAAACGAGGATACATGAGCATAAGACAATTCCTACAAAAGAAAATAGTAATTACAAAATATACAAACAAAAAGACCCTGTCTTTACAATAGTGAAGGACAGTTGCTATGACCCAAGACACAAAATGCAAAGAGGTAAACAAAACTCTTGTGACAAACACCAGATGCATTCTAACGCAATAAAATGGAGACCTAAACCATGCCAAACCACTCTTTGATGGAGTGATCACATCCACTCCTCTAGCCCTGATTGGGCTTCTATGGTCTCCTCTGAAGTCTTGTGACGGACGAGGATTCTGCAGCATGATCTGAGCCTGCAACACCCCGGATAACCAATGAATACAACGATTCAACAAAGCATAAGCAACAATAAGTAAATATACGTTGTATCTACAAGAATAAAGTAAAAAGCGATATTGTGTGGAGTTTCAATTTAGTTTACTAGGCAAATTATGCATTTGAATAAAGCACGCTCTCGGAATCAGTAAACAAATATACTTTACTAGGTAACTACTACATCGGCCATATTCTCCCTTCAAGGAGCACGCATTGAGAACACCATCGATCGGGTCAGAGTGCGAATGAGTCTCTTGTTCCTGGGGTCCAGAAGTCCCAAGACAAGAGCACACTGCAGCGGCATAAGCAAGCTACACCAAAGTCAACACCATCGAGTATCCTGAAGCTGAGGCTAAGTAGAGCCAGACTGTATCAATCATGTCATATCATGCAAGTTAGGTCCATTCACGTTCACGTAGTACATGTATCAAATCATATCACAATCAGCATAAACACAATTTATATGATCGTTCTGATTATTATTCAAGTCAATTGAATTACAAGGGAAACAATAGTAAAAGATTGGAAGGCAAGAACCGAAGCCAACATGCTATGCACGTCAAATCATTTCATGGAATCATGATAATTTATTAACCAACCCTAAACTAGTTGTCCATTATTTTTAACCGTGCATGATGATGTAGTTTTAAGTTTTTTGATACACAATTGCCCGCTTTTAGGGTGTTACAATGTATCAAGAAGCGTAGATCGAATTCCCTTAAGCCAACACCCATGGAGAGGTGCTTAATAATTGAACAATATACATGAATGAGTTACATCCCTCAAGACCATTCATGCTATTCCCATTTTTTACCATTAGACAAGTCAAGTGTTACCTATATTCCAACACGACGGCCCTATGAGGTCTCTTTAATACCTACCTTTTTTTAAGTTTCAAAGGTCTCATGGCTTAGTTATGGGTGACCTATGGCTTAGCCCTAGCATACCACACGGCTTAGCCGTGGCTAGACCGTAGAAGGTTCACTCGAATTTCTACTCTCCGGACGTCAAACCGTAACTTGACCTACGGTTGGATCACGGCTAGCCTACGACTTAGCTGTAGCCTGACCGTAGTGTAAAGTCAAGTTTTGTAGCTCTTTGGAAAGTAAGCTATAAAACTCTACGGCTTAGCTGTAAGCTTTAGAAGGTCACGTTCTGAACCTGTTACAGATAAAACTAAATTTGCACAATTTTGGAAACAATAAGAACAAGTGTGTATAATTGGACATAATTGGGCTGTAAAACACAAACCACATGCAAGATTAAGAAAAATATTCTCAATAATTGTGTACCAGCATGTGTTCATCCAAATAATGCTTATACTTTCCTCAAATGAGCTTTACCAAATTAATGGTTGTCCTTTGGCTTAAATTGAATGTTTACACGTAGCGTTAACAGCCATGCATGCAAGAAGAAAAAGGAGTTGAGCATATGTAGTGTACAAGAAGAATTCTAGCCTCATAGAGATTATCAAGAACCCAAGTCTTACCTTATAACACACAAGAAATGAGTTGGAGACTGAGTGCACAAAGAGCCCCCCCCCCCCCCCCCCCCCCCCCCCTTTCTTTGCTTGGAAGCCGATGAAGAGGATGAAAAGAAAAAAGAAGAAGAAACGACCACTGGAGAGAGAGAATGGAAGGGTTGGTGCATGCATCCTCTTTTTATAAGATAAGTATGAGGGAAATTATAAAAAAGGTCGAATGATTTCAAATAATTACAGTTCAAGTCAAATAACGATCCAACAGAAACAAACGAAGCTGTTTGCATACGAGTCAATTATGGAAGTCAACAGGCTTGACAAGATACACGTGATGACATCAAGATGCTGAATGAATTGCGAAATCATACAAAATTTGAAATTATGAAAAAGGGCTTATGTCTACTTAAGCCAGGTTAAATGCAACCCAACTACCTATCCATGACCCGAAACGAAACTCAAAGAGACAAAACAACAAGCATCAAACTACGTCAATGGAAAATAACCAAAAGAACATTAATTAGTCACTAAACCGGATTAAATTTGGTCGGAGTGTTACAGTGGCCATAACCCAACCTGTGAAATGAAGGTTAAGGCTAACATGACCCAACTAAAAAATGGGTCGGATTTAGGTAGGGGTGTACACAGTTCGAATTAGATTAGATTGAGCCTAATCCAACACTAATCCGTTACTTATGAATTAATAATTTTATAATCAGTAACCAATCCCTTGCCCACTAAAAATCGAACTAAACCAAACCGTGAATCAACGATTTGATTCAGTTAAAATCGTTCAATCCATTAATGGCAGTGTTAATTGTTTCCTCACTAATTTATCTGGAGAGTGAATGGTTGAGATTGAAAGTTGGAAGATGAATAGATAAAATGTTGCCTTTTAATATTTCTTATATAAAATATATATATATATATATTAGTTCAACAGTTTGGGACGGTTTAAATCTACGAATTAAGGATAAAATCTGTCACCAAACCACTATTAACAGATTAAAATTTTTTCAATCAATCACCAAATCATTCACCATTGGATCGGTTAAAAAACCGCAGATTAAATTGGTTTTACGGATCATTGAATTTTTTATACAACCCTAGTTTGGCTTAGACCATATTCATTATCTTGGGAGGTTCACCCAAGCTGACCACACAACACAACAACTAAATTTTAGTACCATTAAAACAATTAAAAAATTTACCATAAGTGAAGGCAGGTAAAGCCCCCGAGTGTTTCTCAGCATTTCTTTTTCTCTAATTACAGCCATGCATTTCAATACAAATGCTTGTGTCAATAAAAGTCGAGCACAAAAATAGTAACATATTTGTGCCATGTGCATTGTTCAAGCAATGACGTTACTATTTACTATAGTAGAATTTGAATATCTTAAGGCATGTAAAAGCCTAAAAATGGCATATAAATAAAAAAGCGATAACGGAATCAGATAAGTAAGGTATGGACATATTAGTTTAACAATAGCAAAGATGACATGAACAACAGAGCAAATAATGACTACATCTTCTATTACCCCTTTAGATGGCTAAGAAAGGTTTACAATCTAGAGGGTGGGATAGACAGAGATCATGTAGGGAGATTTAAATAAATTTTGCGTCAAGAAGGGTCATGCAGGGGAATTACAAAGCAGAACGGAGGAAACAAAAAAGGCAACCCTGGAGATCATTTGTGAAGGAACTGATTGAGAAACGATCATTTGTCAAGGAATAAATTATATATCACATAAAAAGTATGATCAAATGATTTGTGATGTAATTTCTTTTAATACTGAAAATGATTTGAAATAGCAAAATTAACACAATTTTCAGTAAGTCCACTTATACAATTTTTTTCATATTGAAAACCACTTTCGATTTTGAAAATGAACATGGAGTACACAATTTTGATGTAAAATTCAAGAATTATGATGTAAATACACAATTTTTTGAAGAATTATTGCATATAAACTCCAGAAAAAAAAATTCCATGAAATAGTATGTCAACAAAGTTTTTCTTTTTTTCACTTTGGCCATATACAACATGGTCTTACATTAGACACAACAAAGGGTCATACAGTTTTAACACATGCAATATTGCTCAAAATCTCAGTTAAACTGAGTCGTGTCTAGACATGAAGGTTCTGGACATTGACTCATTTGCTATGGATACTGTTAGAACCTAAACTTGTATTTGGAAGTTTATTAATACAATTTACAAACAAAACACTCTAAGCCCATTGGTTTGCTTGGAATTTAATTAGTAGGAATTCACGGTCAAATGTTTTATACTAAAGAATCATTTAAGAGGTGAGGGTCAAAAAAAAGGTAGAGATATAAATGGAGCCCTAACTTTTCTACAATTTGAATAAGTAGGCATTTAGGTTCATGGCTGGGTATTAACTTATGATTTCCCCTTAACTCATTTTCCGTGAAAGGGTAGATTATTTGATCATCATCTACGGATTTTTACCTTCAGCCTGTTTTTTTTTTTTTTTTTTTTTACATTAAGATCTGTTTAGGAGTGAAGGAATAAAAGGTAAAAATATAGATGGAACCTTCACTTTCATATGTACTGAATTATTAGGGTGATGGCATAGGGAATCATTTCTCGTCTTCTTTTCTTTCTATTTCCTTACAAAAGAAAGATAATTTGATGCTCATTTTTTTTAAATGCCTTTAAATTCTATTTTAATGAAATTAGGGAATTGGCAGTTAGTATCAATGTTTCCTTTTATTATGAAGTTAGGTCTTCCAATTCGATGGCTGATGCATTAGCCAAGCAAGGGATTAAGAAGGTCTCTCTTTGGGTATCTGTGGTTATGTATTGATTGGGGTGTGACACAATACTCTTATACATTCTCTCCCCTTGTTTTTCAGTTTTTTCTTTAACTTTGTATTTGGTGTTTTTCTTAATAAAAAATTGTTACCGTTCAAAAAAAAAAAAACAACTTTAATCCTCATTTTTAACCACTTATAACATGAAATCATATGAATTCAATTCATATCTATTTCACTGCAAATAAATAGCCCCATAAAGATTCATTTTTTATAATTCTTAAGAGTTCAGTTTCATCCAAGTAGGTGAGCCCTGAAAATAATTTAAAATTAAGATAGAAAGTCTTTATCTTAAAACAAGTTTAAAACCTCAATAGAAAGCAAATATATTAAGATACAAAATTATTTTCTCGTTGACCTATATAAAATCGAGTTACAAAACTATAGACACCTGTCATGTAGAAGAGGGTCCCGATCCTCCTAAATAAATGTCCCTATGCCATAACATGTGGACATTGCTAGAAAGCCATGGCCCTTGATCCCATCTGCTCCCAAATTCTGACCAGCACAACCACTGTTCCTATTTCCATTTGTGTAGGAATAAAGTAAGGAAGAATCAACAAAACAAAAAAAGAAAACTGCAGCTTGAAATATTTTACTAGACCAGAGTCAGTGAGGTGGTCCAAGCACATGTGTATATATAATAATTAAAAAAAAAAGTGAATGTATTTGTGTTATGCAGTATTCCTCTCATAGTTATTTCCACCTCATTTTTTTAGGAATTGCTTTTCCACGAGGGTGAGGAGCATTAAATTTTTTCCTCAATCTCTCACATAAAGACACTGCATCAAATGGTGAAAAAAATACAAATATGAATATTAGAACTTTTTTTTCTTGCTACCGAGGAATCGTCAGCATTTGAAAAACATGCCCTAGGCATTTGGTGCTATCTTTTTTTATCGATTGATTTTTTTTTACCATTATTCATTCAAATTCAAGTCAAATTGGTTGCTAATGTGAAAAGTCTGAATCGAGGGGAGGCCCATTTGTAGAATTAGAAATGGAAAGGGATCTTTTATTTTGGAATTGTATCCATATCATTAAATAGTTTAAATGCTATAGTTGTCAGTTTCGTAGTATGAATGAAGAGAAGTAGGTAGAAAAGAACTGAGCTAAAGAGGGGCGTTTCCAAATGAGCTATTTTGAATTTCTTACGAATAACATCTTCTGAGAGTATCTTTGTAGAGGTAAATTTTCAGAGAGCTCTTATTAAGGGGTTGTTCTTCAAATAAAATTCACATATCCTACTTAAAATAGATAAGACAATATTACAATCATAAGAACGATGAAATTATGAAAAGTAGATTTTTCTTTGAAAATAACCCTTCTCAAATCAAGCGTGTGATCAAACTAAAAAGTCAGTCCAAAGACCCCCAGTGAAGAAGCTCTATGCAGCAGCGGATCAAGCCAAAAAAATCCCAATGCTCATTGGATTTCCCATGTAAATGAAGGTTTTTAGATTGAAGCAACTACAATAAAAAAATTTTAAGTTTATCGGATGTTAATAACAATATAATTTAGAAAAGCTGCAAAACAAACCAGTCGGGAGCTTGACTTTTTTTTTATTGAACATCCATTTTGCGATTTAATATAAATTTTATTCCACAAAATTAGATAAGACAGCTACTAATATCTATGATTTTTAAATTATTAATGTTCGCAGCACTCCTATTTTTCTTCGATGAGACTACTTGCACAGATCTTCTCTCTGCAGCCAACCTTTGATTAGTGCAACTCTTTTTAAATTCTTATCCCCCGTCATCTAGCATCATGCCAATTTCATGCTAATTAAACCATCATTGTTGGATTGTATCTCAAGAATATCTTAGTTAAATGATCATTAAATTTTAAGGCCATTGAATCGAGAGTCAATATAATCCAAATGAAGCTAATTTTTACGTCAGCCTTATCCGTAAAAATACTTTTCCATCTATCCTACCCCCAATGATAGAAATGCATCCAAGTGGACATCATAAGGTGGACCATACAATCAAAGTATGTAACCTACCCCCAGTGGCGAGGCTGGCGCGGGGGGGGGGGGGGGGGGGGGGGGGTGGGGTGGGGGGTGTGGCGCGCCATGGTCCCTATGGCCATGAATGAATAATATATATATATATATGCCATTGCCTAAGGAAATAAACTTTTGGTAGAAATTTATAATAAAACAAATAGTTTATTGGATGTTATTGATTTTCTTATTTTAGAATATGAGGTGACTATTAGCAAATAAATAAAGAAGTTTCTTTGGACTATTAGCAAATAAATAAAGAAGTTTCTTTCTTCAGTTTTTATTTTATAGCATTAAATACAAAAGCTTGCAACATCTAATGTGTGAATTTTCTTTTAACTAACTTTAAATATATTAAGTTACGGTAGTAAAAGGCAAAATAACCAGTGCATTTTCTTTTGAAAAATTTTTCCTTATTTTCATAGATTTTTATTTGACCTTTTTTAATTAAGAAAAACTTTTCACTTGTCTAACCTAATAGTAAGGAAGCATTTAAAATTATTTTTAAATTTAAGTAACTTTTAATAATTGCTCTTGTAGGGCCTTTCTCAAAACTAAGAGAGGACCTATGGGCATTTTTGAGAAATTACTTTTTATTTTGGGCTTAAAATAAAGGCGTTTTAATATTTTATTTTGCCCAACGGCAATAGAAGATATGATGAAATTTGAAAACCACTATTTGAAGGTGTTTTTTTTTTTTAAGAAATGTTACATACATTGAGGAGGTCTAGAAACTCAGAAGGTTGGGTATATTTTAGAAATAACTCAAATCACAAAGTGAAATTAGAAAAATCCCCCATACATATATCTCCAAGAAAAGAAAACAATGTGGGGTGAATAAAGAGCCATCCACCCCTCAAAACTACCTGGGGTTTATGTATGATATTTTAAAATAATAGATAACATTGAACTATAACCCTACCATCATTTAACAAGGTCACTGTAATTTAAAAGACAAGGAACCAAGTTCCATTAAATAATATTATAATACATGATTGTATATATTGAAAGAGAGATTGCTAAAAAAAATATACAATGGAGTCAATCATAGATGACTTCCGTGGCCTGAAGACTTGTCAAGCATTGTTTTAATTGATTGATTGCTTCTTGTGCATTAAGAAAACTATATTTGTTGTTTTCAGGATTTAACATAAAAAAGATGTTTATTACAATTTCCACATACTAGATATTTATACAAATATATTGTTGGCTGCGGCCACCTCTATTATAAAATTCTGGCTTTACCACTGCCTACCCCTATATGAAGATTTATACTTTTATAACTAATTGGACCATTAGTTCCACAATTTCTAATGGTGAATTTCTCCTATGCGAGTTTCTCATGGCTGTAGGTGCTTTTTGTTTGGAGTCTTACTGGTGGGAATTGAAAATCCAACGTCATCTTTTTGCAAGACACATGGAAGTAAAAATTTTACAAGCAGCTGTCCTCATTCCTACTTTAAAATCTGATTCCTTCCATAGCTCCAGGCATAGATATGAATAGAATTTAACAACTGTATTGATTCGCTTAGAATTTAACACCTGTATTGATTCGCTTCCCACTCTTAACCAACAGACACATGAATCATCGCTGGATTTATTTCTTGTATTCCTGTTTAGCAGGATGGGTTCACTAGGGATTGATTTAAAGTCAATGGTATTTTTATAATTGTACCAAGGCTTTCTTGGTCAAAGATTATATAAGTATATAGTCTTTAACCCTAAATCTTGCGTTGAAAAGAGGCGACAGCTCTCTTACCCGTAGTGTTCCCACACCACGTAGGAGAGACGATGTGAGAGAGTGAGAGTCTTTGGATGCTTTATATTGGGTATATGTCTTGTCTTCCGGTTTAGCCAGATGAGTCCACTGGGTTAGCCAGGGACTAGTTTAAGGTCAAGGGTATTTTGGTAATTGTACCGGGGCTTTCTTGGTGGCCAATAAAACGGAGAGTATATATGTGTGTAGTCTGTAACCCTAGATCACACGCTGAAGAGAGGTGAGAGCTCTCTTGCCCGTGGTGTTCCCACACCATGTGGGTGAGACGATGTGAGAGAACGTGTGTTTCTGTGTACTTTACTTGTGATAGTGAAGATGATCGTCTCTGTGCCTGTGGACGTAGCTCTGTTTGGGTGAACCACATAAATCTCGTGTCTCTTCTTGTGTGTGGCTTGTTCTTGTTGATCTTATGATTCATAGATGTGCACAACGGGTGATGTTCAAAATCACAACAATTGGTATCAGAGCTTTTCCCCGTCGCCGTGCCGTCACAGCGCCTCATCGCTGCCACCGGTCCACTGCTGTAGCTGAGGCCGACAGGGTCTGCAACTGGGTTGCAGACAGAGACACAGTGTTGCCTGTTGAAGACAACCCAGCTTTGGGTTTTTGGGTCTGGGTTCGGGTCGGGTCCATTTGACTTGACCCGCCTTGGTGAAAGCCCAAGCGCTGTTTAAGGTCAGTTCGGGTTTCGGGTTGGGTTAGACCCAACCCGTATTGACAGCCCAGTCAAGCAGTTGCAGGTCAGTTCGGGTCTCGGGTTCGGTCGGGTTGCCCTGACCTGTGTGAAGCCAAGCTCAGCACCACTATAGCAGGCCGGTTCAGGTCGGGTTGACCTAAACCCGGTAGCAGTCGGCCCAGCTCGTCAGCCACCGCCGACGTCAGCAACGTGACGTCACCAGGCTGACGTCAGCCCACGTCATCGAACAGACGGTCAAAGGCCAGAGTTGACCAGATTGACGGCAAAAGTTTGTTTCTGCGATAACTTAATCATCCGACGTCCGATCGGAGATCCGTTTGCGCCTACGGACTCATTTCGAGCAAATCTACATGCTAGTGGAAGAAGATTGGCTGTTTGACGGTCAACAAGGAGTTTGACCAAATCAGAAACGTAGAAAACCGTTTTTGTTGTATCGGAGCCATCCGGAGTCGAATTTCAGATCCGTTTCTTCCGGCGTGCTCATGTTAACAAGATCTACAGCTTGGTGCAGGAGTTGAGGTCAATGTTAGTTGTTTGTTTTTCCTGTTGCTTAATTTGATTAAGATGGAGAACAATACTATCAACACTACCATGGTTAAGCTCAACCATTTCAATTGGTTAATCTGGAAACCGAAGATGGAGGATATTTTCTATTGTTAAGACCTCCATAATCCCGTTGAGGGGGACAATGCCCGACCGAAAGATATGCAAGATGCTAAATGGAACAAATTGCATAGAAAAGCGATTGGTCACATCAGACAGTGGGTTGATAATAGCATATTTCACCACGTATCTAATGAAACCAATGCAAATACCCTTTGGAAAAAGTTAGAAGCAATGTATGATAAAAAGACCTCAGTGAATAAAACCTTCTTGATAAGAAAGCTTGTGAACATGAAATTCAAGGATAGTGGTCAGATCGAAGACCATATCAATGAGTTCCAAAGTGTGGTAAATCAGCTAGCCACTATGAAGATGATCTTTGATGATGAGATGTAAGCTTTGTTGCTTCTGAGTTCTTTGCCAGATTCATAGGAGACATTGGTTGTTCCATTGAGCAATTCTACTCCAGATGGTGTGTTATCTATGAGTCAGGTTACCAGTAGTCTACAGAATAAAGAAACTAGAAGGAAATCTGCAGGGACAGATAATGCACAGGCCTTTGTTACTGAGAACAGAGGGAGGAGTAAGAGTAGAGGTCCAAAGTGGGGTTGTGGCAAGTCTAGAGGTGAATCACAAGCCAAGTCTAGCAGTGAATCACAGAGCAAGAAAAAGTCAGTAAAATGCTTTTTCTGTGGCAAGATGGGCCATGTCAGGAAAAATTGTTTTGCCATGAAGGAATAGAAAGGCTCCAACAATGATAAGAAGAATGACAGTGATAACACTACAACTACTTTGGAACAGGAAGTAGTGGTGCTCACCGGCGATGATGATAAGTGTTCGAGTGTTGCAGATGGTCAGGTTGAGTTGGTTGTTGACACAGCAGCATCCTACCATGCTACTCCCTGCATGGAGACGTTCACGACGTACAAAGCAGGTGACTTTGGTACTGTGAAGATGGGCAACACGAGTCATTCAGAGATTGTTGGTATCGGTGATGTCTACATTAAAACTGATATTGGTTGAACAATGACGTTGAAAGATGTGCGACATGTTCTTGATCTGCGGTTAAATCTGATTTCCGGGACTACATTGGACCGTGCAGGTTATGAGAATTACTTCAGAAATAGCAGATGGAAGCTCACTAAAGGGTCTCTTGTTATTGCGAGAGATACAACAGGTAACACTCTTTATAAAACACAAGTAAAGCTGTGCAAAGATGCATTGAATGCAGTTGAAGACAATTCCTCTCTAAATCTGTGGCATAAGAGGCTTGATCATATAAGTGAGAAAAGCTTGCAAATGTTGGCAAAAAGGATTTAATTCCTTGCTCCAAAGGTATATCCCTTGACCCTTATGATTATTGTTTGTATGGCAAACAACATAGGGTTGCTTTCTCTTCGACATCAAAATTGAAATCAAATGTGTTAGATTTGGTATATTCTGATGTTTGTAGTCCCATAGAGGTAGAATCATTGGGTGACAATAAGTTCTTTGTCACGTTCATCGATAATGCATCTAGGAAAGTCTGGATTTATCCGTTGAAATCAAAGGATCAATTGTTCCAAAATTTTCAGCAGTTTCATGTCAAGGTTGAAAGAGAAACAGGTAAACTCTTGAAGAGTCTCCGCACAGATAATGGGGGAGAGTACACATCCAACCAGTTTAAAAGTTATTGCTTGAAGCATGGCATTCAACATGAAAAGATAGTTCCTGGTACTCCACAGCACAATGGTGTGGCAAAGAGAATAAACCGCACTATTCTTGAGAAGATGAGATGTATGATAAGATTAGCACGGTTGCCTAAGTCATTCTGGGGTGAAGCCGTAATGACTGCCATTTATCTGATTAACAGATCTTTTTCAGTTCCTTTGAATTATGATCTTTCGGAGAGAAGATGGACAGGTAAAAATGTTTCCTATTCGCATTTGAAGGTGTTTGGGTGTAAAGCGTTTGTACATGTACCAAAGGAGCAGCGTTTCAAGTTGGACGATAAGGCAGTGAGTTGCATCTTTCTTGGCTATGGTGGAGATGAATTTGGCTACAGATTATGGGATCCAGAGAAGAGGAAACTTATTAGAAGTAGGGATGTGGTTTTCCATGGAGACCAGTTCTTTGGAGATGTTGAGAAGATTGAAAAGTCTTCTGAGACAGTTGATGGAGTGGTTAATCTCACACCGACTCCTTCTCCGGTGCAGACTACAGGTGGAAAAGGTGGACAAAATGATCCGGATCACGATGAAGCACAGGGGTTGCCAGATGATGAGGGTGTTGAGCAGGGGGAGCAACAGTCTCCTCAGATTGAAACCACGGAACCTCAATTTAGGAGGTATACCCGAGAGCGTCAACCATCAACTAGGTATCCTGTATCCGAATATGTGTTGCTTACTGATGAGGGAGAGCCAGAGAGCTTCCAAGAAGCAATAACTCATGCTGATAAAGATGAATAGATGAAGGCTATGCAGGATGAGATGAGTTCTTTGAAGAAGAACAAGACATATGAGCTGGTGCAACTTCCTAAAGATAGGAATGCTCTGAAAGACAAATGGGTGTTCAAGCTGAAAAAGGATGAGAATGGGAAATTGGTGAAGCACAAAGCAGGGTT
This sequence comes from Sextonia rubra, assembly GCA_037013555.1. NCBI lineage: Eukaryota > Viridiplantae > Streptophyta > Magnoliopsida > Laurales > Lauraceae > Sextonia > Sextonia rubra. Next base: position 13,109,443 of record JASUAD010000003.1, read on the forward strand.
AGTGGTAAAAGGCTTCGCACAGACGAAGGGTATCGACCTCAGTGATGTTTTCTCTCCTATTGTGAAAATGACTTCTGTTAGAGTCATTTTGGGTCTAGCCGCCAGCGTGGACCTTGAGCTTGAACAAATGGACGTGAAGACCGCGTTTCCTCACGGTGACTTGAAAGAAGAGATCTACATGACTCAGCCAGAAGGGTTTGAGGTAGAAGGAAAAGAACAGATGGTTTACAAGTTGAAGAAGAGTCTCTACGGGCTGAAGCAAGCACCTAGACAGTGGTATAAGAAGTTTGATTCGTTCATGTTAAGTCATGGGTACCGGAGGACAGCTGCAGATCATTATGTCTATGTTCGTCGATTTATCGATGGCAAGTTCATCATCCTTCTTTTATATGTAAATGATATGCTGATAGTTGGACAGGATACCAAGTTGATTGGCAAGTTAAAAAAGGAGATGTCAAAGTCGTTTGACATGAAAGACTTAGGTCCTACATGAACGATATTGGGCATGCAAATACGTCGTGATAGGAGTTCCAAGCAGCTGTGGTTGTCATAGGAGAAAGATGTTGAACGAGTGCTCCAGCGATTCAACATGAAAAATGCTAAGCCAGTTAGCATACCTCTAGCCAGTCACTTCAAACTAAGCAAGCGCTTGTGTCCTATTACAGATGATGAAAAGGAACGGATGGCATGTGTTCCTTACTCCTCTGCTGTGGGGAGTCTCATGTATGCCATGGTTTGTACACTACCAGACATTGCTCATGCTGTGAGTTTAGTGAGTAGATTTCTCGCAAACCCTAGAAAAAAGCATTGGGAAGCAGTGAAGTGGATCTTTAGGTATTTGAGAGGTACTTCCAAGATGTGCTTATGTTTCGGAGGTTCAAAACCAGTCATGGAAGGTTATACTGATGCTGATTTTGCAGGCGATCTTGATCGTCGGTTATCAACTTCTGGTTATTTGTTTACTTTCGTAGGGGGAGCTATCTCCTGGCAATCGAAGTTACAGAAGTGTACAGCACAGTCTACAACTGAAGCGGAATACATAGCTGCTAATGAAGCAGGGAAAGAGATACTTTGGTTGAAAAGATTCCTTCAAGAACTAGGTTTGAAGCAAGAAGAATATGTAGTTTACCATGATAGTTAGAGTGCTATAGATTTCAGTGAGAATGCTACATATCATGGTCACATGAAGCACATTGATATCAAGTACCATTGGATTCGTGAGGTGATCGAGAGAACTTCATAAAGTTGGAAAAGATTCATTCGGACAAGAATCCCTCGGACATGATGACCAAGGTTGTGTCTAAGGGAAAGCTGGAGCTGTGTTCAGAATTGGCCGGGCTGAACTCCCAGTAAAGGGTTTAAGGCATCTTCCCTATGGTCTGGAGGGGGAGATTGTTGGCCATGTGGGTCCAGACCATTAGTGGGTTCAGTATCTGAGGTGGTTTCCCTAATGATATTAGGAGTTTCCCGTTTTGTCAAACAGTAGTTTTCTAATAGGTTAGGACTTTCCTTTTTTCTGAGATAGAGTTCTTGGGGGATAAGGATGTAATGATTATATATATATGATGTAATCTGTAACCCTAGAGGGAGGCTGAGAGTGACTGAGATTCTAACGCTGGAGTTTCACAGATTGGAGAAGAACCTAGTGGAAATTGGTTTCCCGTGGACGTAGGCATCGTTACATCCTTATCCCCCAAGAACTTTATCTCAAAAAAAAAGGAAAGTCCTAACCTATTAGAAAACTGCTGTTAGACAAAACAGGAAATTCCTAATTTCATTTGGGAAACCACCCCAGATACTGAACCCAATTATGGTCTGGACCCACATGGCCAACACTTTACTTGTGATAGTGGAGATGATTGTTTGTGTGCCGTGGATGTAGCCCTGTTTAGGTGAACCACATAAATCTCTGTATCTCTTCTTATATGTGGCTGCTTCTTGTCAATCTTGTGATTGATGTATGCACACAAAGGTTTATGAATTGACTCTCTATCTCATATTACATCCCTTCATTTCAGGGCTTCCAAGCTTTGTCCCTCCATTTTATGGGCTCAAAACTATCATTATTGTTCAATTTAGACGGTAGATAATGGTCAAATCAATGTTTAAAAAATTGTAACGAGCAGTTGCTTGGGGGTTTGCAAGAACACAGATGGAGAGGAGAAAGTTTGTTTTGGAACATCATCAATAATTACATATGCAAAACCATAGTTGCCTGTCCGAGAATATGCAAGTCTTGAACGGATTCTTTATTTGAAACTCCTTAAACCGCTTTGTATCATTTTATAGTACTTTAATGTAAGAAACTTTAAAAAGAACCAACCCCAAATAAATCAGGCTTCAATGGGATGATGTAGACACTACTATGCTGGGAAAGTAAAGGCTTTTTTTGAGGAGGAAACAATATAAACAACAGAAAGAGTAATGCTCATTTGTTTCATATAATTGAATATTTAGAAATTATACGATTTGCATTTCTAAAAGTGATTAAAATTGAAAAAAATAAAGGTGAATATTCAAAAAATAAGCATCAAATTATTGCCTTTTTAATAGCAAATTAATTAAAAATGAATTCCTCGCCATTGCCCCAGTAATTCATTTCTTAGAGAAGCAAAAATCCCATCTACATCTGTCATAAATGTTTCAGTCTTTATTCAATAATCCTTTGTTTGCGTCCATTTGGGCATGTATTTCTTTTTCATCAACTCCATGGAAACCAACAGGCCCTTTAGATTGAAAAGACGGTGTCGTTATTTGAAAGTGTGATAAATTCTGGTAAAAATTAAGCCTTATTGGGAAAATGAGCAAAAAATAAATGGTTAAAAATTAAATTTGTCCTTGGAACAATGATATGATTGTCCACAAGAACTTGTTTAGACCACTTTCCATATTATGGGGAAAAAGCCAAACGTGATTGGAAAAGTAGACTACTTGAGGATATGATGTCCTAACTCGATGAGGCCTACCCTGTACCCTCCCAGTCATGAGAAACTAAAGAAATCCCCGTGGAAAACTGTATTCCGTGGCATTTTATTTCAGTGATTGTTTGGTGCTAAAACAATTTTTTTCACCGAATTGTGTTGCTAACGCTTAGTTAATGAACGCATGAAGTGGTTTATCTGCTCTTGGGTTTTCAATATTGCTCTGCAAAAAAAAAAAATGGTAAAAGCTACATTCACCTCAGAAAACAAAAACCATGTAAAAGTGTCAACATGGAACACAAGAAAATAGTTCTACCTCCAACACTATTTCCACTTTCCATGGAAAGTGCATGCCACAAGAGACTCTCAAAATCACTTCTTTACTCTACTTTTAAACATTTTCCCCCTCATATTCCATACTTTCCAAGCAAAAAAAAAAAACATCAAAAATTCTACAAGTAGGAATAAATAACATAGAACTTTCTTTCGCTTGAAAGAAGAACACAAAGCTTAGATAAATAGATGAAAATTTTATTCATTAGAATACCCATCACATTATTCTAACCGCACTTTCACTCACCACACACTTACCAATCCATACAATAAAAACCCTTTACATCGAGGAGTTGAAGAACCATTTGGTCCATTGATCCTTGGCTAACCTCCCCCAGCAGCCCAATTTTCCAGGTTACCCTTTACTTTCTTGATATATTTCTCTGTTTCTTTATCCACATCCACAATCGATATCGGCACCGGACCATTATCAGGTTTTTCTGACCACCTTGTGATTGCCACCAGATTATCATCACGCTGCTTAATACGTTGGAAGGCCCTCACGCTCCTGATCAAATTCTTGGGTCTATGCCAGTTCGCTTGAAGCTGCTGTTGATTACCCTTCTTTTCCATTCTTGTGGAATAGAGAGAGCTAGCTAGCTTGTACTAGGCCCTTGATGTGTTATATAGGGTGAGAGGGGAGGAGCTATATGGCAAAGGATTGTGGATTGTGGATTGTGGATTGTGGAATGTGCACGCTGTGTGTGGGTAGATTCTTAGCGTGGAAATGAAGAAAATAGATGGAAGTAGCAAAATAACTTATCCATCAAAGCCTAAGTAAAAAAGAGAACCTACCCGGAAGCATAGGTTCCTTCCTTCAAGTACTAGATGATTGGTTGCGTTTTCACCGGGCCAGATTTTCTTTACCCACCTAAGAAGATGAAATCAGCAACTGACGCCATCTAATGTCCTTGACACTTACATCATGTATGCTCTCTTTTCTGAGCATTTCTTAATGAACAAGACATTCATTTCCATTCACGAGAAGAGGTCTTTGTCAAATGATTCCGTTATTAAACGTAGAAGGGATCAGCACTTTGTGTGCCAGCCAGCTCAATTGTGTCAAAAGGTTCACACACCCAAAAAAAACTACTCCCTCTTTCTATATATTTCTTACCATGGTCTCTCTATTTCTTGTGGTCTTTTCAAAGTGGTCTCTCTGTCTTAGATTAACACAGTCCATAGATGGTTTTGCCAGCCAGCCCATTTGTGTCAAAACGTTCACACACCCCAAAAAAAAAGAAGAAACTTCTCTCTCTTTCTATATATTTCTTATCATGGTCTCTTCTTTCTATTTCTTGTCCATGGTCTTTCCAAAGTGGTCTCTCTGTCTTAGATTAACACAGTCCATAGATGTTTTTGCCTCAACAAAGTCAATTCTTTTTTGATTGAAAAGATGAGATAATAGTGTTTTCCGTAGATTTAGTGAATGAGTTATGCAGATGCTGCTTAAAATTAGCTTGGATGATTAGATCATTGTCAACCAACCATGTACAATTGAAATCATCTTGAAAAACATGAAGTAATGTTCTAGAATACCCTGTTTTATAAAATAAGCACCTCAGAAGACTGGTTTTGAAGTTTTCAGGTACCAAAAGCTTCTCCCCACCATTTTAACTTCCTCTCCTGGGTGCCCTTGTCTGCCCAAACATATGGGGCTGGGGGCCACTTTTGGCCCATCCGAGTGGACCACCAAAAACCCCCTGTAGTCATGGGTCCCAAGGTTTAACATGCATCCAAATGGACTAGACACCGTTGTACTGACTGTGGAACTCGTTTTGGATGATAAAAAACTTGTCAACCATTGATCAAGAAGTTAGGATGATCATCTAAGCCTCTATCACCATGGATAGGTAGGTAGGGTGGACATCTTTCAATCGCGTTGGTCCCATCCCCAGGTGGGCCCCAAGGCGTGAGCAGATGAAGGCCCATATAAATACACACTCAGAGAGAGAGAGACAGAGAGAGAGAGAGAGAGATCTTAATTAAAAAATGCTGAAAGGAATTATCTTCATCCCAAAATTGTAGCATATTATTTTGCACAAATTGTTAATGTGCAAATGGAAACTGTAATGCCTCAAAAACCAGGTGTCAAAGCCCTCATCACATCAGTCTACACAAACAGCATAGTTTACTGCCCAGGTTCTACCTTCTGAGGAACACTGTAACTACAACCTCGTCTTCTGCTATATTCCATGTTCTGCACCCAGGCAAACCACATCCTCCCAGAAAATGTATGGAGTTCATCTATGGTGAATGACAATTGCAGTCTCTCATGATTGAAAACCTGACTTGTTGACATGATATTCATCCACATTGACAGTGCCTCAAAATAAATTTTCTGCAAACCATTTGAAGTGGACAAGGAGAACTGCCAGGAATAGATAAGCTTAGATATTTATTTGGCAAAATGAGAGATAGTAGCCTATAATATTAACAGAATACAAAGAAGCATAATAGCTACTGCAAGAGGATTCGGGAATCGGTAGTTTTGCAAAATATCAGGATTATTAGTTATAGCCACTTATAGGACACTCCACTGTGTTGGATGATTGATGTCTTTTAAAAATGGGTGTAAATGTTATTGTATAGTGTATACACTATACAAAATACTCAATGTCAAAGGTCAGAGAAGCATAATGCAAGAAGACTTGGTAGTCTGCATGTTTTTGCAAAATATATAGATAGTAGGTATAGCCGTATAGAACATTCCATGTGTTTGATGATTGACGTATTTTCAAAATTGGGTATAGACATTCTTGTGAAAATCAATATTGTAGTGTATCACAGATCATTCATGGGATCAAATCAAATGGTATTGTGAATTAAAAGATTTTCATTTTTCTTGTAAAAACTAAAAAATAATAATAATAATTAAAAAATGAGAAAGAAAGTTTAATCCACCTATTTTTGCATCTATAGTAACAACAATAGAATGATAAAAAAAATATGATACAAACATAAAAACCATCAATGACATATATCAATCTAAGTAAATTAATATATCTCTAAATGTTAAATATGTTTAATATATCAATATCACCAGGAAAAACAAATGAGTTGCAGTTTTTTTTTAATTTCTTTTAATAAAAAATAAAACTAAGATCAAAATCATCATCATTATTCTCGAAGTTAAATAACTGTTTATAAAGAAAAAAATAAGAAAAAAAAAAAAGAGAAACACAAAACCCCTCAAGTACAGTTTAACATTCTGATCACATGCCTATTTCTAATTTATCTTTACATCCTGATCACATGCCTATTTCTAATTTATCTTTACATCCTTCCAAAGATGCCACAAATTCTTAAGTGGTTTTCGTAATCGCCAATAAATAAAAAACACTATAAAACAAAAAAAGTAAACAATAGTTAATATTAGCCATTCAGCCATTGCTATTCCACCAACAAATTGCTTAAATTGTAAGATTCGATAAAACTAGTATCAACTTGTAAGATTTACATTTGAATCCTAACATTCACTTGTAAATTGGATTCATAGGATGGATACAAATCTTTTTGTCCTTAGGATTCAATACGAATCATAGGATTCTAGATACGAATTATAGGATTCTGACAACAATGGTTGTAATTGTGTAAATATCTTTTGTGGGCAAGGATAAAGTTTGAACCCCCTGACCTCCACTTAAAGCCACCACCACTAGAGCAACCTTTTAACTTCAAATTATAAAACTCATTTGATAAATGGGAAAAATATCACTTCCCAAGGAAAATTTAAGTAATTTCTTAAAAGAAAAAAAGGACTAGCCAAACCAAAATTGGTGGGAAAAGTTATGATGATTAGAAAAGAACAGAGTCTAAATTTTACAGGGGTGTTTTAACTTACCAATTTAATTAATGGAAATGAATATGGTGTCTCATGAATGGCATGCAAGAGAGATGAGTAACCTATAATGATATTCGCCCACAAAGACGCCAGTATGCTCCAATGTGGAATAGAGATCTCTCAAATACCCAGATATCACGTACTAGTACCTAAATCAATATATGAAACAATGGTGAAAAAATGAATAGGAAAACAGAATAGAAATCTGCAGGCAAGAAATACTGGAAAGTATATCAGACATGGCAGAAAATCCTTTCATAGAACTGATGGCTGGAACAGCTACTAAAACATCAGAAAAAAAAAAAGCATAATTTTCATATCAAGACAAATAAGTGCACATGTAACTGAAACTCAGTCATGCATCCATACTATTTAAGGTTCAAAAAGGAATAAGAGATGATTTCTGTTGAGCATCTGAAACAACCCAGTGGTTTCTATAAGAGATAAAATAATGAACCTATCGAATAAAAGATCTATTCCAGATTATAAGAGAGAAACAAATAATTAAATCTACATCAGGTGTCAATAACTCTCATCCAATGTAACCACAGCCTTAGCAATAAAGAAAATGACAGGTGAACACTGATGAAGGTAATGTTTAGAAATATTTAACTACACCTTCCTTGTGGCAAACATAACACCTCCAGGAATACAAGGCATAATGCACTAGAAGAATACAACTCCCAACAGTAGGGGCAGATTACAACTCAACTCATATGCTATGGTGGCTCCAGTTAAACAATGAAGCAAAATCAATCTATGCAGTAATACTTTTGCCCTATCTTACTATTAGTAATTCAATCACCATATTTGTGAACCATAGCACAGTTTGAAGGTGCTCCTTGTGGCAACCACGAAGTTGAGGGTTCAAGTCATGTTACCATTAAAAGACCAGATCACCTTCTCCACCTTGATCAGCTACATAAGTGGCATTTTGAATGACAAGAAATCAATGACAATGAGAAAAAAAAAAAAAAAAAGAATACATATCGTTAAAAGAATGATAACAAAATTGAACACTGAAAGAGAATTACATTTCATTTTGCCCTTAAGTCAGAGTGAAATGGGGGATGGAATCACAAGGAGCCAGCTGCTAAGTGATGACATCACAATGTGGCCCGGACAATGACATTATCAATATGCCCCATCCTAAGTGATCAAAATCAAGTCAGGCCTGTCCAAGAGATGGAATCATAGTGGGCCCTGTCTGTCAATATATAAGATCACAACAGCCTAGTGTGCCGTGAGCCCATGACCCCATATTACAACAGCAAATGTGGAGTTTTCTTTTGTTGGCGGTGGTAGATGCGTGTGATTGGGTTGGAAGGAACCCTCTAATTTCTGAAAATTACTGATAAACCCGTATTTTACTTATCCACCCCTTAAAAAAATTTCTAGCATGCTCAAATAAACCACTTGACTAGTGGTCAAATGGATTCCAAATATAAACAGTTTTTCTCTCTTCTTACACCAGAATTTTCTTTATTTTTTTTTACAGTTTTGCCCATGCATGAAAGGACTAAAATGCCCTTGTCTCTTCTAACATTAGCCCAAAATTTCTTTTCATACACACTCTTCCATCATCTTCCCTTCCATCCTTCTTCCCTTTTTTCCTCCAAGAGCATCCTTCCTCTTCTTTCTTCCCTCTTCCCTCTTACCTCTTCCATGCAAGAGAGCATCCCTAAGACCCTCTCCTTCCCTCTTCCACCTTCCTTCAAATAGAGTACAAGTTGGCATTATCTTCCTTTCTCATTACTCTCTGTCATAGCAAACATCAATCAACACTTAAATAGTGTAATGGAGGAGGAGATTAACACTCAAATAGTTGTTTTCAATGAGAATGGCAGTGACAAGGTGAGTTTTTTTGAAATTTATACATTCCTTTTCTGTTTCTTTTTTTTAAATTCTCTGCATGCTCGTGCTCTGTTCGGTCCCGGAAATCCGAACACTTTTGATATGTTCGGCCTGCAATGACCGAACATAATAGATATGTTCGGCCTGCAATGACCGAACATAATAGATATGTTCGGCCACAAATGGCCGAACATATCAGGTCTGTTCGGCCATTATTGGCCGAACACATCAAGTGTGTTCGGCCATTAATAACCGAACATGATATATATGTTCGGCAAAATATGACCGAACAGTACCTATTTGTTCGGCCATTCAGGGCTGAACATAGTATATGTGTTAACATTCCATTTTATTTTCATCTGTAGGATGGTCCGTCTACACAGTGCAGCCGAGTGACTGATGAATGTGTAATGGATTATACAAGTGAATTTACCACTCATGAGGTAAGGCGCATAGTTGAATAATTTTGTAATTTAATTGCATCCGTTAATATATAAGAGTAAATGTTTTTTTGTGTAGATATTCAAGAGCCGGGATGCTTTAACCAAGTGGGCTCGTGATGTTGGCAAGAGAAATGGTATTGTTGTTGTGATTAGGGCTTCAAATGCAGGTGGGGTTGGTGTAAAACCAAGAATTACCCTTGCATGTGAGAGATTTGGATATTATAATAATGCGTGCGAGTCCAATAACAAAGGGACTCCTAAAAAGAAGATCAAGCAAACAGGATCAAAGAAATGTGGATGCCCGTTCACATTAAAGGGCAAGAAGTTGGCTACAGGTGATGATTGGATGTTGGAAGTTGTGTGTGGTGTTCATAATCACTCGGCTGCCCAGTACCTAGAAGGGCACTCATTTGCAGGGAGACTATCAAAGGAAGAGACGGAGTTGTTAATTGATCTGTCAAAGAGTATGGTTAGGCCAAAAGATATTTTGGTTACATTAAAACAAAGAAGTGAACTAAATGTAACAACAATGAAGACTATCTACAATGCACGCTATAGGCAGAAAATCACTGAACATGGTGGGAGAAGTCAAATGCAACAACTCCTATGCAAATTGGCAGAGCATAAGTACATTGAATGGCATAGGAACTGTGATAATACTGACACCCTCAGGGACATTTGTTGGACACACCCAACCAGCTTAGAATTGTTGCGTGCATTTCCACATGTCTTGATAATGGATTGCACGTACAAGACGAACCGGTATCGGCTTCCTCTCTTGGAGATTGTTGGAGTTACGTCCACAAAAATGACATTTTCCATATGCTTTGCTTATCTCCAAGCTGAATGTGAAGATAATTATGCATGGGTGTTGAGAGTCTTGCGTTCTATCATTGTTGACGCTAATTGTGTTCTTGCTGGAGTCATTGTCACCGACAGAGAGTTGGGACTCATGAAGGCCATCGACAGTGTATTTCCGGAGAGTACTCATTTATTATGTACTTGGCACATTAATAAGAATGTCTTAAGTAAATGTAAAAAGTTGTTTGAAACCAAGAAAATGTGGGACAAGTTTAATATAAGTTGGAATATGGTGATGTCTGCTTCCACAGAAGAAGAGTATAATGAACTTTTTGGTAGGCTACGTAAGGATTTTTGTACTTATCCCGAAGCACTGCAGTATGTGAAGAGCACATGGTTAGATCCATACAAGGAAAAATTTGTGTCTGCATGGGCAGATAATTGTTTACATTTGGGGAATACTACATCGAATAGGTAATGTGAATGTTTGTTATTGATTGAGTTACATTTATTATGTAATATATCCATATGAATTAATAACGTTTATTTTTCTTACAGGGCCGAGAGTTCACATGCACAATTAAAAAGACAACTTGGATCATGTCAAGGAGATCTTGAATCAAACTGGACAAAAATCCATAATCTGCTCCAACTGCAACATACTAGTATAAAAGCATCATTTGAAAAAAGTAAAACAGTTGTGCAACACAATTTCAAGCCTTCTGATTTCAATGACCTTCGCGGCAACATCTCAAAAAATGCATTGGATAAAATTTTGTTAGAAAGAAAAAGAGCCGAACAAGTTGGAACTGATCCGGTCTCATGCATGTGCATCCTTCGTCGTACACATGGTTTACCTTGTGCCCATGAGATTGGAGAATATGTTTATCAACAACGCCCAATTCCTCTCAGTTGCGTACATCCTCATTGGTGTAAGCTTGATATGTTGCCTAACAGTGCACTGAAGAGGCCTACTTTGGATGTTAAAGCAGAGTTGGTGTTAGTTGAAAGGGCTTTTAATGAGGGTGATCATACAAGGCAATTGCAAATGTTAAGGAAGTTGAGAGAGTTATATGAACCGGATAGTACTGTCTTAATAGAACCAGAAGTGAAATTAAAAGCTCGAGGTCGCCCATCTGTTAAGGCTAATACATCGACCCGGCGTGATCCAAGTGCCTTTGAGATAACGCATTCTGCACATGATAGTTACTCTCCTGTATTTAACGAAGCGAAGGCTGTTCACAGCAAGGCAACTGTACATGGTATAATTAAAAAGAAAGGAAAGGCGAAGGTGCATCACACAAGATCACAGCCTACTATTTCTTACCGTGAGCAATTTCCAGATGGGATTCAAGACTACATACGCGTCATAAAAGACGTTGCAGCTGATGGCAACTGTGGCTTCAGAGCCATTGCAGGGCTACTTGGGCTAACCGAAGATGATTGGTCACGGGTTAGGAGAGATTTAGTAAATGAATTACTTGCCCATTCAAAAGAGTATCAACAACTTTATGGGATTGAAAACGGAGTTCAGGAATTGATTGAGGCATTGTCATATTATGATAATTATCCCAGTTATTCCCATTGGATGACTATGCCAGACATGGGGCATATTATCGCTTCTCATTATAATGTGGTATTATTCCACTTTAGCATGCAACAATGTCTTACCTTTCTGCCTCTTTGGTCTGTGCCACCGTCCAGAGTATCTCGCAAGGAGATAGCGATTGGTTTTGTAAACAACAATCACTTTGTTCAGGTTATTATTCCACAATCAATTTTTAAAAAAAACATTTTATTATTTCCATATGAATCTTCTCACTTCTGTTATGTTGCAGCTGTTCTTGGAACCAGGCCATCCAATTCCACCGATTGCGAACAAGTGGCGTGAATTTCATCTTCCATGTGCAAGTGAATGGGCAACTGCATACAATGGTCGCATTGAGCATTTCAAAGAGCTTGTCGGTTCAAATATAGCAGCAAGTGAAACGATAGAGATTGGGTGAACTTATTGTAGCACATAACACATTTGGGATGTAATCAATATTGAATGTAACTAAATGTACTCATTTAGAAGATAACATGCAACTTTGATTAGTAGCAGTACAGTTGTTAATTTCATACATGAAATTTGTCAACTGCTTACAGACTTACTTCCATGTACAAAAAATAAAGAACCCCATCTTAAACAAAAAACAACAGCATGGACACATCAACCTCTGTCACTCCTACTCCGGCGTGTGTAAGTACTGGAAGTCATATTGGGATCCCTCACAATTCGTTGCGCCTCTTGAAGTGAAAGTCCCATTAAGACATGTCGCATGCGATCAACATTAGCATACATCCCCTGCGGGTCACGATAGAAGTCAGCTTCTGTCAGTGGCTCAGCGATACTTAGTGCTTCTTGACAACGTTGTTCGTAACTTGCAGACGTGCTCGCCCCACTTGCCTCATTTCTTTGCCCCCACCTGGATCGATACCTTGGGTTTTGGACTGTCCTCCATGATATCTGTGTGTACCAGCTCATATAATCGGGAACACAATCAGATGGAAATCTGACAGGCCGACTCCGGTTTGCGGGTGACAATACATTGTTCTCCCATCTTTGCCATTGCTGATCGACCCATTGATGTGCAATTTGATATTGCTGAGCACTAAGACCCCGATGTGCCCGGTCTGGAGTCAATGGTGCTGGAGGAACCGATTGCAGTCTTCCAAATTGCCTCAACACTCTCTCTGGGTGGTACGGTTCCACAACCTCCAAACACCTAATACATCCAGAGTAGAATGCAAAATCATATAATGGATGTTGTTGCCTTGAATTACGATATGGATCCCAAGTAACCTGCGTCAATTTACATTGATCTTTAGTAGCACATAAATACAAGAATGCAGATTAATTTGAAATTACTACTAGTGAGAAACGCAATACCTTTTCATTGCCCATTTCGTCAATTATTTCTCGTAATGACTGAAGGCGACCATCTTTATTTGACCCTCTGCTCGGTTGCCACAATAATGCTCTAGGGTCATGTTGAATGTACATGAGATTTGGGTTAGGAGCAAAACATGGAAAATGCTCATATATCCATGCTTCCAGGAGTGATAGATACCCGGCTATTTGTTTCACTTCATACCGAGTAGCTAACCCCAAATGCCGATAAAGATAGGCCAAAGTAGCAGCACCCCATGCATATGAAGCCACAGCATCAACATCCATGAGGAAGTGAAGATAAATGACCGAAACGCGTGTGCCACTTTTGTCACTAAACAGTGTACACCCAAATATATATAGCAAATAAGCTCTCACTGCCCGATCAATGGCTACTTCTCCATCAGAATCTGTCACTGCATCAAACTTATTCTTTAGCCACTCTAACCTTACTGAATGACCCCGCACCTGTGCAAGCTCATCATGAGCCTCCGAGCGTCGAACTCCTAATGCTCGGTGTAATAGCTCTTTAGCTTCAGAAAATCCAAAATCATCATTATACGAAACAGTTATTCCCGTCACTGGGATCCCAAGAATGGTGGCAACATCATCTAACGTGATGGTCATCTCTCCAAAAGGCATGTGGAACGTATTTGTCTCTGGATGCCACCTTTCTACAAACGCTGACACAAGGCTCTTATCAACAGATTTGTAAGAAGTCCTGATCAACGGTGCTAGACCAGATCTATCAATCTTCTGTCTAAATAAATCAGACTCGTTCAAATACCACATCCTTACTTTTTGCCCATGACTCAAACACTTGAGCGGAAGACGAACCTGAAAATATACATATACATTAAAGATGAAAGAAGAGATCACATTTATATTGAAAATATATAAAACATACCTCTCCATTCCAAATAAATTTTGCAACATGTGTTTGAAAACTCTTCAAGATCGAAGGGTCAGTCGGCCCAACCATTTCTTCTCCATTATCTTCTTCATCCTCTTCCACCTCCTCATCTTCATTCTCCGAGACTTCCGGTTGTTCTGGCTCTTCAATAATTGGCTCTTCAACGCGTTGACGACGCCTTCTTTCAGAAGCTGTTGGACAAGCTCTAGAACTACTAGCCATATCTGCAAGTAATTCAATCAGTTGTCAGTTGAGTGGGGGTACAGTGTCCTCATTGTGTTCGGCCCTGTATGATCGAACACACTGAATGTGTTCGGCCATACAGGACCGAACCTTTTTAATGTGGTTCGGCCCTGAGTGGCCGAACAACCTAGATATGTTCGGCCAACCGGGGCCGAACATATGAAATATGTTCGGCCCTGTATGGCCGAACACTATGTTGTTGTTCGGCCATACCAGGCCGAACAATGTGCACTTTGTTCGGCCATGCAGGGCCGAACATGGCGACGGGATGGCGACGGGATGCATGAGCACACAGCGGAATGGAGGGAAAAATGTATTCTACTATCACAATCTAAACATGCAAGAACCCATTGTAATGAATAATATGTAGAGAAGAGAAGAGAATACCTTAAAGAAGATAATTCCTTTGAGAATGGTGGAGAAGAGAATGTAGAACAACTGTGGCAATGGTAGAGAAGAGATGAAAGCTTACCTTCAAGATTGGAGAGGAACCCTTGGGGAAAAAAAGGGAATGGAGGAAGAATAGAGATCCCTTGGGGAAGAAAGGGAAATGGAAAGAGGGATTTTTGGTGTAGAGAAAGAGGAATTTGGGTGGGGGTATAATATGGAAATGTAGTGTGTATGAAGAGAGGAAAACTAAACCCCCTCACTTACTTCATTGTGTATAAAGAGAAGTGGTGTAAGAAGAGATAAATTCAGTGTATGTTTAGCAAGCCCCTTTCTGAAAATTACTGATAAACCCGTATTTTACTTATCCACCCCTTAAAAAAATTTCTAGCATGCTCAAATAAACCACTTGACTAGTGGTCAAATGGATTCCAACTAGCTTTGAAAATTCGAGTCAAGTTTCTCTTGATAGCTTTCATTTGTTATAACCATCATCTGATATAAGCCCAAGCCAAGCTTTTAGCCATGGCTTAAGTGATCAAGTCATGGAGAGCCTCGCTTACCTATGGATGAAATGGAACCAGGATGGGACCCACCCACCCACCCAATGATGTGCTCACTATAGCTCGTCCAATGATGAAAAATATTAGATAAATGACAAATGAATGATGATGAAGGAAATGTTTGGAAATGTGGCTGCAACGTCCCCAATGATGGAATACAATTTAAGGTATAATGCACCAAAAGCATACAATTCCAACAGTCGGGCAAATTCACCTCAACTTATATCCTATGTGCTCTAGTTAGACAAGGAGCAAAATCTGTCTATCCAGAACTACGGTTGTTGTCCTAAATTAGTCTTAGTCAAAGTCAATATATTAGTCTTAATCAAAGTCAAATCACCTTATTTCTCAGCCCATAGCACAGTGAAGATGCTCATTTTCACAATCACAAGGTTGCGGCTTCAATTCATGTCACCATTTTTTTAATTAAAAAAAAGCAAAAAAAAGAAAAGCCAGCCTCTTGATCTGATCAGTTATTTAAGTGGCATTTGAAAAGAAATCAATGAAGACAAAAGGAACACCTATTGGGACGAAAAATTGATAGCAAAAAATGTCTGCAGAGAAACAGAATTGCTTTCCTTATGCCCTTGAAAGTTGAGCACAAGCATTTCAAAGGTTAATTTGTAGTTGGGGGCGGACACTAATTAAAAAAAAATTAAATGTAATTAGGGCCTTAGGAGTACACACTCGAACTATGAGCCCGACTTGCAATTAGTTAGGGTTGGGTGGAGGCTAGGACTTCCCAACTCACTAATAAACAGGTCGGGCTTGGGGTTAGCAAACAAAACCTGACTGGTCATTATTGACTAATGACTTCTTCTTTACATACCTACATATGCAACTCTTTGTCCTTTTATTTTTTATTTTTTATTTTTTTATTGACCTACATATGCAACTTGAAGGAAGAAGATAAATGCTTTATTGGGACAATCTAGGAACTAGAACATGAAATTTCTCTTGAAGCATGAAGCAATCTCCACCTTACATAATGAAGAACAAGCATGTTTGGAAAAGAAAAGGAGTAGCAAAGAGTGAGGAAAAGCTGGCAGAAGGATATCAGAAAGCATAATCAAGCTCAGCAGCAAATGAAATTGATATTCAATATTCTTCCAGCAACTCATTAAACTTCCTACCAGATATGAATGATTTCTCTTTGCAGATTGGCTTTTCCAAACCCTTAAGAGAATATGATAAAATATTGGTGAACCCTATCATTTCTCATATCATGCCTCATAAATTAGCGCATTTGATCTCTCCTGTTCCTCCATTCAAACGTATTCCTGCTGATGAGGACTGCATCCCTATTTGCAGCCTGGTGATAATACACCATCCACGACCCACCAAATCCAGCAATCTGACATAAAGACTACAGTCCCACTTTATCTCAATAACCTAATCAACCCATCTACCATTTGTCTTACGGCAGCAACTACTCTCTATGGACAGAATCTCTCATGGGAATCTTTCAAAATCAAGCCAATAAATAATCATTTCGACAGTTGTGGGACGGGTTAAGTTGGCCTGGAAAAAAAAAGGATCAGGTTACAGTTTACATATTTTAACAGATCTATTAATTGGGTCAGGCTCTGGTTGGAACCTGACTTGTTAATTATATGAGCAGCCAGACTGACTCATCACAACCCTATTTGTAATCGTAAGAACTACAGGGGCCTTTTTGCACATTTACCAATTTAGAAAAAATAGTCTCCATGATGAGGACACAAGTACGAACTGAGTAAGACATAATACCTCCTTTGACTTATCTCCAGCAACAACATTCCCTTTTGAATCATAAGCCTCAAACTTCTGCAAAATTATGCACAACTATTTTTACTAAGTTCTGAGAAGGAAATTATAGATAAATAGAAGCAAATGGATAATGACTCCAAAAGATGCAAAACATGCCATAAGAACAATAGAACACCACCAGAAAGAGAAAGAAGAAGAGGAGGGGAGAGGTGGGGGGGTGGTGGGGTTGTCCTTGGCTATTGCTTAAATGGTTAGGGCATGCATAGTGTGTGTGTGGGTCTGTGAGTTTGAGTCCTTATAAAGCAAAAAAGGAAAAAAGGGGAAAACAAGGGTATGCAATGTCCAAATTTATGGGAAACTAGGGCATATCATCTGAACTAAAAAGAAAGAAAGTTTTAGAGATCTGAAGCACAAATAACTTCTGCAACTAATAATCAAAGACAATCAATCATGCAAGCCTTCTAGGTATAATACAATGGCACTAGATTTTGATAACCAGTGATCAATCAAGTTACAAAGGACACATGCACACACAAGATGTGCCATATGCCATGATTAAATCATGTTTGAAACTATGACTAGAGCTTAACCAGGCATCCAAAACTATGACCAGCTGATCTGGCTTAACTAACCCCCTCACATGGCAAACTTGTATCATGCGAAGCAACAAGCATGTGTGAGATGGAAAAAAATCCTCCACAGGTATATGGACAGCAGTTAAAAAGCAAAAATAGGAAGCCATTTTACCATCTGGAAATAAACAAGTGTATATTAACACAATCATGAAATTCAACTGTTGACCAACTCCCCAACTCCAAAGTGTGAAAAGATGTCAAACTTGATTGTTGATGTTTGAAGAGTTACAAAAGAACTATACTTTCTCATTAGTAAATGTTTGACAATATAATCAGAGAGTTTCATTCAATTCCATTTCAAAATTATACACTTTTTTTAACACGTATTACACAACATATTTCAGTAAGGTAATTGAGAAAGACCCAATTGAGTTTGAGTGTCTCTCAGTTTCGTTTTATTTTCAATATGCAATTGTTTTTTCACTTTTGGTCATTTGCTAATATTCCTGCTCTGATATCAAGTGGACTGAAGTATCCTTCATGACTGTTAATGGAATATGTTGAAGAAGACAAGAAGAAACATACATATATATATAGACATACACAAATATAAAAGGGGAGAGAGAGAGAGAGAGAGAGAGAGAGAGAAGAAAAGCACTTGGTTCAGCAATTACAACTATATTCTTATTATAATAAATACAAATATTATGGTACTCCAACATAATCAATGTTCCACATGCTTTTCATCTGCTCAAACCAGCTTCACTCATCAAGTCGCATCAACATAACTGCTGGACTTCAAATTCCAATGCTCAGACTAAAAAATAAAAGAAAATGGAAAAGATCTCCACTTGACTATACTGGAGATATTCTCAAATGGAAGTACAGCTAAAACTCTTTAAAAACTTGTGAGTTTCCAAAAACAAAGTAGCCAAGTTGGTAGGGAGTTAAATCACAGGTTTTTCTGAAGCTATGAATGCAATACTGCAAGACGATTTCAGTTTGACATATTGTGGGGATGACTCAATGACTGAAACAGAAATTGAAAGGGAGGATAGCAGAAGATCACAAGAGAAGAAACTACAAAATAAAAAAGAAATTGAGTCAAGTGCTTAATCAATGGCCTTGTCTACTAAAAAAAGGTCTAACTTGGCTCAGTGTCTAACTTGGTGACACTGAAGGAGATGGCTAATAGTTAACAGTGTGAAGGAGAAACCGTGAACAGGATATTCGCTCCACCCAGAGGCTAGATGTCATAAGCACAATCTTGATGGTAAGTGGTAACCTTCTGGAAATCCAGATCAATTCATAAAAGGTGGTACATTTACAGTTGGTACTGTGGAGACAAAACTGGCATTTTTAGTATTATGAGGGTTAAATGTCCAAATGATATTGGACTTTGGTAAGAATCTTCTTTCTTCAAGATTATTAATGTTGAAAGTAAAGTAATGATATGGTGTTGTTCACAGTTAGTGATCATGCATTTACCACACACTTAATACAAACCAACTATCTTTCCATAGAGGCAAATACCCAGATAATTCAAATTAGCCAACATGTCATATCGTATCCAATAGTTCATCTTTATGTGTAAAACTTGTCCTGCTGTACATATCCTTAGCGTGCCCCTGCTGTATACATGGCATATTTGGGCATCATAGCATAGAGGACCATCATGTAACACT
Organism: Sextonia rubra; assembly: GCA_037013555.1. Taxonomy (NCBI): domain Eukaryota; kingdom Viridiplantae; phylum Streptophyta; class Magnoliopsida; order Laurales; family Lauraceae; genus Sextonia; species Sextonia rubra. Next base: position 13,128,686 of record JASUAD010000003.1, read on the forward strand.
TCCTATTTCTCTTTCTACATTTTGAATTTCTTGTCACTTAACATGGAAGAGTTGGCCACTCGTGTTAGAGAAAAGAAGAAAGATTATCCCAAAAGTAGAAACCACAATGCAATCTATTTTGACACTTCTACTAACATTTGCAAGAGAGTTTAGAATTCCATTAAAATGGTGAGAATGCAGTGCCTCTAAGAGACGACTGTAGTTTTACATATATAGGGGTTGATTTCCCTCATTACAATCCATAGATCCTATATTATAGCACAGATCCTAAATTATAGCATTATCCTTTGACTTATTCTAGATCCTAAATTATAGCACAGATCCTAAATTATAGCATTATCCTCTGACTTATTCTAGATCCTATATTATCGCACAGATCCTACATTATAGCTTATTCTACAGTACAACAGTGGACTGAAAACTGGACTGAGCCTAAATGGCCTGCTTGCCAAGATCGGGCCTGGACTGGGCCTAAATGGCCTGCTTCGATTGACACCCCCTCTCAAATTGATGCCGGGGAGTCATAAAGCAGCAATTTGGAGACAAGAAATTGATGCCGAGGCCGAGGAAGACCCTTTGTGAAGATATCTGCAAACTGAAATTCTGTAGAGACATGAGGAAGACGAATGACATCACGCTTATATTCATCTCGAATAAAGTGGCAGTCAACTTCGATATGTTTGGTGCGTTCATGAAATACAGGATTTTCAGTGATTCGGATGGCCCCAGTATTATCAGCATGCAAAGGAGTAGGAGATGTTTGAGCGAACCCGAGTTCCGACAGAAGTCCCCGTAACCATAAAATCTCAGAACAAGCAGAAGACATTGCCCTATATTCAGCTTCCGTGGAAGATCTGGACACACGTTCTTGTTTCTTGCATTTCCAAGAAACGAGAGAAGTTCCAAGGTACATGCACCAACCAGTAGTAGAACGGCGTGTGTCGGGACAGCCTGCCCAGTCAGCATCCGCATAAGCGGTCAGATGAAGAGGATTATCCTTTGGATAATATAAACCACGAGGGACAGTTTTTAACAGATAGCGAAGAATGCGCTTCACAGTTGTCAAATGAAGATGTCTAGGAGTGGTCATGAACTGGCTCACAAGATGAACGGCATAGGAGATGTCAGGTCTAGTGATGGTGAGATAGACAAGACTTCCCACCAGACGCCGGTAGGTTTGAGGATCAGGAAGAAGATCGCCATCATCCTTACTCAACTTGAGATTGACCTCGACAGGCGTATCAACAGGGGAAGAATCATGGAGGTCAGCCAACTCGATAAGATCTGATGTGTATTTGTGTTGATTAACAAATAGACCTTTGGGAGATTGATGCACCTCTAAGCCCAAGAAATAATGCAAGGGGCCCAAATCCTTCATACAGAAGGAATCCTTGAGAGAAGCCTGGAGGGATTTGATCATACCATCATCTGTGCCAGTGATAATAATATCGTCAACATATACGAGAAGCACAGTAACACCAGTAGAGGAGTGGCATAAAAAGAGAGATGGATCATAAGAACTTGGGGTAAAGCCACTCTCGCATAAGCGACCCTTGAAGGTCTCGAACCATGCCCGAGGAGCTTGCTTGAGACCATAAAGCGATTTGCGCAGGCGACAGACACTCCTCTTAGAGGGAGAGGGGACACCTTGTGGTATCCTCATATAGACTTCTTCTTACAGATCCCCATGGAGAAAGGCATTTTTGACATCCATTTGGTATAAAGGCCAGGATTTAGAGGCAGCAATGGCGAGAAGTAACCAAACAGAAGTCATTTTTGCCACAGGTGCAAACATTTCCTCATAGTCAATGCCATACTCTTGTCTGTTTCCGAGTGCTACAAGTCTAGCTTTGTGTCTATCCAATGACCCATCAGATTTAAGCTTGATCGAGTAGATCCATTTGCAACCGATGGGTTTAACTCCGGAAGGACAATCCACAATATCCCAGGTGTGATTCTGATCCAATGCATCCAATTCCTCCTTCATAGTCTGGTTCCAGCAATCTTGTTGGACAGCCTGCAAATAAGAACTTGGGATAGAGATAGAAGAGAGAGTGGTCATCAAGGAAGTATGGGTAAATCCATACCTATCAGGCGGTCTAGAAGTTCTGGAGGAGCGACGTAAGGGAGGAGTAGTTGTGGAACCATGTGTCGGTGGAGGATCAGGGGGAGGACCATCTGCAGTGGGAGGTTTCTCCCGACGATGGTATACAAAAGCAGGATTAAACCGAGTAACAGAGGTTTGATCCGAAAAACCTGGTAAGAGAGCTGGGGAAGAGGGATGAGGACTGTCCATGTGAGTGGGGAAGAAATATTGATTTTCAAAAAAAATAACATTCCGAGAAACCCTGATACGACGACCAATGGGATCATAACAAACAAAACCTTTTTGATTAGTGGCATAACCCAAAAAAGCACACCTGCGAGATTGTGCTGTTAGTTTCGTTCTTTCTGTGGGAGGTAAATGAACAAAGCAAACACAGCCAAAGGTATGTAAGTGATCAAACACAGGATGATGACCAAACAATTTAAAATGAGGCGTTAAATGGCCAATGGTAGGGGATGGAATGCGGTTTATGAGATAAACAGCCGTGGTGAGAGCTTCAGTCCAAAAACGAGGGGGAACGGATGCTTCAATCAGAAGAGTTCTAGTGACATCAAGAAGATGTCTGTTTTTCCGTTCCGCAACGCCATTTTGTTGTGGAGTATACGGACAGGTACGTTGAGAAATGATTCCTTTATTGGTTAAAAAGGATTGAAAATCCTTGGAAACATACTCCCCCCCTGAGTCTGAGTGCAAAGTTTTAATGCATTTAGAGAATTGGTTTTCAACATATTGAACAAAAAATTTAAATGCATTTAGAACATCAGACTTCGAATGTAATAAATAAATCCAAGTAAATCTGCTGTAGTCATCAATGAATGTTACAAAGTACTTGAAATGACTATGTGAAAGAGTCGGAGCAATGCCCCAAACATCACTGTGAATTAAGTCAAAACATGAAGTGCTCCGTGTGTCAGAGATTGGAAAGGGTAAAGTTTTACTCTTTCCTAATTTACAAGTATCACAGTCAAAAGAAGCAGAATCAATAGGTTTATTTATTAATCCAGAGTGAAATAAAGTAGACATTGTAGAAGCATTCGGATGACCAAGTCTATTATGCCACAATCGAGAATTATTCTGAATGAAAAAACAAAATAACTGATGTAAAGGTTTATCATGAATAAATGAAGACACTGGTAAAGGAAAAAGTCTGCCACGCTTAGGCCCCCTCGCGATCACTTCCCCCGACTCCTGGTCCTGCACAACACAACCAGCAAAAGAAAAAGAGACATTGTAATTATTTTCAACAAGTTGACCCACAGAAACCAAATTGGTAGCAAGATGAGGGGAAACTAAAACATTGGTTAAGGGTAAGGGGCCAGGGGTATCACCAACAGAGGTGATGGGAAGATGATCTCCGTTGGCAGCTTGAACCGTAAGATGACCAGTATAAGGAACTACATTTTGCAATTGTATAGGTGAAGAGGACATATGGTTACTGGCACCAGAATCTAAGTACCATGTATTAGAAAGAGATGACCCAGTACCTGCGATGTGCATGGATGCCAAGGCATTGATAATCATTTGGTTGACCATCTCAGGGGTGAGAGGAGCTGGGGATGCAGATTGCGTGGAGGAATCAGGTTGTGAGGAAGAATCAGACGGCAGAGCACTGAATTTAGAGGAGGCATATCGTGGAGTGGTGACTGTGTAAGCACTAGGAGCGGATGACACTATGTAAGGAGTAGAGGCTGAGGGCACAGAGTTGCGGAAAGTAGAATTGCGACCCTTCTTCCGGCATTCATCAATGACATGACCAGTGGCCTTACAATATCGGCAGATCTTGACCTTGCATTGATTAGCATAGTGACCATATTTCTTGCAGTTATGGCACTGAACTTTACTGATATCCCGAGAAGAGCGTCTGGTGTGAGCAATATAGGCAAGCGGAGCCTCAACAGCCCTTTGTTGTTCCATAGTAGATTTAGTGACGAGACGTTGTTCCTCCCGTAGAAGCTCCTGAAGACAGTCATCCAGGCTAGGAAGTGAAGCCCTGCTCATCAAGTTGGATCTAACTGGCTCAAACTCCAGACGAAGTTTCATAAGAAACTGATCCCGATGGCTACTTTGCTGTAAGCGAGATAGTTCAGGTAGAAGAGCTTCAGACACCGAGGCATACTTAATTTCATTGTATTCGGACCACAGTCTGCGAAAGCCATTGTAATACTCCTGAACAGATTGTGTGCCTTGAGTATATTGAGAAATATCAAGTTCCAATTGAAATTGACGAGCAGCAGTGCCTTGTTGATAGATCTTTTGAAGATAGTCCCACATTGCACGGGCAGTTTGGCAAGGTCTGAGGTTGAGGATAAACTGTGGGTCAACTGAACCTAGTAACCAGGTTTTTATTTTAGCATCCTTAGTTTTCCAAGCTAAAATCTTCTTGTCATCGGCCTCGGGTTTAGGGTCAGATCCGTCAATGTGTGCCCAAAGTTCCTTGCCTTCTAAGTAAATTTGAAATTGGAAGGCCCATGAGGTATAATTAGCGCCATCAAACTTAACCAGGGAGATGATGTCAGATTTGTCCATGATGACCCAGAACAAGCAAACACTCCAGGAAGCAGGAATATCAGAATCAGTCCACAATCAGTGGTTAGAGACACAATCAGATGGACCAGAGTGGTAATGTAAAACAGCAGATAGATCCACAGAATGATGAACAAGCAACAACAGAACAAATTGCAGGAACTTGCAACAGTAATAAACCAGGAGAATGAACTAGCAGAATGATGAATCAGTGCATGCACAAGCAGTAAGTAGCAGCAAACAACCAGAACAGGCAGTCAGTAAAAGTTTCTGGAAGGAAACACTGAGCAGCATCCAGACGGCCCTGTCGTCAGGGAGAGATACAGGACCGGAGCCCCACCGGAGGATCTCTTGATAGATCAGATAGTGGGGATGGTTGAGCAGGATAAGCACGCAACTAATGGAAGTGGTCTCAAACAAATCAAATCCAGAACCAGGATTTTGGACGGCCGAGATGAAAACAAGCAAAAAAATTGAATTTCCTCAAAAATAGGTAGAAGGCCTACCTCTGATAACCAATAAATGTTGGAAAAATCTTCATAAATAAGAGAATATTCAGACGACCAAGAGGGAGGAATCCGCTGAGATGGTGATGATGATGATCACAGGTGGGCCACGCCTGATCTGAGATGATCAGGGATGATCAGAGAAGATCCGACTGAAGAAGATGATCACAAATTGGCTTCCAAGGCTTGGAAGATGACTGAGACAACCAAGATGATTGATTGACCTTGCTCTGATACCATAACATTTGCAAGAGAGTTTAGAATTCCATTAAAATGGTGAGAATGCAGTGCCTCTAAGAGACGACTGTAGTTTTACATATATAGGGGTTGATTTCCCTCATTACAATCCATAGATCCTATATTATAGCACAAATCCTAAATTATAGCATTATCCTTTGACTTATTCTAGATCCTAAATTATAGCACAGATCCTAAATTATAGCATTATCCTTTGACTTATTCTAGATCCTATATTATCGCACAGATCCTACATTATAGCTTATTCTACAGTACAACAGTGGACTGAAAACTGGACTGAGCCTAAATGGCCTGCTTGCCAAGATCGGGCCCGGACTGGGCCTAAATGGCCTGCTTCGATTGACATCTACAACAGGAGCAGAGTGTAGAGAGAAACAAAACATCTAAGCGAAGACGGTAAAACCAAACTAGAAGCATACATTGCTAATAGAGCTGGACTTCAAAAATCATTAACAGACAAACCTCCAGCAGGATAGTATCACAATTGCCAAGAACTAGAGGTTAACTTCAGTAAACATTTCCTTTCAAAATTTATTGCTTCCACATGCAAAAGGCAGGGTAGTCAGTATCATGTATAACAACTAAATTTGGCAGTTGTGACTTCAATTAAGTGTAACTCAAAGAACACTGGCAACAAAAAAAATTTTTTGTTAAGAATAAAAACAGCAGAAAATTCAAGAAAAGATCCGTAAACCTGCTTTGCCAGGAACTCAATTGTAAGCTGTACGAATGCTTTATTTAGATCATTTTTATCTATGCCAATCTGCAAAGGAAGCATACACGGGTTCACCATCATGAAATGGCAAATATATCCAATATAAGAAATATTTACCATGTTCAGCAGCATATATTCTAAATGACATTTGAATGAAAGTTTTCATTAGATGTTGAAGCTTTACTCATGAATCATAAAAACAAAAATCCCTTACCATTCGAGCTCGTAAAGTCCGTATTTTAACAATCGGCTCAATTAATTCCCAGTAAACTGAACTCCACTTAGATTCTCTTTGTTTGATTTCATTCTTGAGTGCCTACCAGAATTCAAAAAAAAAAAAAAAAAAGTAGGAAGAATATGAAATTAACAAACAATGGAGTTCTGAAATTAGATTTTAAGAAAGAAATGCAGGAAATCACCGATGAATGCAGGTAAGGCTAAAAAGACATGCTGAATTCCAGTTGCAAGCACAATGAAACACAAGAATAATAGCTTACGGAGTACATATTCTCAGTAACTGCTTTCCTTAATGAAGCTTTATCACCATTTGCTATAAAAAGGTTTATCTGAAATATATCATAATTCAGTTTTAGACAGGATTGTAGCACACTAGACTTTTCACAAAGTACGAAAAATCACCACAAAGTTAATACTTTGTATGTGAGGGCTTTAACAGCACAATGGAAGTCCATTTCGATCAAGCACATCACTTGAATATAATAATGAAAAAGAAAGATGTTCGAAACATCACAGAAAATATAGAAGCAAATTGTTGGAAACATCCAATTTAAACCCTTCTTAATAATATTTCAGGATTCTGAGGATAAAAATGAGTATCAAGTGCTGGAAACTATTATTTGATTAAAGAAACCACGTATACTACCAACTACCAAGTATACTACCAACTACCAAGTATAAGCTGAATAACCGACTACTGCTCTTCTTACTTAATGAGCAGTAACCAACATGCATGCCATCATAAGTAAAAGGAAAGATTAAACAAAAGCAGCACCTCTTTGTATAATTGTACAGCCTCCTCATAGAACTTATTTTTTGAATATCCAGATACTTTCCTCAATTTGGCAATGGCGTATGCATTTTTCAGCTGAAAAAAAAGAAAAAAAAAACAAAAAAAAAAGCAGTTACAGATAGGAGACCGATAAAAAGGACATACTAGACTACGTCCATATCTTTAGAGCAAAAGAAAGCATCCATAAGGATAAGAAGACCTAAAAAAATGAAATCAATGATCACTAACTCACAAATGCCATTCGTATTCAACAAGATAGTTTAAAAACCTTGGTAGCAAATTAATGTTATACAAGGGTCAATTGAGACATTTAACTTGATAAACAGAAAACAGCACCTGGTGATTGATAAGAAGCTTAAGAAATTAGCAAATTTAAAATTGTACAATGGATAGATGTCCCTTTATACCACTAGGGTATAGGGACTTGGAAGTTGGTACTGGGAAGCGGTCGGCAACGCAGATGGAATATCAAGAAGAAATCCCAGGATATCCTGGATTGGTTGTTGATTGATAAAACTAACTTTTTTTGAGCCCAACTGGCAAAAGGGACAAGTAATCAATGGGCATTAGAAAGGTTTTGAAAAATTATGATATCATTTTCAGGCAATCTAAGTATCAAAAGGGAGTCAAGCAATGTGATCATGTGAGCTGAATACAAAAGAAACATTGAGAATGGCATATAGCTACAACAAAACCTGCTCGCTTATTTCCACTGTGTCAATTTCCTACTCTCATGTTTGAAGGAATGCCAATGTGCTAACTGATTTATTAGCAAAGAAAGGTTTAATAGGGCTGTAAATTCATAGGAAACTCTACTATCTTGGTCTTAATGTAGTTTTTGGGTTTGTTTGGTTAGACATTTTAAAAGAGCTTTTTGGGTTTTTGGCTTTTGAAAAGCCCAATAGCTTTTATAAGCTAATTTGGTTATCACATTTTTAAAAGCACTTTCTAAGAAGTAAAAGTCAAATATCACATTTCCAAGAAGCTAAACTCAGCCCGCTTTTTATTCAGAAGCACTTTTTAACTTCCGAGAGAAGCCAATGGAAACGCAGACTTTTCTTTTTCTTTTTCCTCTTTCGCTTCTCTTTTCCTCTCTCGTCATTTTCCTCTACCTAACACACTTCCAGTTCAAACCTTAGATTGGACTGAATCTAGGGTTTTAACTAAACCGGTCGTGAGATGTGAGAAAAAGGAAAAAAAAAATGAGAAAGAGAAAGAGAAGAAATTAAGGGAAAACGTAGAAGAATAATCTGCTCCACTGGGTTTAGAGGGCGATCATCCTAATGTAATTATTCTGCTGATTTATGAAATTACAAGAAAGTCCCTGAATATTATTATTTTTACATCAAGTTCCTTTACTAATTCCAAAATTACGAAATAGGCCCTCTGACTTATAACACCCTCCCTCAAGCTGATGCATAGATTATTACTATGCCTAGCCAAAACATGATGTAGCTTAGTTTATTTATTGCCTTTGTGAGAAAGTCTACTAATTGACCTTCAGTGCCAACTTGTATCAACAACACATCCTCCTATTCAATTTTTTTCCGGATGAAATGACAGTCAACCTCCATATGCTTTGTTCTTTCTTGATAAACAGGATTATTGCCAAGTTTGATTGCTGAGGTAGTATCAAAGTACACATTCATTAGACCACCTTGCTTGAAACCCAACTCTTCCAATAATATCTTGAGCTACAGAAATTCACAACATCAGTGAGCCATAGTCCTATACACAGCTTCTGCACAAGACTTGGCTGTAACAACTTGTTTGTTGCTTTTTCAAGAGATTATACTTCCTCCAACCATTGTGTAGAAGCATGTAGTTGACTTCCTGCCTGTCAAGGATCCAACCCAATTAGCATCAGTGTATACAATCGCCTTCGCATGCCCATGTGATTTGTATAGGATTCCCTAACCAAGAGATCCTTTTAAATATCTGAGAATTCTACGCAAAGCAACTAAATGATCAGGTCTACAAGCATGCATGAATTGACTAACCAAGCTGACAACATAAGAGATGTCAAGTCTTGTGATTGTAAGATAAATTAGTTTACCTACCAATCTTTGATACATTCTCTTTATTTTGAAGTAATTCTCCACTTTCGAAGTGTAGCCAATGATTTTGCTCTATCGGAGTGTCTACTGGGCCACTGGCTTAGCACCTAGTTTCCCTATCTCTTCAAGAAGATCAAGAATATACTTCCTTTGTGATATGACAACTTCAGTCTTAGACCGAGCCACTTCAACCTAGAGAATATTTTAGTAATCCTAGGTCCTTGATCTCAAACTCCATACTTAGAAAATTCTTTAGTCTGGAAATTTCATCAACATTATTTCCTGTGACAATTATGTCGTCAACATACACCGCAAGTATCACTATCTTCATATTCTCCCTTTTGACTATGACAATGTGGTCTGCATCACATGTGGAACCCATAATTGAGCACAAACCTTTTAAACCATGCTCGGGGTGATTGTTTTAGTCCATAAAAGGACTTTTTTGAAAAAACAAACCCTGTTTTCCTGTCCCTTAACAACAAAGTCAGGCGGAGGAACCGTATAAAACAGTCTCTAAATATTATTATTTTTACATCAAGGTCCCTAACTAATTCCAAAATTATGAATAAGTCCCTCGGACTTATAAAAGATACAATGTCAAGAAACCCTCTGAATAACAAGAAAGAGTCATCCTCAACAGCACAGCCTTTGGCACCATGTTAAGCTATGATGCCCAGATATTGCATTGAGACAATATGGACAACATTGCCATGCGAGGGCCATAGACTTTATGCAGAAAAGTGAAGTATTAGATGGGATACATACGATACGATAAGTTGCCCATTTTGAAGTATCTATTTATCACAGATGTTACAGCAACTCGCAACATCCAATCAACATAGCCAAAATCTCTGCCACAATAAAATCTTCAACTAAGCAAGCTGAAAAAAATTTTAAATAAAAACACCCTCTTACTCTGAATGCATCGCAATACCCGCTTGTAACTTTAACTTTTAGCTCCCCCATTAAAGTCAAGCTTCAAAACACCCATAGTAGGTGACCACTGTATTCGAGCAAGAACCGCTAACATTCTGCTAATTTAGCATGGAGATTATTCAAAAAAAAAAAAATATATAACACAAGGGGGAAAAACCTTCAAACCAAGAATGAGCCCAAGAATATTTTCCAATAGACTTATAGACCACTCCATCCACGAAGTGAGCTTTGTTACTAAAATGAATGGCTATTCCATCCTTCCCATAAAGACATTAAAAGAACAGGAAGCCAATACTTAAGTAAAATATTTTCCTGATTCAATTGTAGGACAAAAGACCACTCATCAAGAACTTTGCTAGCTGAAGAAGACATCACCAACAAAATGCCAAACGTTTTTAATATAAATGGACAAACCCTTCTACCCTAATCAAACACACAAAACCATATTAACTCAATCCTTTAAGGGCTTCGTTTGGCAGTTGATTTAGGGAACTGAAAAGAATGTGAATCTTTCAACTACTACTTTCTAAAAGAACGTTCATCCGCAACAAAAACAGAACTAAGACTTACCTAAACATTATCATATGATATTAATAACAAAAATAGGTGACAAAGAATACACTATAAGTCACAAGAACTTGCATGAACAGACACAAATGCACAGTTCTTAATGGAGAAAAACATTGCACTTCTTAACATAATGGCTACAGTCTTAACCACACTAAGTAATGAAGAAAATCAACAACATAAAAATCAAAAACAAGAAAATAAAACAAACAGCATATTAAGTTATGCATGGCATTACACTTAGACAGAAACAAAGAAGAATGAAGTGCCAGAATTAGAGGTGATCCAAACCAACCAGGCGAAAAACGTGATACCTCCATTATGAAGTCCTCTTTTGTTCTTCTCCAACCACTCCTCGTGAAGCACCTATTGACAAATCATTCATATTACAAGAAGGAAATGACAATCAAATTATCACACTATAAAACCAAAGAAATAAATCATCATCATCAAAGCCTTGTCCCAATTATCTTCGAGAAACCAAAGAAATAAAAAGATACCAAAATGGTACCCATGCTGAGCACCAGAATTTGGTCATCTCATCTTCTATACAAGTATACCATGACTTTGCAAGCGATTTTTCCTCCCATCTTTCCAACATACAACTCCACTGACTAAAATCTTTAGCATGCATATCAGCATATGATTGAGATTTCAACAATAGAAGAGTCCATGTCCCATATGTCTCAAAATGAGAAACAGATCACAATAAACCCAGATTTCTCTTACACTCCCATCCTATTGGACTGCCTGGGAAAAGTGGAGTATCTACCATCTACTTTGTGTCTATCATCATGAGAACAATGCAAATGGGTTTCAATTAAAGTATAAATTACTGGATAACAGCAATGAGAAAAATCTATCAAGGAATATTATTCTGGATTTATGAATCTGTCACTAGTCTGTCACTAGTTTATGCTTCCATCTCTAATTCATCACTTACAAAAGTGGAAATGCTACATCATGGATGATTTGTTACTTAAAAAAAAACATCGGAAATTAGAACTTTTTTTTTTTTAAGAAATGGCAACGATAATTTTTAAAAATGAAAGCTAATATATAGCAGTGCAGACTGTTAGACTCAAACCTGGGACCCTCCAATTGCAGCATTAGATGTTTGGTGGATCATTGGTAAAGGTCTTTACTACCCTCCATGGCTTTACTACAAGTACCTTTGAACCCTTAGTTTCCCCTACTCACCCAAAACCCTAGGAAAAGATTGCATCACCATCATCATTAAAGCCTTTTTCCAACTATGTTAGAGTCAGCAACATTAATTCTGTTTCTCCATTCCAATCTATCTTGGGCCAAATCCAATGTATACCCTAATAGGATTATGCTACCCCCCACCCACCACCCCACCCTGCCCCGCAACAACTATAATTTAATCTGGATTTGGGACCTGCATTTATAGCAAGTGGTACCTAGTGGAGCTAAAAAATGACTTGTGATAATCAAGAGGATCATCTTGTCAAATACCTTATAGGAAGTAAAAATAATTAGGAGAATCGTAAACATGAAAAAAGAATCAAACTGAAAAAAGAAAATCATAGAGGAGAAATAGCTTACAAAGCAGTATATGAAGGCAACAAACAAGAACATCAAGAATATTCTAAAACACTAATAACAAGATGTTGTCCATCGTACTCTCTCTCTCTCTTCTCTCTCTCTCTCTCTCTCTCTCTCTCTCTCATTGCTATCAACAATTACATAAATACCTGAAAGATAACACCAAAAAACGGGTGTAGAATTGCATGACAACATGAGACAGTTTAACTTCAAACCCCAAAGAATGGATATAAAATTCCTAACAAAAATTTTAAAATGACTGTAATACTATGATTAAGAACTTCCATCAAGTTCAATTGCTTCAACATATTACACTTCTTGTTCTAGCTTTTTGGCATACAAGAATTTCTGAGAGTTCCAAAGAAAAGATAAAACATATAAAAGAGATAACCAACCTTCACAAAAATGGACCCCAACATATGGATATAAAAGCAGGTTGCTGTCAGTAACCCTGGTTTTCAGGTGAATCCCAGAGTTCGTCGGGACCTCATATGGCTATGCGTGAAGGCTGGATAACCAGGGATGGCCCCAGTCTGGGGGTCAGGGTGGCTCCTTGGGTTGCTGAAGTTGAAAAGAGATCTTTGTGCCTCTCGCTGGTGGGATTCTTTTAGTCTGGCTCAGAAGGGGGTTAGAGAAGTGGAGTTCTGGATCAAGCAATTTTGGAAGCTACTGGTCATCATAAGACTGATTGACAGAGACACGATCCTTGTACAGCTTTCTTCGGCCAAGGAGGTGAAGGAGGTTCTCCTTTGCTCTGCTGATAAGGCCTCTTCTCCATTTGTCACCATTGATAGGTGGATGGAGATTATTGGTTCCCCCCTACCCCTTGCTGGGCTAGGTTCCATGGAGTCCCATTGCAGGGATGGAGAGAAGGGATCTTTCGTCTCCTTGGGGATTGCCTGGGCCAAACTATTGAAGTGGATCCAGATACAACCTCTAAGGAGTTTCTCACTCATGGGAGGGTCAAGGTTCTGATGGGGAAGGTCTGCAAACTGCCAAACTAAATTCCCATTTGGATCGATGACCTGCAGTTCTCGGTTCTTGTCGAAGAAGAGGTCCAGGGAACCAATTTTTCATCTTCCTTTCGTTCAGCCTTCAGAGATCTAGGAGCCCCAGCCTGCAGAGGGGAGAAGAGGGGCTGTGACTGTGAAAGGGTGGAAAAAGATGATGACGTCAGCAAGGAAGTTTCAAATTTCAAAAATCCCTCCGTCAAAAACAGGATTTTTAAAAAGCAAGTGGGCCGGAATGGTTTACTTAGTGACTCATCTAGGAGACTTGGCTCTTCTTTCAGCCCAAAGGCATTAATGGACCCTGGGCTGACTAATGGCTCGGGACAGTGCTCTTTTCTTAATGTTGTGGACCATTCTAAAGCCCACACTTTATGCCAACCTACAAAAAGTCTCAAAGCTTCTTCAGTCCCAGAGTCTTATGGAGAGGAAAGCTAGGGCTACAACAGAGAGATCTTCAACATCGTCAGTGATAGAATCTCTTGCCACCGTCTGCGACAGTCTCTGTTTGTCATCTGCTTTTAGTCATCAGGGCTACAGTTCTGACAGTATGCCAGCGGAGGAAAGTAGTTATGGAGCGTCATTGCAGATTTGCCAAACGTACCCACCTTCGCCTGACAACTCCTCAGTGACTCGGTGCCCTCCTATAGGTCATCTGGCAGGCGCGAGTCACTGGGATCATCTTCAGTGATGGGGGGATCATGGCCTTGGAATATTGAGGCTCCCTCGGATATAGTCTATGAAGGGAAGGCCAGTTGCAGGTTGGAAGGGGTCTTGGCTCTAGACACCGACCGCAGGGAGTCTTTTCAAGAGAAGGATAATCCTCACCTTTCTTCACCGGGGCCTGGTTGGGTGTCAGTTTCTAAACTCGTTAGGCCTAGGGGGAGGCTTCACTCAGCCTCTGTTGCCAATCTCTCCGATGGTACTTGTTGTTCTAGCAATGACAGGATTTCTTTGTCCACTCTAGAGGAGGGCAGTGCCTTTAGAGATCTTAGGGCCAAAGGAAATATAAGAAGGGATGTCAGAGGACAAACTGAATCTCAGATGATAGATGGTAGACCCTTTCCTCAAGATTACTATTCCAACCCATGGCTGTCTCATAAAATCAAACAATGCGGAGAGGTGGTAGGCATTTCTGTCAACAACAGCAAGGGAGGTTGGGATAGTTTACTGGGTTTTGTGCATGGCAGATTTGAGGAAAATAAAATTGCTTCAGGGGCAGCCTCATCCAAGAGGAAGGGTTCTCGGGAGTTGCAGAGTCTTGCATGTTCCATCAGCTATGAGAAGAGATGCAACAGTTGCGAACAGGTGCAAAGTTCAAACAGGAACGTTAGGAGATCCAATGGGTCTGTCAAGCCTTACTTATGAAGATCAGATCTTGGAACATTCGCGGGTTAGGGAGTCGAGTCAAACGAGCGATTATTAAGCAGGTAATTCAGAAAAAGAAGGCTGATATATTTCCAATTCAGGAAACAAAATTAAGTTCAGTCCAGGATAAAATAGTGAAAGGGGTTTGGGGGAATTATTCTGCTGAGTGGTGCTATCGGGATGCAGTTGGCTCTGCTGGGGCATTTTGTTGATTTGGAACAGTGGGATGTTTAAGGTCAGAGATCACTGGATTGGTGCCTTAACAGTTTCGGTTCTCTTGGAAGACCTTTCTACCAAGATGGTGTGGTTGATGACTTCTGTCTATGGTCCTAATGATAGTCACCTCCGGAATCTTTTCTGGGACGATTTCGATTCTATTCAAAGCAGATGGAAAGGGCCTTGGAGCTTGTGTGTGCGTGTGGGGGGTGGGGGAGGGGGGGTGGTGGGGGGTTGGTGTGGGTTGGTGGGCGCTGGAACATTGTCAGGTATCCCACTGAGAAGCAAAAGAGTGGTACAATCTCTGCTGATATGGAGGGCTTTTCAGACTGGATCAACAAATTTTCTCTTGTTGACTTGCATTTGATGGGTTAATCAGGAATTGGTGTGCAACCATTAATGTCGAAGGTTGTGCTGGTTTTAAATTACAAATCAAACTGAAAAGGTTGAGAGAGAAAATTAAGGAATGAGTTCAGAGAAACTTTGGGGATGTCGGGATTGTCAAAGCCAACATTTTAGAGGAACTCCAAAGTTTGGATAGGAAAGAAGAATCACACCATCTGTCTAATGATGAATTGTTGAGAAGGCTCTTCTTGAAAGATTGCTTCGAAAGGAAAGAGCGAAAGGAACAAATTCAATGGAGGCAACGGTCTCGATGTCAATGGCTAAAGGAGGGAGACAGAAACACCGAATTTTTTCATGGGATGACGTCGGCAAGGCAAAGGAGGAATAAAATTAATTTTTTGATGGTAGGAGACTCTAGAATGGAGGGTCAGGAAGATATCATTAACCATGTCAACCACTACTTCACGTCTTTGTATGCTACGGATGAGTAGGTGATGCAGTCTAGGCCCCAGCAGCCCCTCTTCAAATTAGATTAGGATTATTATTGTTATTAGGAAAGTTTCCATTATTAGCCTAGGGTTTTCTTACACATTAAGTTTGCTTTTACTATATATATGGCTTTGTAGAGAAGAAATTCTCAGATTTGGTTGATTAATAGAATTGGGTTTTTCCCAGAGGTGTTTCCTCGTGTGGTTTGAAGTCATCTTGACAGTTCGAAGTGTCCTTGGACACGTGCTTAGGCACCTCCACGCAAGCCCTAAATCTAGGGCTGCATCAGATTGGTATCAGAGCCCCACGATCTTTGATCGTCGGCGTGTACCTACTTTCCCCCTTGTCTACTGATTCAGACAAAACCCCATCTGCCTCCTGTTATCTCTATCCCAACGATAACCCCATCCTCTCGAAACCCCATCATCTCCAAACCCTAATCCTTACCCTTTCGGCCTTCACCGGAGCACAACCCAACCCCCACGCCTTTGTTCAAACCCATTCGCCGGAACCCATCCAACCCCCATCGACCCCTCTCGGTCCATCCTGCACCAAACCCTCTTCAAATCCTCAACCCCCTCTCTCCTTCACCCCTCGACTACTGTTTCCATCTTCGACAACGGCAGTCCATATTCCTCCACCCCCAGAGCATAAAAAAAAAAACGGAAGAAGAGAGAAACAGGGAGAACAGCGCAGACAGAAGACGAGCTAGAAAAAGCGCAGAGAACGTACCAAGCTCCGGGCTTCCATCCTCGTTGGCTTCTCTGTCAGAGGCAAGTAGGTGCTGTCGTATCGTGCGCCATTGCCGGTTGCTGTTGCATCGTGCGCCATCCACGATTGCGCTTCCAGTCGTCACCACCGCTGTTCGCATCGCCGGCATAGCCCCTAGCTTCCGAAGCCATCTCCTGCTCCCCATCATCTCGCCAGCGCCTTCGTCGTTGCAGACCGTCCAGCCCCAATCTCGGCTTAGAGCAACCACAAGATCCACACAACCACAAAAAGGGGTTTCAACTTCATCCCTCACGTGCCTATTTGTCACGTGTCCAAGCTCGTTTGGATTTACTCCAGGTCAGGTCAAGTTGCACCTGGGCCAGATCCGCTTCAGCCTGATAAGAGCTTAGTTCCTTTAGTTGGTTTGCTGGCATTATCAATACCTTCCGACTTCGTTTTTGTGATCAAAAGCACCATATCAAGTCTGATTTCTGACCCGTCTTCTCTATTGTGTTTGTTGTTAGTAGATCTACACATCAGGTCAGTAAGATTTAACTTTTACATTAAAAAAAAATACCTCCTAAGAAGCAAGTGGATGTTGAATCTTCATCTTCTTCACTTGAAGACTTAGTTGGTGCCATTAGAGAATTAGCTACCAAAGTTGATGGCATGCACACCACACTGCAACAATTGGATATTAGAGTGACAAATTTGGAAAATAATCAACGTGTGCATCACCACCGTGAAGATGGTGCCCATATTCGGAATCCACGAGATCCACCATTCCATAATCCTGATCGCGACTTAGGGATTAAAATTGTGATTCCTGAATATGATGGAAAATTACAGCCCGCTGAATTTATGAATTGGTTAGTGTGCATGGAAAATATTTTCGCACATAAGCCAATGACTGAGCACCATAAAGTTACACTAATTGCCACCAGATTTCGAAATTATGCTGCAACTTGGTGGGCTGAATTGCAAAGAAAATGGAGGAATCAGAACATGGACCCTGTTGATATATGGACTGAGATGAAAAATATTTTGAAACAAAAATTCCTCCCTGTCAACTATGTAAGAGATCTCCGTTCCAGTTTTCAAATTTTGAAACAACGGTCCAAGACAGTTGTTGAATATTCTGAGAGATTTTTGACTCTGCAAGCTCGTTTTGGCTTGAATGAAGATGATGATGTGGTAGTTGATAGATTTTTCAATGGATTGAAACTAGACATTCAGCATATCCTTGCCTTCCAACATTTTGATACTGTCGATGAACTCATCCAACATGCTATCAAGGCTGAGGGAATTGCAAATCATCACGTACAAAAATCCAAATGGGTTTCTCCGAAGAATTCATCTCTACAAGAAGCTAAATCTAATGAACAGATTTTTGCTAGGACTGAAGGTCAAAATAAGATAGTTTGTTTTCATTGTCATCTTTACGGGCATCGAGCAGCAGACTGTCCAAAGCGAATACATTTGATTGAGATTGAAGGTGCTGATAACAATATCCGAGATGATATTAAAGGTACTGACACTGATCCTAAGGATATTGACAATTCCAAGAATATTGACACTGGGGAAATTGAATTCATCAATGCAGAGCCCCCAGATGAAGCCCTTATTGTCCTCAAGGATGCTTCACCAACTATTGAGCATAAGTGGTTGCGCAAAAATATTTTCCGTTCCGCAGGAATAATTCAGGGACAAAACTACACAGTTGTTATTGACAGTGGAAGTTGTGAAAATCTCATTTCCCAAGCTCTTGTTGATCGCCTCCAATTGAAAGTTTATAAGCATAACCGTCCTTATTTTGTTAAGTGGCTAATGAATGGTGATCAAGCGCATGTTCGACATACTTGCAAAGTTACTTTTGCTATTAGTGAGACTTACACAGATACAATCCAGTGTGATGTGCTATCTATGGATAGTGGTGATATCTTATTGGGCCGTCCCTGGATATATGACAAGAATGGGACTCATGGTATGCGCAACAACACCTATACATTCATGCATGGTGGACAGCAAGTTACTCTTCATCCTGAGAAACCACATCCGCCAAAGAAGAATTCCTGGAAAGCTGCCACAAAAGATGTCCTTCATGTTCAACACATTTACACTGGCAATCCGAAACAGCATCGAGTTTGAGGACGAACTCTTCTTTCAACCCGGGGAGGATGCTGCAGTCTAGGCCCCAGCAGCCCCTCTTCAAATTAGATTAGGACTATTATTGTTATTAGGAAAGTTTCCATTATTAGCCTAGGGTTTTCTTACACATTAAGTTTGCTTTTACTATATATATAGCTTTGTAGAGAAGAAATTCTCAGATTTGGTTGATTAATAGAATTGGGTTTTTCCCAGAGGTGTTTCCTCGTGTGGTTTGAAGTCATCTTGACGGTTCGAAGTGTCCTTGGACACGTACTTAGGCACCTCCACGCAAGCCCTAACCCTAGGGCTGCATCAGTAGGATAGGCCTTCTCTGGATAACCTTGCCTTTGCAACTTTGAGGGAGAAAAGTGTATCTTGGTTAGAGAGAGAATTTGATGAAGATGAAGTGCAGGTGGTTGTTTTTGCTCTTCACGAAGATAAAGCTCCGGGTCCGGATGGGTTTCCAATTGCTTTCTTTTAGCGCTTTTGGGACATTACTAAAGTTGACATCATGAATTTCCTTGCAGAGTTTCATGTGTGAAGCAAGTTTCCTAGGAATCTCTGTGCTGCCTTCACTGCCTTAATTCCAAAGAAGGTTGGAGCAGATTGTTTAAAAGATTTTAGACCAATTAGCTTAACTGGCAGCATCTACAAAATCATAGCTAAGGCCTTAGCGGGGAGAGGAGACTGCAAAAGGTGATACCCTCCATCATCTCCCACTCTCAAGGAGCTTTTGTGCATGGTAGCAAATTTTAGATTGGGTTCTTATTGCTAATGAGTGCCTTCATTCTAGACATAGGGATAAAGTACCATGTATCTTGTGCAAGCTAGACATGGAAAAGGCCTACGATAGAGTTGACTGGAAATTCCTCCTTTATATGATGCATAGATTGGGTTTTGGACCCAAGTGGTGCAGTTGAATTTTCGAATGTGTTTCTTCTGCAAGATTCTCTATTTTGATCAATGGTTCTCCGAAAGGTTATTTCCTAGCTCAAAGAGGTATTTGTGAAGGCAATCTCTCTTTCCTTTCCTTTTTGCCATAGACGGGGAGGCCCTCAGCCATATGATTTCTACGGCGGTGGACACTAACTTACTTAGTGGCTTCAAGCCAGCACCCACCGGCCCCATCATTTCCCATCTTTAGTATGCAGATGGTACATTGATTTTTAGTGATGCGAAGGAAGATCATTTAAAGAACATCATAGCCATCCTCATGTGTTTCGAAACCATCTCAAGTTTTAAAGTGAATTTCTCTAAGAGTGCAATAGCTGGTATATTTGTAGATGAGCAAATTCTTCAGGATTTGGTGATTATTATGGGCTGTAAAGTGATCTCTCTCCTGTCTTCTTACCTAGGGTTGCCTCTTTGTGTTAGTAGCGTCCCCTTCTCAGCGTAGAACCTGGTCGTGGAGAGGGTCGATCAAAGATTGGCCTCCTAGAAAGTAAAATAATTGTCTTTGGGGGGTGAAAATTAAGTTGGTTAAGTCAGTTCTTTCCAATCTCCCTATTCAATTCATGTCTATCTTTAAGTGCCCGATTTCAATCATTAACCACTTAGAGAAGCTTCAAAAGGATTTTTTTTTTTTGGTGGCGGGATTGTTTCTGTGGCCGGGTAAGGGTACCAAGAAGAAATTTCCATCCTATTGACTATATCTCTGTTTGCAAGCCGAAGAAAATGGGAGGTCATGTTTTCAGACCTCCTAAGAAAATGAACCAGGCTCTCTTAGGTAAGTGGTTATGGAGGCTAGGGGAGGACTTAGACAGCTTTTAGAGAAGCATTATCTTCGCTAAATATGGGGTCAGGAGAAACGGTTGGGAAATCTCTCGTTCGAGTTACAGGTTTTCTAGGTTGTGGAAAGGCATTGCTTCTATTCACGAAGAGTTTCACTCTCATATTAGATTCTGGATTGGTACTGGGGATCATGTTTTCTTTTGGCTCAATTCCTGAGTGGGGGATAGGCCTCTCACAGTGCAATTTCCATGCCAAAGATAGCCAGGTAAGGACTAGATGGATAGGGATGAACAATGTATTTCCTGGGGTCCCATTTCCAAAAGGAACCTTCTCGAGTCGGAGGAGAGAAATATCTTCTCTCTTTTGGATATGTTAGGTCAAATCTGCATTCCAGACGACGGGCATGATAGTAGAGTGTGGAATCCTTCACAGGATGGTGTTTTCTCCGTGACTTCCTTTTTTCGGCCTTGACAACTTCGGATGCTCCATGGAGAACATTTAATTTCCTATGGAAATCTAAGGCATCTCCTAGAGTTCTTGCTTTCGTGTGGTTAGTGCTTTGTGGTAGCATCTTGACCATGGACAACCTCCGTCACTACAAAATGACCCTTGTCAATGCCTGCACTCTTTGTCTTGCAGCTGAATAATCAGTAGATTACCTTCTTCTCAACTGTCGTGTGGCTAATCATATTTGCATTACCTTTTTTTCTGATTTCAACTGCGCGTGGGTTCCCCCTAATTTCATTTCGGATCTTTATGATGGTTGGAAGTTTGGTTTCTTTTCAGTTAATGGGTGACTTCTGTGGCGTTTGTCATTCTTGGCCATTATCTGGGCTACTTGGAAGGATAGAAACCGGGGACATTTTGAGGGAAAGTCTTCCTCTGCGGCTGATGTTCTTGCAAGTGCTAGATTTCAAGCGGCTTCTTGGATTTCTTTTCAACTAGATTTTTGGGGTGTTCCTTTAGAGACCGTTTTGCGTAATTGGAGGGACCTAGTCTTCTCTTAATTGTTGGGCCGGTCTCTTTCTTTTTGGGGCCTATGGGGTCCTTTTTATATTCCTAACATTTATGTTTCTTATTTATTGTTTTTCTTTTCTCTTTCAAATGCATCCCTTATGTACTGCCTTTTTCAATACAATACAAATCACCATTCAAAAAAAAAAAACATATGGATAAAAAAATTACTAATGGTAGTTCAAATTGATAAAATAAAAATTACAAAGAACTTTCATCTAGTTCAATTGCTCCAACACAGTACTCTTCTTACTCTAGTTTTATGACAAACAGGGGAATCCCAGTGTTTGTTTGTTTAAAAATTAAAATAAATATATAAAAGGACAACTAACCTTCGCAAAAATGAAATGGGTTCCCGAGGAGCATATGGTTCATATACTATTCCAGGACTCACCATGGACACTTTTAATGCACCCTACAAATAAAATCACAAGGACCTTAGAATTGCTTGACCCACTATAGTAGAATACAAGCACAAAAGCACAATTAACCATCCAAAGTAACCAGCAAAATAGATATGATTCGCATAGAAAGAACCATAAGTTCTGACTGTTGAGAATGATGAGAAACAATTGGGTTTAATTGTAATTTTGGATCATTGGGTTTACTTGTAATATTGGGAGCAAGTTTCCTAAATTAGGATTAATCTAAATTTGAGTTATTTTAGGCAAGTGTTATTATCTAATTAGGTTTCCTATATAATGTTTGGTTGTACTTCTTGTTATAGGAGTGATTAGGTTTCCTATTTTGAGTCAACATGTTTGGTTATACTCTTATAAATAGCCATCGTATATTCCTAACGAAATCACCTAAGAGAATTCAGTTCACATCATTCTGCCAAGATGTAGCCTTAAAACATAATTTGGTGACAGAGCTAGATTTAGATTCAGGTTTAGGTTTAGGTTTAGAGAGTTAAGTTTTTCCCATTTCTTATTTCTATTTTACTGTTCATCGGTCTTGTCCAACCCCCATAGAAAGCCTAAGTTCTTCTTCTTCTTCTTCCTTTTGTGGGTGCGTGCGTGTGTGTGTGTGTGTGTGTGTGTGTGTGTGTGTGCAGTCCAAAAGCTTGTTTGATTAGAGGACTGAAGTCAAAACCGAGTCCCTGCATCCCTGTTCATGTAGTCCCCAAGAAATTGAAAAGACAAAGAAGGGATCAACAAACAAAACCCTAACCCGAAGAGGAGAATTTCGAGAGAAGTCTTGCAAGAAAAGAAGATTGTCTCAACCATTCATGCAGTGGACAGAGCGTGCATCAAGGATTTTAGGGTTTGCCAAAACTCATTGATCAAAAGAGCACCGTGGATGAAGTAAAAGATTGAACCTGTAAAGTTGCAGTGCGCATAATTAAAGCCCATCATTGGCTGGATGGAAAAGAAAAGTAGGAAACTTTTGAGTGAATGATTTGAACTGAATTCTCTTAAATGACAACCAGAGATACTGACTCAAAATAGGAAACCCAATCACACCTATAGCAGCAAACCTAATCAAATAATAACACTAGCCTAAATAACTCAACTTTAGACTAATCCTAAATTCGGAAACTTACTCCCAAAATTATAATTAAACCCAATTGTTTCTCATCGTTTTCAACACTAACAAAAAGGCAAGCAAAATATACATTGTTGGGCACTACCACTCATCAAGATGAACCATTGATCGATGCTATCCCAATTCCCATGAACTGCAACCAGTCCAAATATCCATCAATTAGAATGAAATTATGATATTCACAATTTGATTACATCCACTCTCTCCACATGTTGATCTTACATTTCATCTTGAAAATTAGGGGTCTTAGAGGCCAAAACCTCACTATTTTTAATATTTTCTTCTGTTTGAAAGAAAAAAAAAGCAACAATTGTTAATATAAAGAATATAATGCAAGTACAAATGGAGTTTATACCAAGGAAGGCAAAAAACAATGATGATCATACCAAAGTCCAACACGAAAACATCATACATGTATGATTGTGGATACTCACATATAAAGACAATTTCACCATTTATGAATTATGAGTTTATGACAATGATAATGTTTAATAGCTCATCATCATCACCATCAAAGTCTTATCCCATCAATATGGTCTTTGTGTGGGTTCTACTTTTCCAATTCACCATTTTTTTTTTTTTTTTTTGGGTTGGGGGTGGGAATGATAAGCAGATAATAAGAATAGAGGGTAAAGAAAACTTCACAATTCCATTGCATATAGGCAATTTTAATTTAAGGAATTAATGAAAGTCCCATGCTTCACATACTTGGAAGAATCAATTCACAATAAGGAAATTTGATTGGTAGTGTCTAAGCCAATCTTTTAAAATTTGCTTCCACAATGACAAGGGAGGAAAATCTTGTTATCAGCTTCCAACCATTTAAATAATGCTAAGTAAAGTCTGATCGCCACATTGAACTGTAAATTGTAAGACAATACCAAGAATTAGAGGACAAATAAAACTGTATCCTTCCGTAAGCGTTAGGCAATCTTAATTTAAGGTAGTTTAGAGTACCCATGCTTCATATATTTAGAGGCATCCATTCCCATGGAAAAATTGGAATGGGAATGCCAAAGTCAATCTTTTGACAGTTACTTCCACAATTTCGAAGGGAAATTTCTAGATCACGATACCAATTCATGCCTGAAGCTATATGGACAATTTAAATTTCATTCCTATAATGTCAATTGGCCAATGAAAGGGGAAAAAACTGAAGGCCAGATCCTCATTCAAGTCAAAATCCTATAGACCAATCAATCTTTCTCCCGCTCTCCCATTTAGGAAGGCCTTCACCAAGTTTTAAGGATCTATGCACAATTTTAGTGGCTATTTACCAAAAACTCATGATGTAAACTGTCCTGAAAATATACATCCAAATCCTTAATTTATTTTGAAATGATACCTAAAGACAACAGAGACGACACATGAGATGAATGCCAGTCATAATTTATACAGAACAAGCAACCACCATGCAGTCATTATTTTTCAGTATTACATTACATCACTTTCAAATGCTTTCTTTCAAAAGAATAGATCACTTGACAATACCATAAATGCCAAAAAAAAATGCAACAAATGTTTTTTTTTATGATAAACAAATATAAATATGCATACCATCTGTCGAATTTGAGGAGGTGCTTTCACATGTGTTGCCATTGACCTCTTGTCATGCAGGAAGAATGACAACTCAGTAACCTGAAAACCACAAAAAGAACTCATGAAAAATAATCAAACAGGTCAAGATGCAAATTATACTGAATAAAATTGAAAGCACTCTTTCATTCTCGACCATAATTTTGTAGCTTTGGCATTGCAACCAGATTAACAACAAAGGCAGTTACCGTTGAAGCATTTTATGTACGTCAGTATGCATATACACATATTTATTTATGCATGGCATGTATATTATAATTTTGTAATCACTGACTCTGAGGACCCACCTCAGGCCATCACAACTTACGAAATTGGGTTATTTGAGAAAATCTACCATGGCAAAGGGAAGCCTGAATATCAGCCAAATCAGATCCCAAAGGGTGTGGATTTACAACCCCAAAATCAATGGGTTAGAAAAGGAGTAAGGTTTTTCTATCCGATGGTGTGTGCAGAGCTCAGTTGAACAAAGTTGCACCACCATTACTAATTAACATTTAACAGGGGCAGATAAGTGTTAGAAAGGGAAGGGAAAGAGAGTAAAGTGCCGTCAAAGGTGGGCCCTAGGGCATATATTTCATCTTGAATAAGGTCTTACTACAAAACAAATAGACTATGAATAAAAAATAAAAAATAAAAAAGCTATTCTGTAAGTACTTAGATGCATGATTTGTAAGTAAAGGAAATTACCATGGAAGCATGAAGAGGCTTTTCAATTCCCACATTCCACTGGAAATGGCTACCACTCTTACATGAGTAAGTCAAAGTTCGGCAACTAAATCCTGGAGAATCAATTGTGTTAAAATTTCTAAATCCAGCAAAAGAGAATTACTTGCACCATGTAAATTAGATAGATGGTCATATGCAGGCGATGCTAAAGTGATGAGAGAGGTGAGCAAAATTTTTGCATGGGGCCCACTACTTGTCAAGGAACACTGTCGTATCACACCAAAGTACCAACACCGGTGAATAGATACTGGCCCAAAACTCGCAAAGAGTAGAGTGAAATTAATTGTTCAATTAAAGCCACCATCTTTGCTTTATGTCACATTTCTATCATGTACAAATAACATGATGTTAACCTAACTGTAAATATGACTCGCTGGATGATATTTTCCAGTCACAACTCACAAAGGGCAATTCCCTGATTCAATCCCGCAGTGTACCTCGAGAGAAGTGAGCCCAAACTCTAGCTTTTCATAGATTTAATGCAATTACACAAGTATGGCCCATAAGATCATTTGTCAAGTATAAAATGAATTTTCTTTTCATAAGTCATTAAAAAGGGGCTCTACAATTAAAAGCTAGCATAATAATAATAATAAAATAACACAAAGTAAAAGACATCAAGGCCTACAGAAGCAGAGTGTACCCATCGCACCTGGATTTGAGTAGCTTCTAGAGCTTCCAAGCCTATCAAAATGGCAAATGGAACTAGAGTTTAAAAACAAAAAATAAAATAAATTTGAATAGTGACATTTCGTTAATCAAAAGAAATACAGGATAGGAGGAATGTACTGTAAAAGTACCAAGAGCTACACACTAAATACAAAGCCACCAATACATAAGAGAAACAAAAAAGTCAAGAGAGTAATCCATCAATAGTAAAGTCAAATTCTGTTGCCTAAGCCCCTCCTTCCCCAGTTGTCAACCAATGAATTTGCACTACACTTTACATGATGGAAAGAGGTGCCAAGATGTCTAACTAGGTCGCAAATTTCCTCCACCCTCAAGTTTGAAGATTGAGACACTTGCATCTCTTATGCCAAACAAAATCACAAGCAATTCTACTTTATTGACTGAACAGTAACCTGCTGGACCACAAAAAAAGGTAAAAACCACAAATTAATCCATCCACCCAAGCCACACACGAATTTCCAACTGCACTACCGTCAAAATATAATTTCATAGCACCCAAAATAGGGTGTGGGTGGATCCACCTAGGAGTACTACAAGGCTTGGATTGGGAAGAGAAAGCCACATCTTTCCGGCTCCTCAAAATAGTAGCCATAAGGATAACCTTGAATTATGGTAAAGGAACCAACCATGATGCAAAAACTCCGCCAGTTTTGTTGCCGGTCCCAAGCCCGGGTAAAGGAGGAGGGTTGCGTTAGGTAGGTGACAGCCAGCGTAAAACTTTGTCATAACCCAAACATGAATTCTGAACAAATGATATTTCACGATAAGGCTAGGGCGTTCCCCGCTTTAAGCGACGCATTGCAGCATCGCCCGGCTGCAGTGAAAAGTGTACAAGGGCTACCACATGACTTTGGGCTAATGCGGTTAAAGAAGTTAGTCCATGAGAAGAAGATGAGGAATAGGAAAATTAGACTTGCTACTTGGAATATAGGAACCTTGACAGGCAAGAGCATGGAGTTGGTTGAGGCAATGAAAAGAAGAAGAATTAGTGTGACTTGTATACAGGAGACAAGGTGGAAAGGGAATAAAGCTAAGGAGCTCATGGATGGGTATAAGCTTTTCTATGCAGGAAAGAGTAATACAAGAAATGGAGTGAGTATAATTATAGATAAGGATTTAAAAGAGAAAATTGTGGGGGTAAAAAGATTTGGTGATAGAATTATAGCAATTAAACTAGTACTAGAGGAAGACATAATTCATATCATTAGTGCATATGCTCCCCAAGTAGGACTAGAAGAAAGTGTGAAAAGACAATTTTGGGAGGAGATTGATGATTTAATGCGAAAAATCCCAAATAGTGATAAAATTTTCCTTGGAGGGGATTTAAACGGGCATATAGGAAGAGATAATAGAGGATATGAGAGAGTGCATGGAGGGCTTGGATTTGGAGAAAAGAATGAATTCGGAAACACTATATTGGACTTTGCAGTGGCATTTGATTTTATAGTAGCAAATACTTACTTTAAAAAGAGAGATGAGCATTTAATTACATATAAAAGTGGGAGTAATAGGAGTCAGATAGACTTTTTTCTAGTTAGAAAACAGGACCGATTGGCTTGTAAAGATTGTAAGATTATCCCAGGAGAGAGTTTGACTACGCAACATAGGCTTGGAGTTTTAGATATTTGCATTAGAAGTAAAAAGAAAGCAGTAGTAAACAAAATGGACCCTAAAACAAGGTGGAGAGATTTGAAGGGGGAAAGAGCAAATATATTTAAGGACAAAATGATTGAGAAAGGAAAATGGAATATTGAAGGAGAAACTACAGTAATGTGGAATCAAATGGCTAATTGCATTAGAAATGTTGCAAAGGAGGTACTTGGAGAATCAAAAGGGAAGAGACATATTAATAAAGAAACATGGTGGTGGAGTATGCAGGTTCGGGAAGTTATTCGGAAAAAAAAACATTGCTACAAAGTTTGGCAGGGGACTAAGAGTATAGAAAATTTTGAGTTGTATAAGAAGGCAAAGAAAGAAGCTAAGAAAGTAGTAAGTAGTGCAAAGTTCAAAGCATACGATGACCTCTATAATAGGTTGGGAACAAGAGAAGGAGAAAAGGATATTTTTAAGCTTGCAAAAATAAGAAAAAAGAAAAGTAGGGACTTAGATCATGTCAAATGTATCAAAGACAATGAGGAAAATATTTTGGTGAAGGACAACGATATTATAGAAAGGTGGAAAGAATATTTTAGTAAACTTTTAAATGAAGAATATTTGGGTGATACAAGAGTGGAGGAGGATACTTCATTACAAGAGTATACTTTTCTCCGTAGAATTAGAGGGGTAGAAGTGAAGGAAGCATTGAAGCGAATGAAGACAGGAAATGCAACAGGCCCAGATGGTATTCCGATAGAGGTATGGAAATGCTTAGGAGAGGTTGGAGTAAGTTGGTTATGTAGACTATTCAATAAGATACTTGTGACAAAGAACATTCCGGATGAATGGAGAAGAAGCATTGTAGTACCCATAAATAAGAATAAAGGAGATATACAAAATTGTACCAATATCGAGGGATTAAACTTATGAGTCACACTATGAAGTTATGGGAGAGAATAATAGAGCAAAGATTGAGAAAAAAGACTAAAATTTTGGAAAATCAATTTGGTTTTATGCCAGGGAGATCAACTATGGAAGCTATTTTTTCACTTAGGCAATTAATGAAAAAATACCGAGCAAAGAGGAAAACTCTACATATGGTCTTTATCGATTTGGAAAAAGCCTATGATAGGGTACTGAGGAATTTAATTTGGTGGGTCTTAAAGAAAAAGAATGTCCCAAGAGGTTACATTGAAATTTTAAATGTTATGTACGAAGGTGCAATAACAAATATGAAAACCACATATGGAGAAACGGGCGGATTTCCCGTGATTATAGGCTTACATCAGGGATCATCCTTAAGCCCTTATCTCTTTGCATTAATTATGGATGAGTTAACTGTGCATATTCAAGAAGAAGTACCATGGTGTATGTTGTTCGCAGATGATATAGTATTCGTGGATGAATCAAGAGAAGGTATAAATGCAAAGCTTAAAAGATGGTGGAGGGCATTAAAATCTAGAGGCTTTAAAATAAGTCGTACAAAGACAGAATATATGGATTGCAATTTCAGCGGACATATATAAAGTGTTGAAACCACTGTCAAAATTGAACCCATGAGATACCACGTAAAGATTCTTTTCGGTACCTAGACTCGATGATTAGTAAGAATGGGAAGATTGACGAAGATGTGGAGCATAGGATAAGAGATGGATGGCTGAAGTGGAGACTAGCTTCGGGAGTACTTTGTGATAGACAAATGCCAACAAAATTGAAGGGAAAATTTTACAGGACAGTGGTTAGACCAACTATGACATATGGAGCAGAATGTTGACCAATTAAGAAGACACATATTCATAAGATGGATATAGCGGAAATGAGAATGCTTAGGTGGATGTGTGGTAAAACTAGGAAAGATAAAATTAGAAATGAGCGCTTTCGAGAACATTTAGGGGTAGCACCAATAGGAGATAAGATTAGAAAAACTCGTTTAAGATGGTTTGGGCGTGTGAAGCGTAGGCCAGTAATGGCACCGGTAAGAAAAAGTTTGGATATACAGGTGGAAGGTCCATCAAGAGGTAGGGGTAGGCCGAAGAAAACATGGATGGAAGTCATTAATTCATATTTGAAGAAGTTGCACTTATCGAAAGATTTAGTTCAAAATAGAATGGAATAGAGAAATAGAATTCAAGTAGCCGACCCCAACATGGTTGGGATAAGGCTTTGATGATGATGATGATGATGATGATGATGATGAACCAACCATGATGCAAAAGTAAAGTTAACTTTGTCCACCAACTGCTTAACATTTAAATTTCCCTCACTGACATCATCATCTCCTTCCTCTAGAAAATTGTAGAACTTTCTTTTGCCCCTACTACATGAAAATCCAGCTTCCTTATAAACCAAATAAGTAAAAATGTCTTCCTTGGGACTATCATCTTCTTCCTCCACCAAGATAGGGATCTTTAGGTCATCAATCTACAAGGAGAACTGAGTTGGTAATATAGTTGTCAATTGTGGTTTGATTCAAATTGTAATTTTGATTTGGACTAGTGGCCAGACTGAACTACACATGTGAAAGTTTTTGTCTCAGATTTCATTCCATTTCAGTCCATTTTGGCCATACAAAATAATTGCATGTCATCTTATGAGTTGAGATTTGAAAAATGCATGTCTAATTTTACATTGCCACATACATATATGATATAACTTACAAATTCTTCGCTTGGGATGTAGAGAAAACGTATTGTATCATTGATTTACTAGAATAAATTAAATTTATATAGTGTGTATGCCATTTTTTAATTTCAATATTTTTATATTTATCTACATTATTTTTAATTTTTTTATATTTTCCAAACTGGAACTCTAAAATGTACCCTCTAGAATTCCAAATCAGCTGAAACATTTCAGTTTGTGAAGCCAAATCGAAACAGCATCCTAAAAAAATTGACAACTATGGTTGGTAAGCCAAGAACCTTCACTAACACTAACAGCACCTTTACCTAACATCAAATGCTCCTTTGAAACAATAGTTGACCTCCAATGGACGGCCAGACAATTGCCCAGCAATCTGACTCATCTCTCTCTCTCTCTCTCTCTCTCTCTCTCTCTCTCTCTCTCTCTCTCTCTCTCTCTCACTCATAGCAAAGTAAAAGTTGTCATCCTTGGCCAACAAGGTCGAAGGGGATGACCAATTTCCTCAACCATTTCTCTAAGGCTATAAATGGGGAGTTATCTGGGTCCCCTTTGAGCGGCTAAGCACGTCTCACAGCTCAATCTAAAAAATGAATTGCATCAAAATATAAAACTTTTCCAACGACTTAATCATAACAAGCATTTTTCCCCAAATGCAGTCCTACCAAGATTCCACATACAACATTTCAGCAGAACGGAGGAATCCAACAATGTTACAGCGTGAAGATCTCTTCTTCTTCTTCCACCACCGATAGTGCCACCCTAGCTGCTAAACAACCCACCCCCCTTCCCCACAAAAACTAGAAACAAAAAGGATCTGCCTATCCTTCACCATTAACAATGGTATGAAGGGCTTCTTTTTCAGATTTGAAACAAACAAAAACAATAACTTCCTTTCTACCATTTGAGTGATCCACGGGAATAAACAGGTCTGTTATTTTTCCTGCTGCCAACGATTCCTCTTGAGCCAAAAGTCACATTTTCTTTATTTGATAGCATGACTCAAACTGCAACCTCATGGTTGCAACAAATGAGGACCTTCCAACAGAGCAAAAAGCCCTTGCTGTGACAAGTCACTGAATTAAAAATCAAAATATTAAGCTTTGTAATGAGCGCAAAGCCAAATATTGCAAGGTTCCCACAATTACCAACATATCTCAAATATTGACGTACAACTCAGATTCAATTACTCAATATTGCAACACCAAGGACCCATTTGCCCTCTCAATTGAGTTCCTACGAATTCATGGTAAAAGGGGTCTCAAGAGAGTATTCGAGAGATGAGGAATACATGGCCAAATATGTGGAGTTCTAATTCTGACCACCACTTCCCTAGGATTTTGTTTACTGTGGAGATGGGTTAGTGATCATCTACTACCAAAATGTGGCCCCTTGAATATTTTCACCTTCAATTAGCCACTTTTACCGACCTTCATCGCAAGGGCATTGCGTAGAAATCATATGAATTTAATAGCCACTGAGGACTAGTTTGATTGCATGGATTTGAATTCCTACAAATTCATGGTCAAATGTGCTCCAACAAAGGAACATTAAAGAGTTGAGAGTGAAGGACATGAATGAGGTGGAAATGTAGATGGACCCTGCTTTCCTATGATTATATTTACTAGGGTGATGTCTGGGTATTCGGTTCCCATCATCCCAAATTCATTTCCCATTAAAATGGAGATCATTTGATGGTCATTCTTTTGGATCTTCACCTTTGTTGCTTCAATTTTAACCACTCCCAAAAATACAGTCTTTGAATTCCTTTGAACTCAATCTCATGAAACAAACAAGGACAAAACAAAAGGCACCCCACAATGCCAAATCTTTCAACATTTCTTTATCACTGTCTAAATGACTGCAACGCCAGAATACGCAACTTCAACCTCTGATTCCAGTACAACAAAGCTAAAACCACAACGATATTGAAAGATCATAGAATCCAGCAATACTGAGCTCGTTCAAACGCGCCTCGAAATGGGAAAAAAGAAGACCCGGGGATTTCCGACTTACAGAGATGAAAAGTCTCGAAAGTTGGGGGATCGAGTGAGATGACGGATCGCCTGCGATCGTAAGGCCGCCATCGAATTTCATAGAAGGAGGTGCCTCAGGTCTTGAAGAGAGAGAAAAAGAGAGAGAGAGAGAGAGAGAGCACTCGAGCTTCGGTCTTCGAACACTGCACCATAAACCCTACGACTACAGGACCCAGAGTGAAGAGGGTTTTATGGAGTTAAATTACGAAAATGTCCTAGTAATTGAATACTGATGTCAACAAGTACCTAGTTATTGTTGGATTTTTGTTCAACTATTGGAACTACTTTAATTTATACGTTAAAGATGTGAAAATGGCAAACTATTGGATGTATTTCAAATGTTAATTATTTGCATATGTAAATG
The DNA here is from genome assembly GCA_037013555.1 of Sextonia rubra. Taxonomy (NCBI): domain Eukaryota; kingdom Viridiplantae; phylum Streptophyta; class Magnoliopsida; order Laurales; family Lauraceae; genus Sextonia; species Sextonia rubra. The sequence goes on from JASUAD010000003.1 coordinate 13,161,182, forward strand.
GCTCATATATGAATCATTTATATATATAAGACATTTTCGCATCGCATATAAAATTAACAAATGACTCTTAAATTAAAAAATTATGAAAATGAGTTGAGTATTAATTAAAGATGAAATTACTTTTGAGCCCTAAAACAATGTGCTTGTCACTAAAAGTGAGCCACAGGGAACGAAATGGGAATGTAAAAAAGGCATTTCAGCTGCTAATAGAACCTTGGGGATTTAGTAGAAATGGTTCGATGTAAAAATTTAATTAAAAAAAACTAAGTAGTAGCTCGGCTCATGTATTCAAGATAGAGTGGAAGGAAAACAAGATTTTGACAAGGATGATAATGATGAGTAGCTTGCCTCATTTGCACCCCCAACCTTAGGGGTCACCTGTGAATTTTTTGGTGGATCCCACCATTGATATGATTGTCATTGGTCAGCTTATTTTATGTAGAATATTATTGTATGGAATATTTTTATTTTATTTTTTTTAACGATAATAAACTTTTATTGAGAAAAAAATGAATGCAAATGATAAAGAGAAAGGAGAAAGTGTAAGAGAGATGTACCAATATTATATGTAGGATATTATTGTACACAGTATTTGAAGGAGCTCATCGGTTAGACCATCGGAGCCAGGCCCATGTAGGTTGTATTTTGAAAATTCGGCTAAGGGTTTTATTTTTTAATGGGAAGGGCCTAGGCCTGGTACAAGCTGATAGATCTAACACAATAGAATTACAGTCTGCAGATTTTGCAAACGGGCCAGGCCTGGGTTGGATATGGCTTAGACATGATATTTAAATGGACCATGCTTGCTTGAGTTGAGCTTAGCCAACTTGGTACATGATTGTTCATGTGCCTACCCTAAGTTGCCACGGGATGCTTTGATAGATCCAAGTTCCAATATTGTCTAGGCATTTCAGAAAAAAAGAATAAAAAGTTGCAAGCATTTCAAAAAAGAAAAAAAAATTGTTATCACAGGTAATGTTTGACAAATTTTTAATGACAGGCTGAAAATGGATATTTTAAAAAATGTGTGCTTTCATTGGGTTATTAAAAGGAGCATATAATGATATTTTTATTTTTATTTTTATTTTAAATATATATAAAAAATCAAGATTTAAGAAAATATCAGAAAAATCTTGTGATGCTATCAAAATAATATGACATAATCAAACCATGTTTCTTCCAAATATTTTCCTATACACTAAAAGATTTTGAGAAAGAGGGCAAGTCAAGCATACCCAAAATGAATCTCATCTCATCTCAAACTTGACTCAATCAATATCAAGAGAATCCACTCAACCAACACACTACCAAATCCATCTCTAAATAGGCATCAACCCATTGCCATCCTTACCTACATTACCCTATCATTGATGGTTAGAAATCAGACGCATATGAAGAAAATGAAGTTGTGAAGTATTAAATTAACGTTGGGCAGATGGATTATAACATCATAAACATACACGTCATCTCCTACACCAACACTCAGAGTATTCAAAGACTCATCCCAAGCCATATTCTCCATCCACACACACACACACACACACAATACAATGCCATCAGCTCGCACGTGTGCTGTGGGCCCCACAAAACACCTCCATCCATGATCCATCCACAAGACTCTTCCTTTCGTCTCTCTCTCTCCGCTCTTTCGTGTGGAGACTGAAATCCTCTCATGAAAGCCGAAACCAAGCTCTCTAGAAAAAGGGGACTACATCAATATGAAAATAAAATAAATAATTTGTCATGGAAGGTGTCTTAGATAAGAAAAAATGGATAATAGCAATGCAAACGCTGTGAGATATTAATTCTCAAAATTTATACAGGTTTCTTTATAATTTTTAAACTTACCATAATGACAAATGAGCACTACAATATATATATTTAACGGGATACATGAGAGATTCTTCTGTGGTAGATGATTTCAGTTTCTAAAAAAAATTATTTGTGCTTGTTACTATGTGTTTAATGTTACTTGATGGGATGGGGAAAACAGATAACTACGTCATTGAGCACCACACAATTGAACATAAAAGTTTAAGATAAACCAAGATAAGCCAAATAAGAGACAACTAACAACAAAGGCCCGTGCTTAGCCCGGGCCCTATAGTAAAAGAGTCACATTTCAAAACTTGTCGTATTATTTGCACTTAAATATTATATTATATTACTATAACATAAAATAGTTTATAAATTAATTTAGTACATTTGCTAACTCGATGGAGAAAATTGAATATTATATTAATGTAATATAAAATAATTTGTAAATTAATTTAGTGCATTTGCTAAATCAGTGGAGATAATTGAATAATATAAATATAATTTTGGAGAAGATAATTGAGAAAGTTTGAATCTAATATTCTTACCAAGTTTGAATTTCAAATGGTTTTTATCACACCTCAAGAGATTTACTCAGCTCCACCTAAGAGCAAAGGAATTAATCTAGCCAAAAGTGCACTTTTCTTGTAAAATAAAGTACAATAGCTAGAGGCCAAAAGTTAATATATATCACCTAGAAATGGAAAGCTAAAATCCATTTTCTCAATAAACAAAACAAAGTAAAATATTTGATCCCATCTAAAATTTTAGAATTATTCATAAAATCATAGTAGAACTAGAACATTGTTAGAAATATATGAGTAATCCACTCAAATTAAGATAAAAAATTTTAATTTGAAAGGAGAAACAGTGGAGAAAAGTACTATAAACATTAAAAAAAAGAATTAAAAAGTGTTATATGAAAAAAAACCTCAATTATAAAGTGTTCTTGCATATCGAGTTTGAATATAGGAATATAGCCTCAATTATAAAGTGTGCTCGTATGAGTGAGTTTGAATTTACTACAAAGCCCTAAATTAATGAAATTTATCATTATTTACTTTTCCTTCACAAAATTTTTTTTTAATGTTGTATGGTAGAATTTACTAAAATGTTTCTCACAACTATCAACACATTATTCAGTTGCATTGACAAGCATATATGACTATCCACGTAAAATAGACATAACTCTTAGCCCTGTGTTTGAAGCATACTAATTCTATATATGTCCAGCAGGGAGTCTAGGCAATAGGCATCCCACATCCATGGTAGGCCCATTCATAACAAATTTTGATTAGCAAAATGAGCTCTGCATGAAGGGAGGGCATCTAAAAAAGTGATGTAATAGTTGAGGTCCATAAATCTATAATTTTTGCAACAGTAAATTCATATCAAGTGCCTATGTTGCCACGACCGATTTATCAGAAGTCGAAGCAAAAAATTGGTAATGAATAAAGAAGTACCACATTACCAGAAACATTTATTGATAAAAAAAAAAAAGCAAATACTACTAGGAGCATTTCATGAAGACTTTGTATTAACTACCCCCTCTCACTTTGAAATACCAACATCTAAAGGTCACTAAATTGGAATCATACCAGGCCAAACCTTCACTCATCGTGGGTAGCGTGATCTTGATTAAGAGATTTTAAGGGTGATGTAAAAACGATGAATAGAGGGAGAGATTTTAGTGGCAAGAGAGATTTTAGGGGAAAAAATAAAATTGATGAGGAAGATGTTTGAATACAATTCAAATAGAGAGATTTGTGGAAAATAAATGGAATAGATGTGAGAGAGGAGGGTAAAGGGAGAGATTTTAGGAGATAATGCAAAAACAATAGAGAGAGAGGGAGAGATTTTAGAAAAACATTTCTTGATATCGATATTTTTATAAGATGACATGGCGCTTTATAAAAAAAGGAAAAAAATATTACTGATGTGGCACCATCTAGAGGCTGCCTGTGTTAAGCCCGAGCCAAAAAATAAATTATGGTAAATTTTGAAATTTACTATAAAAAACATATTAAAAAACCTATAGAAATGCAAGTAATATTTCTTACCTATAGCTTATTTTAGTTTATTCTTAAAATTGAAAAATCGATTAAGAGTTTACCGAAATAGTTCTACATATGAAAGAATCGTAAAAATTACATCCAAAGCATTAGATAGCAATTCTTTGGAGAAAATATATTTATTGAAAATAGAAAATTGATTATTATATTCATATATTGATCCTATATCCTCCTTAAACACAGCTATGAACTTAATCAATAACTTTAAATGTTTACCCGAGGAGGCCCACCAATGCCCGTGCTGAGCCCGAGCAAAGAAAATCAAGTATATCTCAAAGGTTTTAATATTGTTCAGCATAAATAATGATATTCATAACGACAATGTCATGGGTACATTTTTATTTGCACAAAATTATATGCGTAAAAATACAAAATTGTAAATCATACCTGATTTGAGAAATACTTGAATGATAATAGCGGACTCATTTTCTTTTAATTTAATAATATATCGCAATAATCATCAACACCTGATAATAATCAAATAAATGAATTAATTAACTTTCTAATCCCAATGGACTGACCACTAGCAATACATTAAAACACTTAATAAAAAATATTGAAATCTAATATTTTTTTAAAATTTATTTTTGAATACTTTAAATTTAATGAAAATACAATGTACAATGGTCCACTTTAATAATAAATAATTTATCAATGGAGCCCACATTGATAATAGTAGTTACATGAGAATCTTCCTAATTTTAAATTCTATAAATAGAAACATATTTTTGGAATGATGAATGGAGTGATTAGATGTTAAGAGGGAAAATCAAATGGAAATTTTAGAGGATAAAAATAGAGATTTTAGGAGATCCAAGTTTAAAAAATACTAATTACCTAAAAGATAAGAGGAAGGGAGAGAGATTATAAGAGGAGAGATTGTAGCATTTTAAGATCCTAACGTGGTGCTTTAAAAAAAAGAAAAATAAGAGGTGCTGATGTGGCATCCTTCAGAGGCCTCAATTCTTAGAGCTTTAATATATATAATGGATGAGTAAAATAAAACAAGAATAAAGCCTTTTCAATGTAAAACTTCATAGTGCAGGAGGATTATAGGTGTCTTGTCATTTTTTGCACCATTCAGTCATAATGGTAGACAGGAAGTGATTGCTCCAAACGTAGGTATTAAAATTGATTAAAAAAATGAGGGTTATTCAAGACCCCATGTAAAATTTCATATTGCCAACACATAAAGTTATATATCTCACTAAACATCAATAAAATCACACAGAACATTTTAAAGGAAACCCAAAAAAAGGCGTTCCACACTTCCAGTGGGGAAGCTTTGCTACGTAGATCTATTTAACCGACCAAAATTGTGGAAGTGTAGTTATGCGTCTACATCGCATATCAAGCAACTCAAAATAATCAAATGCAAGCTATTATGTTCTAGGGTTATGTGTTTACAAACATTTTTTCAGTGGAATCCACCTTCTCCTTTAATTGGCTCCACCTACACCTCTAATGGAATCAACGTTCTAATTTAATAAAGTATAATAGATAAATAGCTAAAAGGTAAAATAACAAACAAGGAGTTGCATAAGGAAAACTCATCCAGAAGAAGAAACCTAGAAAAATGGAAAAGGAGAAACGAAGCTCATCTATATAAAGAAAATGATGAGCGGCGATACCCCTCTCATGGAAAGTGAGAAAAAAAAACTACAAAGGGCCTTGAGGACCATTTAAGGCAATTCAAATCTACTTGGGTCTTTTTGGTCTGCATTAGGTGTTAGGAGATTTTTTTGATTAAATCCTCAAATTTTAATGATAGGCTGAAAATGGATATTTTAAAAAACGTGTGCTTTCATTGGGTTATTAAAAGGAGCATATAATGATATTTTAAATTTTTTTATTTTAAATATATATAAAAAAATCAAGATTTAAGAAAATATCAGAAAAATCTTGTGATGTCATCAAAATAATATGACATAATCAAACCATGTTTCTTCCAAATATTTTCCTCTACACTACAGGATTTTGAGAACGGGCCAAGTCAAGCATACCCAAAAGGAAATCTCATCTCATCTCAAACTTAACTCAATCAATGCAAAAAAAATCCACTCAACCAACACACTACCAAATCCATCTCTAAATAGGCATCAACCCATTGCCATCCTTACCTACATTATCCTATCATTGATGGTTAGAAATCAGACACATATGAAGAAAATGAAGTCGTGAGGTATTAAATTAACGTTGGGCATATGGATTATAACATCATAAACACACACGCATCTCCCACACCGGCACTCGGAGTACTCGGAGACTTATCCCGAGCCATATTCTTCATCCACACAAACACAAACACAAGGCCATGAGCTCGCACGTGTGCTGTGGGCCCCACAAAACACCTCTCTCCATGATCCATCCACAGGACTCTACCTTCCGTCTGTCGTTCCTCCGCTTTTTTCGTGTGGAGATGGAAATCCTCCCATGAAAGCCCAAACCCAAGCTCTCTCGTAGCAAACCCTAATCTATAAATCCTCTTCCTTCCCCCCCCACAAAAAAAAAACAACACAAAATCTTCTAAAACCCTAGAGATGGATTTCTTCAGGTCCGTCTTCTCCGACGATCCAGACCCCCAAAACCCCACCGATTCCCTAAATCATCCATCTCAAGACCGCGGCGACGAGCGACAACCAGATGCGGATCCCGATCCGACCCCTAACCCCTCCGCCTGGTCCTTCGGCGGCCTCATCAAGACCCTCGCTGCCCGCCCCCAGCTCCGCTCCGTCATCGACACCTACCGCCGTGACCTGGAGGAGTTCCGCTCCGGCCTCGGCAAGGAGACGGCGGCGATCCGCTACGCCGCCTCCCGCGCCGTCAAGGACCTCCCGGCCTCGCTCGAGACCGGCGCCTCCGTCGCGCAGGAGTCGCTCGAGTCGGTCGGGCAGGCGATCGACGACTTCGGCAGCTCCGTCTGGCGGGGGACGGCGGAGATCATCTCGCAGGGGAAGGACGCCCTCCTCTCAGCCGATCTTGAAGGCGGCAGCGACTCTGAAGCCTTGAATCCCGCCGCCGCCTCCGCCGCCGGCGGACAGAGCTCGAAGCGGTACAGCCGGTTCGAAGCGCAGGTCGCCGGGATTCAGTCCGATCCAGCGACGTACTGCGATGATCCCGAGGACGCCGAGGACTATGGGAAGTGGAAATTAGGGTTTGTGTTGGAGGAGAAGGCGGAGGAGATTGAGAATTTGTGCAGTGAGAACGGAACTGTGGAGGCGATCTGCGGCAAGCTTGTGCCAAGTGTGGTCGATCGTGAAACTTTCTGGAGTCGTTATTTCTATCGGATTTACAAGCTTAAGCTCGCGGAGGATGCGAGGGTGAATCTCGTTAAGCGCGCGATTTCGAGGGAGGACGATGAGGATTTGAGCTGGGATGTCGAAGACGAAGAGGAAGAGGAAGAGGAAGAAGAAGAAGAAGAAGAGACCCTGAAAGCCTCGAAAAATCGAGTTTTGCAGGACGAGATTCGTAGAGAGAAGAAACCAAGTGAAGCGGGGGAGGACAATTCCAATAGAAGGAGTGATGGCATGGGTTTTTCTACGGATCCCACCTTTGATCATGGGTCTGGCGAAGGATTGAAATCAGTAGAGGCGCAAGAAATTGTCGAATCAAAGGGCGCGAGTAGTGATAATTCTGTGGACAAACCAGATGAGAAATTAATTTCTATGGATGGGAAGATGGACGCTGCTGAATCGGGCAAAGACAGCGACATTTCAGTTGTGTCTAGCCAACAATCTGGCCAGGAGGATGACCTTGGATGGGATGAGATTGAGGATCTTAGCAGCATTGATGATAAGAAAGTAACGACTGCAGGAAGCTCGAATAAGGATGACCTCCGCAAGCGGCTTTCTGCTGCTGATGAAGAGGAAGATCTGAGCTGGGATATCGACGACGACGAGGAGCCTGACAAGCATTGATTTAAAAAGATTGGAGTGTGATTCAGTACAGTGTATTGCATTCTCCTCAAATTTTTTTATATCATTTAATTTCTCAGTGTTTACATGACAATTGTTTACTTGCTTATCTTTGATTATAATCGTTTGAACCACTTCAGTTATTTTGTTATGTAAATACACTTAACTGTGCATAACTAAATATGTTATAAGTTGAAGCAATTCTATTTCTTGTTATTAGGGATTTCTATGATTGTGTGTTCTGCTTTGGTTATTTAGTTTTGTGATGCTTTGGTGATATGGTCACTTCTTTTAGGGTGTGATTTAGGCTAGTTATTGTTTTGATGCAAATTTTTTTGGTTCTTTGAATCTTTTGTTTTCTTTCTGGAATTGTCTCGGCTATAGTTTGATTCACAGTTCGTAGTTCGACTATTAACGTAATTCGAAATTTTGATAGGGTAGGTTCATTTAGTTTGTTTTTCAATTGGCTTAATTCAAAGTTCAAATTCGACAATTTTAATGTACTAATTCGAATATATGCAATTAGTGATATTTATGTCTAATAGATCTTATATGCAGTCCACCCTATTCTTTGAGCCACCTGGTCCATAGGTGATCAAGCTATCCCCTTCACACACACACTACCAATTTCAACTACTGCAGGCCCACCTATTGGAAATCTGGGCTGCTTAAAATAAATGGCCTTTTAATATATGTGCTTTATATGTGCTTTCTTTGTATTATATCTAAATAGGATTTGGTCCCATGATAAGATTTGTCAGTTTGATAAAAAAAAGTATTAATGAATAATGCATTAGGTTGTTTAATCGCGTTTTGAATTAGATGGTCAATCTTTCAATGAGACTAACTGATTTTCAAGTAAAAATTTCATGGTACCCCATGCAATTGAATGGAATTTATTTTGGGCAAATCAGATTTTCATCAAGTGTGCCCCCTAGGGAGTTTCACTCACTCGACCGAGGGTTTCTCTAAGTCAAAGTCTTGATGAATTTGGACCCCAAAAAGGGATATACCCCATCAGGTCTCCACCTTGCACATTTTTCCAAAACTCTAGCCCATAACATTAAGTTTAGTCTTCCATGCATGCACTTGTTAAAAGAAACTTCATTGCATAATGAAGAGAGATTGATGGTGGACACGTGGCACTTAGGAATCACCTAGCAGTATTGCCATATTGAAGAGAGATTGATGGATTAGCGCTATAAGAAAATTACACCTCATCAAACATATTTGGTCAGGCGGAAAGGAAATGATTATAGCTGTTCAGTGCTTCTATATTCACCATCTATCTTTATTTCCTTTGATTGAATGATTAATAGTATATGGTAAGACTAATTTTTCACTGAAAGCTAATCTATTGTTGCTTGTTTTTGTGATGGAGCCAATGGGCCACCCTCTAGTCTATGCAGTAGTGATTGTACTCTTTTGGTTCTACTCTTTTTCAAAAAGTAATTGATGTCTTCTTCCTCATTGAGCTGCACCGAATGACATCATCTTCAAATACTGCAATTCGGTGAATCAAATAACAAATTGTTGAACTATTTTATGATTTGAAAGTCAAGTTGATGAATCAGGTAACTATGGTTCGGACTTTTTTTTATTATACGTGGAGCCCGGAATCTTGATAGTGATAATATGTGATATGTTTTCAGCTGCTTCTTTCATATGTGTGTTCCTAGTTGATATTCTCCTGTATGATTCACTTAGTGACTTCTCTCTCTCTCTCTCTCTCTCTCTCTCTCTCTCTCTCTCTCGGTTACAGTAAATTAATTAATGAGAAAAGATATTACTTCCAAGTTTGTACAAACAACTAACATCGACACTGCAGGTATAAGAGACTGGCTCCCTAAACAAAACTAGAAAATAGTACCAATACTACAGAATATTGGTGCTTCGATTACATGATCGGTCAGCTCTCTGTTTAGCTAGACTATCCACTGTCCCATTTGTGGATCTGCTAATGTGCTGAAAGGAAACCTGAGCCCGAGATGCTAAATATTGACACTTAGTGACGTTGTTCCATTGGGAATAGAATGTGTTTTGTTTTTGTCTTTTGTCTCTTTTCCTTTTTCCTTTTTTTTTTTTTTTGGTTTAATGATGATACATGGGATCTTTTGGTAATTTGCTACTCTTTTATTTTGAAGAAACAACATAAGGATACAACTCAGCTTGGCCAGGCCAGGCAGAAAATTGACTTGTCCCTAGCCTGGGCATAGATTTTATAAGCAAAGTCTGGATGAAAATGCAAATTCCTAACACTAGCCTGAAACAAGATTGCCAGTGCAAGGCGATTGCATTTTTGGGTTGAGTCGGTCGCGTCAGGTAACCCAACTAAATGCATTGTCAAATGCAAAATCTCAGGTTTTTACCCAGTTTGTGGGGTTGCCGTAGAGCTTAAATATCTGCAGTCAGCCCAAATTGATGTTGTGCCTTCTTTGTAGTGCCGCCATGGTCAGGAAACATAATTTTTAGTCTTGCATTGGTGGTAGGCTAGAAGCTTTGGTCAGTCTGTTTTTCTCATTTCAGAGAATGTTATATGAGGTAAGAAAATTAGGACGGGCCTTACTTTGAGTACCCATTTGTCCAAGACAGAAGTTATTGTGTGACCTAAATTTCATTCATGCTTCCAAAATCAGGCCTGAGCTAAGCTGAGCTCAACCACATCTACTTTAGATTAGGCCTTTTTTTTTTTTTGGGGGTGCGGGTGGGGGGTGGGGGTGGGTGGGACATGTGGGCTTGATTTTGGCCTCTCCAAAGTTGTAGCCTTTGAAGATTATGATCCTTCATACTTCTACTTGGACTTTGTTCTATTTATCACTGTCTTATATTTCTCTGATTTTTGTGGTATACCTAGAGCTTTTGGCATCATCATCATCATCATCAAATTCATCATCAGAGCCGGGCCCAGCAATGCTGGGGTTGGCTGCATGAATTTTGGTTCTCCATTTAGATCTATCTTGAACCAAAGCCTCAAATAGTTTATACTTCTTTGGATATATTGTTCAAGTCCTCTTCAGCCTACCTCTTTCACTTGGTGGGCCATCAACTTGCATAGAAAAACTTTCCACCAGTATTATTGCTGGTCTCCATTCACATTTTATCACCAATTGTTGTTACCCATAAGTGCTCTTGAAAGTGCACATTTTATCACCTATTGTTGGCTAAGTGAATTTTGGTTCTCCATTCGGGTCTATCTTGAACCAAAGCCTCGGATAGGTTATACTTCTTTGGATCTATTGTTATTACTTACATACAAGTCTTCCTTGGTGGGCCATCAACTTGCATAGAAAAACTTTCCACGAGTGTTGTTACTGGCCTCCATTGGACATGTCGAAACCATTTTTGACGAGTCTCATATTTTATCACCTATTGATGTTATCCCTAAATGCTCCTGAAAGTGTACATATCTGATTTTGTTTTTCTTAGTTTTATCCCACGCATCTACACTCTCATCACTGTTGACTCATTATGTGTATGTGCTTCATGGGTTATAGCTAGTCTAATACTTCCTATGCGCTCATTTTTTTCATTTGAACTATATTTTTGTTTTTCCTCTTTTGGTATTTTTAGCTCATATGCCTTACTAATATATTCTTGGAGATATGAAATGAAATGGAGTTTTGGGTGTTATTTTCTTCAGAAAGAAGTCTTCTCCCTTTCGAGTGGGCAATTCATCTGCCCAAAACCAAGCCAACTGATGATTCTCCGATTAGTGCAGATGTTTCTAACACCTCCAGTCCAGTAATTCTTCGACTTATATTTCAATTTGCAGTTGTGTTTCCCATGACCATCTGCCACGTTGTCCCCGGTCAATGTCCAAAGCCAATCAATCTTGTCATTTTATCTCTTCAATTCATGGTGCTTTCTGTATAAAATGGCGGAGGGAACCTTCTCCCTTCGGAGTGAGTGCTTTCTACACCAGAAACCAACCGATAGCTTTGTCAAATTGATTATTCTCTCCTAGTGGCTTTGAGGTTTCTGGGACCCCTGGTTGATTGATTCGTGGACTTTTCTACTTATTATTTAGCAATGGTAGCAGTTCCTTTGACTATTGGCCATATTGTTACCTGTTATTCTTAGCCCAAGCACCATGAGCAGATGTATAGCAATATGGTCATTTTTGTAGCATTTGCTGCACAACTTTGATTTCTTGTAATACTGTCCTTGTATCAAATGGTAGCTGCAGTCTTCTTCCTTTTGAGTGAGTGATTCTTCCATCCTAAATCAGGCCCAATGGCTTGCTTGAATTGATGAATTTCCAGTCGGTGATGTTTGCATTTTTCTTATTCTCGACTGGGTGATTCCTGGACTTAAATTTTGTCATTTTGTAGCATTTCCTAGGACTATCACTTTGTTACTGATCAATGTCCAAAATCTAGTAGCATTACCATGCCTGACAATATTTTTGCTACATAACCCTGATTTCATTGCGCATTTTCCTGCTAATAATTCTTCATTGGAGTCTTCTACTTGGGAGTGAGTGATTCCTCTACTTAATAGAAGTGATGATTCCCCTGTTGGGGACACTCTGGTTTCTGTCACCTCTGATTGAGTGATTTTCAAGCATATATTTCAATTAACAATATACTTCTTTATGACCATATTGGCCACATTGTCATTGAAAATCTAGTAGTTTTTGGCGCATAGTGCATTTTAGCCTTATTGGTATTTTTGTCGCGTTTGCTATGCGATTCTGGTCTCATGGCGCACACTTGCTGCATTAGTTGGTGGTAATGTTTTCAGGAGCATTTGGGGCTTATGGCATGCTCACCAGGGCAATGCATTCTGGAAACACTTTAGGGCTCAAGTCTTGAGCGTGACTTGCATTTAGGTGTCTTGCCTCACTCTATGAGGCTTACTTGAGCTGTATGCCTCCAACTAAGTGTGCGCTTTAGTCACACTTCCTATTGGCAGGCCATGCCAATAACACCTTATTTTCTGGTGTGACTCAAAAGGAAATTAGGCCTTGTCAGGCCCACACCAGGTTCAACAGGCCTATCGGATTGGCTTGCCATGCCAAGACCATTATGAGGCCTAGTTAGCCCTGCTAAGACATTTACCAGGCCTAGTTGGGCGATATCAGGGCTATGAAATAGACCTGTGGCTTTGTGGGTCTCATGTTTTCTCACATTACATAATGCTTCCACAAGTTGTGCACAAGTCACATAACTCCATTTTGCATCTATTTGATTTTTTTTTTTTTTTAATTTCTATGTTAGGACTCTTAAGTATGGGTGGTTTGGATTAGTCGCTCTTTTATGGTTTTATACTTTTATGGCTTAGATGAATTGTGTCTTGTGTCAGAAACATAATAAATGCTATCTAATAAACCACCTCTGTAATTCTTATGGCTTTGTTTGTTCACATTCTCCTTTTTGCATTGATCCTTTTCTTGGATTTGTACGTTAATTGGCTTGCAGACCTTGTGTGTTTTGATGATTTTCTTGGTACTGATTGCTGATTTTCTGTGTCTTTGGCCATAGTTTTGTTGTTTTTCTTGGTGTTTGAATAATCTAAGCGCTATCTGGGTCGGTGAAGACCGCTCTAAAATTATATATCTGTACAAACTAGCTCTATCTACATTATTATATCTTGTGGGATGGAAACAAATTTTAGCCTCAGGCTTCAGCATTTTGAAACATTGGTCAGACTGGTTAGAGCCTTTTTTTTGAAGTGCAGCTACATATTCATTTCTGGCGGTCTTCCACGTCTACCTATCAAATCTTTCAAAATCTTCCAGAGTTTTCTCTTTAAATCCACCAGCGTTATTGTTTCCTTTGCACCATGCAACCGAAATTCATGTCTTTGCTTTTATTTATCATTGTTCCCCGCATCTGATGCCATGATGTCAGATTGATTGAACGATGCCTAACGCATTTTTCGTTTTGGGGGTAGGGTCGAAGTCTGGGGCCTGAGTTATAAATAGGAGAGTTTGTCAGGGATGAGTTTATTTTGTGTAAAAGGAGACTAATTGACACAAAATTAAATACATTTGATGGGTTGTTTGATTACCTCTCCAATGAGTCCAAGATTTTGAAAATTTTCACTTAGTATTAAAGAGGTTATGACCCATTCGGTGATGACCTTGGTGACGAATTTTAGGCATCCTAGTTGGTTTTAATATAAGGTGTTGGGGCTTATTTGTTTTCATTAGAAGACATTGGGATTGAAGACAGGTGGTTACAAAAAAGAAAATTAAGGTATTTATTAAAAAAAGGAAAATTGAAGGTGAATTTTCAAATATCAACAGCAAGTAACATTTTTTTTAGGGAAATAGAATAAATAGAGGATGTTGTTTGATGCTTATTTTTGGAAATTTAGCTTTGATCTTCATTTTCAATCATCTTGTGTATTCAATTTCTATGTATTGCAGTGTGAACAAACAGGCCTACGTGTTGATATTTTGTTAGTTAATGACAGAATAGTGGAATGTGTTGGTTCAAATTTGTTCTAATGGGGTTTCTTTTCCCAGAGCATGAAGCAGTCTAAAGGGTATCTTTATATGTGATGAAATGAAAGTGGGATAGTGTGATGCAGTCTCAGCCCACCTCGGTAAAGATGTTCTGGCCATGACCTGTTCGGCCTAACCCTTTTTTTTGGTGGGGCCATCATCAACTTACAAAACAAAAAGGAGATTTGAAATTAGTGGTGTCATGCCGGCTTGCATTGGAGATGGCCATACCATTTCAAATGAGTCTCTTAATTTAACATGTTTTGATGCTAACACCTAAATGCCTTCACGAAAGTGCTCATTTGTGATTTTATCTTTTCTAATTTTACCATATATTCATTTCAACATTCTCATATTTGCTACACATTCTCATCAATGGCTCTAAGCTCAAAATGATTTTTTTATATATCATTCTGGGAACCGGCTCCTCCCGATCAGCCACCTTTTTATCTCTCCTAAATGAAACGGGGAAAAAACTTTCTCTGAACCTGACCTGAAACCATATGAAAGCTGAGATTTGGTAGTTTTGCAACTGCACAAAAGCCACCAGATGTGAGAACTGAATTGCTCCGCTGTCAATTTGTTCCCTCCATGTCCCACAAACTACTAAACGGTTGTTGCAATTCAGCACAAATTTATGAATGGATCTTAGCTAAATGGAGACCTCTTCTCATTAACTCAAATCTGTTTTAAATTCTCATCTTAAACCTATGACTCCTTTGTACTTTTTATCCTAAATCATTGCAAGCATAATCTCCGCCCTTTTTATTTCATTTTATTAGTAACATGATTCAAAGCCACGTCCTCAAGCTTTCACCAGAGACCATCTTCAAGTGCTCTTTTTTTTTACTTGAACCACATTCAAGGGTCTAAAGTATCATTTTACTTTGAAGAATGAAGCCAACAATGGGAACAGTGTCAACTGAAATTTTGAGCAAAAACATTCTCTAAAAGCTCTCTCCTGTTTTTGTAGATCGGATCCTAGAAGGGAGGGTATCACTTACTAGTACAGGCATAATAATACATGAGAAAGAGGGAAAGCAATAGTGCACCACACCTGTCTCTGCATCCGTTCTTAGTGGCTCAATATATGGTGTGGCACTTGATTTTTTTTTTGAAGGACTTGGGCTTTCATTTATGCGATTCAAAAGTGAATTGAAAAGTTCTCTGAGTGGCCCTTCTGCAGGCAAGTGAGTGGTGTGTTTTCTCCTAGTGATTATTCCATGTGCTACTTTATAATGGAAATATGTGAAGTGGGGGATGTTGGGATCCTCAATTAGGAAGAACCCTCCTTGGTTATGGCTATAAATTTGATGATGATGAGATAACCTTTTTCTATGGGAAAGAGGCAATTGAAGCCAATAATTTTTTTTATCGGCAACGATAACTCTTTTTGCAAGAGGAAATATTACAAAAGAGAGAAGGAAAATAAAAAAAAAGGGAAAAAAGAGTGAAAGAACACAAAGTTACAAGAGTATTGTAAGCTCCTCACAAGACAACTACAAAATTAAACCCTTCCGGGGATAAATTCTCTCAACACCCTATTTAACTAAAGTATCCGCCATCACATTTGTTGACCTAAAATTTTGGGTTTTAGTTAGATGTTGATAAATGGATAGCTGGGGGGACAGTTTCGAAAATGTTAAGGGTGAACTTTCAAGATTCTGATAAAGGAGCGACCTCAATGAGAAATGTCTCAAATAAGTAGGTTTGTGATTATTGTTGTCCTTGTCTGCTTTGGGACCTCAGTGAGGAAGGTAATTGATTCCAGCATGGTTTTTGTTTGGCTATAACTATTAGTGGGAGTGTGGGATTTCCTTCATTTGATGGAATTCTTTCTTTGGAAATAATGGGTGAGGAGCGGTAATTTTTACCTTCTTGCTTAAAATTTGAATATGAATATGCCACCTTTCCCTATGTGTGGGCTTCCTTTCGTGGCATGTAGGCTTCTATTTTTGTTTGCGCGAGCTCTCTCCTGGACCCAGCCACCTTGGTTGGTGTTAAAAAAAACCTTTCATAAAACGAAAAAAAATGGGAGAGTAGCAAAGGGCAGGATGGATGGTCTCTTGCAAATGAGGGAAAGAATGCTAGGCAAAACTCGTTATGACCTCTTTTCTTCAATTCCTCGTTTGAAGTTTTCATTCATCCTGGGTGCGTGTGTATGCCAAAGCCAAACTGGTAAGGCCACCGTTGAATTGAGGTAAGAGCTGTCTGCACGTAAGAATCATGTGCTTATTATCCAATTGATTCTTATTGTTTAATTGAGTTATATAAAAGGACACTTTCTAAAACTTAAAAAGTTTTTGAGACTATCGATTAGAGAGTTAGGATGATGTGAATTGATATGTTGCATGCCCATTATGTTTCATTGAGATCTTTCACTCTCTGTCATTCATGGTTCACAGCGATCCAGGTGGGCCCAACATGCCAAACCACACTTATGATTAAAACTTTCTCACCAGAGTTAACCGCAGGGCGGCCCGTTCAAGATTTTTATATGCCCGGACAACATTTGTTTGCCCGGACAGCATTTATAACCAAAAAGTATGAGAAAAGTAATAGGGAAATGGCCCGTTGAGGTTGAGGCTGAGGTCCCATATTTTATTAAAATAAGTCCAAGACCTCAAATTTTTTTGGTAATTTTATGCTTTTCGAGGGAATTTTTTGGGATTGGCACTCAAGGAGGGATGGTAATTAATATTTGTAGTAGATTGATTCCTATGTGATTCTCAATTTCTTGCCATGCAGACACATTTGTTGGAATTAGTAAATAGATAATTGTAATTGAATGGATTGCTTGAGTAGTTGGTCATGCTTTTCTTAAGGCAATAAATGCTCCCATATCATATTGATGTTTGCAAATTAGGTTACTAGCAAATTTGCCTCCAAGATGAAATAAGTCCAAATCCTTTGTATGTTTGACTATGGTTTGCGGTACCTAGGCCAACCCTTGGAACACCAATGGTTCACTCAAAACACTTAAATATTAATAGTTAGATCAACCAAGGCAAGAATAGGCTTGATGTGGAGTTGGTGAAGTCCATACGAGGAGTTGGAATTGCTATGGAATTTAAAGGCTTAGAAGATACCTTCGGAGAAGAGATTTGTTAAGTGAAGATACCCTTTTGAAGGGATATGTGAAGTGAAGATATCCTTTCAAAAAGAGATATGAGAACTTAAATTTTGAATACGGGCTGTTGAGTCTCTTCATAAAGAGTTGCAAAGATGAAAAGGTATGTCTGATAAGACAGTGGATATTAGGATAATAATTGCCACATGACCGTTAAAACTTCCATGGTCAACTCTAGGCCCATCAAGTCCAACCTTCTCCATTTGCCCAACAACAATTATTTTGAAAATTTCCAACATATTCCATCTCGTCACAGTCCGACCAAGTTCATGACCACCCAGGAGGTGGGCTTGGAAAATCAGCAAGTGGTTTTCTCTCTTTCAGTTTTTCATCATGCCAACCAAGTAAAACAAAATACACAACTTTCCAAAAGTTGACACACCATCACACTTCCACCATGAAAAATCTTTTGAATCAGAGACTATATCAGAAAAGAGGAGCGAGTGGCCAAAAAAGCACTAGATAAAACCTAATTTACTAATCTGAAGTGGAGAATAAAATATTGAATACTGTTACCCATATAAAGCCAACCTTAGGGCATGTTTCTGCACTGCCAAGTTTTTTGCAACATTTTATTTCTACAGTAATTTCATTTTCTGTGAAAAATGAAAGCCAAAAGATTTCATTTCCACCATTCCATTTTTCACCGATAGGCATGGAGAGACATTTCTGCTGTGAAATGTGTTTATACTTGTGTAAGAATGTAAAGGAAGTGCCCAAATATTCCACAATAGTTGATAAATATGAATTCAAGTAAGAAAATGAAAAACCTCATAACAACAACAAATCTATCGCCATTAGAGGCCATTTTGTTTACTGCGAAAGAAGGTCTACACAAACATACATGTAGTGTTATTCCTCAGCCATAGCTCAGCTGATTGAAGACATGGCTGTGAATTTGAATCATCAATGTAGCAAGGGAAAGAAAAACATACCTATAGTGTTGGCAGATTAACATAGCCTCAGAAAATCATAGCCATGGAACTCTGTATATCAGATGAACATTTGCGGACAAAAATGGTTAGTGGTTTAAAACCAACCCCTAATCAGATGGCCTGAAACAAAACCTATGCCGCATGTAAAGTTAGTGCGTTGACTGTAGTTTAGATCTCTAAGGGTGCGTTTGTGCCGGACCGTTTTCAACGGAAAACTGCCCCAACAAGGCGCCAGAGAGACGGGCATTTGGTGTGGCAACCATTTCGGCGGAAAAAGCTCACATTGTACGTTATTTTCTTCAGCAGAGTGGATCCAAAGATCCCACCAAACTTGGTAGGAAAGTAAGAACCCCGGAAGAGAAAATGTCCACGCACCGCACCAAACATACCCTAGGACTCAGGAACTTTCCCAGTACCCAGCTACATGTGATCATCGTTATCAACATCATCATCATCAAAGTAGAGTTGGCTAAAGAGTTCTAGTCTTAAAATTGATAGCTACTACTAATCTAAAGCCAACACACGCATGGTTGAGTGGTGCTAACACATTAGTTTCACACACTTGCCCAGGGTCATGCCCTGGGTCCTTAAAAGATAAAGTATTACTCCTGACCAGTGGCAAACATAAGAAAATAAAACTTTTTCCTACTCTTTTTACCCAGGAAAAAAAAACTCCTAATCCAACACAAGATACCTACAATCAAAAGGAAATGAAAGGCCAAAAGTGAGAAAAAAAATAAATAAATAATACAATATATGACCACCAGTACATTTATACATTGTTGCAACTCAATCCGACAGTGCATTCAAACACAGACAGGCACACCAAGCAAATCACCAATGGAAACACACTAAGCAAATTCATAAATATGAAACATTAAAAAAAAAATTATAATAAATAATAAAAGGTTTTCCATAGGCCTTCCCTTACATGAAACTAGACACTAACTAGTACAAAACCCCACCCTTAACTAGGGGAATCCTCGTACTTAAAAAGCTCCCTCAAGTTCTTTTCAGCTCTAGACTATTATAATCCTCTACCATTTAAGTTCATCTAAGAAAAACGATATAGAATTAGCTAGAGACTTCCAGTTCAGCAGACGGGTTCATGACTTGTATTTCATTTGAAGGCGGCAACGCTGGAAGCCTTCCTCGGATGCGCGGTGGAAGGTGCTTCGTTGTTCTCTTGGAGGTCACTGTCCATGGTAAGAACACTCCAGTTCCACCACGGGCAATCTTCTTGGGCCCCATGACAATGGGCTGGGGAGTTGTTATCATGACCACTGGAGCCCGGAGGAGTCCCCATTTGGGAACCACATCCATGTTATCATAGCTCATAGGCCCACCTGGGATTGGGACTTTGCATGGTTGCTGCCCTCCTGGTTGCCAGAGTGTCATGGCTTTAGGCATTGTGGGGATGGCAGACGGTTGAGTTTGGTTGGTGGTGGGTCGGACCTTGGACAGTGTGATGCTGATCCTCTTGTTCGGAGATGGGCACATTACGTGTCTTGCCATTTCAGCACTGTTCCCACGCATGACTAACAGTGACCTGAGCAGAAGTCAAACAATGTGACGATTAGATTGTTTGATATATTCAGTTGAAAATTAAAAGAGATTTTTAGGCCATCCCAGCATAAACAGTCAGAATAGGGCCTTCACATCCAAGAAACTGATGGCCGACCTATGTGTTTTTTAGCTCAGATACCTGTCTCTCATTTGATTGTCTAATAATTCCTTTCTTTCCCTGATAACTGATCCTCTATGTTGCTGAATGAGGTACCAAGCTCAAATACTCTGTCGCAAGCTTATTTGAAAATGGTTGGTAAACAATCAGCATAAAAAATTTTGTCATTTCTTTCAATAGCCTATACGAGTCACTAACTTACAATTAGTCCCATTAGGCTTGACCAAGGCCCTATGATGCTTAGATACAAAATGGATAGGCAGGGACACCGATTTAACACGAAACGAAAGATACAAAAGATACAACAGGGAGGAGAGAACAGGTACTAAAGAAAAAGATCAGATAAGATGCATACCCTTCCTTAAGTGACAGCATGAGTGGGCCCTTGTAATTTCCATCTTGATCACTGACGAGGATCCTACCGAAAGCCATGGTAGATTCGGAGAGTACTAGTGTAGAAACAGGTTGTTCCAAATGTGGTGGTTTCAGATATGGTTGAGAGTAGTCTCCCTGCAGAAAGTGTAAAAATGGACACCTTAAGTCTTTTGATGCTTTAAGATGCTTACGTACAGGAACTGATCTTCAATTCTGCATCATGTCACTGTTTTAAGACTACTGAGAAGGAAGAGAGATTTATAAAGAATTACCTCATCAAAGAAGCTGATAAGACAACTGTTTGGTTTTCTACTTTCGGGAATTAGATGCCATTGAACCAAGTGATCGATGACTGCTTGCAGAACTGGTGGGATTGGTTCAATACTAGCTGTAAAATGAAGATAACAGGGCCATGTTTAGAATAGTTTCTGATCAATGTTCACTGATAATATCATCAAAACTGAATTTAGGTTGGAAGACTAAATCCAATTTTAACCATCCATTTTATTGTTAAAATGATAATACCAGAATTCCATTGTGCTATTTTGTTTTTGACCAAAAAAAATTCCTTGCCCAATCTTCTAGGCCAGGTTTTAAAAGAGTAGGCATGCTTTATTTCATAATAAACAGAACACAGCTTAGATCTGTGAAGCTGCCATTTACAGTCACGGAGTTCACTTGAGTTCCTATGCCAGTGGATACATATGGTAGAGAACTGTCCATGCTATAGAGTATGCACAATGCAATAGGAAGCACGGACATGGGCTTAGTGTCTCCATGTCCGTGTCGAACACAGACATGGCCAGACACATGTCCAACACACCATGAAACGCGTCCGTTATTTTTTTTTAATTTTTTAAATTTGAACACGGCAGAGCCAAGGCAGGACACAACGGGGATATGGCAGGACACGACGGGAACACGGCAGGGTTATTTTAAAATTTTAAATCCCTCTTTTTTTTTCTTTTTTCTTTTTTTTAATCGTTGAGTGTGACTAAAGCCTGTTATCAAAAGAAAAAAAAAAAGAGTGTTAAATGAAGTTTCAAAAGTTCATAAATAATTCATGAACAATTTCAGACCAAATATGAAATTTCCCAAACAATCTCTATTTTTTTTTTTTTTTGCTACCGTCTATTTTAACTCTTTTTTTTTTTTTGCTAATCTCATCTTTTTTTTACTTTTTCAGTATTAGTTATGTTTTTCTTTTCTATTAATTGTGACGTTATGCTTCTTAATTTGTCTAAAAATATAGCAATTCTTTAATTTTATGATTATATATATAATATATATTTATTATTTGCCGTGTCCTAACCATGTCCGTATCCTACTTTTTTAGGATTTTCCGCATCACCGTGTCCATGTCGTGTCATATCTGTGTCCCGTGTCCATATCCGTACTTCTAATGAGCATTTAAGGTGAGAACATTTGATGATCAACTCAATGCATCAATGCAGTAGTTGGTTGATTACTGGATTTATTGTATATTTCTCATAAGCAATACTCTGAAATGCACCCCTTCATACTATTTCCTTCTGCACTAGAGCATAACAGCCCAAAAAGTGAAGCAACCTACAGGTGTACCAATGAGGAACCTCACAGTTCATCACAAATATGTTTAATGTATTAGTAAATATAACAGGCAGGACAGGACACAAAAGAGACCACAAGTAGGAAAACTGGCAATAGAAAAGTGGACAGTAGGATTCTTTCAGACTTACTCATCATGTCTTCTCTAATTGGTCCAAAGATTGGGACACCCATCTGAATTATCTCTCTCTTATTTCCTTTCAATTCTTTGTTGAAGAACATGAAAGTCTCACCTGAATTATTTGCATGAAAGAAACTCAATTAAAAGGAAAGAAGAAGGCAGTCCAGAAATCAGCTTAATATGCACACACACCCTTTGCTCAAATCATACGACGTTTCATGTGGTTAATGAAAGATACCCTACTGATACTGAAATTCAAAGTCTTCAATATCATATGATTCACATAAACTAATTTTGATCCAACAATTATATTCCACAGCAGAGAGACAAATGGACTTGGATACTCATTGTTGAGTGGACAGAAGGAACAAGGAAAATTAAGAAGTCTAGGAGGAATGTCCCACCTGAAAGCTCTCCCTTCCGACCAGAAAGGCGGAGTTCACTTATGAAGTCAACAAGCTTAGAGAGCTCCAAATCTGTGAAGATGTCTTCATACAGCTTTAGACCCTTCACGACGTTAACCTGTAAGGACAATGTAACAGCAATGATCAAGACCAGGTCCTGAAAAAGCTTATGCAATAGTCTAGACAATCAGCTAACAACCACTAATGCTTTCCTACGAGAAGCTTCTATTCCATCTCTACAGAAAGAACTGTCGCGAATCATTTAAAGGTGGAACTCGCCATATGCCCTTTCACTAGCTCCTTGGCTACGAAACCTTTACTGATCTTGATCAACTCAGGTCGCCTTTTGCAGTCCTCATGATCATAGCAAATCTGAATGTTTTCCGGAGAAAATTGTTCCTCTTGAGGTTCTGAGAATCCAACACCAAAATGGAGAAATTGATAGTTGGAAGGGAGACAGACTATGATTTTAAGAGGAATGAAATGAATTCAACTTCAGGTCAGACACTGAAAAGGAAAAACAATTCAAGCAGCAATCGATACATATAGTGAAATATGTACACTAGTTTGCAATCCATCCATATTATCTGATCATGCAAAAACTTATAAAATCATCCTATTAATGGGCCAGCTCTTCCTGCATGAGACATCAATGTACATTTTTGTGAATAGTTGTCCAATACAATTTCATGGACCACAAAAACCAAGAGCTTGACGGGTGATGGAATGTTTAATCGATAACACTCTCGTGCCCTTCAATGACGGTGTCTGTCATTGACGGGTGATGGAATGTTTGATCACTAATCATTTTCTGTCTTTTAAGACAGAGATCAATTAGAACATAACTGACAGCAGAACTAAAATGAGGGCCATTTCAAAATTTTCAGATGAGTGCCAGAGTTCAAGGCAAAAAGGGTACGAGGTGAGAGGTGAAGGATATGAGGGAGCAATGCAGATGGTTAGGGGCGTACTCAGGTAATGGCATGTGGGTGCGCAATGCACCCATCAAATGGGGGGCACCTCTAAATATTATATAAAAATTTTGAATCTATTTGAAAAAATCCAATAAAAATCATGGGTCTATCCTAAAAATCCACATAAAAATTTTTTGTTTGCCCCCAAAACCAAACTATCTATTAGAGTCCACACCCCACAAACAAAAATCTTGGGTCCGCCATTGCGGATGGGACCTCGACTTCCTAGGATTGAGTTATTAGCGTGGTGCTTGGGTATAATTTTATCTCCTTTCCTTAACTCAATTTCCATTAGAGGGGAGTCATCTTTGATGGGCATTTTTTGGATATTCACCTCCTACACCACTTACAAAAGAAGGTATTAAAATTCCTAGAAATTCAATTACATGAGGGAAAAAAAAAAAACCAAACAGGCCCTTAAGTTTTTTAAATGAAATTAATTTAAAGTTCTAGATTTATTTTTTCATTTTTATTTTCAGTTTTACTTATTGGCTGATTCTTAAGAAGTCTGAACAGTTTTACCTCAACTGATTGGTTGAAACAGTCATATCCACATAAAGCAGTTAAAAGCTCTATGGAGTCTATCTGGCTGGGTCCAATTTCTAGAAGTTAATCCACCCGTAATTCCACGCGGAAAATGAGTCTTGACTGAAAACCGGTCCTAGAGCTAAGGATGTAGATGGGTTGGGTCTATGGTGGACTTGGATCCAGACCCTACTTCGTGGTCCTAATGGGACCAGACTAGTAGACCCAAAACTAAATATGTATAATAATATAAATTATTATAAAAATATATATTAATACTATAAACTATTATATATATAATGGGATTTACTCCAATGAGAACTGTTTTCATGGAGTTACCATGAGAACTTTTTATGGGATCTACTTGTTGGATTCATTTGGGGATGGAACTAGAGGAGATGGAAAGCTCAATTTGAAACCACTCCAAATATCAAGTTTAGCTCCAATCACACATCTCTAACCCCTTCATCCGTTTCCTATAAGTCCAGTCCATTCGAATGGGTGTACAGCCGATCCAATAGTACAGTCTCTTCGAATATGACCAAAACTTGGGGTATGTGACTATTAAAAGAGGTTTCTATATGTTGCAAGATTTAAATTAACTGATAAATGATCCCCACCTAAAGTTCTAACAAAATTATTTTTTATATATAATTTACTATGTAAAAAGTATATATATAGATAGATAGCAATGTTCTTGTGCATAGTCCTCGGAGGTTGCTTCATGGAGCTCACTTTGGGCCGCATTGATTATGGGACCAAGGGGGATGGAAAAGCCATCTTGAATTGACCCAAATATCAAGTTTGGGGTCAATCTTATACCACTAATTCCTTCACATGTGGTTCATAAGTTTAACGACTTTATATTAAAGATAAAAATTAACTCATAATCTAACAATTGAATTTATTCGAATAAATGAAAACTCAACAGATCTAGTGTGTGTATATATATATATATATTTGGGTTGGGAGTTGGAGGGGTTCATGTGTGTGTGGTTTGAGTGAATTATAAGGTGGGCCCCATGATGTTGCCCTCACCGTCTGCTATCCATCTATCTATATATAAGAGGTACATGCATTGGAAAATTTCTCGATATATCAGCTAGACAGCTATGCACATTTATGATGTAAACACGGTCCAAGGGAGTCTCTCTCCTCCCTACCTACCTCCCGTGAGTGTTCAAACCACGACACTTTTTTGAATAGGAATTTCCACCCTCAAGATCCACCCC
The DNA here is from genome assembly GCA_037013555.1 of Sextonia rubra. NCBI lineage: Eukaryota > Viridiplantae > Streptophyta > Magnoliopsida > Laurales > Lauraceae > Sextonia > Sextonia rubra. Next base: position 13,186,401 of record JASUAD010000003.1, read on the forward strand.
ATCAGTTGTACATGATTGAAAAGTGAGACAGGTTGCAAATTTTCTATAGTTTATGTTCACAAGATCAAAGGAAAAGGCGACGTAGATTTTTAATACTTTGTATTCTAGAACATGTGACAGGTGTTAGATGCCAACTAACACAACCAAACAAACAAAGCTGGTAATGTTAACATCAGACGGTTGGTATTTCATTTGATGCCCCCATGCTATAAATCACTTCACACATCTCGAGATCCAAAAGCCCCAAAAACCCAAAAAAAAACAAGACACAGGCCAACGCTGACATGACTGTATTTGCCTCGCCCACGTCAGAAATATGTACTTCTTGGGAGTGTAAAAAAATATATATTTTAGTTGCACCATACATTATCAGACGCGTCGGACGAATACAACATGCATACGTATATCCATGCAGTTTAATAGATTGAGATGGACAGGTCAGTGTGCAATTGAGAAGTGAGCCCCATCAATTTAGATCCCATAATGTACGGACATTTCAAGATGAGTAATGCATTATATTATGATTATATTTGATATTTTGTTTTTATATATATAATCGGTGTTCTTGCTGTGTTTACAATGTGTTCATGTTGTATTTATACTGTATCTAGGCATTATAGATTTAAAGACATTAAAAATGATAGATTGAAATATTTGGAATGATGCATGACCCACCACTAATAATATATATATATATATATTAAGGGAGCAATTGTTTGCAGAAAATTTCAATAAAACTTCTATAAGTCGAGAATTTCTGATAGCAACATCAGTCGTTTGTGACATTTTTGAGATTTTTTGTTCACTTTGTGAGAATTTAAAAACCCAATCTATTCCATCAAAAAAAAAAAAAAAAACCAATCTATCAAAATGTTTCTGTACTGAAAAGTTTGAACTTCCAGCAGTTCGAGAGAATTTGGGAAACAGGAGAATCAAACAAACGACCAGACCTTTCAAACCCATCCTATCCCAATAATTGACCCATATCATTGTTTGCAATCGTCATATCTCCAATTGGGTCCTAGCTGAATTTTCTTCTTATATGACGGAATGCAATTTTTGGACATTGAAACTGACGATTGCAATCGTGTTTCTTATGAAATGTGTGGATGAGGATGTCAGATGAAGGAAATGATCCTGAATTGCCTGATTGTTACTTTTAGCAACTAAATCCTAATCTACCATCATTTAATCATATCTCTCATTGGGGACATCTCTCTACGCATGGCAATCGCTCAAAATTTACTAAAGTTAAAGTTATATGCACAAAATAAAGGAATCATACAGAGAATGCAAGTTGTGTTTTTAGGAAGGTTTTTTTTTCTTAAAAGGTATCTACGCATGTGTCAATCCAAAAGTGTGTAATGTTGGAAAAGAGTTGAGTTTTGGGTAAGCTCCTTGACAGGGTGGCCATTGCAATATAATTTTGGATATATCACCTTTTATTCCGTGTGTGTGTGTGTGTGAGAGTGCATGCTTATTGCCTTCCTATTATATAGACTTTCTTTTCATGTGTACGGCTTTTTCGGGTTCTAACACCGTTATTACATTATTATAGAAAAAGAAAAAGAAAAAGCATACAAATCTTAAAGTATTGATGGACCCTGTCATGGGCAACCAAATAACTTTTAAGACCCAATGTAATCGAATTCCTACATGATGATAGAAAAATAAATAGTAATTCAAATTTTAAAAAAGTGCAAAAGTGCAGTGAGCACCTACATCTATATATATCCTTCAACTCTCACGTCTTTAAATAATCATTTTTCATAGCCCAAGTGACCATTAATTTTTATGTATTGGACTCCATATGCATAAAACGGCCCTAAAAACCTTTGGATGATTCATAGTAGTCAATAACCAACCAATGGCAATGACGTGATTTAGTTAAGGTTAAGACTAAACTCACACCATCCTCCATATTCCTCCAACTGTACTCGATTTTATGCAAAATTTATGTCAAAATTCTGTTAGTTTATTATATTAATCTTATCGGTAAACATAAAAATATTTTTATATGTCATAAACCTATGACTTTAATTTTTTTAATGGGTCATAAACAAGATGAATGGGTTAGATCACCCGAACTCCAAACCGACCAGAAACTCAAGTTTTTTACTTTCCTTCTGACGCAGAGACAGAGGTGGGTCCAATTGGGTCGCCTATTTAACCAAACCGATCAATTTTTCACTCTTTCGTTCTGCAACTTACTAGGAGATCAAAATTAACCAAAGATAAAAAAAACAAAAAAACTATACGACTAATTTACCACATGGCCTCACAAGAACGAGGTCAACGGTCACTAATGGACCGATTATTAAATCATGGACCCCACCACGACCGAATATGCGATGGATCCGATCCCTCTAAGAATTACTATTAGCAAATTTTATAGACTAAAATTGAACACAAGGGCCCAATCCGTGGGACCCACTAATGATGGAGAAATAGCCAAAATCAATCACGGTAAAACTAAAATGAAAGATTCTAATCAAAGCCTAGATCTTTGTTTCCCTCGGTCAAAAGAGAATTTGGACCAAAACTCTAAGATTTCTAGAATATATACCTTTTCAAACCAAAATAAATAAATAAATAAATAAAAACAAAAAAATCTTAAAATTTTGAGAATCTAAAACAAGAAAACCAAAATTTCCAAAAAAAATTTATTTTTTGTAAAAAGCCATTAAAAACGAGAAAACCAAAATCTCCAAAATCTATTTTTCGTAAAATAAGATTAAAAAAAGCTGAAAATTCGAAAACGAGAAAATCAAAATTTCCAAAATCTGTTTTCTTTAAAATGCCACAAAAAAATATCATTTAAAACAGTAAAAATTGATTAAAAAAATTTTAAAAAAAACTCACCTCCTCCGTTTGGAATCTTCTGATCCGACGACGAAGAATCTCCACTGGAATCTCCGGTGGAATCTTTTACTGCGTGATGAAGGTCCGACGGAATCTCCGCCCTCATCCTCTCCTCATATTCCTCTTCTTCCCTCCTCTTATTCGCCGCCACTCGCCGGAGCTCCATCGCGACGCCGGATATCGAGAAGTACTTCTGCATATGGAGCACCGGGATCCAATTCAGCCGCCGCCGGTGGATCGCGGCGAACACCGACTGGTAATCCGATCCGCCGCCGTCGATCTGCGTCAGGTGGCTGCAGAGCGCGTCGATGATGGCGTTGGCGGCCGCGAATTCTCCCCGGAACCAGGCGATGATAGCATCGCGAGCGAACGCCTCCGGAAGCTGCAGATGCTGCGACGGGGCGGCCGGAGGCGGCGCCGCCGGCGCCGACGGTGACGTGGGGCTGTCTGGGAGGGTCATTCTTTTGGAAGCGAGGGAATCGGGCTCAGCTAGCGGCGGAAGCTGGGAGATATCGGCCACGATGTTTCGGTGGCCGATACGATACGAAGTTTGGATCGGCAGTACGTACCGGGCTTTTGAAGGGGAAAGAGGAGAACGAGACACGGCAGAACGAAGACGGAGCTGTTACATTTATATAAGAAAAAAGATGGACACGTGGAAGGAGCTAACCTAACCCCCGGCTAGGGGTGAGACTTGGGGGTTTGTTAGGTTGAGGGATTTGCTGGAATAGTGGCTACTCATTCTTTGTGAGAGAGGTGAATTGCAATGTTGGAGTGACCCACTTGTTGATGAGAATCAATGGTTTGTGATCTTAAATAGGGAGTGTGGTGGTTAGGGGCTTCTATTCTTATTCAACAAATTTGTAAGAATCTATATATTTTAGTTTATCATCATTAGTTTCTCATTGCATGAAACCACTCGAAAAACATTTTAATACAAATTACAAGAATACTTTAAAAGGAAGACTTTTGCTATAAAGGAAAAGTGTGATAAAGAGAAAATTTGTTCTTTGGGAGATTTTTAGAAATTTTGGTGGCACAAATTTCTCTTTCAAAAAAAAAGAAAGAAAAAAAGAAAAATAAATAAATAAATAAAATTTTTCGGGAGAGTGGATTTTGATTTTTTTTTTTAATATTACTTGTCCTCTCTCTTTTTCTCATAAAGAAAAAATCTATAGAGTATGATATCCTTTTGTTACAATAATAAATCTTAAACAACACGAGTCTAACCGGTGAGATCTTTTCTCTTTGATATTAATGGTAAAACCCATTGAGTCAACTCTAAATGGATAAAGAAAGGCTATTAACAGTAGTAATAATAATAAAGTTGTCTTTTTTAAAATAAACTTTTTTCTTTTTGGTAATCTGCCAATTCAGGGAAGATGTTCTCCTATGGACTATCGTTTACGCAGTCTAATGCCTATCTTTCAAAGATGTAGGCCCTTTTATACTCTCATTCAACCATGATCTTGTACCAAATTCAATATCTCTATTACCAAACCTTCATTTATTGTTAGATCAAATCTAAAAAAATTTTATAGAAAAAAGACCATTAAATATTAATACTATAAAACCACCAAGTGCTATGGTTATGTTACAAGAATAATTTGTTTTGTTAACCCTTATATGTAAGAATGCCCTGCCATATACCTCGCACCACAAATAAAAAGACGTTGCCCATCACTATAGAGTGGAAAGTTTCATTGGGTCACAAGTCACAACTGTCCCATTTGGAGAGTTGGGAGAGAGGAGATGTATATGTGTTGGCCACCATACTTTATATTTATGATGTTGCTGAAGATGACGATGGTGATAATAATGTAGATCGTCTTACATAAATCCCTTAAAATCACAATATAGAATAATGGATTTCGGGCGTACATTGATCATCCCCAAAGGGCACTCCAATTTATTTATTCTCTCACAAATGGAGGGATTTGATTTGAATATTTTTTAGACAATCAATTTGATAGTGAAGTCAACTCTCATTGTGAAAATAGACCAATGTCAATGCACTTGGACCCTAGAATTAGGCTGTGCATGCTACCCGAAAACTCAGGTCTCATATCCGACAGTAATATTATGGTGACATAAAATATTAACACAAGACATTTACATGCTGATGTATCAATACCATGGTTACTTAAGTAAATGAATAGGCATTCACAAAGTGAAATTATAGCCAATCATAATATTACTACATTAGCATATATATGCCTTGTATCAATATTTCATATGAGCATAGCATTACTGGATGTCGCATTGTATTGCGGCTATCTTGAAAGAGTTTTCAAGTTCTACTTGTAACCTTTCACTTCAAAATATTAATTGTATAAGTAAATATTTTTAATGAATTCAAGAGCACGCGCGGTCCACCAGCCTTTTTTTAATTTTTTTCCCCACCGGTCATCACTAAACAGTAAAAGCCTCCGTTCATGCGGACCATTACCTGATGGACGAAAATACCCTCGCCAGTCCATTTGGAGGGTCCCGGTCAAAGGTCAGATTTCGCCAGCTAAGCGAGGTTACTCCGATCATTTCCAGTGTGTTTTGAGGGGAATGGACGGCAAGTTGACGTCGATGGTGGGGCCCACAAGCTCTATGGTTGGTTAGGAGATAGGGAGAGTGGGGCCCATCGTACGGGTGCGCGCGTGACCATCAAAAGCGGGGGAGGGCACATGACCTCGATGCCCTTCCACCCACCCCAAAAAGGAAGGAAAGTAGGACGAAGAAAGGTGGCGGCTTTTGGGAATTTTGGATCGGCTCGGCTCAGGCTTAGCTAAAGCACACATGGAGACAGGAGACTCCATACATGTAGGATGATGAGTGATGGGACCCAGCATAAGAAAAAATAACTAAGGATTTCATGAAAGTAATGCCACAGGAAAATGTATTGATATTTCTCAAGTTTGAAGGGGGGGGGGGGGGGTCTTTTTTTTTTTTTTTTCTTCTAATTATTAGTTGTTTGCCTTACCACTAAACTATCATTGTTTCGGTCTTAGAAATATCTTGACTTATTATCCATAATTTTTTATGTTTCAACATTGATTCAAACTAAATCAACTCGGTAATGCCATGTCCTAAGTCCGTATGCTGTAGACCCAGGGATTGATTTTTAGAAGATGCCATGCCATTGGACTACTCCTTGTTCACATAAAATAGATTACTTATTACTTAATTGAAACACAATAAAGAAACTAAATAAGAATCAGACCCTTTAAAGGTTGGCCTCATGATCATCATAAATCTCATGACAAGCCTTTTTTTAAGATAAGTGTACTTTTTCTAGGAAAAAAATGTACACCATTATATTTTATATGCCCTTCTAATTGGAGTTACTGCTACTTTCACCAGATTTTAGTGAACGTGTTATTTCCACAGGCGGACAGTAATGATACATTTCACTTTCATTTTCGATAATTTTTATTATATTCTTATAAAAAGTTGCCAAACATTTCTATATATGATTTAAGCAAATATAAGATAATTGTACTTTTCTAGTTAGATGTCCAAATTATATAAAATAACCAGAATTTGAAATCTCTAATTATTTTTCTAATAGAAAATTACTAGAAACAGGGGTCGAAGGTGATAGAAAAATGGACCAATAATTTAAATATTATGGGATTTTGCAATAAAGAAAAGTAGAATTTTTTTTGGGTACCTAGCTAGAGGTGCCGGGACCCACCCTCGGATAAGGGCAGTCGAGTGATGAAAAAATAGAATGTTGGTGTGAAAGAAAAGCAAAAGCCATGTAATACCCAGATGAAAACGTACAAATGCTTGGGTGTGCTACTTTTGGTTGTTTCTGAATTTTCTCACCAGGATGATGCCCAAATGTTCCCCACTAACTATTTTATACTATGTATTTGAGAAATGTCTCTCAGCCGCCATCAATTCTCCATATTGGGGAAGTGGAAGTTTTTTTTTTTTTTTTTCTGGGGTTGTTGTGCAAATGGGGCATGTGTGGTTTAGATATTATGACAGGTCATGTTGAAAAAGTGGGTTTTAACTTTGATTTTTGGGCAACTTTAGGCCATAATAAGTGTGGTTCCTACGTATCTTTTGAGATGGGTCTAAGTATTAATATGTTCTCATATATGAGGAGAATAATACCCGACCATTGTTTTGTTAAAAACCATTTAAGAAGTGAATGAGAAATTAACTCCAAAAGTGACTAGTTGAAGTTGGTTTGTGTTAGTAATGAAAGGATGAAGTCTACATTGCTAGTTTACTAAAGGTATGTATGTGTTTATATACCTTTAGTTTGCTTATGAGATTTGGGCCTTAAGAGACACCCATATTTTATCCTAGAGGGAGGACCTATATGACACCACAACCAACACAGGCACGCGCCACCTTCGATCTGCGTGCTAGCGGGTCGAGTTGGGTTGGGTCACAAGCCTCTGTGTAAATGACTTTCAAATTATGTCTTAAGGACACAGTGTTAAACATTAGCCTTGATCATCATATTAACACTTTTAACTGCACTTTCTGTAAGTTCGAAGTTATTATATTTTTTTCTTGTACTACTGTGCTTATTTTCTGCATTTTGGAACAGTTGCTATAATCACAATAGGACTCTAAGTCCCTTATAATCCTAAGACAAAAAGTTTTTGAAATCTTTTTATTATGATTACTGAATTCTGTTTCCAATTTTGGAAAACCTAAATTAACTTCATTACTTTTAAATACAAACTAAGTTTTGCAAACGAATTTCCTTTTCTGTTTTCAGTCATTTTAAACCAATCAAGTTAGAACTTTGTTATGCAAATAAGACTTTATTTAAAAAGTTTTAAACTTTCTCATAGGACTGTTCATATTAATTCTGAATACTAATTCTATATTAGAAAATTAGTGAAACTATTGTGTTCATTAGAATGACATCTTCAAACGCTATCATTTCTTCTACCCCTACTGTCACTACAAAAAAAGACACATATAGCGGCAGTTTTTTTCTGTCGCTAAAAGATAAAATCTGCTATTAAAACTTTATTGTCTGTCACCAATACCCTCTATCGCTATTTCTCACCACCTTTTTGTGGTGGACAAGTGTCTGCTGCTAAAAATAAGGAAATAGCAGCAGTTAAACAACTGCCCCTGTTAATATTAACATGTGCCACTAAAAAGTTTTGTTTTTTATTGGATAGTGTTTTTTTAAGCAGTTTTAGTGGCATTTTTTTTTGCCGCTAACATGGTTTTTATAAAAAAAAATGGATTTGGATGGGTACAAATGAAGGTACGTGATCACTAACAAATGGATCCCTATATATGGAGAGACCCTCATGTGGCCCCCACTAGGAGGTCGATACTGAATTGGAGCCAAGAGGAATCGAGAGGAACCTGAATACATGAGAGAAAGCAAGAGTTTTGTTAATGCGGGGCCATTATTTAATGGTTTAAAGAAATTAGAGCTGTTAATCTGATGATGGACATTTGTGCAAGCATTTTGACTAGCGATCCAAGCCAAAACATGAGATCCAAAACCAATCTGGACCCTATCGGAAAATCTTGTACACGAGCCTTGGCTTTTTTTGTTTTTTAAAATGAAATGATACAAATTTCAAATACCTCCTAATGCAGAAAAAATAATTCAATACTATACTATTCAATAGGCAACCACTAGTTAAAATTCTAACCATATGCCTTTATAGCAGCAAACATTATTGCCTGCTGCTGTATATATTAATTTTTCACTATTATAGCAACATACAATACTGTCTGTTGCTATATACACTAAATATTAACACCAAGCAATGAGTAAAATGAAACTTTAGCGGCAAACATTTTTTTATGCTGCTGTAGAGATGTAAATTTTTAACCTGCATTGTCAAATAGCAGAGCGTACTGCTGATGAAGAATTTAGCGGCGGAATCTGAAAATTGCCGCTATAAAAGTGTCGCTAATTGTCATTTTTCTTGTAGTGTGTTTCGACTCATGTTTCTATCAATCATAGGGAGAAGCTTGAAAAATTCAAAGGAGTAGATTTTAAGAGATGGCAACAGAAAATGTTGTTTTATCTGACCACCCTGAATTTGGTTAAGTTCTTTTATGAAGAGGCTCCTACTCTCAAAGAAATAAGAGTAATAAGCAAGCGGTTGCTGCAATTGATGCCTGAAAGCACTCAGATTTCTTGTGTAAGAACTACATTTTGAATGGACTGGAGGACACATTATACAATATATATAGTTCAATCAAAATTACAAAAGAGTTGTAGAACTCTTTAGATAAAAAGTATAAAACGGAAGATGTCGGTACAAAGAAATTTATAGTTGGTCGCTTCCTTGACTTCAAAATGCTGGATTCAAATACTGTAATCAGTTAAGTGCAGGATCTTCAAGTCTTAATCCATGAGATTCATGCAGAGGGTATGTCTTTAAGTGAATCCTTCTAAATTACTGCTATAGTTGAAAAACTACCATTAAGTTGGAAAGATTTCAAAAACGACATAAAGCATAAATGCAAGGAGATGAGTCTTAAAGACTTAATCGTAAGATTAAGAACCAAAAAAGATAACTGCGCATCTGAAAAAAAAAAACAAGACTCACCCAATGAAATCCAAAGCAAATGTAGTTGAACAAATGCACAGAAATAACAACAAAATGAGGAAGCATGAAAACCAAGGTGGACAAAACCAAGATGGCAAAAACCAAGGTGATGATCCAAAACGGTTTAAAGGAAAGTGCTTCATTTGGGATAAGGTTGGCTATCATGCAAAGGATTGGAGCACGAGTAAAGATCAAGAAACTGGAAATGAGAAGCCTGCACAAGCCAACATAACCGAAATAGATAAATTTTCTTCAGATGTTTCTGATATTAGCCTTTCTGCTGTAGTGTCTGAAGTGAACCTAGTTGGAAATATTAGGGAATGGTGGGTGGATACAGGTGCTACTCGCCATATATGTGCGAATAAGACTATGTTTTTCTCATATTGATCTGTTGATGGAGAAAAATTATTTATAGGCAACTCTTCGACTTCTAAAGTTGAAGGTCTCAAAAAGGTGGTGTTGAAAATGATTTTGGGCAAAGAATTCACTCTTAATGACATACTACATGTGCCTGACATTCGAAAGAATCTTGTATCGGGTTTATTATTGAGTAAGAGAGAGTTTAGGCTTGTATTTGAGTCTAACAAATTTATCCTTACTAAGAGTGAGATATATGTGGGGAATGGCTATGTAAGCGAGGAGCTGTTTAAAATGAATGTAATGCCTATTGTACCTTCTAAGAATAATAAGAATTCTTCTTCTGTTTACTTGCTTAAGTCTTCTAACATGTAGCATAATAGACTAGGGCATGTTAACTATGATGCTTTGCATAGATTAATGAATTTAGATTGTTTGCCAAAGTTTAAAATTGATCCAAATTATAAATGTGAAATATATGTGGAGGCTAAACTCATAAGAACTCCTATTCATTCCATTGAAAGAAGTATTGAACCTCTAAAACTTATACATAATGATATCTGTGATTTAAAATATGTACAAACTAGAAGTGGTAAAAAGCATTTCATCACTTTCATCGATGATTGCACTATATATTGTCATGTATACTTACTAAAAAGTAAGGATGAAGTATCGGAGATGTTCACACAGTATAAGAATGAAGTAGAGAATCAACTTAGCAAAAATACTAAGGTTATAAGGAATGATAGAGTGGAGAATATAAATCACCTTTTGGTGAGTTCTGTTCAGAATATGGTATAATACATCAAACAACTACACCTTATTCACTTCAGCAAAATGGTAGAGCTTAACGAAAAATAAGACCTTAAAAGAAATGATAAATGCTATGTTGCTTAGTTCTAGACTACCACAGAACGTGTGGAGGAAGCAATGCTTTTTTCAAATTATATTTTCAACAAGATACCTTGCAAAAAAAGGGAGAAATCTCCTTATAAATTATGAAATGGTGGAAAACCATCTTATAAAATTTTGAAAGTGTGGGTGTGTTTAGCCAAGGTAGCGATTCCTACTCCTAAAAAGATTAAAATAGAACAAAAAACTATTGATTGTATATTCATCATATATGCTCCTATATTAGTGTATATCGTTTTTTAATATACAAATCTAGTATTCCTAATATGTATGTTAATACAATCATAGAATATAATAAAACTCTTAGTACCTTACAGTTCATGCCAACCAAAACTGCATATGGTTAATCAATCAAGGCTTATCTTAAGCCTAAGCACAATCTAATCCAACATACATTACACATGTAGCTAGTGGCTTGTAGAGCTATGTAGCTCATTATAGAGTGAGCAACAAGGCACGCATCCATGGCTCGTTGCGCACACCGGTCAAGCAATGAGACTCACAGTGGCGGGGTTGATGCTTTCTAGAGTCACTTGTGCGTTGCGACTACTTAATTAAGCAGTAGTAAGCACGAATAATTGGAATCTTCAACTTTCAAGAATTTAGAAGTCCCTTGAGTGATTTGAATATGGTAGAAATATCTTGGGTTCGGTGTCCTTGAAAATTATAGAATTGTGTAGAAATTTATAGATATGATACAACGTGTAGAAGATTATACATAATTCTTTAGAAATTTCTTATCCGTTTGAGTGACAAACGGCATAAACCTGGCCATTCATTATTTAGAGTAGAGCTGTAAATAGGCGTGGACTCTACTCATTTGTAATTAATTAACTTTTCGTAATCAATTCAAGATGCTCTTATTATTTTAAGTTTTCACTCTTCTACGTATATGGCAAGCAAATCTTATGTGAGTATTAGTTTAAGATCAACACTCTTAGGAATGGACCTAGGTATTGCCATGCGGGGCGGCCGTACCCATCAATTCAAATGCGCTTTCAAAACTTATATATATAAAATTTGGATCCACTTAAAAAAATCCAATAAAAATCATAGGTCCATTTTGAAAATTCATATAAAAATTCTCGGTTTTGCCTTACATCGAAACTACCTATTTCTTCATTGAAATTCAATGAATTCCTATATAAAACATTTTTGAATTCTCCTTTTTATATGCATAGACAGTAGTTCTACAAAAATGCAAAGGAACTGGAATTCATGGAAAAAAAAAAGAGTAAAAACAAGGAGTTCAATGGTTAGAGTTTTGAAATCCTTATAAAGAAAAAATAATATTAACAAATTGTAGGAGATAAATCATTACATCATATCCAAAAAACAAAATAAAAAAAAAGCACCAAGCACACAAAATTCTTGTAAGAAAATCCACTAAAAGAGCAGCAGACTCTAAGAAGGCCAACTGAATTACATGGAGATGCTGCACATGCAAGTTTGAATCAAAGGGATTTCCTTGGCATGACAAACAACCCCTTAAATTCACTCATAAAAATCTGAACCACACCAAGATAGAGTGATGAAAAGCTTTTACTTCAAATAAGACTGGATCTAGAAATCAGTCTATTTGACTTTCACTAGGAAATTTTAAGGGTGACATGGAAGGAAAGAAAGCTATAAATAAATTGAATGTAAAACCTTACAATGAATACATTTTGGATCAGAGTAATATTATTGCAGAAAGTCAACGCGTGGTAAAAAGGGTTAGGGGAACATTAATCTGTACCATCCGTTGATTTTAGGCCATTTGGCCATACGTAATCTATCTTTACCTGGTCTAGGTGGGACCCACTTGACCACGAGGAACTCGTTGCTCTCCCGAGCCAACTATGATACATGCTTGTTCAAAATGGCACGTTTTGGCACAATCTTGTCAAACGCAGTGCATGCATTTGTGTGCTCCTGATGTACCCACCATTCTTGCACTAATGCTCCTGAAATGGTCCTTCCACCGCACCGTTGATTTATCACCCTACCTACTACATTTGTAAAACCTACACAGCACGTGCAGGGAGACTACCTCCGCATGGAGACAACCTCTAAATACCTCTAAATTAAGTAGGTAGAAGTGTACTAAGAATCCAAAGGATTGGCAGATTGCCAAACCACCTGAGTTGGGTGTTGGTTCTAGCCCCCAACCCCACAACTGGCCCACCTTTTTATTAACAAATTTTCCTATGGTATATTTGCTTTGGTCCACATTTCATGCACCTTAAAAAAAGTTGCTTTGGTCCGTAATATAGGTCCCATGTGATTATTACAACCATCCCTTTGAAGATATCATCCCAACTTGATACTCATACCACCGCATCAGTTGTTCGATCGGATCCTGGTTAAACTCCACCTGTACAATTGTTAAATGCTTATACAATGAAGAGGCAAGTGATCTGGTTATTATAATATTTGCCTTGCTAGTCCTAGATGGGGTCGTTCTGCTGTCAGCCTCTGGATTTGTACTTTCCAAATGATCGTAATAGAATAAATTGATCTAGGGTTCCCATCTTTTTTATGTAGAGTGTTCTTAATATTCTCTTTTCCTATGAGATCACTTCACCAAAAATTCCATGTCTCTTTCTAAATTTAGAGTATTTAGCTGAGTAGTACATTGATTATGCTCTCCGTCACCAAAAAGTCCATGTCTCCTTTTACTTTACTCAAATATGGGCCTTGTGTCATGATGGGTTATATCATTTTTAAAAAAATGTTAGACTTACACCTCCACTTAATCTCTCGATTACTCCCCAACTACAAAAAGCACTAAGGAGAAAATGGGAGCGTAAGCATAAAATTGCTTTTCTTTTCAACATTTGCCAACTTTTAAATCCGGTGATAATAAGGAGGTTGCTCTATTGATTTTACTCCACAGGTCACTCTATCTTGTGCTTGGACTTTTCTTTTCATTCTCTTTTTCATGGTATCGGCTCTTTTGGGTCTCAACTCCTTTTGTTAGGGTAAGAAAATAACAATAAAAATCCTCTAATCTTTATAACGCGCTTATTAATTCCTCCGTCACCATGATTGGCATCCAAATGAGCCACATATAGACGGGATACACTTCTTCTAAAAAGTCAAACTTTAGGTTCTTTAAAGCACTCCTTATTTTCTTTTTAAATGTTAAAAGATATTTGTTGCATACTTTTTTCATAATTTTAGAAAGTCAAAATCATCAATTAATAGAAGTTGCCTGGCTTACCTTTCAAAGCAAAAGTATCTTGTTACATTTAGCACCATATATTGGCTTGAGACTTTAATGCGGCTCAGGACCAGTTTCAGAAGCCGGCCAAAGAAGCTACGACCGAAGTGGGACCAAATACAAAAGCGTAGTGGGTCCCACAAGCAAACGCCCCATCCCACTAGTTTTCCTTTAATAAGTAAGAGTCAAGGTGCATATTGAAGTCTAATGTTAAGGGCTGAGATTGTGACAAGTGGTTGGCTTAGCCACTGACACGAGGAAAGTCAAAATTCATCTTTGAAATTTTCTCTTTTGAAACACCAGGTTGAAGGATGTGTTTTGTAAAGATCAGGGGTGCAGAAATTAGTATCTATTCTTACCTGCGGCATTTATACCCTGATAAGAATAATTAGGGGAGGTATTTTATTCACCCACATCTCGTGAAGTGTACCATGACGTTACAAAAATAAGTACAATGGTAATGGTGGAACCAATGATGTGAACAGACTTTTTATCTCAACTTAAGATTAGAATTGGTTATGGTCTCATGGATCATTTGCTTTTACACATGATAGAAAAATGAGATTTATATATGTAAATGTTAAGCATGTTAAACAGATTACCATGTTCACCAAAATCACTAATTTCACATGAGTAAATGTGTACATCTAGTGTTTTTTTATTTATTTGAATTATTTGGATTTTTTACTTAAAACTATAGAGATTTAAGCTATGAAAATAGATATCTTTAAATTTACCATTAATACAAGAATACTGAATAGTTTAGATCATGAATGAGAGGCTCAGGAAGTGCAGAAAAGCATATTTAAAGGTTGGGACTTGTTAAGAAATTACCCTAAAGATGACCATGTCAGTATCTTAAAGTCTATCAATTCACGAAGTGAATATTTTAGCTTACAAATATAGGGCCAAAAAGAATAAAAAAATAAAAATAAAAATAAACATAAAGGTAGTTTATATCCTCACAAGAATGGGATCACCTTGTAACAAGTGTATTGGCGTTCTTTTTGAAAGGGGGTGTGACTAACTTTCACACATATTTTGGTGTGTAAATGGTATCATTTGCATATCATTTTTACACTATTACATACATAAATAAGTACAAAAAAAAAAACTTTAGTGATATATATTCCTTGCGTGCGCATAAAGTAAATGATTGCTAACAAACAACCACTAAAAGTGGAAGAACAGAAGAGCCATATTAACTGTCCCTTCAACCACATCTTGAGACAAGATCCAGTCCTTTGTTTGAAGTTGCAGTTTAAGCTAACCATTGATTTTCAAACCCCACCATCTATCATCTCCCTCGGTTCACATCAAGAGTTCCCCACAATTAAAAATATGCCCCCATACCGTCAAATTTGACAAAAACTTAAAATCAACACAATCATTTCTCTATAATTAGTTAGATGGGGCCCACATTAATCAAAAGGGAATAGCATCTTCTCTTCCTTGGTATTATTCTCTTGAGGGTGTGATAGAGACATGCACATGCTCATCACTTTGTGGACCTGAACGGCCTGGATTTAGCCAGACGGCTTACACATGATTTGAACCATTGGAAGTCAGATGATAGAAAATGCTTGTTTTGGCAAAGCATTAGATACTCTTCATCTACTTGAGGAGGCATGACTGATGAGGTATAGACCTATTAGTGGAAATAATGCAACTTGGTTTGATCCTCAATTGGAATAAAGATTAGTTTAACTTAAAGAAAAGTACATTTAGCCACTGGGGAAATCGTTGCAGCCTGTCTGAGGGTGTAAAATAAGCCCAGAGAAGAGCATTTAAATTTGGAAGTGATGCCATCAGAAGCTATATTTACGACAGACCAAGTGAGTGGGACCCACTTGTGAGGGGACTGTTTATTTTGTGGACCCTGTCAGGGAGATGTCAGATGACTATTTTTTGTGCTTTTTTAGAATGTGTATAAAATCGTTGACAGAAGCTTCTATTCAAGTCTATAATGGGAGGTCTATTGCATGCACTCTGTCCAAAGGGACCAGTTTAAGAAGGGGCATGCAATTTTTTCAATGAAGATTTGGAGTTTTGTATGACGTGTTTTATACTAATATGAATTCGGTGAATGATTTCTACTTTTGTGAAAAAGTTTGAATGTGCGACCTTGAGAATTGGAAGTCTCAGGGAGAGGGGTTGGACTTGTAACTTCTTTTGGACCTTCTTCCTGCAGAAAATGTGCGTGTTCTGTTCCTCGTGTCTTCATTTTAAGTGCCTTCAGCTCAGAATTCTACAAAATCTTTAGTTGAAAAAAATGTTCTTGGGTTCTAAGAATCCAAAGATAGGGATTAAGCTATTGGGTCGTGTGATGAGGTTTTTTATAGATACGGTCAATGCTTTAAATGTTTCGGAAGATATGTTTGTTCTGGGTTCATTCAGGTTTTTGATGAAAAGACAACGAGGGGTTTGCTTGGTTAGAAGATTTTATTGGCACAGCAAAGTTCAAGGGGATGAGTAGGGGCAGACCTACAGACATTTACGTGGGGGCCAATGCACCCGTTGGACCTTAGTCCGCTTTTAAAACAATAGAAAGATATCTATCTACTAAAAAAACTTACATAAAAATTCTACGTTAGCCACCAAAATGCACATAAAAATTCTATATTTATTCCCAAAACACACCTTTTTGGGTTAGTACCCCTCAAACGAAAACTCTGAATCCGCAACGCGGCTGAGGTTGGGTCAAATTGAAGTGATCAATGAGATCAAGGATGATGTGGATTTGAAAATTTAGTTCTATCATTCAGAATATTTTTGAATGAGTCCAGAAATTTTGACACGGTTGCGTTTTCTTCCTGTAAGGACGAATGAGGCAGCCCACCAGCTAGATAAATTCGATTTTGTGAAAGGAACTAGTTCTCAGTGGACTGACTTTTTTTTTTTTTTTTGGGTACCCCAGCTTAGGAGGCTAGTTTCCATTAGAAACTCACTCCAGCGTATCCGCTGAATAAGACCTATTCCTGAGGTAGAAACTCCATACCCACATATAAGATCAACTCCAGCGGGCAGTCGATGACCCAATATCTTCATTGAGTGGGGCAGACCCAATTAGCTAGATGGCTTTAGTGGCAAACTGAAAGTTTTCATGTGGGTTTTGGAGACGGACCCATGATTTTCATATAGATTTTGGATACAGACCCAAGAATTTCATGTGTGTTTTGTAAGAGGACCCGCGTCCGATGGGCGATTGTCCAGACTATACATGTGCGGGTCTGCTCCTGCCTGGGGCACCCAGGGATTAACTACGCTCTCAACCAGCTGGTCAAGCCTAGTTCTCTTGAGTGGACTCACTTGTTTGATTATTTAGATAGTAGTTCTGTTTTGTAGTATTTAATCTTTGTGGTCATTCTACTGAAAATACTTCTTTTACCCAAAAACAAAAAAGGAAAATTTCTAGAAAATTCATGATATAGGCAGGTAGTATATTCCCTAGTTTTATTCATTGCCACCATATAATTCACGTTATTCAATCAATGAAAGCAATTTTCAGTCAAGACGGCACCATGTAGTGTTCCCACGTCAATGGGGTCAGACTACTCTGTCTGGTCTGATTTTTGAAACAAGGACCACTTGGGTTCACATTAGTTACACTGTTTGCTTTTAGTAATCCACACTAGTTACACTTGATTAGGCTGATGTAGGCTAGGTTTAAAGCACTAGATTTAGAATTAGGCCTGAAAAGGCCACTGTTGTTTGCCTGTTGGACCTGCCGAATGGGTTTGTTACAGGTAATGAATACTTTTCATTTAAAAATCAATTGTAGAAAAAAAGAGCATCTGGGCTCTTTTCCATAAAAGGATAAAGCACCCTTGTGGATTATGTTTGAGTGAGTGCGATCTTTGGGGCTTTAGCATTCTTTGTTATCTGGTAACAAAGGGTAACTTTTTTATTCACATAAGCATCCTGTGGCAGCTTGCAATCTTTTGCTTTTGGTTTGGAGCTTCAACATTGGAACGTCTATGCAGAGGAATAAAATATAAGAGGGATCCTTTATTGGAGCAAATCAAGGAATTTATGCTGCATGAACACCCATCAAAATCAAATCATTGAACCACAACAAAGCCTTAGATTGACATATTCGTTCAGGCAAGATTGATATGATGGGGAGCAGAACTTGGATTGATATGATGAAAGCACAAGATTGGTGTCGAAATTTGCATCTCCTTACAATTGGTGTCAAAGAGCAAGCTTATGCTTAAAAGTGGCTACAGGAGGGGAAGCACAGACTTATAATGGCCGGGTTGATGCTGGTTAGAAACCAAGGTTTTAATCTGGGCAAGCTAATGCCTCCAATGTAGGCTTGTACTGTTATGCCATTTGATCTGTTTTGGCACTATTCTATGAACGTGTCATTTTAAAAATGAGCAAGAAAAACTTATTTAGCAGACATTGGCTCTTTTTTTTTCTTTCTTCTAGACATCGATAAAATCTCTTCCTCTATCTCCTTTCTCCCCCCTCTTTACCTCCCTCTCTTTATCTCTGTAAATTTTTTTGTTCTCTCACAAAATACCTGTCAAACAAATTCTTCTTTATTCATTATCAGATAGATACCAAATAGCTCCAGGTTTTAAAGCCTAATGTCATTTTTTTTTCATTTGCTAAATCTTGACGTCAGTTGGATCGAGACAATTCAATGCCACCATGTTGGATTGGCACAGGTGTGCCGGTCTTCGAATAATACAAAAAAAATTTAAAATTAAAATTCATTTACTAAAAATGTACAAATCTGATAATTTAATATCTTAAATTAATTAAATAGGTTCAATTTTTCAAAGGGCTGGCATTAATAGAAGTAGATAAATGACAAGAAGAAGAAGAAAGATGACCAGAGGAAGACAGTTGATGAAATCAGCCACTTCTCTTTCCTTCAATTAATGCCCTGAACTATAGCAAGAGTCTATACATACATGTCAAAGGAATCTTTCAGTTAACTGGTTTGTTAATAACAAAGTAACAGTTTGTCATGTCACAACATTCACATTGGCCACTTGATCTGTTAGTTACAGAGGCCCTGTTATAACCCAGCGAGTGTAATATTTTGATTGGCCGAGTTATGTGGTCTGACTTGCCCCCTCAAGCTGATGGGGTTGTCAGCAACATGAAGCTTGGACCGCAAATACTGAAACCGACGAGGGTGTAATCCTTTTCTAAATAGAACAGCTACCTGATCCTGAATAGAGATGTAATGAACAGCCATGTCTTTGCGAATAGCCGTCTCATGAACAAAGTGGTAGTCGACCTCAATGTGCTTTGTCGTAGGATTAGATGCAAGAGAAATGGCAGATATGTTAGCACACCATATGGTGGGACAGGAAGAGCAGAAAATATGAAGATCCCTTAACAAGGTTCTGAGCCAGGAGATGTCAACTGTTGCAACAGCTAACACACGATACTCAGCCTCAGTTGAAGACCTTGCAACGGTAGGCTCTTTCTTGGCAGACCAAGAGATTAGAGTAAAACCAAGGAACACACAAAACCCAATAGTAGACCTCCTATCAGTACAATCACCTGCCCAATCGGGATCCATTAGTTACAGAATCTCTGATATAACTAAGTGAGTGTAATATTCTGATTGGCTGAGTTATGTGGTTTGATAGGCATGTCATGTCCAGCACTACTTTAGCTGAAGAAAAGATCATGTAATAAATACATAATGCATTTTTTTTATGCTAACAGAGGGTGTCTTGGTAATAAAAAAAGGGTGGCCTAATGTACGAGGCTCCTGCATAGCGGAGTTTGGGGAGGGTAAGATGTACGTAGCCTTACTTTTATTTTGAAGAGGCTGTTTCCATGACTTGAACTCACGTCCTCCATGACGCTACCAGTGAGCCTTTACCGTTAGGCCAAGCCGCCCTTCTGGGTGTCCCGGTAATACATAATGCAAAATTACCAATATAAAATAATTATTTACAACTAAACATTATTGTTTTTTCAAATTATAACTTAACATTGTTGGTAACACCAGAATAAAAAACCACAAACCATGATAATAACTGCAGGGTTAGGGCCTCCAGAGATGGGGATTGCTAAATTCTTTAATATTACATTCAGTTTCAAGTTTGATTGAGCCTATCTTCATCATTACTCACTAGCGAAAAGTGCCCGTGCTAAGTAGGGGAAATGTAATTTTGAAGAATTTTAAAAATTTTCTAAGATCTTTAAGAAGTAGTGGGGGAAAGCATGAATTAATAGTTTTGTAGGAGCTATTTTGCATCTAAAGCTAACAAATCATAAGCTAAGACTACTTGAACCTACAAAAGGACCTCTGTTTCACTACACTTCTCTTACGGCAGCTTTCTACTTAAACTGCAACAATGTTTGTTGATCTAAAAATATTCTATGGTGGGCACAAGAAGCCTAGTAAACAATATCCCAATATAAATGGATGTTACCTCATCAGTCATGGGGATAAGCAAACAAACATATAAAAAGAGTTAGGGAACACTGATATATTGATACTAATAGCACTTCAGACTACAATTCTACTAAATTGATATCTACCTGCCAGTCCAGAATTATTGTTTTCAAAGCACCCATAATATACAATTTAATGCTTACAAAATGCGGATAAGATTCTCATATTCAAGTCTCAGGACTTTTTGAGTTGTTCCATTGGATGAGATTTGCTTTTCCTTTCCATTTTTCCCCTCCGATCTTTATCTACCTTTCTTTTCTTCTACTTCAAAACAGCTCATTTAGTTTTATATCTGATATTAGCATGTTTTTCAATGACACTCAAACTCACCTTTCAGAACAAATGATGAACCATGCATCCTGTATGAGAATAATTTGAAACATGTCCAACTATGATTTCTTGTATTCTTGAACCTGAACCAATTAAATTTCAAATTGTTTGAATGGATCGGTTGTCAATTTCAGGCCAGCCATATTTACACTAGGTAAGTATTCGGGCTTTTAGCATAACCAACCTTATTTAAAATCTGTTCTCTGCCATCTTTACCATCAATTAGAATGCTTTCAGAATCCAAATAGAAAATGTCGCCATACTATGAACCTACAGATACAAATCACATCAAGACAATAAAAAAATGCACATGTTGAGCCATTCCTTACCTCACTTTCTCAGATGTGCAGGTAAAGGAGAGTGTATAAATCTTTGCCGTGTTAGAGAGCTTTCAGAGCTTTGAAATCTATAGATGAAAAAAGAAATCTAAGAAAACAGATTTTTAGTACAAGGAAAGAAAAATACCAAATCCATAACAGATTACTGATGATATATTTATTACCAAAATTTAATGTTTTGGGATTTTAAAATGGAAATTTCATAAAGTCCTACAAGAAAAAGTAGACAACAACACAAGAAACATGACTGGAGACTTCAACATGACTGGAGATATATTTGCAGAAGATGCACGTGTAGGCATCCAATGCACAATATTGAAAGCAGAAAGAGAGTCTGTATCATCTCAATTGATGGCCTAGAAAAAAAATTGTCATACTTATCCATCGTCTGATTTCATTTATAAATTGGGATGAATCATGTTCTACATATACAACTAATTTAAAGTAAAGAAATCAGAGGATAGCAATAAAATTTGTTAATTGCATGCCACATTATACAACAGTTATTCCATGGTTTTGTGGAAACATATTATCATATCCTTTTAAACAAAAAATAATATCCAGCAGAAGAACAATTTCAAAACTAAAATAGTTAAGTAAAAAATAGACCAACAACATAGAATTAGCGATAAGCTTAGAGGATCATTTAAATAATCAGCAAGAGCAAGATTAGAACCAGTCCACCTGTGTCTAACTCAATTACAGTCCATACGCTAAACTCAAGTTTGTCTTTTCCTTTTTTTCCCCCAATACCTGCAGTGTTGCCCAGCTACGAAATAAAAAAATTGCTCACCCCAAATTCATTGTACTTACTTCCATTCACACAGAACTTCTCCAAAAATTCCTACATATAGATGGCACCATTTCCTCTATTATGCCTACATTTAGATGAAATCATCTCCAGAGACCATTAGAGGAAAAGCATTGTAATCTTAAATGATTTTTTTAAAATGTGAAAGCATTTCCAAGCTCAACAAAGGATTTTTGGATAGAAGTGATAATGTCTACAAAACTAAATCCAAAAGTCAAATAATGCCCATAAAAGAAAAACAGGAATCAAGAACTATAGTAGTGGAATCTGTTCAAATGACTCCATAGAAATCGCAATACAACAAACGCTTTCCGCCTCTCAAGAATGAACTATCAATTGATATTAGCTTTTAACACACAACGATTTTAGTTGAGATCGTTTTTAAATGGCTTGAGTCACCAGAAACCATAACATAGAACTTATGCTGGTGTGGTCATAGGCAGATTATTCTATAGTTAACAAAAAGTCCAAATATATAGATCATCTAACAACAATGATTGACATTCAAGGAGGTCATCCCTGTGATCATTGACCAAGCATTAGCAACAGCTATATTATACATGAAACAGAAATACAATCTTAATTTCATAGTTAATGTTCATTTGACAATCAAACATGAGACCAGAAGCATGCAAACCAGAGATCCAGCTGACAATGTTTTAAAAAATATATATCATAGATGGGAAAAATGGGGAAAATTGTCGCATTAGAAACAAAACATCAATAGCAACATAATATCCACAATCAAATTCTCCAAATCTTTCTATTCCTTACAGCAAACTATCTGCCCTCATATATTTGAGAATCCACGGTTCTACATCACTCATGGGAATTTTAACAGGAGAATTAACAATTTTAGTTTCAGCTAGTTCATATTTCTGTCAAACAAGCAAGTACAAGGAAATATAAATCAATTGAGAAAACCAACATTTGGTAGGGTTCTTTTACCAGATGTTGCATTTTAAAGTGCTCATTTCACTAAACATCTGGTAAAAGGAATTTAGTATGAAATGGGCCAAGGTCAGTAAAAAAACTGTTCAGATAATTACTCTGAAAACAAATGTTCATCTTAACTCATTCAGAGTAGCCAAAGATGACATTTGTAGAAGGTGTTAATGATATAGTTACCAGAATCCACCCCACAGATAGGGATAGTGAAACAGTGACGGACAAGTGTTGCGAGGCAGTGGAAGGCAAGTTTCCCAACACAATTGTCTCTAAGTCATTACGAACAATTATAAGAAAATTATTAACAACAATTCAATCTAGTTTCAGTATTAGAAAATTGTTTTGATTTCAATCATGGACCAAATGTGGGAAAATTATTCAATCCTTAGGAATGACAAACATGAATTTTTTTTTAAAGATAATGGTCAGTGCCTGTGGGATGGTACAACCAAAAAAACAATGTACGGAATTAAATTTGGTACAATGGTTTTAATTGAATAATTTAAACTTTTTTCATTACAAGCAAAAGTAGAAAAATATGCACTGCTACACTTGTCTGCACACCCCAATGCAACATGACAAAGAAATAGAACACACTTTTTCAAATATATAAGAGGGCAGAAGTTGGTAATCTATAACAAAGGGACTACCAATTATATTTTCAAAAAATAAGCAATAAACATCAGATTCAACGCAATAATTAAATACACACTGAATCTATCCCATGCTTGTTGATCTTCCACATATTATGATATTATAATTAATATTCAAAAGAAATCAACATCCAATTTATCAATAGATCCTTATTATTAGTATCATTATTATTATATCGCATCGCAAAGCTTCCCTCACAATTTGGAGGTGTAGAAAATGTAACACAACTAAAACAGGAGGGAAATTCCTGAAAAGCTATTTTGGATTCAAAGATGACTTTCCAAGAGTGATTTTTGCTGTGATAATTGGGTTAAAAAAAATAATCTAGAAAAATAGCTTTGTAGCTGAAAAAGTCAAAGAACATGATATATTGACACAATGTCTTGTAGGAGAGATCAATCATTAGTTGTCAACAATATATTCATTTCCAAATATGACAGCAAGTACAGAATCATAGGGAACTTTCTAGTCGAGCCCATGAAGTAAAAAAAAAAAAAAGAATTTATACAAGCTGAATTTTTTTAGAAAATTGCCTTTTATATATAGTTTGCAAGTGAATTTTAAAGAAATTTATACTTTTCCATTGAAAAAGAGAATGAATTCAGTAGGGGGGCAATAATCAACACTTCCATCCTGTAAAGAACCTATTATCCTGAAAACGTAAGGCATCACAACTCATTGCGGCATTTTTCTCAAACATTATTCGCATATCCAAATGCAAAGTATATACAACCAAAAAGATAACCAAGAGGAAATATAAAAAAATGTGTGAGACATTGAGAAGACGTGGTACCTCTGCCTTAAGAGTGGGCGGATGTAGTGGATGTTTGGGAGGTGCCCACCATGTGTTCAATACGACAATGAAGGCAAAGCATTGCAATGGAAGAGGAGTGAGGAAGTGAAATTTGCATCAGATGAGTATGAATGAAATTGATGAAAATGGAGGACACAGTGGCAGCAAAACGATCACCTGTAAGATTGGTGATGACATAGTATCTATTTTTTGAACTAGTGGGGATCCACCAGGGATGGAACTGAAAGGCAAAGAGGTTTTGCACAACCAACAAATTTTTAAGTACAACATAAATCAGATTAAAAGAACCTCAAAATGGAGATTAGAGAAGCACTTTTGTGTAATGCCTCTGTAGTGATTGAAAAGAAAAAAAAACAATTGTTTTGTTTAACCGTTTTTTTTTTAGGAAGAAACTATTGAAAGTGAAAAAGAAAAAAAAAGATAATGATACACAAATATACCCTCTTGTGTAAAAGTAGATATAAGTTTTGTGGCACACTGATTTGTTGTTGTCCCAACTCCCAATACAGCCTTTTTCATAGTATTCATTTTTTAAATTAGTCATTATTTGACAATTTTTACAGAGAGTACATTTACATTTGCAGGGGAGTACAGGAGAACATAATTTTGTGCAGCACTTATATGAAAAAGAGACCCAAAATGAAAAAAAGACCCATTTCAACACAGAAAAATCTCCAACACGACTATAATAAGTGAAATCATAGACTTCTTTTCATTTTTTCATAGAAAATTTAATGCAATAGTTACCGTGGAAGGCAATCTCCAATTTATATTGTTTGGTATGGCAAAATCATTTTCTACAAGGAAATCTGTTTTCCCTATTGTATAAAATGCCTAAAACTGCTTTCCACAATCGTTATTAGAAATATATCCATATATGTATGGAGAACCTTCATGTGCATATGTCCCTCACTAGTTTTTTTGTGACAACTCTAGGTGGGGCCCATCTATCACCTAATCCAAACCTTCCAATACATAGGGGACCCCCTGATTGGCACATGCCCCAAGTTTCGGTTACATCCGAATTTATTGGACCATTGGATTGATTGTGCATTGATCCAAATGGAATGGATTTGTGGGCTACGGATAAAGGGGTTAGGGACATGTAATTGGAGCCAAACTTGATATCTAGGGTAGTCCCGTATGAATCTTTCCATCCGCCGCCCCCACCCCCCTGGCCCCCCGTTCTCAACCTTAGGTGGGGTCCATAGTGGGCTCCAAGATGAGTATGCACGGTCCCTGTGTGAGGGAGCATGCATATGAAGATTTCCCTATACACACACATGACTGAAACCATAGAACATGTTTAATGGAACCTTCCACAAAGACCATTTTTATCTTCCACAAAAAAAGCTCAGCACAAATATACCCATGCAAATAATATGCCACCAGAATACTCCAATACCAATAATCAATTTCATCACATCACATATCACTTCTATAATCAACTCAAGAAAAAGAAATCTTAAATCTCTTAAAAATAAATCAACGATGAATTAGAGATGTCATAATTTCCAAAACAGACTTAGTGATAATGCAGTAAATTAAATTAAGTTTTTTTTTTCACCATTTGTTGGATCAAAGCAAAACGATCCTTCTTTGTATGAGTTTCAAGCCAGACATCCCCATACTATATGTAGTTGTTGATGATGGTCTATCATATGACAAAATGCCCGCAACCACATATATTCAATTTTAAATATAAAATAAAATAAAGCAAAATGTAATAGTTATATGAAATAAAAATGTTATATTTATGATTATGTTACATTTGAAGAAGAAATTCAACATGCAAAATGATATATAAAAAAAAAATACAACAAGAAAATGTCATACATGGATCTATAGTTGAGTCTGCTCATTATCAATGGTATCATCTAGTAGGCTCCAAAGTAAGATGCTAGGATTATATGTCAAGAACAAAATTTGAGACACCCCTTATCCTCAATGTGTGCATCACATACTATCCACTTGAATGAACACAGTGGTCCCCCAAATGGGCCCACTACTTTACCACGCAAGAACATTTTAAAGTAACATGCAACTCTTTGTATTAGGAAAGACACACCTCTCTTATACTGAGAGAATTCATAGCATATATACATCAGTTTACTAATAGCACCCAATATTAGTTGGGAGTTTACTTTTAAGGATTGCTACTATGTATATGTCATTGAGAAATATGCCTTGTTAAACCTCATACTCAAGGGTGTTATTTCTGCTTCAGGTCATGATGATTTCTCTATTGGCATCTCAGAAAAATAACCTGCATTAACTCATTTGGGTGAAGGCAGTCAGCTCCAAATGAGACTAGTTGAACTAGACAATTTATTTTTGTTTCAAGATCATCAAAATATGGATAAATTTTGAGAATGTTGGAATAATTTTGTGCCATTGCACTATTGATGTTTATCCAAGAAGAAACATGGCCTTTAGATCCATTTGATGAGCTCTCCTTCCCCTGTTTTCTTTTTTAAGCTTTGCCGTTTTCCTTAGTATTTGGTACTCCTTTCATGATGGTACAATCAGTCGTGATTCATTTTCTAAGTTTCCTTTTTTGCATGCCTTTTTACTTAATGTATGCTTTCACATTATGGTTTATCTTTTTCCGTTCCTGTTTGTGACAAGGATGAGTCTTAGGGTGGCGAGATCTATCATATGCCTGGTTACATATGATTTTTTTTTTTGGACGATGAAAAATTTTCATTTGGAAGGTTTTAACTTTTTTAAAAGGTATTATTGTGGAAACAGGAAAGTATATGCCCGGTTACATATGATGGTTTTGCGCATGAGCTGTTCTTATATAGTTGTTGATCTGTCATTAAGTAACAGTGACATTATCTTTACTGACCTTCTTTGCCCAAATATTGCAACTTAAATTAGAAAAGTTGAATGTGGTGTTTTGCATCCAATTTTTTAGTAGCAGCATCTGAATTGTTTTGGTCACTGTTCTCTTGTCATTGTTAGTTTTTGTTATTTTATGATATTCTATGCTCTCATCATTTTGGCCAGCTAGCCCACATCATTTTATCCAAGTAATTTCAGGTGTCAAGACCACCTTTGTCCATATTAACAACTTGACAATAATCCATCTTCATTTTTTAAAACTTGTCAGATAGTTCAAAATTCAAACCCACCAATTGATCTACACCAGTGGATCTTCCTAAACATAACAAAAAACACAACTAAAACCTTAAAAAAAAATCTTCCATCTGGCGATTGCCACCATCACACCAGCATCATCACAGCATGCACAACCCATACAGGAAAAATAATAATAATAATAATAATAATAATAATAATAATAATAATAAAACACATTTACAACCTACGTTTACATAAATAAAAAAACCATACCTAAGATGTTGCAGAAACTGTGAGCAAAGATACTGTTTTAGAGACTGACAGAGAGAGGATTGTAGACCTGAGAAGGATAAAAAGAATAATAATGAGAAGGAAAAAAAGAAATAAGATTGGGAACCACTGTGATTCCCTGCTGGAGTGAGATTGGGCACATTTTTCCCCAAATCAGAGAAAAGATTAGGGCAGGGGCAGATCTGATTTATCTTTTCTGCCCAAACTAAAAATAAATAAATTGAGAGATGAGTAAGAGAGAGCTACAAGTGCTACAACAAAAGAACATAAGCATCAGCATGTGAGAGTACTAATTGCCAATGGCCTTGGAAGTTAGGTGAAAAATTACTACTCCATTCCTATTATGTGTAAAAAATAAAAAACTTGAGGATGAGTCTTTGTCCAGCACATTGAGAAGTTCAGTTTCAATGACTAAGTTAATGACAACTTTAGAGGAATTGAAAATCGCATTGATGTCGAATGAAGGTCTTATTGTGCCGAAAAGTTTCTTCTACAAGCTATTGCATCTGCTTTTCAGTTCTGTGGGACCCACTTGGGCCCGCCTTTTATTCAGTGTAGCTCCTTTCACTCTCTTATTTCCCCCTTGTCTGGCACAATGCCAAATTTCTTATGATCATTGAACCCATACTCATCATAGTTGGATTGATTCTCAAATTTCTATGATCATTATTCACTCTGCATAAAGGAGTAGGCAATTAAACCATAAACTATTTATAAACAATACAAGGAATATCTTCTATACTTCTCTTTTCAGAAGGGAAAAAAAGGGTATCAATAGAACGGTATTAAAACACAGACAGAGAGGCCAGCATGAACACATTACGAAGTACAACAATGACATTTCAACTGTGAGAGAGCAAAAGAGACATCCATTATCAATTGTCACATGATTCATTGAATTTCGGTTCCTAGACACATTTGTTATGATGTGGACATGAGGTGATCCCTTCCATGAGGTGATCTCATGGAATCATAACTTTTGTAATCTTGTTCTCTTGATGGATGTAGTGACCTTATACCTCTGTATATTTTGTACACTTGTAGTGGTGAGGATGGGTTTTGGGTGGTTCATAGTACAGAATATAGAACCCGTCTCTTTACAAATATTTTAGGCAAATGTGCTTCTTGCACCTGAGGTTGGAAAACCTCACGTTGGAATGGCCATGGATCCAGATACAATGGTGGATTGCACAGATTATGACTGGGTTGGTAGCTGTTTTTTTGGGTTCTGGAGTTCAGGGTGGCTTTGGGTATTGTGTGTGCCCTGCTCCACCCCCATTATATAGAAATTTGTTTATAGAATTTGATATCAAAAGCACACTCGTTTGAGGATAACACAGACAAATATATCCTGCATTCCTCTGTTGAGACGTGCCTCTCATGATTTACATGAGAGAACAATTTTAGCACGTGTAGCTTAGTGGTGCATGAATCAGACAACATACATTTAAATTTTTTGAGTGTACAGATTTTTAATAGGTGGGCTCTATTGTGGAGCTTTAGTTAATTCTCTTGAACCCGAACCAATGCCATGGGTATTATGAGCTGCGAGCCTTTGCCTTTGCCTTGGAGCAGTTGATGCTGTTGTCCATGACATTATTAATCCTAGCTATGTTAGAAAAAGAAAAAGCCAAATCATGGCAGGTCATTTTTTTTATTCCTCTCTTGAGTGCATGTCTCCAATTAAGCTCACACACATTTGGCAGCAGTGGAAACTGGAAACGAAAATTTGTATAGTTGGGCCAGTCTGTTTCTATCTACAACAGTAACTTGTCATGAAACCCTGGGACATGCTCGAGAGTTTAGAATGCAAGCAAGAAATTAATGGTGGGATCAACAAAAAGGTGCAAGAAGAAACATAACAATGTATTGAAGCATGTAAAAGTGCTGGTAGAACCAGTAAGCAATTGATATATGATTGAAAGGGTAGAACTGTAATGTAGCCTTTCATAAAGTGAAATCCGATCATTGGACAAATTACATGACTTGCCTACATGATAAACAATATAAGATTTTTACATAGAGAACGAAAACAATGAATGTGTAGAACATGTAATCAATTCAATAATATTTCACACAGTCCGATGCAGATATACATGGGAGCTAAATCTTACCGAGTGGTTGAGTCGTGAGACTCGCTTATGAATTTTATTTGAGATTCTCACCTTGACTGATTGAAAGTGAATAATATTTGACAAAATATTATTTTTTCTCTGCAGAAGAAAGGAATATGCATTATTTTTATTTGGCAAAAGATTCTCACCTAGATCGAAGGAGAAAGGGCTCGAAATCAAAAAAATATCTCAGTTCTCGCAACTTTACAGTATTAAAGAGTGGTTATTAAAGACTATTAAAGAGGCGTGGTGTCAAAGGTTTGGAGATGGAGAAGGGAACATCCCTTTTCTGTAATGCTGGGTTACCAGAATAAAAAGGAGTGGTGTGAAAGGTTTGAAGATAGAGAAGGGAACATCCCTTTTCTGTGATTTAATTGATCAGAGTGACGGGTGGGAAGTTATTCCCTATCAAGAAGGGAGATCATTAGATGAAAACTAATAAAATTGGACCTGTAGTCATTGAGTTTCAATCTCATTGATAGAAAGGAATTACTTTAAAGTTTAGGAATTCAATACATGTTAAACAAATGGGCTCTACAACTCCTGCCTTAGGCATCTTTCGGTTGGGATATCACTCCAACTATTTGAATCACCTCCCCGGGTCGAAAGAAGAGTTCGTCTTCGAACTCGATTCTGCTTCGGATTGCCTCTGTAAATGTGGTGAACATGAAGGACATCCTTTGTGGCAGCTTTCCAGGAATTTTTTTTTGACGGTTGTGGTTTCTCGGAATGAAGAGTAACCTGCTGCTCGCCATGCATGAATGTATAGGTGTTGTCGTGCATACCATGAGTCCCATTTTTGTCATACATCCAAGGACGGCCCAATAAGATATCACCACTATCCATAGGCAGCACATCACATCAAATTGTATCTTTGTAAATCTCACCAATGGCAAAAGTAACTTTGCAAGTATGTCGAATATACGTTTGATCACCATTCATTAGCCATTTGACAAAATAAGGATGGTTGTGCTTATAACCTTTCAATTGGAGGCGATCAACAAGAGCTTGGGAGATGAGATTTTCATAACTTCCGCCATCAATAACAACTGTGCAATGTTGTCCCTGAACTTTACCCGTGGAACGAAAAATATTTTTTTGCAACCACTTAGTTTCAACAGTTGGAGGAGCCTCTTTGATAACAATTAAAACTTCACCTGTGGTATCTGCATCTATTATAGTAAGTTCATCATTGTCAATATCTTTGGGATTGTCAATATCCTTAGGATCAGTGTCAGTACCCTTAATATCATTTGGGATATTTTTATCAGTACCTTCAATCTCAATTAGATGTATTCGCTTTTGACATTCTGCTGCGTGATGCCCGTGCTGTTGACAATGAAAACAAACCATCTTATTTTGACCTTCAGTCCTTGCAAAAATCTGTCCATTGGATTTAACTTCTTGTAAAGGGTAATTCTTTGGTGGAACCCATTTGGATTTTTGTACTTGATGATTTGCAATTCCCTCAATGAAGAAGATAAAGATTCAGCATCCACTTGCATTTTAGGAGGCATTTTTTTTAAATGCACAATTTAAATTTGACTGACCTGAGGTGTAGATCTACTCTTCAGAAGTACGCTGGTAAAGACAGATTGGAATCGGAGCACAGTTGAAGTTGATATTGCAGAAAAAAATTTGATTAGAACTCTTCTACGACAAATTTCGTTTGTGGGCTGTTTTGTACATGGGCTCACCTCCTTGAAAGCAGGTTAAGTGTATTCGACTTGGAACATGGGCCCAATACCGATTGTTCTCTGTCTCGTTCTTTGTGACGAAAAGATGGAGATAAGAACAGGATTTTGCCTTTTCGTGTTTCGGTGGAGAGTGATGGCGTCAGGCGATTGATGACGGTGGATAGTAGCAGGCGGCGATTCTGGTAGACGATCGTTACTATAGGGAACGACGGCGTGCAGTGCGGATGTCTGGAGGAGGCCAACTCTAGAAGATAGGTTGATCAGCCGCAACAAGCAGCAATGGCAGATGGTCCAGGTACGTTTTCTTCTCTCTCTCGGCTGCTGCTCCTCTCTCTGCTGCTTCCTTTTTTTTTCTTTTTTTTCTTTACTCTGGGTTCGGGGGTTTTGGCCGGGATGGAGGGATGAGGCGGAAACGACAATGGGATTGGGGGTCCAGGGTTTCGGTAGGATTTGAGCCGTTGTCTTGTCGGGGAGAGGATGATGGGGTTTCAAGATGACGGGGTTTCGAGATGATGGGGTGATGGGTTCTGTAAAGGGTGTAGATGTGGGGTGTGGGACGGTTTTGGGCTTTTAGTGGTATAAGGTATAGTAGTGAGATGGGGATCTGGCCGGTTGATGATTAGGGTTAGTCTAGTTGTAGGCGTTTAGGGTTGGGATGGGTGTTGGGTGGTATGGATTTGGGTTTGGGGATGGAACGTGGATTCGGCAGCGGGAAGGGTTGGAGGAGATGGAAGGGTAGTGGTAGTCATCTGGGGTGGGATTCGGTGACGGTGACGATGACGGTGACAGTGGATGGGTGAATCGTTGGGAGAGAGATAACAGGAGGCAGATGGGGTTTTGTTTGGATCGGCAGATAAGGGGGAGAGTAGGTAACACGTCGACGATCAAAGATTGCGTGGCTCTGATACCAAACTGATGCAGGCCCTAGGATTAGGGCTTGCGTGAAAGTGCCTAAGCACGTGGCAAGTGTCCAAGGACACTTCACAGTGTCAAGAAGACTTAACACACATGAGGACGAACCTCTCTGGGAAAACCCAATCCTATTAATCAACCAAATTTGAGAATCTCTTCTCTACAATGCCATATATGTAATAAAAGCAAACTTAATATATAATAAAAACCTACGCTAGTAATGGAAACTTTCCTAATAACAATTTATTAGAAATTTACTAATAATAATCCTAATCTAATTTGAAAAAGGACTGCTAGGGCCCAGACTGCATCAATCTCTCAACTCTGCAAACCTGGCCAGTGACTTAGATGCCCACCTCCTCTAGTGTTTTCACAAAATGTAGAGTCCTAACTCGTCTCCTTTGCAGCAACATTCAGCCCAACATACTTTAACTAATGCACAAGCAAAGGGTGAGATGAGGCCAAAGAAGCAAAAAAGAAAGAAAAGAAAAGAGAGGATATGATCACATTCAACCTCTACCAAAATTGCATAGAATCTGCAATGCGTAAGGGAGATAAAAATAAGAATAAAAAGAAGATGAAGACAAAGAAGTAACACAATTGAGAGCTCCAAAATTCAAGGTTGCAGTTCAACAAATGCAATCCTTTGGTGCTCAACCCCTTGGTAGAATCCCATATCATCATAAGAACAATAGAGCATGGATTTTATGCGCTTTGTTATCATTACCACACTAGACAAAATCACAACATACTCCACAACAAGTTTCTTTTAATTCTAACATTATATAAAAAAGCAAAAGAAACCACATATCTGCTAGATGACACCAAACATCATATTTCCACACACCCCCCACCCCCCCACCCACAAAAAAAAAAAAAAAAAAAAAAAAAAAAACAGATTCTCCTTTAAAATCACTAACCATGTTCCGCAAAACACAGGCCAAATTACACGTAATGTGGCATCAAAACTTCCTCTACAGGTTACTAATCTTAAAAACACCAATAGCAACCCCTGATCAAATATACCAAAATATTGAAGCATGAGTTAGTATTGGCATGATGTAACCAAAAGTTGTCTACAATATCAATTCCAAGCTTTCCAAAAGACCGAGATTTAGAATGAGTTAGTCCTTCCGGGAGAGGATGTGCACGCCCTTTTCAATTTCGCCCAAGCTGTCAACAACTAGGGCCATCTCTCTTATGATGTCCATTAGTGAGCATTCTAATTCCTTCAGATGAGCATTGTCCTTCTCCCCAGGTACATGCATACCACCAGTGAAAAGCCCTCATGCAGATGCAGTCTCATACTTCCAAATGCATGTATCTGCATTTTCGGACTTCATACGATGGTATGAAGATAAGATGATTGCATTCGTGATGGAGGTCGCGCCACTGGGGAGACGCTTGCATTCACCCTCCAAGAAGAAAGAGAATAACTAGTCTAGAAGCAGTAAAAGATGGCTGCTTCAATCGATGTCGATGAAAAAGGAAGGGCACAACGTTGCTGTGGAGAAGTTCTTTTCTTTCTCAAAATAAGGGTGCTGCTTCTGAGTTTTTCAACTGGAAGAAAGATCATATACCTTCGGGATCGGAGAAGAAGAATGTGGAATCTTCATTTGCTCTGTAAACCAAGTTCCACGAAAAGGTGGTTCTCTCCCTCCTTCTCCCCAGATTCATGCATATTTAAAGAGATCCTCGTTTTCCTCTTCTGTCCATTTGTGGCTCCTCCTGTTGTGTCTTCGTCGGTTCAGCGAGTGGCTCCTCCAATTCAATAGTGAGTGGTTCGTCCTTCAGAGCCGGCAAGCCGGCGACTAGCTCGTCCTTCAGAGGTGAAGGAGGCTGCTTGAAACCATGGTTGTCCCGTGTTGGTATTTTAAACGCCGCGAACTAATAAGCAACCATGCGTGCATGTGGGTCGGCAGCAGGTTCAGCTTTGGGGAAGATGGGGAGGGTGGCGTACAGAGCTCCTTGTCCTCCTTTTCTTCTACTTTGCTGCCCTCCTTCATCTTCCCCAAAAGTGCTTGCTGACCCACATCCAAACACAGCCCACATCCACACACGGTTGTTGATTACTTTTCGGCGCTTGCCTGAAATACCAACGTCGAGGGCAACCATGGTTTCCAAGCAGCCTCCTTCACCTCTGAAGGAGGAGCCAGTCACAGGCTCTGAAGGACGTGCTAGTCGCTGTTGAATTGGAGGAGCCACTCGACGGAGATGCAACAGGGCCACTGGTTGAATATTACATTAACCAGAAAATTTGGATAGAAGAGGAAGATGAGGATCTCTTCAAATATGCATGAATCTAGGGGGAAAGAGGGAGAGGTTGGGTTACGGACCAAATGAAGATTCCGTATTCTTCTTCTCCGATTCCGAAGGTGTCTGATCTTGCTTGCAATTGATAAACTCAGAAGTAGCACCCTTATTTTGAGAAAGAAAATAACTTCTCCACAGCATCGTTGTGCTCTTCCTTCTTCTTCGACATCGATTGAAACCGCCATCTTCTACTATTTCTGGATTAGTTATTCTCTTTCTTCTTGGACGATGAACGCAGGTATCTCCCCGGCGGCACCACCTCCATCATGGACACAATCATCTTATCTTCATAGCACCACCGTATAAAGTATGAAAATGCAGATGCATGCATTTAAAAGTATGAGACTACATCTGCGTGAGGGCTTTGCACAGGTGGTGTGGTATCCGGGCTAATTTCACCAGCAGCTTGGCCTTGGCCTTTGCCTTTCTCCATTGACATAGGAAAGGAAGGGGGAACTCAAATAGACGAGCAGCTTTTGTGAGTGGAGGAACAGGAATGTCCTATTTTGTTTGGCTCTCGTTGCGGAACCCTAGATTCAGAGTCCCACAGAAAAAGATTCCAACTCTTAATCTTGTTATTAAGATTCCTGTTTGCATAAAAATCTACACCTTAAAAGTAGTTTCTTAATTTCTGTGGGACCCACAATGAACACCCAAATCATCCATCATCATCTGTAAAAGCCCAAAAACGGCCTGGGATTCAATTCAAACTTAAAGGATTCATTCATTATGGATTATGAGATACTGTGAGAAACTTGTGGCCATTGAATGTAGCATAATCCACTTATTTATAGTCGTTTCCAAACTTAAAATGCCTTGAATGTTTTCCGAGAGAAATCCTTAGTGAAGTCTAGCAAATGCATCGGTGATTAGCGCAGCAATATAATTCATGACAATAAATTTTATAAAACACATTAAAAATTTATAATAAGATGGTCAAAATTACAATTAAAATCAACAGCTAATAATGAATAGCCTAAGACATTTGGCTAGGAAGAAAATTTAAACAAAATTGTATACTGAGGTACCCCTAAGTCTAGTCTAGGTAAAAATTATATCAGTTGATGAAGCAATTTAAGTAGTCCATCCAAATTATTTTCAACATCATGGAAATATCCACTACTTTATTGATCAATAGGGTCTGCATAATAAAAAATAATAAAGATAAAAATTACCATCATAGAAATTTGTTGAAAGTTAGATCAATATACATATTTATTAAAACCCATCGAATTAGCCAAAAAGAAAATCATCAACATTTAAATTTACTGAAATCATCAACATATTTCAGTTTTCTTTTTTGTAGCTGCATGAATTTGCAGTATGTTATGGTTACAATTCTTTATCAGATTAATGAAACAAAATTTACTCATACATTTTATGTGTCCAATCCAATTGAACAACTATTGATCATAGGAATAAATAAATAAATATATATATAATAAAAAGGAAAGAACTTTGATCAATAATGATTTTGGAAAAAATTGATCAACATTTTGTTAGGGTTAAGCCAAAAATGGTGTATACCAGTCATTTTCAGGTAAGATGCTTCTGGTAGTTGAAGTTTCATTAACAACCTAAGAAGGGTAATTCATGGACTGTGTGTACATGAGGTGCGACGGTTACTTTGAACAAGTAAATGAATAGGCCATAGTGAATAAGCATCTCACATCATTGTTGGTCTCAGATGAATCATTCTAATTTAATTGCAGAGGGGAAACTCAAAGTCAAATTGGAAAATTAGAGTTATGATTTCCATTAGAGAACAAAAAATGGATTTCTCATTTATCACCCAATTTTTTGTGAAATTGGATACAGACACACCACAGTCCACTCATTCATCCGAATCCGTAGTGATAAAACTCAGGGTGTTATTTAGCCTAGCAAAGAAGGTAGAGGAGAAGATCCTCAAACCTTTTCCAAGCACTATCATTTTAGCTTTGTCTCATGATCTTCGTCCATGATGAAG